>JAUIMM010000055.1:0-600000 GCA_031769625.1 Taudactylus pleione | reverse complement strand
GGCTATGGGGGCCGTGTGTGTGCACGGCTATGGGGGCAGTGTGTGTGTGTGTGTGGCTATAAGAGAAGTGTGTGTGTGCGGCTATGGCGGCAGTGTATGTGTGTACGGCTATGGGGCAGTGTGTGTGTGTGCGGATATGGGGGCAGTGTTTGTGTGTGCGGCTATAAGAGCAGTGTGTGTGTGCAGCTATGAGGGCAGTGTGTGTGTGTACGGCTATGAGGGCAGTGTGTGTGTGTGCGGCTATGGGGCAGTGTGTGTGCGGCTATGAGGGCTGTGTGTGTGTGTAGTTATGGGGCAGTGCGTGTGTGTGCGGCTATGAGGGCAGTGTGTGTGTGTGTGTGTGCGGCTATGAGGGCTGTGTGTTTGTGTGTGCGGCTATGAGGGCAGTGTGTGTGTGTGTGTGTGTGTGTGCGGTGTGTGTGTGGGGCTATGAGGGCAGTGTGTGTGTGCGGCTATGAGGGCTGTGTGTGTGTGTAGCTATGGGGCAGTGCGTGTGTGTGTGTGCGGCTATGAGGGCAGTGTGTGTGTGCGGCTATGGGGCAGTGCGTGTGTAAAAATGCATGCTGTTGAGGGCGTAGGGCCCCAAACTGATAACTTGCTTAGGGCCCCATGAGGTCTAAATCCGCCTCTGTGTGAATGACTAAATAATAATATGTGTGCTAAATAAAATATCTATTTATAATAAATCATAATTTAATGATAGGTGTGTATACATAGGTGTGTAGACAGTTAGGTGAGATGTGCCAAAGACTATAAACTTTTCCCCTGTTAAGTGTAGGGATGGGTGAATCTAATCTGATTTTTTTCAGAGTTTCATATATTAAACGTCTGTAAATCTCACTGTAATTTGTCAGAGTTAGGTCAATCACACTGCATAGAATTTAAAGCAGACAATCTGTAATCATTTAAAAATGTCTTACAAAAGAACCTTACAGCCCCTTGGACACTTAATTTTCCTTGATTGTTCTCTGCGACTGTGACTCTTAAGCTGGGAACACACTGACATTGCCGATCAATTGACACACCCCGCCCCCCCAGCCAGTGGGACCCACCCTGTCCTACACACTGAACACACATTGAAGACAGATGATGGTTGTTCAGTGTATACGAACAACCATCATTTGCAGATATATCTGTTTAGTGTGTACCCAGCATTAACTGCTTAAACTACTGGATGCTATTGTATGTACTAAATTTGCTCCTGATTTCTATTTCCCCTTCCTTTTCTTACACATTTTACACAATCCTTACAAGCCACTGAGTACTGTGTTTTTCTCTACTTGTCTTTAGTTATGTTGATGTACATACATACTGTGGTCAATGCATTGTGTTCCCAACCAATATATTTTTCCAAGCCTGCTGACTGCTGCAAACGTAGTTGTGTTCTGTACTTGTCATTAGTGCCATTACACATCTAGCTGTAGGAGCACAGAGGCAATTCAATGTGATATGACATGGAAAATAGGCAAATTTTTTGCTGCATCAGAAAGGAAATCAATGCCTGTGCATTGCCAAGAAATGCTTACACAAACTCTTCAGTCATCACCCAGCAAGACAAGGAGATTTGTCACAGAAAAATGCCTGAGTGTGTTCACAACAATCTCTTGTCACTGGTAATGAACATAATAATGAAATTCAGCAGACTGTCACCAAAACTCCCTCCCAGGGAAAGAGAAAATCTATTATCAATCCAAAAAAAATCAATTTTGATGGGAACGATGCAGAAGTTTTAAGAAAAACAAGATAATGAACCACCCAGTTCTGCAACCTATGGGCAAAAGTGGTAGAATCATTGCTAAATTGATCTATAGTACTTCTATGTGATGATGATATGCTGGGATATTGTCAGAAGAACCTGTGAAGGTTGCTTGAATCATCCAAATTTGCCATTGAAATTTTTTCAAAATCATGTTTTAGTGCTTTGTAAACTAAATGAATTGTCCCTCCAAAAATGCACACATTAAAGAAATGTCTGTATGGTGGGTGGAGTCAGGCAACTGTGGTGACTGGTGTGGAAAAAATTGACTTGAGCAGTGTGAACCTTTATTTGGAGTAGGAGAAAGAGGAGACAGACACACAGAGGAACAGGAAAGGTGGCTACCCTGAGGTACCTGGCTACAGGAAGGTCCTTTGAAGACCTGAAGTTTGGGACCCTCATTTTCCCCCAGTCTTTGGGGCACATCATTCTGGACACCTGTGAAGCCATTGTGAATGTCCTGAAGTTCCACTACTTTAAGGTGAGTAAAAACACTACACGTTTTTCTGGTGAAATATATATATATTTTTTTTCATCAAAGTGTGGTAAAAAATTAACCAACATGGCTGTATATTAGGGGTGTACACCGGCCACTTTTCGTGTTTTGGATCTGGATCTTTCTTCATGTTTTGGATCTGGATTGGTTTTGCCAAAACCACCCTTCCGTGTTTTGGGTTCTGGGTTTTGTGTTTTGGATCTGTATTTTTTTAAAAAAAAAGCATAAAAACAACTAAAATCACAGAATTTGTGTGTTTTTCTGCTCCTATGCTATTATTAACCTCAATAACCTTAATTTCCACTCATTTCCAGTCTATTCTGAACACCTCACACCTCACAATAGTGTTTTTATGTCCAAAAGGTTGCACCGAGGTAGCTGGATGACTATGCTAAGCGACACGAGTGGGCGGCACAAACACGTGGCCCATCTAGGAGTGACACTGCAGTTGCAGACAGGATGGCAGTTTGAAAAACTAGGCCCCAAACAGTACATAATTCAAAGAAAAAAAAGAGGTGCAAGATGGAATTGTCCTCCCACCCACCCTTATGTTGTATAAACAGGACATGCACACTTTAACAAACCAAACATTTCAGCGCCAGGGTCTGCCACACGACTGTGGCTGAAATGATTGGTTCGTTTGGGCCCCCACAAAACAAGCTGGCAATTAATCTGTCCCTGCACAAACTGGCTCTACGGAGGCAAGATGTCGTCCTCATCCTCCGATTCCTCACCCTCTTCAGTGTTGCGTACATCCTCATCCTCACAGAGTATTAATTCATCCCCGCTGGAATCCACAACCACAGGTCCCTCTGTACGTTCTGGAGGCTGGTCTCCCTGGAATAGTTGATAATTCATTTTATGAACATCATCTTCTCCACATTTTGTGGAAGCAACCTCCTACGCCTTTTGCTGACAAGGTTCCCGGCTGCACTAAACACTCTTTCGGAGTACACACTGGAGGGGGGGCAACTCAGGTAAAATAGAGCCAGTTTGTACAGGGGTCTCCAAATTGCTTCTTTTTCCTGCCAGTACAGGTACGGACTGTCTGACATGCCTACTTGGATGTTGTCACCGATGTAATCCTTTAACAGACAGACGCACGCTTGTCGCTGCTGCTTTAAGGATGCAGGTGCGGCTACAGCCCACACAATTCACAAAGACAGAAAAAAAAGAATTTTTTTATTGTTTGTGGAGCGCACTTTGAGGGTTACACCACCCTTTAACAGACAGACGCACGCTTGTCGCTGATGGTTTGAGGATGCAGGTGGAATCTAGACGGGATTTGGAACCGGGGACACACTACCTCCATCAATTGTCTAAATCCCACTGCACTAATGGCGGATACCGGACCCACGTCTAACACCAACATAGCAGTCAAGGCCTCAGTTATACGTTTTGCTTCAGGATGACTGTTGTCGTACTTCATCCTCATCGCTAGGGACTGTTGGAGGGTCAATTGTTTAGTAAAAGTGGTGGTGTTCCTACTTCCTCTCTGGGATGATGAACAACTCCCAGCAGCAGCAACAGCACTAGGAGGAAATGGTTCTTGATCTTTCCCTATTTTATTTTTATCGGAGAAAGTTTGGTCCTCCATTTATGTTATATTGATATATACGTGCGGCTAAAGCGCACACAAACACAGAAAATATTTTTTTATTTTTGCTGGAGAGTAGTGCACTTTGTGGGTTACACCACCCTTTAAGAAATGAGCCAGCCGGCTCTTTACTTATGGGACACAGGCGCACGCTTGGCGCTGCTCCTTTGTTGATGCACGTGCAGCCACAGTGCACACAATTCACAAACACAGAAAATATATATTTTTTTGGTTTGGACTGGAGTGTACTTTGGGGGTTACAGCACCCTTTAATGGTCAAGCGAGCCGGCCCTTTACTTATGACACAGGCGCACGCTTGGCACTACTTTGTTGATACACGTGCGGCTACTGCGCACACAATTCACAAACACAGAAAATATTTTTTTATTTGGTTTGGACTGGAGTGTACTTTGGGGGTTACAGCACCCTTTAACGGTCAAGCCAGCCGGCCCTTTACTTATGACACAGGCGCATGCTTGGCACTACTTTGTTGATGCACGTGCGGCTACTGCGCACACAATTCACAAACACAGAAAATATATATTTTTTGGGTTTGGACTGGAGTGTACTTTGGGGGTTACAGCACCCTTTAACGGTCAAGCCAGCCGGCCCTTTACTTATGACACAGGCGCATGCTTGGCACTACTTTGTTGATGCACGTGCGGCTACTGCGCACGCAATTCACAAACACAGAAAAAATATTATTTTTTTAGCACTTGGGGGGAGCACCCCTGATGGACAGAGCACCCCCTGGACAACACTACAGCACCCCTTTAGGACTGGGACACTGCACAGGACTTTGGAGTGGACACAGCCCCTATGGAGAACTGACTGCACAACACAGTCCAGCCAGCCCCTATGGACTTTGAAGTAGTGGACACAGCCCCTATTAACAACAGCAGCACAGCACAACACAGCCAGCCCCTATGGACTTTGAAGTAGTGGACAACAGCAGCACAGCGCAGCACAGCACAGCACAACACTACTCTGCACTACACTACACTACACTACACAGCCCAGCCAGCCCTAACTCCCACCCTCCCTCTTCACTGTCCACAGCCGAGTGAGAAAATGGCGGTGACGCGGGTACCTTATATAGGATCCAAAACCCGCGAGACCAGGAAGGCAGGATGATGACATTTTGCCTCGATTTCAGATCCGAGTCAGGCGGGAAAAGTCGAGCCTGACTCGGATCGGCCTTGGATCGGGGGGGCTCGGGTGGGTTCGGATTTCAGAAATCCGAACCCGCTCACCCCTACTGTATATATTGATAAACTTAGCAACCTTTATGTCTGGATAATTGTACTTAAAAGAAAACCCACATGTCTGCTTTTTAATGTTTAACTAAACCAACATGGTTTTAAATGTATAAAAGCTGCATTATCAACAAGTTTTATCTCTCCCAATAGCTATGCAGCTATATGGTATACGGTGTGTCAGATGGCGGATTGAATAGGCCAGTGTTGGCTAACCTTGACACTCCAGCTGTTATGGAACTACATAACCCAGCATGCACTGCTACAGTTTTGCTATTAGGGCATGCTAAAACTGTGGCAGGGCATGCTGGGATATATAGTTCCACAACAGCTGGAGTGTCAAGGTTAGCCAACACTGGAATAGGCCAAGAAACACATTGCACAAGTCCAGGTTGAGGCCCCGACATTCCCCAATCTGTCCTTATGCCATGTGTTTAGTGACCCTGTCCAATCTGCATCATCCGCACCATATACCATACAGTAGCTATTGGGCGAGATAAAACTTTTTGGTTTTTAAAAACTGTAATAATTAAATTACTTTAAGTTTAAAAATGTATATATTGTGGTGGCTCCTCATCCTTTGCCAACATGGTTCTGTAGAGAAACTCAGAGGATGTGGAGGGGTTGGTGATATGGGGAGTAGGGTAAGTGGGATGGGGGTATAGGGTGGGATAGGGTTGGACCCATTAGTGGTGTGGCCTGGTAGCTAGGTGGCGGGTAGGCATGGGCTGTGGAGGACCCATAACTATGAATTGTCTGCACTGTTGTCAGGGGCAGAGGCTCGTCAGTCAACCTTGTTGTGCTGCCCAGCTGCTTTCATTTCCCCCAGATCACCGTATCATAAATGATCCTCTCTGCGTGGATCTGTTGTTGTTCCTCCATAGCCTGTAAACTGCTTGCAACATGTGTGCCCAGGTTGTCGAATATGTCTGGGGGGTTTTGTAGGGCCTGCTCCACTTGTTTCAAGAGCACATCTGGCTGCACCTGAGTCTTTCGCTGATACCATCTGCGCTTTGAAGCAAGCTGAGTGAATTTGACCTCGCCCTCGCTTCTATGGGGCATTTGTGGGCTACAGCTGAGGGCAAGGTCATGTGTTACAGACTGTTGGAGGAGAGAGAGAAAAGATTAATGTTAACATCATGTTCTCTACATTTTTTTTTTCTTTCTTTATTCTAGTTCCCAACAATGGTGGAGGAGTGTCAAACCATTGCTGAGGAATATGATCGTAGGTGGAATTTTCCCAACTGCAGTGGAGCGATTGATGAAAAACATATCTGCATTACCCCACCTGCCACATCGGATCCTTTTATTATAATTAAAAGTTTTTTTTCGGTGGTGGTGAACGCCAATTACGAGTTTATTTTTGTTGATGGGGGCAAAAATGGCCGTGCTTCTAATGGAGGGTCGTTTAAACAAACCCTCTTTTATGAGACTTAACACCTGAATTTGCCACTACAGCGGAAACGAAGCACAGCCTTAAATATGTTTTTGTTGCTGACGAGGTGTTTGCTCTCCATGGACACTTGCTGAAGCCATATGCACAAAGGGGCCTGATGAAAGAAAAGGGCATTTTTAACTACCGGCTATCCAGGGCACGGAGGATAGTCAAACGCCTTTGGTATTCTCAACAACTGGTACAGAATTTTTCATACGGCTATCAATCTTTCTGTGGACAAAATAGAGTCTGTTGTCTTGGCCTGCTGTGTCCTCCACAATTTCCTTAGCAAAAATTCAACTATCCAACAGAGGACATTAGACTCAGCTCTGACAGATGACCCGGACCATCAACAGGAGACTGTGCAAATGCCCTTTGTGTCCACACCTGCAATTTTGGAGGCAACAGGGACTGCTTGGGCTAAACAGGTCAGGAAGGAATACCTGGCCTACTTTAATGTAGTAGGGGCAGTACCAAGGCAGGAGGATAGTGGGGGTCATTCAGACCCGCTTGCGAGCGCAGGATGCTCGCAAGCGGGTCGATGTTGCCCCACTGCGCATGCGTACGACGGAGGGAGCTCCGTCGTGCGCATACGCGAGATCCAGCTAGTGACAGGCTCTCCGTCACACTGGGTCTCGCACCAAAGGGGGCGTGCTGTCGATGTTGATTGACAGCACGCCCCCTTTGCTGGGTGTGCCGGGGGCGTGGCTGCCAGACGGAGGCGTTGCCATGGGAACGCCTACCGTCTGAAGCCAGCCCCACTGGTGATGTCAGTGGGAGTGATTTTGGCTCTGATAGAGCCAAAATCACTCCAGGGCTTGCGGCAGCGAGACCCTACTGCAGGGTCTCCATTGCAAGCCCGATAGTCGCGATGGTCTTGACCATCGCAACCATCATCATGGACGCTCGCATAAGCTGTGGGTGGTAACCCACAGCTATGCGAGCGTCCATAAGGCCGCTCCATTTTCATGTAGGAGGGCCCTGATTCAGAGTTAGCGCTCTGGTCAGAGCGTCCGGCTCTGAATCAGGCCCAGTATCCGTTAATGTCATATGGACAATTGTGGACTATTGAACTTTTAAAAAACATTTGGCATGGTGTGTATGCACTATGTCTGTACTTACCACATCCAAAGAGGACAGTTGATCAGTTTCTGGGTTGTCCTCTTCCTGCTCCTTGGAGACACTCTCCACCAAGAGCGTTTGGGAAGCTCTCTGTGGTTTCTGCTCATGTAAGAACTTGAGGAGGTCGAAGTACCACATGGTATTGGTATATACATCATCTGCCCTCGCTCCTGATGCCCGTGACTCCTGCTGCTTTTTGTGCTCCTTGACGTACACGGTACGTGTGTTTTTTTTACATATTTCTTTGGCTGTGGAACTACAGGTACCATCGAGCCCATAATGCACTGCATGCTGGTACTTGTGGTTTTCCAAGTACCAGCATGCGCGGAGGCTTGCTGGGATGTGTAGTACCACAGCTAAAGAGAATATTTAAACATCTAAATTACATGACACTTTTACATTATCAATCCGACTCCCACCACCCACGGGTGCCGGGGATAGCCCTGGGCTATAAGCCAAGGCCTGGGGTGCCCTGGAGAGGGGGACCCCTTTATTGGGAGGGTCCCCAACTCCACAGGGATGCCTGGCCAGGGCTTACAAGCGGTCAGGGGTAATGCTTTGGCCGGGGAAACCTGTGAAAGGTTTTCCCTGGCTGTGGCATTACCCCCCCACTAGAAAAAGTCCGGTTATGGAGATACAGGGGACCTCTACTCATTTTGTCCCCTGTTTTTCCACAACTACGGCTGGCTCAGCAAAGCCCTGGGCTGGTTCTTAATATAAAGAGGACCCCTACGCATTTTTTCCCCTGTATTTTTAGAACCAGGATAGGCTTTAGAAAGCCTGAGGTTGGTAATGCTCTTTGGGGGGGGACTGCACATCATTAAAAAACAAAAACGTTTTGCTTAAGTACACCAAGTAACATTCACATATCTCATGGATATGTACATGTTTCTGTGTTAATCTAAACTGCTCAGGATATACTCGGTATCCTGAAGCAGGTCTATTATTTGGGGACTTTTGGTTAACTTTTGCGAGTCTGAAACTGATACCCTATTACATTGGGTGAGTTGATTGTTTTCAATGGGAAAACATCTGGATGCGAAGTTGAGAATGGGGATTTTTAGGAACTCTGAAAAAATGTGAGTTCTATTGAACAGACACCCTATTACATTGGAGAGTTGTGAAAAATTGTGAGTTTAGCACAAAACTCGCAATTTACCAAAACAGACAACCTATTACATTTGGGCCTTTGTTTCTCCTTTTTTGGGTCCCTGGAAATCAATATTGGTAGTTACCCCTAACGCAAAAAATAGAAAAACTCAATAGTGTATTATGTCTTTACCAATAAAAAAATCAGATGGGAGCATAGTATTATTAATCCCGAAAACCTCCCTGATATTCGCTTATCACAGTAAAACCTTGCTTATCATTGAGTTGATACAGTATATTGATCTAAAAAAAGAATAAAAACAGCACAAGGGTGAAGTATATTTATATTTTTACAAGCTAGCAATAATTTAAGTCAACCCTGGGTGTTCAACATATCAATTGGGATCAAGCATATTTTCTTCAAGCTTTTATTCATATACCTCAAGTTAGATAATATAAACATCAGTAGTGTGATACTGTATAAGAAAAAAATTAATTCTCACATATAAAACATAGTACATGCAAAATATAACATTGTAGTTTATCTGAAATCTTTAAATGTATATCAGGAATGGGGTAACCTTAGCCAAAGGAAATTCCAAAAGAAATGTCTACTAGCAGTAGCCAGAAAGTAAGTCCCATAGGTTCCTGACAAAAGTGATAGAGAGGAGTGTCTGCTGCCCTGCAGGACCCAGCATCTCTCTCTCGGGAGGTCTGATGCATGCACTGCTATACTGCGCGTCTTTCTCCTGTGGCATCCTATGTGTTTGGACATGTTCCTGAGCTACTCATCTATACGGAGGACATACAAGACCCCCACAGATACCCCATTACCCTGTATCACCAATACTTAGTACAGGGAGCATCCTGCTAAAAGCCTACAATTTGTATGTGCCCATACCACCTGGCACACTACAATGCCCAGCATACCCTATATGCTCCAGACTGTATCTGACACACCATATACAGCCTGTACCTACCTCTGTTTAACCCTGTGTCCTATTCTACCTATTTCTACCTTGTGTCACAGCACACCGGATCCCGGCACTTACTTACCAGGTCTGGCGGTGCTGTTTGGCATTTGAGCAGCGGGCGGGGAGTCCTCAGCACCCGCTGCTGAAGTCACTGGCTCTCTCTCTGCTGCCAGCTGCAGCTGCTCCTCATGCCCGTGGCTCCTATAGGGTTGAGCGCACCACTCAGAGAAAATTTAAAGGGACAGGCACGCCCAATAGTGACGCACTGTGGGCGGAAAATCTGAACTGTCACTATATAGGTAGAAGTCTGGACACTTCTCCTTTGTCAGAGTATAGGCTTCCAAACCATACTTAAGCATTCTAGTGATCCCTATTGCTCATTCCTGACCTTGGCTTGTTGTGACCTGATTCCGTCTTCTCCCTGCGCTTGATCTCCAGCATTGACCTTGGCTATTCTCTGTGACCTGTCTACATCTGATCCCTGGTACCATCTTGTCTGTTTGATTCTAACCTGGCTTGTCGACTATATTTGTATTCCTTCATTGTACTCCACTCCAACCAAGGGGTCATCAGCACCTGTATTAGGGAACCTAGTCTGAGGGCCGTGACCTGCGTGTCAGATGCAGCTAAGTCCAAACTTCCTTGCGGGGTTCTCAGGTGAATATCGAAGACAAGTTAGGCTCCATGCCTCAGTACTTGGTCTTGCCAATCCCGCCATACAGGCTAGCATCCGCTATCCATCTGTGAGTTGTGACATCTTGTTAATAACCCAACTGCCTGGTTAAGCTGTCCACTAAGTGGACTAACATCCATATGCAACCCATCACTCAAGCACTTCTGCATTCTCTACCAAACTCTGCCAATAGATTATGAGCCCAGGCTGCCATTGTGCATAACTCCGGCTGCTAGTGTCATGACACCACAGTGTGAAGACAGATGATAACAAGAATACAGGCTGCAGCAACATGAAATAAGATGATCTGAGTGAGTATAGAAAATCCCTTATGCACCTGTTAAAAATGTACAGTGCAGGGACCAGCATGATCTCTGCAAAAACTAACAGGTTAAAAAATCTATGCCATATTGCCATGGGAATGCAATTAAAGTGGGAAAGCTATGAAACGTTACTATTAGATATTGTGGAAGTTGCAATGGCAATGCTGCAAAATGATTTTGCGGTAGTATATTTAGAGTCTTGTGCTATGAAATTGTTGCCAAGGGTTGCACCCTAAAGTCTGGCTTTGACTAAGGAAAGATATTCTCGCCTGTTACAAGATACATGGCCTGATTCAGATATGAACATAAATGCCTTTGTGGCTGTGTCTTTGTATGCAGCAGCTGTGCAATAATATGCAAATGGCATAGCTGCAGGGATTTGTATTGAGATGCCCACCAGCGGCTTTGCAAATCTGCCACTTGTGTACAAGGAAGCAACCATTGGATGCACATAAGTCGATAATCAATCATCTGAGTAACCCTATGGCTGCGCAGAATAGCAGATGGAATTTATCTAGAGTCACATTTTGATTGCATAAAGGAAAACAGTTGCAAGCTGTAATTCACCCCCCAAAATGGTCCCAGTCTTTCAATCACTTTGCAAATAAATCCTCACTGCGGCTGCCATCACAAGACCATTGCAGCACATGCACAGTGTGGCTCAGATGCATCTGCAGTAAACAAAACATCAGACAGTTATGTAAACATAGGAATAGTGTCCATCTCTGAATCGGGCCCAAAATACGCTATGCATGGTCATTGCCATATCTGTTATGAATGATTTGCTACTATGCCATCTGGACTTTGGATCAGCTTATCTGAATGGAGAACTAGAAGAAGAGATTTATATGGATCTACCAGGACACTACAATACAAATACAAGCCAGAGGGAAAGGTATGCCTTCTGAAAAAGTCATCATATAGTCTTAAACAAAGTGGTCATTGTTGGTACAAGAAGCAGGTGGGTGTTTCAATATATATCCCAGCAGCTGTGACATTTGCAGATATTCGCATTGCAGCTGCATACAAATTTGCAGCAGTGGTGGTAATACTGTACAACTTTAAATCAGGCCCATTGTTCGGTCAAAGACTTACCATATTCTCTACTTCAAGGGGACAGAAAAAGGACCGTTAATTACACTTGTTAATGTAGATGGTCTACTGCTAGCTGAACAAGATGATGAAATAGCTAATGTCAAGCTGTTGTTAAGTAATAGTTTTAAACTCAAAGAACTAGGGCCTGCACACCAACTACTAGGTCTGAGGATCATACAAAACTTCAGTGCTGGGATTGTTACCATAGATCAACAAAACTATATTGAAGTGATGTTCAACAAGTCTGGTATAGCAAATGTGAGAGTAGTCAGTGCACTCATCAATGAAAGCATAAAAAACTTCAAAAGCTATGTGTCCAACTACAGTCACAGAAACCGAAGAAATGCTTACAGTTGCCTTGTGTACTACTGAGGCAGAGTACATGACTCTTACAGAAATAGTCAAAGAGACATTATAGCTGAAAGCGACTTTTGGGCCGATTCAGAGGTGGACACATTTTAAATTTGGTTGCAAATGATTATTGTTTATGGGTTGGAGTCGCACTGTGCATGTGTTGCAATGGTCTTGTGATAGCGGTCACAGTGTGGATTAGGACGCAGAGTGATTAACAGACCACGACCATTTGGGGCAGGTAACAGGAGTGGCGATAAATACATAGGTATGTCGCAACCGTTTTGGGGGGCATATCGCAGGCAACGACTGCATCTTCATACGCAGTGTCACTTGCCCTGTGTCTTACTTGCAAAAGGCAGATAATGTGACTTATGTTTCTGTTGGTCATCCGATGCTGCATCTTCAGACGCAAAAAGCAGACTGGAGAAGCTGGCGGTGGACCTGATTCAGAGATGGACACAATGCCGATGTATATGGAGTTAAGTGATGATCAGTCACATTGCATGTGTGTCAAGTTTTAATACTGATGCATCTTAGTCACATTGCATGTGTGTCAAGTTTTAATACTGATGTTGCTCACAGCCTGGATTTATTTACAAATCAATTGACAGAGACCCCATTTGTCTTTTGTGGGAGGCAACAGGGAGGGGGGTCAGTTTGAGGACATTAAAGCAGATATTTGTTTTTGCATCAGATTGCCTTGATGCCACTCTGGCCTGATTTAAAGATGGATTGCACAATCGTCTGTTTTCTGTACTGAGCATGCATCCGAGTCACACTGCACGTGTCCTGATGGTTACTGCTGGTGGATAATTTCACTGGGTATTCCAGGGGGTGACTAGCTAAATGCAGGTGTGTCATGGCCAGTGATTCAGTACTTTTTGGCAGTCACACTGGTACTGGGGCGGACATTCTGAGCACCAATGGTCCGACTTATTGCACAAAGCAGCGGGTTGGAGTTGCCAGTGGTGGATGTATCTGTATAAATCCCATTAATTGCAGCATTAGCATGAAAATGCAGTCATACTGCATAAGAAGACATGGAGACAAGGAGTCATGGCTGGTTTACCATCCACCGCTGAACTAGGCCCTTAGTCTTAGCCCTTGGGAGTTGCTTCTGCATACTAAATGTTTGCTTTGATGGGTTGGGAGATTGAATAATCTTTAGAAGGTGCATAGTGGAAATGTCACATGTCTACCTTTCTACCCTTTCAAGCTCTGCAGTTGCATTTGTAATACCAACTTATCAAGAGAGATGTTGCTTACATTAAATTTCTACTTTTCCCACTGCTATTTTCTTTGAAAAAGGGCACCAGCACTTAAAAAAAGGTAAAAGGCACTCACTTAAAGTTACTAGATAATATAAGATGTATAGCAGTTTCCATACTCTGGACACATTTTCAGACATTTTCTTCATTTCTGAAATTATTTCACTGATTTCTTTCTGTTTCTGGAAATAGTTACAAGAATTTAAAATTACACCAAAACAAATAAAAAAGGTATCCATACAGCATACCATTGAGTTTGCTCTTGGCAAGTCCTACTAGTTCTGACAGCCCTCCTGATTCTGAATCTTTTGATCATGACAATGTTGCTGCTAACTTTATTAACCATTGACTTTCCTGTGATCGAATAGCCTTGCTATTCCATTCATATCACTGTGGACATTTTATCAAAGGTAAAGCATTTTCTGCTCATTTATACATATATATGCTGCAGATGTTTAATATATACCTATGTGCAATCTTCAGTTAATGTTAATCTGTTACCAGTGTGCAATTTACTGCTACTGTAACCTTGCCACTAGTGTGCAGTATTCAGCTAGTGTGACTTTGCCACCAGTGTTCAAACCAGCTACTGTGTCTTTCAAATCCGAGTGTAATATTCACCCACTGTTACTCCACCATGGTACATTTCTCAGCTACTGTGACTCTGATACAGATGTACAAACCTCAGTTTCTGTGACTCCACTATGGAGTATGTTACATATTTTCAAAACACATATTCACCTCTGACCTAAAAGACTTCCAACCATTGTCTATTCCTGTATTTCTCCAGCTCAATAAAGATAGCTATATTTTCACCAACCACTGACTGCTGATTTGATTTTTATATATATCCCCAGCACAACCCCTTTCAATTTACTTTTGTTTTAATATTTAAATAGTTTTATTTTTAGATTAAATAATAGAGTGAGTGGACATTAAAACTATTTTTTATTATGCATCACTTTAATACATGTGAAGCATTATATTTCATTATTTGGTATATACCTAGAAATGCATTCTCTTCCAAAGGTCTTGTTTCAGTGGTGTTCTCTTCCAATTTCACAAGCAGGGCTTTCTCTATCCTTCATTTATATATTTTGTCTACCATGTATGTATGTATGTCCAGCACAGTGGAATATTGTAGTACCTTACATTTCAATAATAACAATACTAATGTAGAAAGCTATGAATAACTATTCTATTCACAAAAGTGCTGTTACCAATTCATGTCTGTTGACTGATTACAGTCAGATCAGCACCATACATAACATATTCCATCAGTATTATACAGCGTCTTTTCCTTTCATCCACAGCAACATTTTTACTGAGTGAACTAGCAGACTGAGCTCTTCTTAGGTCCCTTTATGGACTTATCATCTTGGACAAATATTTACAGTAACAGTAATTGAAAGTTTGGCTAAAGTCTGTTCTTCAGGTCCATACCCCTTCCAATCAATAAGATATTGTAGACAACTAGACTGATGCTGGGAAACCAGGATCTTTTCAACCTCAGACTCAACTCCCTGAAGAGTTTGAACTTGAGGAGTCTTGGGAGGAGAACATTGAAATCTATTAAGAACCAGTGGATGTAACAACGAAACATGAAAATTGTTGGAGATTCTCAACTGTGGAGGGAGCTCCTATTTATAAACCATAGGATTGATGACCTTAAGACCTTAGGATTGATGCAGTATGGTCCAATGAAGCGAGGAGCAAACTTCATACTAGGAACCTTTAGACGAATGTTCTTCGAAGAAAGCCACACCCTGGCTCCGACCTTCAGAAAGGGAACAGCAAGATGTTTTCATGTTAGCAAATTTTTTGTAGCAACTAGAAGCTTTTTTCAAAGAGAAATTAGTTTTCTTCCATAACGTTGAAAAAGAATCAACAAGACTTGTAACCGCAGGAACTTCCATTGGTGGTAATTCTTGGAGGTCAGGTACTCGTGGGTGTTTAACGTATACTGCAGAGAATGGAGTGATATTAGAAGAAGAATAGTACCTGAAGTTGTGAGCAAATTCTGCCCATGGTAAGAAATTGATCCAATCATCTTGTGAAGAAGACACAAAGAGTCTAATGAATGTCTCCAGCTCTTGATTCACCCTTTCTGTTTGGCCATTGGTTTGAGGGTGATAGGCGGATGAGAACTTCAGCTTAATTCCACAAGAAGCACAGAGAGCCCTCCAAAATTTCACCACAATCTGTACCCCATGATCAAATACAATCTCACTAGGCAAACCATGAAACCGGAAGATTTCTTGAATGAACACTTTTGCCAGTTGAGGAGCAGAAGGAAGGCCGGTTAACAGAATGAAGTGGGCCATTTTTGAAAACCGGTCGACTACCACCCAAATGGTATTGTGGCCCTTTCAAGGTGGTAATCAGAAATAAAATCCATTGAAAAGTGGGTCCAAAGAGCATCCTGCACTGGTAGAGGTCGCAGGGGACCAACGAGTTTGTTACGGCTGGACTTATGTTGGGCACATTTGGCACAAGACACAACAAAGCTTCGAAAAATCTGCCCTCAAAGCAGGCCACCAGTAAGATCACTGTAAGAATTTAAATGTCTTGAGAATACCTGAGTGACCAGCAAAAAGAGAGGCATGGGCCCAAGTCAATAATTTCTCCCATAGATGAGGAACCATGAAAATTTCGCCAGGAGGAGGAGACATAACTTGACTGAGAGCAAAGACATGAGGATCCAATATTGTCTGGACTAGTGGTTGGTCATCCTCTTCCAAAGGAGACAGAAAGGATCATGAAAGAGCATCAGCCTTTTTATTCAAGATCCCAGGACAAAATTGAAGCTTGAAATCAAATCAGGAGAAAAAGAGAGACCAGCGAGTCTGTCTGGCATTTAGACGAAGGGCAGTCTGAAGATATACAAGATTTTTGTGATCCGTGATAATGGTAAACGGAGATTTCGCACCTTCCAAAAGGTGTCTCCATTCTTCCAAGGCTAGGTGTATGGCCAACAGCTCCTGATCTCTAATGGCTTAATTTTTTTCTGCCAGAGAAAATTTGCGAGAGAAGAACCCACATGGATGACTCTTCCCATCTTCAGCAGCTTGTGATAAAACCACTCCAACTCCTACCAAAGAGGCGTCTACATCCAAAATAAAAGGTTTATCCACTTGTGGCTGGCACAGAATCAGAGCTGTGGAAAAGGCTGATCTAAGGTTTTGAAAAGCTGCTATAGCTGTGGGTAACCAACGGGATGGATTCTAACCTTTTTTAGTGAGAGCTGTGATAGGTGCAACTACCATAGAGAAGTTCAAAATAAATCTTCTGTAGTAATTGGAGAAGCCCAAGAAATGTTGAATGGATTTCAAAGAGGTCAGCTGGGGCCATTCTTGAATAGCTTTTAGCTTGTCCGGGTCCATTTGTAAAGAACTCACAGAAATTATGTGCCCCAGGAATGGCATCGAATAGACACTTGGAAATTTTCCCATAAAGACTGTGGTCACAAAGGCGAGACAGAGCTTCTCTGACATGACATCAGTAACACTGTAAGTCCTTAGAAAAAATTATTATGTCATCGAGATAGACTACCATGAATTTGTAGAGGACATCTCTAAAAATATCATTGACATATCCCTGAAAGACTGCTGGAGCGTTACATAAGCCAAATGGCATCACCAAATATTCGAAATGGTCATCACGCATATTGAACGCAGTTTTCCATTTATCTCCAGGTTTAATGTGGATCAAATTGACTCTGAGGTCCTGAGAGGCTAGTTCATCCTTCATTTTTTCAGAGAGCCCATGAAGAAAAGCTGCCTTAAGGGCCTCCTCGTTCCACTTTGATTAAGAGGAAATGGTTTGAAATTGAACCACGTACTGTCCTACTGTCCTCGGGTTCCTTGATGGACTTGAAGGAGATCAGAAGAAGCTGAAGCAGTACGACCAGGCTCATCAAAAATTATTTTGAAGGTAGAAATGAAAGTGTCATAGTTGGATACTAGCGTATCTGCTCCTTCCCACAGTATGGAAACACAGTCCAAAGCGGTTCAAGTCAACAGGGAAATAATATATGCCACCTCTGACCTAGGTGTAGGGAAGTTCTGCAGCAGACTTTAGAATTGAATTTCGCACTTGTTGATGATCCCCTGGCATCATCAAGGGTTCCCATCAAAGCGTTTAGGAGATGCCCCACCCCCTGTCACCCAGGCCCTGCGTGGCTCTTGGTGGCCCTGGATCCAAGTCAGATCCAAGCCAGCTCGGAACTTTCAGCCTGACTCAGATCATAATCCCGCTGTTGGATTCTCGCGAGTTTTGGATTTTATAATCATTGCCATTTTTCATTCCAGCTGTGGAAAGTGGAGAGAGAGGGGGCTGTGAATGTGCTGTTGCTGACTCTGTGCATAGGGTCTGGCTACTGTTGTCATTGTCACTCAGAGGCTGTCTGCTTATGTCCATAGGGGGCGGGGCTGGCTGTTGTCCATATATAGGGGCTGGCTGGCTGTTGTCCTGTCCACTCCATAGGGGCTGGCTGGCTTTTGTCCATATAGGGGCTGGCTGGCTGTTGTAATGTCCATAGGGGCTGGCTGTTGTCTAATAGGGGCTGTTGTCCAGGGGGTGCTCTGTCCATCAGGGGTGCTTTTCCCAGTGTGAAAAAATAAATACATTTCTGTGTGTGTGTGTGCACATTAGCCACACTTATCAGCAATGTAGGGGCGCAGGGGTGCTGTACTGCCTGTGTCATTTATCAAGGGGTTGCTGCCTCTTTCACGGCTGCTCTTCACCCCCAGTGTGAAAACATTTAAACAATTTTTTGTGTGTGCATGTTAGCCACACCCACAGTGTGAATTTTTTTTTTTGTGTGTGTGTTAGCCACACTTATCAGCAACGTAGGTGTGCATGAGTGCTGTGCTGCCTGTGTCTCATTTATCAAGGGGCTGCTGCCTCGTTCAGGGGTGCTTGCCCCAGAGTGTGAAAAAAAGAAAAATAATTTTTTGTGTGTGCGTGTTAGCCACACTTATCAGCAACATAGGTGCGCAGGAGTGCTGGGCTGCCTGTGTCTCAATTATCAAGGGGCTGCTGCCTCATTCAGAGGTGCTTCCTCCCAGTGTGAAATAAAATAAATAAAAATTTGTGTGTACATGTTAACCATACTTATCAGCAACATATGTGCGCAGGGGTGCTGTGCTGCCTGTGTTTCATTTATCAATGGGCTGCTGCCTTGTTCAGGAGTCTTCCCCCCCAGTTTGAAAAAAATAAAAACATATTTTTGTGTGTGCATGTTAGCCATACTTATCAGCAATGTAGGTGCACAGGATTGCTGTGCTGCCTGTGTCTCATTTACCAAGGGGCTGCTGTCTCATTCAGGGGTGCATCCCTCCCACAGTGTGTAAAAAATAAAAAAAAATGTTTGTGTGTGCGTGTTAGCCACACTTATCAGCAATGTAGGTGCGCAGAGGTGCTGTGCTGCCTGTGTCTCATTTATCAAGATGCTGCTGCCTCGTTCAGGGGTGCTTCCCCTCACCAGAGTGAAAAAAATAAAAACTATTTTTGTGTGTGCATGTTAGCCACACTTATCAGCAACATATGTGCGCAGGGGTGCTGTGCTGCCTGTGTTTCATTTATCAATGGGCTGCTGCCTTGTTCAGGAGTCTTCCCCCCCAGTTTGAAAAAAATAAAAACATATTTTTGTGTGTGCATGTTAGCCATACTTATCAGCAATGTAGGTGCACAGGATTGCTGTGCTGCCTGTGTTTCATTTATCAATGGGCTGCTGCCTCGTTCAGGTGTCTTTCCCCCCCAGTGTGAAACAAATAAAAAGTTCTGTGTGTGGTTGTGTGCATTAGCCACAACTTAGCTGCAATATAATTGCTTGATGACACCGCAGTGAGTATGGAGGACAGTCACATGACAGGAGAGCAGGATCCACATACCAGTCTTGTAGCTGCCGGCTGCAGTCATGATGACGATGCAAGGCCGTCAACATCATCTATGAAGGCTGATGCACCAGGGCTTAAATCAGCTCATGTAAAAAAATAAACTTTTACCCTGTTAAAAAAAAATAATCTAAAGCTAAGTTAGCTTTAGAGAAACAAAAAATTGGAAATATGCCATTCACTACACTAAGTGGCAAGGAAAGGATAAGGCCTTGGCCTTTAGTTATGACTGGTGGTTCTAGTGATGGTTTACAGTAAGCCTTTCTGCTTGTAGGAGAAGTACAAAAAAATTTAAATTGTTAAGACGAGTAAGACACCGGAACCACCTGTGTGCTCCGAAAAATCACAAATCCTCGAGGAGAGTCCAAGTGTGTGCGTGGTTGCCATATGTGAGCAATTGTGTGTCCTCTTCAAATGTGGAGATGAGCAGCACAAGTCAACATGGTGACGTAGAAATCGAGGATGTCTCTGTGGAATTGAACCAGGAGGATGAGGAGGATATTTATGTAGTTGGTGATAACAACAAGGATGATGAGGATGTTGATGATGATGAGGATGTTGCTGCGGAGGATGTTTGTATAAAAACTGTAAATCAGGCAAAAGTTGTTGCCAAAGGTGTAAAAAATCCCATTGTTGCCTTGCCTGGGCAAAGGACCAAAAAATCCACTTCCATTGTACAGAATTATTTCAACCCAAATCCAGACAACCTTTGCCAAGCCATTTGTAACTGTTGCCATGTAACAGTGAGTAGAGGCCAGGACCTTAACAATCTAGGAACCTCCTCCCTATTATGTCACTTGCAGCGCATTTATCAAATTGGAAAGGGTATTTCAAATTCTGAAACTTTGGGGACAAAAAACAAATAACAATCAGTCCAGTGTCACCTAGCTGCTCCCTTCTATCTGGATCCAAGTGCCTGCAACCTCCACCACCAACACCTGCATCATCATCAACATCCTCATTCATGATCGGAAGTAGTCTTGCATCAAATTTCCTAAGGACTGACTCCCCTCCTATTCATTGTTCCTCAGAAAGATCCTTAAGTACTACACCTACTGCTGTTGCTGTCAGTGGATCTTCATCCCAGAAGGGGACTAGGAAGAAGACTACTTTTAGTAGTTCAACCAAACAATTGACTGTCACACAATCCTTTGCATTTGCGAGCAAGTATGACAGCAAACACCCAGTTGTGCAGCAGATTACTGAAGCCATAACAGCTATGCTGGTATTAGATGTGCGTCCAGTATCCGCCATTAATGCAGTGGGTGATGGAGGTCCTGTGTCCCCGCTACCATGTCCCTTCTAGATTCCACTTCTCTAGAATAGCAATTCCCAATCTGTACAAGAACATTAAAAAACACCTTATTAATGTCCTCTGAAATGCCTTTGTGCCCACTGTCCACTTAACCACAGATATGTGGACAAGTGGGACAGGGCAAACTAAAGATTACATGACTGTGACAGCCCACTGGGTAGGTGTATTGCCTCCAACAGTGCATACAGCAGCATCTAACAAATGCCAGCTCATTCAGAGGCAGACTACTCTGTGTATCACCAGTTTCACTAAGAACCTCTTAGAAAAACTCAGGGAAATCATTGCAAAATGGCTTACCCTGCTTGCACTCTCTTCGGGATTTGTGATTTCTGACAATGCTACCAATATTGTGCAAGCATTACATGTGGGTGAATTCAAACACATCCCATATTTTGCTCACACAATTAATTTGGATGTGCAACATTTTTTTTAAAATGACAGGGGCATGCAGGAGATGCTCTCGGTGGCCCAAAAGATTTCTGGATTTTTTCAACATTCAGCAACTGCAGCACCAGCAAAAACTGATGAATTTGTCCTGCCATCAGTTGAAGCAAGATGTAGTAACTAGGTGGAATTCTACCCTCTATATGCTTTAGTGGATGGAGGAGCAACAAAAGGCCATCCAAGGCTACACTACAGCCTATGACATAGGGAAAGGAGTGGGAATGCACCTTAGTCAAGCACAGTGGAGAATAATTTCCATGTTGGCAAGGTTCTCAAACCCTTTGAACTTGCCACTTGTGAAGTTAGTTCAGACACTGCCAGCTTGAGTCAGGTCATTCCCCTAATTAGACTTTTGCAAAAGCAGCTGGAGAAACTGAAGGGGGAGCTAAAATGGAGTGATTCCGCTAAGTATGTCGGACTTGTAGATCAAGCCCTTCTTTCGCTTCGACAGGATCCAAGGGTCGTCAATCTCTTGAAATCAAATCACTATATTTTGGCAACCATACTTGACATCTGTTTGACATCTATTTGGGTCTGAAAGAACTGCCTACAATGAGTGACATGTCTACCGTGACTTTGTCTGATATGGTTACCATTCAGCGAATGGTGGATGTTTATTTTAGGTTTAGCATTCAAATAGGCATGTCACTTAGTCTGTTTCACTACTGGCAGGAAAAAGAGGCAAATTTGGAGTTCCTTACACAAACTGGTTTTGCTGCACTTAAGTTGCCCACCCTCCAGTGTGTAATCTGAAAGAGTTTTAAGCGCAGCCGGGAACCTTGTCAGTGATTGGCATAGGAGGTTACTTCCCCAAAATGTGGAAAAAATGATGTTCATTAAAATGAATTACAAATTCGATGAGGAAGACCTTTACCAGTAATTAGGTAAAAAAAAAATACAGGAGCGTCTGTAATTGTGGATTCCAATGGTGACAAACTAATATTGTGTGAAGAAGAGGAGGATGCACACACTGATGAGGATGATGATGACAATGATGACATCTAATCTAATATTTTGTAAAGCCAGTTTGTTTATTGGATAATTGCTACCAATGTCCACTGCGCATTGGCAGCTTGTTTTGTGGGGGATCCAAACAAACCAATAATATCAGCCACAAGCGGCGGTCCCTGTCGCTGAAGTGATTGGTTTGTTAAATTGTGAATGTCCTGTTTAATATATACAACATAAGGGTGGGTTGGAGGGCCCAAGGACAATTCCATCTTGCACCTTTTTCCTTTCCATTATGTGTTGTTTGGGGCATTGCTGACTGACATTTTTAATGTTATGGTTTATGAATGTCCAGAAATTGTAATGGCCGCAGACAGCATCTCCTGCATTTCCAAAAAGAAATAAACAATTGACTTAAATAATCCTTTGCGAACCTTCTAAAGATATTTCCCAACCTGTACAGGGACAAAAAAATATATAGTTAGTTAGTGGCCTCAAAGTGCCACTTAATCAGCACATATATGTGGACAAGCAAAAAATCTATGATTTAAGGCAGGGGTAGCCAACCCTGGTCCTTGAGAGCTACCAACAGTGCATTTTTTCCAGGTCTCCTCATAGAATCACAACTGTAATAAATAATTAACTCTACCTGAGGATCTTTTCAAATGTGGTGCTGAGTAATGAATACACCTGTGCACCAGCTAGGTCGTCTGGAAAACGTGAGCTCTCAAGGACCGAACCAGCTACCCCTGATTTAAGGCCTTACATTGTGTCTTTCTTGAGAATCCTGCGCCTGCTTCTGCGGCTAGGAGTGGATTTTCATCCCAGAAGGAGACCAGGAAGAGTGCTTTCCAAAAACAATTGACTTAAATAATCCTTTGCAAACCTTCTATAAAGGCATTTCCCAACCTGTACAGGGACATTAAAAAAAAAACAGAGTGAGTTAGTGGCCTTTAAATTGCCATTGTTCCCACTGTCCACTTAACCATATCAGATATGTGAACAAGTGGAACAAAGCATTAAATGCAACATTTCAGATTTAAGGTTTAAGTCTTATGTTATGTCTTTCTTGGGAATTTTTTCTTCAGCGCCATGTCTGCTTGCTGGGAGTGGATTTTTTTCATCCCAGAAGGAGACCAGGAACAGGATGCGTGCTTTACAAAAATAAATAAACTATTGCCTTAGATAATCCTTTGCAAACCTTCTGTTCTGTAATGGAATTTCCCAACCTGTACAGGGACATTAAAAAAATAGAGTTAGTTAGTGGCCTTGAAATTGCCATTGTTCCCACTGTCCACTTAACCATATTACTTAGATATGTGAACAAGCAGAACAGAGTATTAAATGCAACATTTCTATTTAAGGTTTAAGTTTTACGTTGTGTCTGGAGATCATTGAGAAAGCAGAAAAAGAGCTCCACCACAAGCGGCAGATGACTAAATTTACACACAAAGGTTTAATAGAAATAGATACAACACCAGGTCAGATGTTTAACCTGGAGGATCTGTCTGATTCATCATGGTGCCCCCAAGATTGTGCAAATTCTGCCAAAAGAGAGACTGACACCATGGCTAAACATAAGAGTCACCTTCTGGATGTGAATTGTCTCATTTGCATGGGGAAAACCCAACTCTCAGATGAGATGGATCTCAGCCAGTGGACAACAATGAAATCACCATTAAAAGTCACAATGGAAGACTACAGTGTGGAGGATCTTTCTTCACAGTCCGGAGAGGCCTCAGAGAACATGAAAAAAGATGCTCTAGGTGCTGAACTTCAAGGGATTTCTCCATCATGTTCTGCAGTGTGAAAAGGTTTCATTCACATGTTTTCTATAAAGCAGTTCAAAGTTACAGCCTTCAAAGTGTCTGGCTATAACACCCACCTTGGGCATTTTTGGGCAGCGTAGCCCTGCACCACACAGAATAGCACCTCTAAAAATTGATGAAGGGCAGCAACCTACACCATAACACACAGGATAGCACCTATAAAAATGATTTGTATTTTGGGCAGTGTAGCCCTTTACCACACAGAACAGCACTTGTAAAAATTATTTGTATGAGTGTACCCCTACAGCTGATAGGGTTCCCCCTGTAAAAAATATTTGTATGAGTGTACCCCTACAGCAGACAGGGCACCTCCTGTAAAAATTATTTGTATGAGCATACCCCTACAGCAGACACGGCACTCACTGGACAACACAGCACTACAGCCAGCCAGCCCCTATGACCAGGACAACAGCCAGCCCCTATATGGACAAGGACAACAGTAGCCAGCCAGCCCCTATGTATTGTATATGAATATGACTATATGATTGGAAACCAATAGCGATCCAGCCAGCCCCTATGGTCAGTGTCAGCAACAGCTCCCACCCTCCCTCTTCACAGTAGCCAGCCATACTTTATTATTATTATTTTTTTTGATAACAGACTAGTCCGTCTAACACACTGAGCTCCCAGCTCCCTCCTAACTAACATCCGAAATGAAAAATAGCAGCGATCGCTGGACTTTATAGAATCCAAAACCTGCGAGAATCCGACAGCGGGATGATGCCATTTTGCCTCGATTTCAGTTCTGAGCCAGGTGGGAAAACCCGAGTCTGACTCAGTTCCCGACTCGGATCAGGGAGGCTCGGGGGGGTTTGGATTTCGGAAATCCGAACCCGCTCACCCCTAGTAATAACTAAACATTACATATAGGGCCTGATTCAGAGATGGATGTGGCCATGGCTGCATCTATTGGTAGTCTCCCATCTGTGACTTTATGCTAACTCTGCTACAAAGCCTTTGTGGTGTATATCCATGCCTGAAATGCCCACTGTCTGCATCCTTCGGTGCTAAAATACTGATTGATGTATTGTTAGCCTCAATGCTGGTCGCACCATTAAAACTTGCATCAGCCTTATGGCAGGTACAGTTTCTCCATCCGTGTATGGTCTCTTATGTGAGCAGTTCAGTATCTGTGTATGCATTAAAGTTCACAGGCACACTTATGACACTCCCATAACACGCCCATAAGACAGGCCATCTCCATGCGTGCACTAATCCAACTCCCAGTCACCGCCCAGGAACAGCCAGCACTTTTCCGATACATTTCCGATACAGTGCATCTACATCTCAACAGTGCATGTGTAACACATGCTTCTAGGAGTTTTTGGGGATTTACAAGCACACATAGCAGCACAAAATCACTAAACTATGTGAACAGAGGTACAGTGTGTGGCCCCTAGTGTCACTTTGTTCCAAACATGGGCAATGTCACTCTGTGTATGCTAGTGAAGGGGTATCAAGCTGTGGCACTCTAGCTTCTGTGGAACTAAACATCCCTGCATGTCCTGCCACAGTTATTGTATACCCTAACAGCAAAACAGTGGCAGGGCATGCTGGGATGTGTAGTTCCACAAGAGCTACTGTAGAGTGCCACAGGTTGCCTAACCCTGAGCTAATACATAGACCTCAAAGTATTGCATTTTATAACGTTTCTCATCTAAAATTGGTTACGATAAGGGCTAAAACTAATAGTGCAGTAAATAGGTTCACCCACATATCTAATAATTATTATTTCACTCAAAAGCTTTATCTGTATTTTGTTTTGGTTATAGCCAATAATAATAACCTTTTTTTATTAATCCATAATTTTGTTCTAAAAACCGAGTAACTTTGTATATATCATGAAATAATTGGATGCTTATAATTCTGGTCCTTTGAAAGCTTGTGAAGAGATATGCAGATAGACAGGCCCCTGACCATTCACTCATGGCAGATGAGATAAATGATTAATGTATAGTATTTGATTAACTTATTTACAGCTACTGCTATGCTATTGGACGCAGAGGGCCTGATTCAACTTGGATTGCAGTTGCTAATACGCACGCAGTTAGCTGATTGTTGCGTACTGTTGCTTACTTATGCACGAACTGGACACTGCGGTCGGGACTACGATCGCAGTGACTTCGCAGACCCATCGCAGAGTGATTGACAGGAAGTGCAATTTGTGGGTGGTGGTCAGCAAAACACAGGCGTGCCATTGGGTTTCAACACCATTGCAGAGGCATGCATAAATTATCCACTGCGATGCCCTATGCAGCCTGAGGCCTGATAGCAACTTCTGAGTAAGGTCAGAACTTGTGCAAGTGTGTGTGAGGCTGCGATGGTACTCAACTGTACTGATGATTTTGCAGTCTTGTTAAATGGATGTGTATAAGGTAAAGTGGGCGTCCTCATGTAGTGCTGCGATGGCCTAGCGATAGCAAAGAATTAGCATACTATCGCAGTTGAACTGTGGGCCTGATTCAGAGTTGGGAATAGAGAGAGAAATTTCTCTCAACTGATCATCTTGGTGAAACCATGCTGCGCTGCAGGTGGGGCAGATGTAAAATGTGCAGAAAGATTTAGATTTGGGAGGGAGGGGTCCAAACTGACATCTAAATTCTAGAGTATTTTTGTGGAATACATGCAAAAGCATCCAGTATTTAGCCTACTCGAAAAGATAGTAGAAGAGAGCTGCAGAGGTCCATAGTTAGGGCATGATTCAGAGATGTACCCAAATGCCGCCACCGCAGCAGCAAATTTGTATGCAGCGTCTGTGCAAAAATATGGACATACTGCAGCCGCCTGGATTGTATCGAATTGCCCATCGGCAGATTAGCAAATCCAAGTGACTGCATACAAAGACACAGTTTAGGTTGCAACCCTATGATTGCCGGAACTAAGACTCTGAGACATTTTTATTGCATATGGAATCACAGTTGCTGGCTGAGATGCCCTGAAAATGGTCATAACACACCTGCATTTTCATTCCCGTTGCCGCCCACAAACAGTCCTTGCCTTTTACTCACTTTGCGAATAAAACATCAATGCACGTAACAATGAAAATAAAACTTTACGCATGTGCAGTGCGACTCAGGAGCTTGTGCAGATTATGGATAATCACTCAACTGCGCAAACATCAACAATGCGTCCATCTCTGATTTAGGCCCTTAGTCTTTAATGTTTAACACTTTAACGACATCTTCATTTTGTTGCAAATAATTAAATAACTGATAATAAATAATGGTAATAATAAAAGTCCATCTAATCTAAATCTCTCTGCAAATGTTATATGGCTATGGTTTTTCAAAGATGCATGGGACGCGTAAACCTGACGGTTTCAGTATAAGTCTGTTTGTGGGTGGACTGCACATGACCCATTTTGCACATGTGAAGAACGGGACCAGCATCATTGCAGGGAGTGTCCCCTAATCCGCAGCCTAATTGGACACAGCACTCGGATCTGCAATGTCGACAGGAGGCTTCTTTTATCCTCAGATGCCTCCTGCAGCATTAGCATATTTGCATGCAGCAGCTATGTCCAAAGACGCAGCTGCTGTGTGCATAGCGTCCAACTCTGAATCAGGTCCAAAAGTTTCCCCTTTATTTTGATTCGCTCCGAACTCTAAATCAGCCCTATTTAATTTTAGGATTAAATCATAGGACGGTTTCATTCTGTCCATAATGCTGTACTGATGACCTGTGTTGCACTACTCTAGTGTTAGCCAAACATTTCTGTGAGTCTTTTGCAATGATATGTTGTGATTTATATAATTCATCAGTTCATGAGCAGTGCTATCAGAGATTTTTCCTTTTTTTTCTTTGTCTCCCAGTATTTGTCTTGACTTTAACAGTTCTGCTTACATTTGCTAAATGAAAGCTAATTAACCAGTCACAACCTTAAAATTAGCAAATATCTAAGTCTGGATCAAAGCCATCAACATCAACTCCGAAATTTACACCTGGTTTTAGTACATGCAAACTTGACATCTTGTAGCTAACATATTTCAAGATCTGTGTAGCTCAAAATAAGTTGCATGTCACAGGGAAGTTGTCTCTTCCGTAGCACCTTTATTTTATTGCATATGCATGTTTCTCCCAAGTGCAAAATACATGCAACTCTATATACAAATGCACAATGTATAGAATGTATACCAAGACACATCTTGCGTTGCATAACTTTAACTCTTTCACAGTGAGCCGGAGCCCAGTTCCTACTTACCAAGTCTGGCGGCACTGGTTCTTCAGTAGTCTGGTAGCAGGCAGATGCCACCTCCACTTTGCCGGTAGTCTCTCTCCTGGCTGCTGCAGTGACCGCCACTGTGACATCACATTTGGCTCCAGATTTAAACCTCTCACCTATAGAAAATAGTCTCTGGGCACTATTCAGTGCCATAGTATAAGGCTTACATCCTGAAACTGCTACTTGAGACTTCCTTGTTTTGACCTGACCTGATTCTGCCTATCCTCTGGTAAACCTATTGCCCACCTGGTTCTGACCCGTTTCCAACTTCCACTCTTCAGTATGCCTCATGGCACCCAGTTTACTGTCTGCCTTCAGTTACTCCAGAGTCTGCCAGCCCCATACATTAGCAACCCACTCAGAGGGCTCTCATCTGCGTATTGTGCATATAAGTCCAAACCCCCTTGCTGGGGTCCCTGGTGAAAACCACCAATATGTTAGACTCCTCACCTCTACTCTAGGTATTAGCAAATCCTACAAGTCTGGCTAACATCCATACCATCCTTGTGAGAATTACTCTGGTCCAAAAGACATGGATGCCACTGGTTACCCTTCTCTGAAGGAACTAAAACACCTGCTTAACAGTGTTGAGAAACAAGAGCACAACAAGGCCCAGATCATGGAGAACTTGTAGACCCTTATGCAGCAGGTTAAGGCAATATAGCATCTTCAGGTGCAGCCTGCGCCACCCTCTGCAGCTCTGGTTTAAGCCGGGGCTTTTTGAACCAGTAATCATTACAATTTGAAACACAGGCCACCAATTTCCCTGCAGAAAGAACAAGACAGCTTTTAACATCTCTTTGTTGTCGGGGCAGGCTTTGGCCTGGGCCTCTCCTTTATGGGAAAGAAACGATCCTCTGGCGCACAATAGTGCAAACTTCCTGGATGCCTTTAAAATGGTTTTTGATGAGCCTGAAAGAGTGCAGCCTCCACCATTTTGCACCTGAAATAAAGAACCCTGTCCGTGGACCAATATGCTCTACTTTTCACCACTCTTGTCTCAGATCTCCATTGGAATAATGAGGCCCTTGTTGTCACCTTTTGGCATGGGTTATTTGAATGAGTCAAGGACAAATTGGCATCCAAGGAGATGTCATCGTCCTTGGATGATTTAATATTCCTCTGCACCAGAGTGGACCTTTGTCATAGGAAGACAGCTTAAGAAAGGGAGCAGTCCCATCATTTCAACTACAGATTAACCCTCCAGTTCTCAGTTCCTTTTGTGCCCCCTGAAGTCCATGCAAATTGGGGAATCACATCTCCCTCCTGAGGAGTGAGAAAAGAGGTTTAGGTGGTATATCTGCCTGTATTATAGGGAGCCAGGACACATTCTCGACAAATGCTCCAAGCATTTCATGAGAGCATAACCTAACTTTGACTCTGTAATTGTAATACTTTTACTTTTATTCTTAACTATTTCCCTGACAGGAAAATAAAACTTAAACAAGACATAGAAATGTAACATATCTCCCTCCCCAAAAAAGGATCTTGCTTCCTAACAGAACCATACACTTTATGGACTATTGACTATGAGTTTTATGTAACTGTATGCAAGCATACTAAGCAAGTCATATACATGTATCTATTTATCTATATATAAATATATATATACACTGCACCTTAGCATATGTGAGGTTAGGCCTGCACACATACAGGCACATAACATAAAATAAAAAAACAAACATAACAGTCTGCAGATTGGGCATGCTCTCCCAGCATAGCCCTTGGACCCTGGCAATACAACACTGTGTTCCTAGTTCCTATCTGATACTCAGCATCAGGATAATGAGCATCAGGTGTGCGAGAGTTTTAAATCCTTCCTGTGCTTCAGTGATTATTCCAGCTGGGTCTGGAAAAAAAATTATATATATATATATATATATATATATATATATATTATTTTAGTCAAGTCTCTACTGAGGTTTCCATCAACACGCGAATCAAAACCTTCAAGCTAGATATGAAATATTCATGATTATCTTCTTAAAATTACACTCTTGTGACATTTTCTGATCATAAGCTAAGGAAGAATATGGATACAAACAAAGATAACAAAGTCATAAGGAAGAATAGATTAATGGTGTATTAGCCCTATTTATCCAGCAAGTAATTTTGAGTAGTCCTAACCTGGATTGTGACTATTTATCTATAAATATCAAGGTGGGAGTAGGTGTCTTCTTGTCATCCTTGGTACATAAGCATTTTTCAAAACATAGGTAAACACTTAACACATTCATGAAGGAGGATAAAAAATTATTACCCCTTGTACCACTTGCAAAAGTCCTTAAGGCATATAATATCATAGAATTATTTCCTTAAAATACCAAGGATTTGCAACTTGCCATTTTTTTCTGTGTGTTTGTACATTAATGCCATTATCCGTGATATAGTTACAAGACACTACTCTTCTATTCATAGTCTTAGCAATTGTATTATGTATTTGAAACACTGAATTCCCCCCAACTCAATCATCTTTGGGTTTTTTGCTCTTTTGATACAGATGTGGAAACCAGGATATGTAAGGCAATGATTAATTTCATAGGAAGGTCTATTCTGAACCTGGAGTAATGTGCAGCAGTCTTAGAATTGGTGACCAGTGAGAAATGTTATTATGTCCCCAAGATACCTAGGTGTCTTACCCAGTATATCTGGTAACTTGAGGATCCTTCAGGTGTTGCGGGTGCTTGACAGAATGATAACAGATTGGACCTCTGGTTTAAGAGTAGTGCAGTCAATAATTGGATTTAACATTGGATTAAGATTTTTTTCAAATTACATTTTATGTGGTGAAATCTTCAAATGCTCACATAGTTTTGCTCTGCACTCATGTAACAAAAGGGGAGGCTGCAGGTCATTGCAGACTGGTCTGCTGGGTGACTTTAACCAACTATTTTTTTTTATAGTTGCCTTGTTTCCCTCAACCTTCCCACTAGCCTGTATTTGGTAAGGAGTGTGCACACATTGTTTAAACACCCAAAAGGTCACATATTTCTTACAAACAAAATCAGTAAAATGGGTTCCTTGTCAGAGGAAATGACCTGTGGTATCGCATGTCTATATACAAATTACTGAGGCAATTTTGTTACTGTTATTCTGACAGGAGTTGAATGAAGGCATTAGACTTACAATGCCTGTCTTGCTTACAAAGGTTAATTCATGTGACAATTCAATCAGTATAGGTAGGATAGACTTACTGTGCCACAATCCTTGGACATCACTTTTCTTCAATCCAGAATTTTTTTTAGTAAATAAGCTATTTGCATAGATATAAAAAAATCTGTACATTTGCAGATGTTTCTGGGGTGTCCAGACATATTTTTCTTAAATATCTCGAATCAATTATGCAATGAGTTTATTATTTAATATGCTGCTGACACAGCACTCTGGACTATGGCACTCACTTACTGGGTCTGGTGGTGCTGGTCTGCGGAGGGGCAGCGGGTGGTGCATCACCAGTGTTCCCCGCTGGCCTCTGCCTCTCCTTCCCCTGATGGATGCAGGCGGGTGCAGCTCCCTACAGGTGTGCGTGCCAACCTGCTGGAAATTTAAAGGGCCATACACACGCCCTTAAGCAATGTCACAGGAAGTGACTGGGGTAGCCCTGCTTATTTAAGGAAGACTCTGGGAGCACGCCAGTGCCAGAGTATAGGCTCATTTACCATACTCCAGCATTCCTGTGATATTCTGTTACCTGTTACTGACCTTGGCTTCGTTAGTGACCCTAATTTCACCTGACCCCTGGTACTGCATCTGATATCTGATTTTGACTTTGGCTATTCCCTGTGACCTGTTTATGCCTGCTCCCTAGTACTGCCTAAGTCGGTTTGGTTCTGACCTGGCCTGTCAACTAAGCTATATGTCTTCTCCATTTCATCCAGAGTTTACCAGCACCTGTATAAGGGAAACTATCCTGAGGGCCGTGACCTTTGTGTCGGACGCAGCCAAGTCCATACCTTCTTGTGAGGGTCCTTGGTGAATACAACCAGCACATTAGACTCCGTGCCTCAGGCTTAGGTCTAGCCAACTCCCTAAATACGGATCTCATCCATAATCTGCCCGAGACTTGCAACAGTTCCATTTCTATACACCTCTATGTGAAAGAAAGAGGATTTGACTTTCAAGATGTTGCAAGGCAATAGAGAAGAAAGGAGAACCAAAATACATCATAGATAAACATTTGCTAGTGGGTGGAATCTGCAATAATATCTATCTAGAAAATTCTAAAACCGAGGTAAGGCACACATGTATCACTGTTAGTTATATACATTGTTTTACTACTGTTAAGGTTTCACAGTTTTACCCCCTCCACCCCCATTGCATTCCATTCTTGAAACAGAGAGGTGGGTGTGTTACAGGTACAATAAATTCATGAAACCCATAGTGGTAATAGGAAAGGCAGGCTTAACAAGGGCTTCTGCAGAGTGGGTATGGTGAGGGTGTGCTAAATAAACACTACTGAATTGAGATAATTTGTGGTGGAACTATACTGGACATTGAAAAGTACAGATCTAACAAAGAGCAAAGTTATAGGTTTGTTATTGGAGAAGATACACCATCACTCCTGTCACATAGACACACAAATACAAACTGCCATGAGCATTCTGTCAGCATCTGAAGACAAGACATTTGCATGTTAATTGAACACATTAAATTATTAAATATTTTTTTAAGACAAAACATTTTTTTTAAATTTAAATACTGATCAGATTCAATTGAATCACCTATTTTACTGCTCCACTGAGACATTTTAATTACTTTTGAAAAAAGTTTTTTTCTCACAATGTTTAATTTTTACACTTTCATTGTTAAGTTTGGCAGATACAAGTTTATTGTCCACACATCATGCAAACATATACCAGCAGATTCCCAAACAATTTCTAAATACCATTTAACAAAAAAATCCCATTATTCACATGTTTGCCCAGCACAGTCTGTATTTGTCCTAATGCATGATAGTTAAAAGAGCCTGTTGTAGGAAATGTGACATCTTTAGGCTTTATGCTCCTTTTGCACCAGTTTCTCATAGTATTCAACACATATTTTCAATATATAATCAATGTTGCAGTCCCCCTATGCAATAATTAACAGATCTCTGATATTGCATACAGTTTGCTGGTATTATATTTATCTTTGCACAGCCACACATACACACAGCTGTTCGGGTGTGAGTGATATGGACAACAAGTGACAAACTACCTAGTCAGTCATCTGACCGAGCCAAACACATGCATTCAGGTCTAAAACTGCAGATAATGTAGTCACACTCAGGAACTTTTATGTCAGTCACTGAACTCTCATAGAGTGGTAAACAGTTATTTTGTTGTCTCCTTACAAACACACTTCTTGCTTTTCCCATTTAGGGGGCCACCTTTCATTCAACACTTGAGACTCAGACATAAATTTTAAGAAATATAAAACAGATTGTGATATTTCCTACTTTTATAACCCTTCCTACATTCACCACAATGCATAAATACTACAATCTTAGTTGTAGTTTGAATTTCACATCAGATTACATTTATTCATTGCTATATTATTGTTCTGTTTTATGTATTCTATGGTCCCCTGTTTTCACCATTTCCTCCCTCTTTATTCTTCCTGGTCTACCACCTCTAATCTCTACCTTCTCCCTTCTTACATACTTTCCTAGCCCTTTTTTATGTATAACTGATTAATACTGCTTGCAATTGATATTCAAACATCAATACAATTTAAATTAATAAAAACAAAAGATTGTGTTAACACTAATAGGCATATTCAACTAAGTGATTTTTTCAGCCAGTTACAGTAGCTAATTTCTGCTGGGACCTCTACAAGTTGTGAGCAGAAATCTGCTACTGTGAGTTAATATGTGTATCTGCTATCATGCTTAATTGAATCTGGTCTAAAGAGTAATACAAATATCTGTTATTTTGTGATTATGAAAGAAAAACATTTGGATCCCAGCTTACTTCCACATCTAAATGGGAGCGCATTCTTGTGCATGCAAAGTGCATTTTTATACATCACAGTTGGACTACATCCAACTCTATACCAGGGACACAATGTATAAAATAGACTGAAATAAAGAATTAAATGTAACAAATATGAGTTTTCCAACTGTGCAGTGCTGCTGGTTGTATTGTTACAATTACGTAGAAAAAGAAAAATGTAATTAATAAAAGACAAGGGAGTGAGGGTTGTTTGCAAAATGAGTATAATTTATATTTAAAAACAGAACTCAAAAGTAACCCAATTTGCACTCATACTCAGAGCCAAACACATCTGAGGATCAACAGCAAATGCGTCAGATTTATTCCAACTGTAAAATTTGCGTATTTAGGTCCATATGCAAATATCAGAAGATATGTATGCATCTGCACTAGAAATATATGTACCATGTTTATGCTTGGTATATTTACACTTCAACCATAGCTCCCAACATTTGGGAATGGGGACTCGGGATAAGGGCGCATGCAAAAAACAAGGCATGACCTACCTCAAGCCTCTCTCTTCTGTGTTTTCACTCCATGCTCATTTGTGCAGCATCCATTTACTACTGCTCTGTATGGCAGAGAGAGTGAGAGTTCCCTCCCAAACCCCCTCCTCCACCTCCACCCCCCTGTGGGACACTGCTGCCTATGTCTAGAAAGCGGGACTGTCTGGCCAAAATTGGGATGTTGGATAGTATGCTTAAAATAACCAACACAGTGCTGAATCAATTATGCTCATTAACATATACATGAAAAGGGAAAAAATCAAATAGTAGCGCTATGATGGATGTTTCAATACACAAATCAAAAGACTGATTGAATGAAACGATGTATTTAATAAAATCAATATTCACATATAACAATGAGCAATATGTGAATATTGATTTTATTAAATACAATGTTTCATTCAATCAGTCCTTTGATTGGTGTATTGAAACATCCATCATAGCACTACTATTTTATTTTCTTCCTTTTTATATATATGTAAGGGTGTGACTATCCCTTTATTTGTAGCTGCTTGGAACAAACAGAATGCCACAGTGCCTTCAAAACAACCTATCTTGGTACCTGATCATTAACATATACACACTGCTTGCTATTAAAAATTAACTCATACTAATCCCTTTTCATATTAACACTGCCTATTTTGGTGTATTGCCACATCCCCATCAAACAACTTCAGAATTGTATAGGTATATAATATAGATAGATAAGAATGGATAGATAAGAATTCTTATTTTAAAACACCAAAACCCGTCTCATATGTACATGCTCCATTTCCTGTAACATATCACTTGTGCAGGGATAAATACAGGACCCACTTGCCGCAATAATACTAAAATAACATAAGAAGTGGCCAGGTGCTGATAATAAAACAATACAGAAGAAATAAACTTTCACAAAAATAGTGCACCTAAATTAGATGTTGAAATTACTATAGCTGCAATCTCCTAATGTGAGTGTTTGTGCCCTCAAGAAATAATTAGTAAAAAGATAACCACTGCTGGAAATACACTTATATAAAAAATTGTATACTGATATGGCCATACAAACTCAATACACATCAAAAGAGTTACATATAGATTATATCTTTATTCAAAAGACCTATCTAAGTATTTTGCACAATAGCTACGCACATAGAAATAAACAGCAATAAATTGTGAATATACCAACTTGATCAGCTCAGGCATGCATATCTACAGGGCCTTCAAAAGGTCTGAAGGGCCCAGGTACTGTGGGTGTGTGGCCAATTCCAGGGAAATTTGGCTACACCTACTCTCCCCAAAAATTTAAAAAACTACTGTGCACGTAGCAGAGTGGCATCAACAGGGGACATTTCTCCTCTCTGCCCACTACCGCTGTGCCTGCGTCTGTATAGCAGCACAGCTGCAGCTGTAAATCGGGCAGTGAGAGAAGACTGCTGCAGCAACAGTCTCATCTCTCTTACTGCTCAATGTGCCACTGTAGCATGTTGGGCAGAGTAGTGGGGGCAGTTCCTGACCCGGGCTCCTCCAACCGGACCGGATCCAGGTAAGTAGTACTCCCTCTTGGCATCCCTGCATATCTACTGGACATATCTCCTGCAAATATAAAAGTAAAAAACAGCAATGCAAGTATAATTTTTTTTTAAGATGGACTATAGACCCCAGGATAGAATTTAAACCTATATAGAAGTCTTTTTGCACTTAAATAAAACTGAAATAGCAAATGCGGCACTGAAAGTCATTGGAGTCCCATGGTGTGTCCGGTAAACTGTGGCCGCTGTGCAGGGTATGATGCGGTTGCTGAACGCATCTGGTCTAAGTGCTGTGAATGGCTGTATGAGGGTAAGTTCCAAAACAGAAAATTCTGAGTTCAGAAATACAGCAGTAGCAGCTGCAGGAACCTTACTAAACAAGGCTGGAGAGGTCCACAAAAAATGTCTCAATTGGCTGCAAGGTATGGAGAAAATAATCTAAGCAGGAGGGCCAATGCATGCTCAATAAAACATGGTATCACCTCTGATGGGTTTCGCCTCTTTCCTGGAGGCTTAATCAAAGACTCTTTGATAAATTGTTTGATTTCAGTTTTATATGTTTAAGTGCAAGAGCTCTATATAGGTTTCAATTCTATCCTGGGACCTGTAGTCCATCTTTTTTTTTTTATATTTGCATTGCTGTTTTTCACTCTTTATAGTTGAAGGAGATATATCCAGTGGATAATTCACTTTTGATTGCTATTTATTTATATGGGTTTAACTATTGTGTAAAATACTTTTATATGTTTTTTATGCAAAGATATATAAAGTTTATCTATATTTAAATCTTTTGATGTGTCTTGAATTTGTTCTGCCATATCAGTACTTTTTATATAAGTGCATTTGCACCAGTAGTTATCTTTTTACAATAATAATACAGTAAGAAAAGGTTGAGTCTCCCATATCCAAAGTGATTGGGACCAGGGTTATTTTGGATATCGGAATATTCTGTCCTTTGGACTATTTGCATACCATCATTAGATATCTTTAGAATAGGACCCAAATCTAAACACAGAATGCATTTATGTTTTATATACACCTTATACACACAATCTGCTGGAAATTTTATACAATATTTTCAATAATTTTGTGACTCAAACAAAGTTTGTGTACACATGAAATTTTATGTTTCATATACACCTTATACACAAAGCCTGAAGGCAATTTTATACAATATTTTTTAATACTTTTGAGCCTTAAAAAATGTAGGTGTACATAGAACCCCAAAAAATTAAAGGTGTCATTATCACAGTCATGCTCAAAAAATCCTGTTTTTCGGAATATTCCGTATTTTGGTATATTTGGATATGGGAGACTCAACCTGTATTGTATATAAAACTAATAATGTATGTCAAATAAAAGAAAACAAAAACAAAAACTGAGGAATAAAGTAAGCTATGCTGGAGAACCTTCTTTAAATAAACCTCCGTTAAATAAATCAATCTTCACCATTGTACCAAATTATTATAATAACTTTACAAAATGAATACTAATCTCATGTCACATCCAATTAAATTAGAAATATAAACAAAAAATACAATTAGCATTACAATTACTCACTCAATGCTCCACTTTACTCTGAGCAGCCAAAATCCGGAAAATCACAAGTAACTTATTTTTATTGCATTACTGGCAAAAAATAAATAAGATTTCTAGCGCCATTTTCTTGAAGCCAAAGTTTATTAAAACACAGGCAGATTCCACAAAAATACAAGCAGGGTTGTGGTCAGGATCCTGACCCTTAAAATGTCGACGGTCATAATACCAACAGTGGCATCCCGACGGTCACAATCCCGACAGATTTCGATGGTAAGTATTAGGGTTAGCTTTAGGGTTAGGCACTAAGGGGAGGGTTATTTTTATGCTGTTGGAGGGGAGGGTTAGGCTGCAGGATGGTACTGTTGGGGTTAGGATACAGGAGGAGTGGGTTAGGGTTAAGATTTACGATAAAATACTTATGATTTTGGCTGTCAGGATGCCGCTGTCAGTATTCTGAAAAATTACAATGTGACTGTCGGGATCCTGTACCTAACCTCGCTAACTGATAGGCACCTATATGCTATTTCATTTTTGTAAACCCCAAAATTGTTGTGATGTTTATATGTGTGTTGTAGTTCTTTACAGGATAATGCGCAATATTTCATAACACCAGGTTCTATTAGTTTAACGGACATTAATTAGTACTATGGAAAACTTATACCACTGAGGAAGTTTTGGGATGTGTGCTTTATGGAATGCATACTCTGTCTGCAATAAGCTAACATCCATCCATGACCTTTTTATTTCAACTTACCTCAACCTTCTGGCAATAACAGAAACATGGCTCACACAATCAGACACTGTCTACTCAGTTGCACTTTCACATGGTGACCTACACTTCTCACACACCTCCAGGCCTAGTAATTGTAAAAGAGGTGGAGTAGGAATGTTACTCTCCCAATCTTTCACATACACAGTTCTCCCACAAGTACCTTCACTCACATTTACATCATTTGAAGTACATTCTATCAGGACTTTCACCCCTTTCTCTCTGCGAGTTGCTGCTAACTATCACCCAACTGGGCCACCTCAACAATTTCTGGAACATTTTTCTGCCTGACTCCCTCACTTCCTATCCTCAGACATCTCCACCTTCATTATGGGTGATTTCAATATCCCCATTGACAGTCCACAATCTCCTAATGCCTCCAACCTACTCTCTTTAACCTCCTCTCCTGGTCTCTCCCAAAGGACTGACTCCTCCATTCATCAGGATGGCCACTGCCTTGATCTTATATTCACCAGACTATGCTCAGTTTCTGATTTCACTAATGCTCCTTTTCCTCTCTCAGAACACAACCTTATCAACTGCATGCTCTCCTCCATTACATCAACCGCAGTGTCATTGAAATCAACCAAACCTACTAAAACCTGCAGAAATATTAATGCTATTAACTTTCAACAACTAACTACCTCTCTACAACAACGACTCTCACCAATTTCTACATTCACTTCTCCTGAGACTGCTGCATCACACCTACACCAGATTCTAGAAAAAGCCCTTGATGAAGTTGCTCCAGCTACCCATCACACACCACATAGACTTAGATGTCAACTGTCGCATTCTAACTTAACAAGGCATCTACAAAAACTCTCATGTAAAGTAGAATGTCAGTGGCGAAAGTCTCGTACTCCAAGTGACTTCCTCACATATAAGACTATCTACAACTCTTATCGCACTGCTCTGGACACTGCCAAACAAACATATTTCCAATTTCTAATCTCTGCTCAAGCCTCTAACCCCAAGCAATAATACATTTAAACTGCTTCTTACCTCTCCCTCACCCAAGCCACCTGCTACTATCTGTGCACAAGATTTTGCTTCCTATTTCAAGGACAAGATTGATAAGATCCAAAATGAAATGGTATGCTCTTCCTCAGCTAATGACCTGATGAATTCCCTACCTGAACCCTCTGGCACATTCTCTTCATTTGACCCCACACATGAAGATGAAGTATCTACTTTCTTCTCATCCTCCTACTCTATTACCTCTCCTCTAGATCCTATACCCTCATAAATCAGTAAAGCTCTGTCTCCAGTGCTCATCCCATCCCTAACTAAAATCTGTAATCTCTCTCTCTCTCTCTCTACTGGCATCTTTCCATCACTGTTCAAACATGCAATGATTACTCCCATTCTGAAAAAACAAAATTCTGACCCTAACACTCTCTCAAATTATCGTCCTATCTTCCAGCTCCCATGCCTCTCCAAGCTACTGGAGAGACTTGTCTACACCAGCCTCACACACTTTCTTAACTCATACAACTTATTGGACCCACTTCAGTCTGCCTTTCGTTCCCAACACTCCACAGAGACAGCACTGACTAAGGTAGTAAATGATCTGGTCACTGCCAAGGCTAAAGGTCATTACTCACTCCTAATTCTTCTAGATCTCTCTGCTGCTTTTGACACTGTTGATCACTCTCTTTCCATACAAACCCTACAATCCCTAGGTCTTAAGGACAAAGCTCTTTCTTGGTTCTCTTCCTACCTATTTGATCGCTCTTTTACTGTTCGTTTTTCTGATTCTGCCTCCTCCTCGCTACCTCTATCAGTTGGAGTACCGCAAGGCTCTGTCTTAGGTCCTCTGCTATTCTCAATCTATACCACCTCTCTTGACAAACTAATCCACTCTTTTGGATTTCAGTACCATCTGTATGTGGAAGATACTCAATCTACCTATGCTCCCCAGATTTATCACCATCTGTATTGGTCCATGTCACTGAATGTCTTTCTGCCATTTCATCTTGGATATCATCTCACCACCTGAAACTTAATATTTCTAAAACAGAATTAATTATATTTCCACCAGCCAATAACAGTTACCAGCAAAAAAAAATGGTAGTTGCTCAGATCAGCTTAATTGCATAACACAGGTGCTTGTAAAGTGCAGGGTTTACACTGAACACAGAAAAAAAAGAGATTTGCCCCCCAGCACACTGCAGCAAAAACAATACTTAAATCCTACATGATAATAGCGATTCAGAGGTATTAGTTACATACATTTGCAAATATATGAATAAGCGCCAGGCCAATCGTCAAGGCTTCTCTATACTGGCGTCCCTAGCATTAAGGGGTTCACGTCCGAGAAGCAAGGCACCCCAAAAAAATTCCAACCAAGGGCCATCCCCTTGGGGTGCCTTGCTTCTCGGACGTGTTTGTATATTATTTGTGTCATTTTAATTCTTTCTCATTTCATTAACACTTATTGATTTATACTTACACATCTTTTCTTTTCTTTATACTTCACTATCACCTTTTTCCCCGGGGATGGCCCTTGGTTGGAATTTTTTTGGGGTGCCTTGCTTCTCGGACGTGAACCCCTTAATGCTAGGGACGCCAGTATAGAGGAGCCTTGATGATTGGCCTGGCGCTTATTCATATATTTGCAAATGTATGTAACTAATACCTCTGAATTGCTATTATCATGTAGGATTTAAGTATTGTTTTTGCTGCAGTGTGCTGGGGGGCAAATCTCTTTTTTTCTGTGTTCAGTGTAAACCCCGCCCTTTACAAGCACCTGTGTTATGCAATTAAGCTGATCTGAGCAACTACCATTTTTTTTGCAAGTTTGGAGAGGCATGAAGGCAGTCAGCATTAGGAGTATGTGCTGATGCTTATAGTGCCATGTGGAGGTTTTTTGGGGTACCTCCAAGGTAAGTTAGCTCTCAGCTTTTATATGTACTGTTATCATGCAGTACATCAATTGTAATTATATGACCCAGAGTGGGTGCTACCATTATGTAGCAATAATTATTTTGGGGTGAGCGTTTGGGAGTGGGGCCCCCGGGGGGGTTCTGACTGGGCCTTTCTCATGGCATCACCACTTAATTCACATAGAATACCTTTATCACTTCTCTATTTGTTTGTATATTATTTGTGTCATTTTAATTCTTTCTCATTTCATTAACACTTATTGATTTATACTTACACATCTTTTCTTTATACTTCACTATCACTTTTTTCCCTATTTCGTGTGATTCCCTGGGGATGGCCCTTGGTTGAAATTTTTTTGGGGTGCCTTGCTTCTCGGACGTGAACCCCTTAATGCTAGGAATGCCAGTATAGAGGAGCCTTGATGATTGGCCTGGCGCTTATTCATATATTTGCAAATGTATGTAACTAATACCTCTGAATCGCTATTATCATGTAGGATTTAAGTATTGTTTTTGCTGCAGTGTGCTGGGGGGCAAATCTCTTTTTTTCTGTGTTCAGTGTAAACCCCGCCCTTTACAAGCACCTGTGTTATGCAATTAAGCTGATCTGAGCAACTACCATTTTTTTTGCAAGTTTGGAGAGGCATGAAGGCAGTCAGCATTAGGAGTATGTGCTGATGCTTATAGTGCCATGTGGAGGTTTTTTGGGGTACCTCCAAGGTAAGTTAGCTCTCAGCTTTTATATGTACTGTTATCATGCAGTACATCAATTGTAATTATATGACCCAGAGTGGGTGCTACCATTATGTAGCAATAATTATTTTGGGGTGAGCGTTTGGGAGTGGGGCCCCCGGGGGGGTTCTGACTGGGCCTTTCTCATGGCATCACCACTTAATTCACATAGAATACCTTTATCACTTCTCTATTTGTTTGTATATTATTTGTGTCATTTTAATTCTTTCTCATTTCATTAACACTTATTGATTTATACTTACACATCTTTTCTTTATACTTCACTATCACTTTTTTCCCTATTTCGTGTGATTCCCTGGGGATGGCCCTTGGTTGGAATTTTTTTGGGGTGCCTTGCTTCTCGGACGTGAACCCCTTAATGCTAGGAATGCCAGTATAGAGGAGCCTTGATGATTGGCCTGGCGCTTATTCATATATTTGCAAATGTATGTAACTAATACCTCTGAATCGCTATTATCATGTAGGATTTAAGTATTGTTTTTGCTGCAGTGTGCTGGGGGGCAAATCTCTTTTTTTCTGTGTTCAGTGTAAACCCCGCCCTTTACAAGCACCTGTGTTATGCAATTAAGCTGATCTGAGCAACTACCATTTTTTTTGCAAGTTTGGAGAGGCATGAAGGCAGTCAGCATTAGGAGTATGTGCTGATGCTTATAGTGCCATGTGGAGGTTTTTTGGGGTACCTCCAAGGTAAGTTAGCTCTCAGCTTTTATATGTACTGTTATCATGCAGTACATCAATTGTAATTATATGACCCAGAGTGGGTGCTACCATAAAGTAGCAATAATTATTTTGGGGTGAGCGTTTGGGAGTGGGGCCCCCGGGGGGGTTCTGACTGGGCCTTTCTCATGGCATCACCACTTAATTCACATAGAATACCTTTATCACTTCTCTATTTGTTTGTATATTATTTGTGTCATTTTAATTCTTTCTCATTTCATTAACACTTATTGATTTATACTTACACATCTTTTCTTTATACTTCACTATCACCTTTTTCCCTTTTTCGTGTGATTCCCTGGGGATGGCCCTTGGTTGGAATTTTTTTGGGGTGCCTTGCTTCTCGGACGTGAACCCCTTAATGCTAGGGATGCCAGTATAGAGGAGCCTTGACGATTGGCCTGGTGCTTATTCATATATTTGCAAATGTATGTAACTAATACCTCTGAATTGCTATTATCATATAGGATTTAAGTATTGTTTTTGCTGCAGTGTGCTGGGTGGCAAATCTCTTTTTTTTCTGTGTTCAATAACAGTTACCAACCTGATCTCTCAATCTCTGTTGATAACTTGACAATCCACTCTGCACCACAAGCTCACTGCCTAGGTGTCATACTTGACTCTGAACTGTCCTTTGTCTCCCACATTCAATCTGCCTCAAAATCATGTTACATACCTCTAAAAAACATCCAAAATTCGACCATATCTCACACAAGCCACTGCTAAAACTAATCCATGCACTCATTATTTCCCGCAGTGACTATTGCAGTAGTCTTCTTACTGGCCTTCCCAAAAACAGGCTATCGCCATTACAATCCATTATGAATGCAGCTGTGAGGCTTATCTTCCTTGCCAAATGTTCATCATCTGCAGCACCACTCTGTCAGTCCCTCCATTGGCTGCCGGTTTTCTACCGTATTCAATATAAAATACTTTTACTTACACATAAGGCTATTAACCAAACCACACCAACATACATCTCTTCACTCATTTCAAAATATCTCCCAACTCGATCTCTCCGCTCAGCACAAGATTTGCGTCTCTCATCCCCATGCATTACTTGCTCCCACTCATGGTTACAGGACTTTCTTCGGGCTGCACCCACTCTATGGAATGCCTTACCATGCACAATAAGACTTTCCTCTAGTCTCCAATCCTTCAAGTGATCCCTGAAAACTCACCTCTTCGGGCAAGCTTATCAGATTCCAGACCTGCCCACATAACTTTCATTCCATTCCATATCTAATTACATCCCCTTTCACAGTCCACACATAACTTCACACATTGTCTTTCTTTCACATCCTCCTGATATTTGGCCAACATTCCTGCGTGACTGTATCATGCAGCCCACCAAGAAACTCTCCATTCTGGCTGGACCAAAATTGCAATATATAGCACCTATCCTTGTGTATCAATGCCTATTTTCCTATAGATTGTTTAGAATTTACAAAAATCATTGAGTCCTAAGTTTATATATAGCTGATCTAAACACATTATCAAAAATGTTTCTATTTTATGATAAATATATAGGCATAAAAATAAAGTAAAGTAAAGTAAAATAGAGGACCCTAGAATCTGAGCTTCTTTTGACTTGAAGTCAAATTTCTTTCCCTATACTTCCTATGCATCTTAATTTATTGAAGCTCTGAGTCAGTACATTCTTTATAAGAGACAAGCATCTGAGAATCTCAAAATTCAGGCATCCTGGCTAAGGCAATTACTTTTTTAAATTATGATATGATAGATCAACAAAAGTAAATTATAAGATATTTTCGGATTTTGTTTGACCCAATTGGACTAAACTGGATCAAGAAAATATCAAGATAATTTGTGGGATAATGATGAATACACCTTTAGTGTTCATTGTTTTGCCAACCTCTCAGTGTTGGGGATGTTATCCATCACCAACTTGTGATAGATAACATCCCCAACACTGGACCTTGTTTGCAAACCATGAACTCTGCCCTGATCCCATACAGAATCACAGTGGGGCACTTAGGGCACAACAATAAAGGTTTTTCAGATGACTCATCATAGAGTTGTCAAAGCTACTTTCCATCACTCCTCCTCATTGGACAGCACTGGTGTGAATAAAGCTTCTGCTTCTTACAGGGTTGTTAGTTGTTTAGTAAAGTTTCCCACTGACAAGCAGCCAAAAGGAACACTCAACTACATTGACAGTGGGCCACATCTATGTTAGTAAGAAGATTCCTAAATGGTTGGAGGAGGATCATCATCCCTTATAAAACCTAATCTTTGTTGAAGAACTCATATGCTTGCTAGACTTTGCCACCTGGATATAACATATAGCAAGTTTAAAAGGTAAAACAATTCATGAATTGCAATGTATTCAACAATCTCAAACTTATAAATGGGGTAACGTAAAAAAGGTCTCCTATAGCTAACACCAATAAAAATATTGTCCTCATTGGTTCAGCAGTATGACTCAAACTAAAAGATTTTAGAAATTAATTATTTAACTTTAAAAAGCTATAATTCGACATGTTATGATTACTTTATGGAATAAAAGGCAATTTAACATATCACTAATCACATCAGAGATAATTTATTGTAGTGCACACATATGAGTACACACACACATATATATATATATATATATATATATATATACTTATATCTTAGTTGCCATTTTATCAATTTTAACAAAAACCAAAACAGAAACGATTGTGCAATATAAAACATACTATTAAGTCTTCAAATCCATATAAATGTGTAGAAATAACTAAAATCTGGTGCCTTTTACTTCAAACCAACATCTTTAGTTTTGTATATAGTGTATATATACTAATTTTACTGTTTATTGTTTGCCAATAAAAATATTTAGCATGTATTATGGCCAGTGTTGTCCTGTATTTTCTGTCTGAACTCCATGTAATATTTTGTTTCATGACATATTGAACATATGCTTGTCTAGACAATTTGAAATTATTTTAACATGTGGAATCCTCTTGAACTTCATATGGCCTCTGGGGTATATATATGTGTTGGTTGGAACAACCCTTTATAATTGGGTATTTTTACCTCCAGACTTCACTTAAAGATTTGATTATTTGTATTGCTTAGTTACTGGTAAAAACAGCATATAATATATTTTTATCTGAAAAGTAAAATTTTCATTTTGAAATAAATTTTTACTATTGTGATAAATTGTGTTGATGTTTAGTTTATTAATTATTTAGAAATATAATCACTGTTTTTACCTTGCTATATATGTTAGACCACTTTAGTAAATATTCTAATACTAAATTTTACAAATGCTCTATTCCAAGAATGCATCTTCATAATAAATCTTGGACAATTAACAGGTTGATGGAAAGAGGTCCTACCACTCTTTTCCAAATTAATTCCACACTTCAGCCCATGTATTCACTGTAATCTGATTGATTAGTTTAATAAATCAAACCTACCTGCAGATAATCCATTTAGGCTTTTTAATTAAACACAATTATCACAATTTGTTCTGCTCCCTGCCAGCCTGCAAGTGGAATTTAGGTTGATGAGGGGAAGAAATTCAGTCATGTTTATCTTTAAAGCTGAAAATGAGGTAGATTGTATTAAAAACATTATTGTGTAAAGCATTGCATGGAATGAGGAATTAGCAAAAATCCAACTATCTACACTCAAACCTTGTTTTTCCAAATCCTGTAAACATAATTTCAATATTAGAAATTAACACGATTTGCATTATTAAATAAAAAAGCTTAGCAATACTTGCGTATAGTGCATAGAGTTATAATGATGTACGTAACTGAACACGAAAACATGCAGTACATTTTATGCATGTGAAAAACTGAATTTAGGTTTTAGAATACTGTCTGAGGTGAATTCAGACTATTAGGGAGGTGAATTGTGGTGCCTTTGCTGGCGTTTCTACGGCATTGCAACGGCAACTAATCCCCTTCACGGCTAATTGGATTGAGCCCAAACTGTACCTGTGTGGCACATTTTCAAAGAAACAATCGTTTTTTTCTGAGTAAAAATGTCAATAAATATTATGTTTGCTTAAAAGGTTTTTTACTTTAATGAAAAATACCTTTTCATCTACTGTAAATGTGACGCATTTGGTTCATCAGGAGTAACTTTTTTATGCTTAATCAACCCCATAAAGGGAATTTATTTTTTATTTTAAATGTTATGTGTACAGGGTAAAAAAATATATATATATTGTGTATGTATTGTACGAGCATATAAAGAAGATGCCCAATATGTGCACTTATGCCAAGTGTGATGGTTATATAATGGCATTTTTTATGTTTACAATTTTAATTTCATTTAATTTATTTATTATTTTTAACCATGAAGCTCTTCTTGGTTGTAGATACTTATAGATCCAATATAAAACTAGATCATCTAGTAGTAAATGACATGGCAGCAATTATTCGATCCAGTCTGTCTGGATCTAATATTGTATTCTATAGAAATAAACTATTTAATTTCTCCTTTTGCTAGTCAATATGTCACTATGGTGTTGTGAAAATTTGTGTTTGATTTGATTCCAAGTCCCAATTCTGGCTCAGGCTGGCATTGAAAGAATATCAATAGCTATTTGGAGATATGGGTTGGGTATTTTATGTTGACAGTCATAATGTCTACATTCATCATGTCGACATCAGAATGCTGACATGGTCATAATCTAGATGTTGACCGTGTCAACATTCATCAAGTAGTCAGTGATGAAATGTCAACTGTAATCCTCCTTCGCTCCAGTGAGGATTTATCCCCTAACCATAACCCCTACCCCGAACCCTCCCCCTAGTGGCTAACCCTACAATGTCGACATTTCACATGTCGACATTCTGACAATGTCAACATTTTACATGTCAACATCTTGACAATGTTGACACATTGCATGTTGACATTTTAAAAATGTCGACATCATAGCTGCCAAAATTGTGATGTCGACATTATGAATGTTAATATCGTCATTGTCGACCATTGGACTACATACCTGAGTTATGTGTTTTTCCATCATGGGTATTTAAAACCACCATGCCATGAGATGTGGTTCATACAAAATAATCATATTTATGTTAAATATGTAAGGTTAAATAGGATCATATTTTATATATTTAATTAGATTTTGTTTTATTATAATGCTATTCCAATATTTCAGTATGTTGGATAATGTAGATGCAGTGTTATTATTACTGCAACAGTAAGTAAAATCAATGAGCAAAAAGAAGCGACAATTGCATTGAAAAATGTACCACACACGAGTTATAAGATCATGCCTAGAATACCTAGATAAATGGTAAAAAAAGAATTTGCTCTTTATTATTTTGTTTATTTTATACAGTAACATTTTTTTTAAATTAGTATGCAGAAATATAAAAATAGTAATTGCATTTGTGATACTTTTTTATAAACTCATTGCATTTGTAATCAATTGATTTCTTTTAAATAAACTCTTTACTGAACATTAAACAATTAACTAAATAAAACTGGGAGGGAGGTTTTTGTTTTAACAGTATATAAAAGTGTTTTAGATAAGGCAATTGTAAAGGGAAGTGGGAAGGGGAAAAATAAGTGTGACACAGAAGTACTATTTAATTGCAAGATCTTTGTGAGAATAGTTTTGCAAATCTGGATTTTATTAAATATCTTGCCATAGTGGTGGGATGACAACATACATCTTCTGACTGTCATGTTTGCATGGACTGTTACCTCTGCCATCATTAGTTATTTCACTTGTTCTTCGTGTTCATAATTGAGCACTTTTGTGGCGGTGGCCATGCATGTGTGAATCTATGTGTTTTTGTGATATGGGTCAAGTTTGCCTTAAGAAATTGGGAAACAATGCTATCTAGATGAGCCTGGAAAATCCCACTGTGGCCAATCACATAACTTCTCCAAAGCTTGATAGAAAATATGACCATTTAAACTATTGTGGAATTTTTATTTGATAATGTCTTATTATTCCTAGCTCTGCAGGAAACCTCCTATATCATGAGTTTGCAAATATTCTATTTGAATATATTGATAACTCATTGACTCACTAGCATATGGGTGAGATATCCAAGTGAGTTTATATTGTTATCAAAATTGATAAAAATTGATTAAAATTGCCTTTAGTAAATATACCCCATGGTGGCTGATTCTGAGTCGCCCATCTGCGAGTTTATGTAAATGGCACTAGAAATTCATTAATTTTTAGCATTTGTGCACGCTGTAATACCATTTGGTGCATCCTTGTACGACACCATCGGTTGCACCATCGAAACTTGTAGCAGACTTCTGGCAGCTGCAGTTTCTCCATATGACCATTGTCTTCTATGCCTGCTGCTGTGTGTCTATGAATACATATTTGTGAGCACTACTAGCCACCTCTCAGTCACTGCCCAGGAACATCCATTACTTTTCTGCCACATTTCTTATACTGTCTGACCCGATCGCAACAGCTCCTTTGTGCAAATACTCTGACTCCTCCACATCCTGTCTTCTGTCCTTTTCTTGCTCATATTAGTTGAGTTCAACATCTCTATTGATGTCCCATCTGACCACCTGCCTCTAAACTCCTACCTCTCACATAATCTTTTGGCTCTTCACAATGGACTCTCTTGCCTTCCAATGCGAGTGGCCACTCCCTTGATCTTATCTTTAATCAATGTTGTGACATCTCTGACTTTACCAATTCCCACTTAACTTTCTCCATCATTTTCCTTCTATCACCCTTTCTCTCACGCCTTCCATACCACTCCCTCCCAAGGCTACCTGCATTAAATATAACCTTGAAGTAATTGACCCTATTTCCTTCTCCTCCAGTTTGACGCACTGCTCTCCCCCATTATCACTCTCTCCTGCCCAAACCAAGCTGTTTCCCTCTATAACAGCAACCTTACTTTTGCTCTAGACTCTGTTGCTCCTGCTGTCACAACTCACCTTTGCAGATCCACATCTCAACCCTGGCATTCCAAATGCACCAGATGCCTGCAAAAGTGTTCTCAAACTGTTGAGTGACACTAGTGAAAACTGCGCTTCCATGCAGATTTCTGCAATTTTAAATTACTGCTCTCCAATTACAGTGCTGCCCTATTCCATTGTAAACATTCTTATTTCAAAACCATATCTACTTTTATTCCTCCAACTGCCATAGCCTCATTGCTACTTTTAACTCCTTATTCTGCCCTGCTCCCCACCTCCCCTCTGCCCCTGACTTTGCCACCCACTTTACATATAACATTTAATTTTCAAGACATGACATCCCACCAGGCCCTCCTCGCCATACCCTCTACCTTCCCATCAAGCCTTCTCCACTCCTACCTATTTCCACCTTCCCCCATAATCCTGCCAACTCTGACATCCTCCTCATCAGTTTCTGGAGATGCAGTTATGGCCCTAATCCAGTCATAACCCCCATCCAACTCCTCACTGGATTCTCTCCCTGCCTCCTCTTCTCCTTCTCTCCCACTGCCTGGTCATATCTTGCCCATTTCTCACTTATCAGACACAGTTCCTGCTGCATTCAAGCATGCTCTATTCTCTCCAGGTCCTAAAAACTCAGCCTTGATCCTTATGCATTCTCTAATTACTGACTCATCTCTGTCCCCCCTTTTGCCTCCAAGCTTTTTGAGCATGTTGTCTACACCCAATTTAATACATTTTTTTAATCCCTCTCCCTGATGGATCTATTTGAGTGTGTTGTTCTCTCCACTCTACAGAATCTACCCTCACTAAATCTGTAATGACCATCTTGCTGCCAAATCCAAGAATCATTACTCTTCTGATTCTCTTTAACTTCTCTGCTGCTTTTAACAGTGTGGACTACCCATTTATCCTGCAAATCATTCTCTCCTTTGGTCTGCATAACACTGCTCTTTTCTGACTGTCCTCCTAACTATCTGACCATTCCTTCTCCATCTCTTTTCATGACTCAGCTTCTCTCACTACCAGTTGGTGTCCCCCAAGGCATTGTTCTTGGTTGCCTTCTCATTTTCCTTTAAACTTTCTCCCTAGGCGATATCATTAGCTCTTTTAAACTAGAATATAATCTCTATGTTTAAGATCCTCAAGTACACCTTTCCTCCCATGGCATCTCCACTTCTAACTCATGTTTCCCAATGCCTCTCAGCTATTTTCTCCTATATGTTGCAGTGCTTTCTTAAACTTAACATGTCTAAGACTGAGCTGATCATCTTCCTTAGCACTCCCTATAACATATTTTGCATTTCCAATGACTGCTGCCTCCTGCCTCCTCCTACTCCTGCCTCTAAAGCTGGGTAACAAATAGGCTGACCTGCTGGCCTATCTAATAATTGGTAAGTGTATAAACACTTACCAATTGTCTGCCTGATGTCTCGGGATTGACAGCTCAACTAGGCATTTAATTTAAATTTGCCTGCCCAGTTGAGCTGTGAATCATCATAAGGTCCCTGCGGCATGTGAATGGGTGATCGGCGGGTCGCTCATACACACCAGTAGATGACCAATATAGCTTTCAGATATATCGGCCATCTGCTGTGCTGCACAGCAGATCAGATATGACTGTGAACAAAGTCGTTCACAGACATATCTGCTGTACACACCCGGTTATGCGCTATAGATATATCGCCTGTTCAATGGAACAGACGATATATCTATCAATGTGTACCCAGCTTAAGACTTCGTTGTGCTTCTCCTTATTTCTGGAGCTCTTTCCTTCTCTTTTTCAGACTCTCCACCTCTCTTTAAAACTTCAAACAGGCTTTCAAGGATAACTAAATCCTTCCTGCTCTCATCCTAAACCACCATTTTCTGTTCTTTGCTCAATGCTTCTCCCTGTATGTAACCTCTGTCTATATGCCTCTCTATTTTGTGCTTTTACTTCTTTGCCCTTTTCGATCATCTCTCCCTCAGCTTGCACTGCTTTTGTGGGTAGTTTGACTGCATATGTTGGAATATATAAGTTGTATCCTATGTTCTGCAGTGTTTTGTACTGTAAGTCTTTTGCATTTGTCATATTTGCACTGTTTTCTGTTCATGCACTTCAGACTTGGCCAAAAGCTAGATTGCGATTTACTTGTAGCTCCCAGGGCATCTGCCAGTAGATAATGACCAACTGAAGTAAAATAAACCTGAAACTGCTTTTGGAGCCTCAGAAACCAAGCTACCAGTAGTGCAGCGTGTAGGTGATGCCATGACATCACCCACACGCTGTAAAGAGCCCGCTGCTGTTCACCTGCCTGGCCCCACAAAGTGTGCTGAGTGTCCTGGGAAGCAGCTGTTCCACCAGCCCATAGGCTCCTTATAGTGCCAAGCACATCCCCAGACTGATAGCAGCAAACTTTCAGCAAGTGCCAGAGCCACTCTCAGAGGTAGTGTTTGGGGAGTGATTGTGTTATATGTGTGGTAAAGAAGCTGCAGGGTGATGCTGCCAGGGCACAGCCTCCTCCTGCTGTACCATTCCACCCTTAGCACCGGCTCCCCACTGCACACACCGACACTGAGTGACTGACTGATTTATTTATTTTTTAAATAAGACAACCCTTTATATTATTAAGCGGTGGAGATAATTACAGTTTATTACAAGTTTATGGTATGGAGGGAGATGTAAGAGATTGCAGATTTGTGGTAACTCTGTACACCTCAAAATGACTGAATGTACTTTTTGTTATGTTTTATTGTTTGTGCATATCATTTTTGTTTAATACTACTTATTTTATATATGTGAGAGCTGTTGGGAAAACAAAATCAGTGCGCTTGTGTGAAGCATAGTGCCTGTGAGCCTGTGAGAGGTGGACTCTGTGTATTCACGGTTGCGATTTCTTATAGATTTACATCTGTACAAATAAATAAGCAACTGCGATGCCATTGTACAGTTAGGAGATTTTGCAGTAACAAAAATAAATTGCTCAACAGGTCAAACAGTAGCATAGCATCCACCTTGAATCAGGCCCATTGATGCTGGTAAATCACTAAATAAGTGAACAAAAAGTAGATCCCAGGTCACAACAGTCTGGCCACCACTGATGTACTTTGTAAGACACACTGGACACTTTGTGGAACCATATAAATAAAGGTTATTATTATTATTATTACGCTGTTTGGTTACCCTATTGTTACCCTATTGTTCATGAGTGAAAAGGTGATACCCTGAGTCATGGCCTTAACAAATTGATTCTTAGGGGTACATTTACTAAGATTCGTGTTAGTCCGAGATTGCAATATCAGGTGTATATATAAAATTTTAGCAACACGGAAATTTCCTATTGTTAAAATCGGGTGTTTTTTTCATTTAGGGGGGGTTAATTCGGCTATGTTAATACCGCAAACAAACATGCAGGGTTCCCTTCAGCCAATCCTCTATGGGAAATCCTGCGGACCGGCAGCCAATCAAAGGCTGCTTTACATGTAGCGGCCGTTGATTGGCTCTGACCCACGTGTGTCATAGCCAATGAGTGGCTTGGGCTGACCGGCTTGGAGCGCGAATGCTTTGACTGGGGAGACCCGGTGATAGGGTCCTCTGGCTGTGGCATTACTCCCTGGATGGATTTGATTCCAGTGCTGGTTTTAAATATAGGGGGACCCCTACACAATTCCCCCCCCCCTATTTTTAAAACCAGGAATGGCTCAGCAGCCAGATGCTGGTTCTTACAATACAGGGGGACCCTACACATTTCCCCCCCGTACTTTTAGGAAGCACGACTGGGTGAGCAGCCCGGGGTTGGTTATGTCTTTTGTGGGGGAACCTTCTTTTTTTTAATTTTTAACTATTAAATTACACTAAGACACACAAGCAGCCTGCACATATTTCTCTCATATGTGCAGGCTGCTTGTTTGGGAAGGAAACTTGGGGAGGAAACACGGGGATTAAACACGGACAGGATAGATCAAATACACCATCAGACAACACGATCCTGTCAAACACGGGAGCTTGGTAAATTCCTATTTTTAAAAAAAGGCAGTTTTTGATCAATACTATCCGTGTTTAAAACTGGGTCAAATCAGGATCAACATGAATTTTAGTAAATTTACCCCTTAGGGTTGGTTCCAGTGGGTTTATAAGACTGTACTCATTACCAGTCATAGGTGCCAATTTATCATTCCCCAAATGTTTCCCTAATAAATTTAATTTGTTATCGCAGCATAATGTGGCTATAAGACGTTATTTATCAAGGGTATGTATAACTTTTGCAGATTATTACACCCCTTGAGTTTCTGACTATAAACTACATTATTTTTGATAATCACACTTGATTACAACTATTTTCATGTCGTGTTGGTGTAGATTTTTAGTATTACAGATAAGCCACATTTTTTATGCAAAATATATTTTGAAAACATCCTTTACATGTTATTATATGCTTTGCATGTTTATTGTATTTAATAAAAAAATGCTATATAATATGTACGATCTGTAATTAAAAAAACATAATGTTTATATAATTGACATAATGGTTATTACTGTATATATTTTGAAAACACTTACTTGCAGGAACAATGGCCCTAATATCTTTAATAATGGAGACATTTCTGCTACATTTGTATAAGTATTATAAAAACTTTTTTTTTACTATTTTAAAACTTTTTTTTAACAAAATATTATTATGTGTATTAGTATGTTATTTGCTTCGAATTGACATGATTGTAAATAAACTTTTAACAGTAATTATAACCTACATCTTGAGTAAGATTACAGGTAAACAACTAATATTTAAAAGTCACTTTTACTTTAGGTAACTAGGATGTTGATACTCTCCGTTTATACAGTGTCTCATTGGTTTCTCTAAAATGGAACCAGCAGTAGTACCCCATCATTGCAGGGTCCCAGCGTCCTGGGTAGCGATTATCCATTGTCAAATGTTCCCCCTGTCCATCACTTACATTACCCAAGTTGTCAGGAAAAAAGTTTAGGGGTCCTATTAAATTAGTTTCGCACCCACGATACCTTTTCTCATGGCGGACTTTTCGCCTACTTCGGTGCGCCCCCTCTATTCCCTGTATTCAATTAGAAAGGATGTGAAAATGGCACCCGGCGAAACTGAAACAGGCGAAAAGTCCTATCAAAAATGGGGAACCCAGCCTAACACCCCCCAAAAGATGCACTAACATTGGAGATCACTACATATGCCCCTGATTAGCCCTAATGAAGGTATTTGGGGTACTTAAGTGGTGACAATTGATTCCAAAAAGAGCATAAACACAAGTGGTGAAGAATAGCCTTAAGCATTATTTTTTGGAGGAAATAAATACTCCCAGCAAATGGGTACTAGCATATTTTTGTATTGCTAAACTGACGTTTTAAATCACGTAAAAAACCACTTTCCGCAAGCACCTGCAATTCTAAAAACACCTGCCCCATACTACCGCAGAGGTCTATTTCGCTGGTTTTTAAGTTTGTCCCCCAACTTTGTATTTTTTCGCCCCCAAAATGAAAGTACTTTTTTGGGGTGTTCTAAAGCATTTGTTTTATTTTTTTGACACAGTTTATCTTTAGGGGACTTTGCCAAGGGTGCAAGGGGGTTTCCAAAGTTTGCACCCCAAAACCGCAATTCTGCACTTTTTTCCGCCTGCTATTCATTGGTGAAACTTTTCCACCGATTACATTGCATTGAATTTTTGCGTACGCGAAAGTCTTTGGAATTGAATACGGTGGAAACTTTCCGCCTGGCGAAATGATGTTATCCGCGATAGTTCTCCGCAGATTCGGACTTTTCGCCTCTAATTCAATATGGCCCTAGGTGGGAATGTAAAAAGTGAAGTTTAGGTGACATTCTACAACCCATATTCTTGTAGTTGTCCAATTGTTCATTCATGATGGACATGTAGTTAGCCTCTTTTCTGTTCCCTAAGTATCCAAAGGAGGACCTAACAGCGGACTCAATTTCCATAATTGTAGCATTAAATATTTAATCAGTAAGCAGTTTGTGAGCCAACAAATATGTCTTTCTTAACTTTCCAAACTTTTCCTTCAGATAACTGAAAATCCGGCCTTCTTTATCTAGAGCTTTCATGACACATTCTTCATTAGGCCGAACTTAATGTGAAGCAGGGTAAAATGATTTTGTTCTGCTCAATCAATAGGTTTCTCTCTTTGGCCACTTCTTTGTGATATAGTGATTGTTTTTGTGTCTCTGCTGTCCTATAAACACAGAAAACAGCAGTACTTTGTGAATCCACCTTGCAAAACTAACAGTGGTGCAACTACCTTTAAGTCACAACAAAGATTCCATCCATGATCCTTAAGCTGGGTACACACTACACGATGCACGTCAGCACTTCATTGCCACTTCAGTGCCAGCGACGAGACCCTGCATGTGGCAAGTGTATACACACTTACCGATGTTGGGTCTGATGGAGGGAGCTATGTATCATGCTGCATTCTGCAGCATGGTGTCGTAAGCGACATCCCCCATCCGCCTTGCCATGGGATCGGACAACGTCTAGTGTGTACCCAGCTTTATAATTGATTCCCTCCAACTATACAGCCATACTTTAATATGTTTTTTTCGTATCCACTGCATAGGCCAGAGACACTGAAGGGAGTTTGTTCCCATTATGAAACACTGCTATTAGACTAATCTCTGAGGAATCAGTAGCCTCTCACTAGTATTGTGCTGGACATCAAGCTCGATCATTAAACTGTTAACATTAGTACACACACACATTGATTTTTCCTTTTCCAAAAATTGTGGCCAAAGAAAAGTTTCTTGTTCTAAACCTTTACATTTTCACACCTTGAGCCAGAAGGTTCCACTGTTGCAGCCTAGAACTCAAAAGTTCAGCTTATGTTTTGACAGTTTCAAGTCATTATCCAAATCATTTAATTCTTCTTGTTCTATGATGTGAGGTGATTTGTCCTGAGATTTGGGGTGATATCCTCCTGTAATTTCTGTATCTCCTGACTCACTTTCCTCTGATATCTCTGATTCACTGGTACACACACGAAGTATAGGAACATGCAGCCCTTCTCCATGAGGCACAGGTTTTAGTGCTGAAGACACTTTGGGATATTTGATAGTTTGCTTAGTTCTACTGGAATGGCCAGCAATACTAGTTATACAAAAACAAGTCAGTACTGTGGTCCTTAGGCTCATGCCATACCATTGGTACAGCGAATGGCATGATACAGGGATTTCCTTTTAACCATTCTGTCAGATTAGTTGTGCAGGTTATGCAAGAATTATGGGGTGTCCAGAGTTTACCCTGGTCGACCAAGCGCACAGTCAATGTACATTTTATAAGCCTTCTTCATCAAGGCGCTAATAGGCTTTCTTTGACTTTTTTGGTGTGAACTTACTGTAAACATAACAAAAGTTATCGAGATCATCTACACACACATGAATTTTAGCGGCTGCCATTACTTTGTATGTATTTACATACAGTGTATAAATATGTACTCACAAAAATATGAACTAACAAACCCAAGAATACCACTGATTTAAAATGGAGAAATTAAAACAAAGGTAAAATCTTCACTTGCAGTGGTCACTGCCAGTGGTGTGAGGGCAACATATCTCCTTATGGTGATCAGCCATCAGCCAGAGTGCTAGGACACAGAGATGGAGGCTCAGACAAAAAGCAGCCCACTATAAGAACACCTCCCAATTACTGATGGTCATGGAACAGTCTGGGGTGCTTCCTGCTTACTTCCCTCTTTGCATGCCGACCGGGAGGTGGGACAGGAGTCAGCAAGCAGCATGGCATCCAGCGCTAAGAGGAGTGTTCTGACCCAAAAGCAGCACATAGAGGACAGGGCCGCAAAAAGGGGGGGCTAGAGGTGCACATGCACCGGGTGCCGGAATGCAGGGGGTGAAAAAGGGCTGACTCAGCCCCTGCACACCCCGCACAGTCTTGTAGTACGCCGTGACTTGGGGGCTGCAGATTCCATGAAAACGACCGTCCAAAAATGGCCGCCGTTGAGGAGAAGACACATGCTAGAGGTCCTACTGGACCTCTAGTGCCTGTTAGGCTAACGCAAGGCACATAGCATTCCCGGCGCTGCTGGGAGAAGATGCAGAAAGCTCCCGTGAAACCCCCTGGCAACGAGCATAAACCCCATGGCAATGAGCATGAAACCCCCTGGCAATGAGCATAAACCCCCTGGCAAGAGCATGAAACCACCTGGCAACGAGTATAAAACGCCCTGGCTAAGAGTATGAAACCCCCTGGCAATGAGTATGAAACCCCCTGGCAACAAGCATGAAACCTCCTGGCAATGACCATGAAACCCCCTGGCAACGATCATGAAACCCCTTGACAATGAGCATGAAACCCCCTGGCAACGAGCATGAAACACCCTGGGAAAGAGCATGAAACCCTCTGGCAACAGTTATGAAACCCTCCTGGCAACGAGCATGAAAACCCTTGACAATGAGCATGAAGCCCCCTGGCAATGAGCATGAAACCCCATGGCAACGAGCATGAAGCCCCCAAGAGCGTATATGGAACCCCTGGTAATGAGCATAAAACCCCTGACAATGAGCAGATAATTTTAAAGTAATTAGAAGCCTTACTGTAGGGTATAAAATGGTGTCAGGCAAATATTTAAGTGGCACTTTGGTAATAGGCATTACAGTGTGTGGCATAATGTGTAATGGACATTATGCTGTGTGGAACAATGTAAGTCACTATACTAGGGACGTCTGACTAGTGCACTGCCTTATGGAGGAGCAAGGACAAAATCCAGGTACAGGAAGGGAGGGGGCGCAAAATTACTGCCTTGCATCGAGTGACAGATATCCTAGTTTTGGCCTTGTAGAGGAGAATGAGAAAGATAAGGAGGGGGATTCTGATGACAGAGGATGTGGAGTCTGGGCAGGATGTGTACTCCATAGCACAGGCATAAGGCATTCTTGCCAATTGTGATTAAATAATTACAATTTTTGGATTCTATTCACAAAATTGCATGGAAATTGATATGTATCATGTCAGATACAAAATGGCTGTTGAGTAGTGTCATTGGTCTTCTGAGTAACCCCAGGATCGCAGCTACAGGATGTGACATGTCCATAAAATGGTCTTTTGTAATGCTGCCACTTCCCGTTACCTCTCACTAACACGCCCTGACTGTCAATCACACTATGTGTAACTAGTCAGTATTGAGTACAACTCTGAATCAGGCACATAGAGCAATGTTATCACATACCACTTCTGGCTCCCCTAGATTGATTGGGGCACCTGAAGCATGCTTTAAGCTGCACAAAACACTCTCTATGGGCCTGATTCATTACGGATCACGACTGTGAATGCAATAGCAATTACGCATGTAGTCTAACTGTGAAGACATGCTAATCCTCTGCGATCGCTATGCCGTCACAGCACAACATAAGGACGCCCACCTTACCCTACACACATCCGTAATACTTAGCAAGACTGCAAAACCATCTGTAACTTTGAGTACAATTGCAGCCTCACGCACACTTGCACAAGGTCTGAACTTACCCAGCTATTGCTAACCTCATCCTACGCAGTGAGTACTCAAGGTGCGTATGGCATCGCAGTGGATAATTTATGCACGCCCATGCAATGGCATTTAAATGCACTGGCACGCCTGCGTTTCTCAGAGCACCCCCCCGTCACCACCCCCAAACAGTACTTCCTGTCAATCACTCTGCGATGGGTCTGCTTAGTCACTGCGATCGCAGTCCCGATCGCAGTGGCTGGTTCGTGCATGCGTACTGTGATTCATACACATGCACAGAATGCATCAATCGGCCGATTGCGTGTGTAATCGCAGTTGCTATTCTTGCTGAATAAGGCCCTTATTCTGTTCTAGATTCCATTTATACAGCGTTGTATGCAAAGTGTGTGGCTGTATTATAGTTGTGAGGGTCTAAGAGCAGAAAGGATACACACTACTAAAAAAAGACATGAAATAAAACATCTGATCATGCGTGTGTGCTTTGTAATGTTGAATACACAAAGACTAGGGTTACTGGCCCTCATTCAGAGGCGGTCGCTAGAAGCGATCGCTCTCTCTGAATGAGGGCGGCTGCTTCTTTTTTTTTAGTGCGGCCTCCTGGTCGCTAGCTAAGCTGTGGGTTACCACCCACAGCTTAGCGACCGACCAGGGTGATGGTCGCGATGGTCAAGACCATCGCGACCATCGGGGCTTGCGATGAGACCCTAGGGTCTCGGCAACCGCAAGCCCCAGGGAGCTTCCTGCTCTGATCGAGCAGGTTAGTCACCACTGAAATCACTGCTGATGTCAGTGCGGCCGCCCACAAAATGGAAAGCGTTCCGTCACGAACGCCTCCATTTGTGTAGCCACCCCCCTGCACCGCCTACAAAACGCGCCGAGCTGTCAATCAACATCGACAGCTGGCCCTTTTGTAGTGAGCTCCGGAGCGAGAGAGTTGCTCTCTCGCTCCGGGGCTTGCGCATGTGCAGTGCGGTCGCTGTGCTTGCGCAGGACCAAAACATCGACCCGGTTGCGAGCGCTCAGTGCTTGCGACCGGGTCTGAATGAGGTGCACTGTTCTGAGGGTACTGTTCTGATTTTTAGCAGTAGCCAGTGGCGGTGCTTATGCAGTCACACTCTCAGAATATTAATGCAAAAGATACCCTGAGAACTGTGCAGAGAGGATTCGCAGGGACAAAGCTTTCTCGCTAGTGTCCCTGGGTACGATATTTGATAAATCCTTGCAAATATCGCATTGCAAATTTGGCTGATATTATCACATCCCATCTGCATCTGGGATGCGGATTGTGATAAATATGGCGCTATGTAAGAACACCCATCCCGAACTCTGGCCCTCAAAGTCATATGCATCGCAGATATGTTTGCTTTATGTGCTAGTCTGTGAAGGTGCTTTAAGATGTGTATGCTAGCATCATTCGCCAGATCCATTGGCAAAGCAGATTATACTCACTTCTGATATAGCCCTACAGTTTTTTTATATACAAATGATCCTGGAAAACTATTATTTTAAAATAATCCCGCACTGTTCTCATAATATCTTATCCCGAGGTATATGTCTTATCCAAACCTAAGAGCAAAACTTTGTAAGTATATTAAAAAGGACCATCTCAAATGTGGTTTTATTTTTCTCCTTCTCCTGGGTTTTTCTCTGTTGGACCAAACTCTAAATAAATTTACAAATAAGAATAAATAATTCCTACTTCTCATAAGAAATCTATTTAATGAAATACAGGGCACTAAAATATGCATTAAGATGGATTTAGGAGGAGCACATAATTTGACACAGATCAGGCCAGAGAATGAATAGAAAATAACCTTTGATACCAAAGATGGGCATTATGAATATTTAGTAATATCATTTAGTCTCTGTAATGTTCCAGATGTTTTTCAGGTTATTTCAAATATTTTCAGCCAGTTTATAAGGTGATTTGTAGTCATTTTTTATTTCTTTCTATGAGGAATTGAATCATAGCCAATTCTTTGCATACTAAATTAGGAAAATGTATTTTTTTAAACTATGAAATTTCCATTTCTTGGTTATGTAATCACCAGATCAGTATTACACATGAAAAATGTATGCTATATTAGACTAGGTTCAATCCAAACTCCCCGCAGATGTTTTATTCTTCTTGCTTCCTCCAATTTTGTGTAGTTCTTCTTCTGCAGTGAACATCGGACAGCAGCTGTTTCTCACTTTTTTCCCCCTGATTTTTACCCTCGAAAAATGATGCAAGATACACATAGGGTCTGCACAGTATGAGTCTTAGGGCCTGATTCAGACCCACTCGCAAGCACTAGGCGCTCGTGAGCGGGTCGATGTTAGGCCACTGCGCATGCCAGAGCCGGCTCCGACGTGTACATGCGCGAGACTCGGCTAGCGACGGGCGCTCCGTCGCTCCGAGTCTCGCACCAAAAGGGAGCGGCTGTCGATTTTGATCGACAGCTCGCACCATTTTGGAGACGTGGTGTGGGGGTGGCTTCACAAACGGACGCATTCCCATGCGAACGCCTGCCATTTGTGAGCGGCCCCACTGACATCACCAGTGATGTCAGTGAGAGAGCTTCCGGCTCTATTAGAGCCAGAAGCTCTCTGGGGCTTGCGGCCACGAGACCCTACCACAAGGATCTCGTCGCAAGCCCATTGGTTGCGATGGTCTTGACCATTGCGACCATCATCCTGCCCGCTCGCAATAGCTGTGGGTGGTCACCCACAGCTATGTGAGCGGCTAGGAGGCCACTCCAAAAAAAAAAAAAAAAGCCCTGATTCAGAGCGAGCACTCTTTCAGAGCGTCCGGCTCTGAATCAGGGCCTTAGTCCCATGAGAATCCTGCAAGATTGGAAAGTGTCCAGAATCGCATTACCTAGTTATGATATGAGTTGACCTTCCAAAAACCTATAGATGCAGTTACATCAGACCCCGGACCTGATTCGGACCTGCTCGCTAGGATGCGATCGCTCGTAGCTGGCCGATATTTGCATTCTGTGCATGCGTATGCATCACAATGCGCGTGGGCGAACCACTGCGACTGATCGGGAAGCACTCGTTCGCTCAGCGTAGACAGCCCAGTTGAAAGAGTGACAGGAGAGGCCGTTTAAGGGTGGTAACAGTGGCAGGCCACTAGAAACGGGGGAGTGGAGATACGAACACAGACGAGGCTGTGAGTTTCAATGCCGTTTCATAGGCATGCATAATTAACAGGCAGCGTCATTGTACACGTCACCTGGTTGTATTTCACACTGAAGTGATCGCAGTACTTGCGGACAGGTATAGTCAACCTCAAGCGCTGCGATCGCATCCATGGTGCTCGATGTACCAATGTTTTCATGCACTTCCAGGAGATGATGTGCACAAGTGGGCGTCTTATGAATGGCTGGTGGGCGACTGCATACACAAAGTGATCGCTCGCCAAGACATAGTGGGCATGCTAATACCTTGCCGTGCTATCGCCTGCTGCTGTGTCATGTGCTTCCGATTGTAACTGAAACCGGGTCCGCTTCCTGGACTTGGTAGCTGCCTCTGGTGGCAGAATACAGGGGTCGGTCAGTGCGGGTGTAGGAGCTCCGGCAGTGAGCATGACCTGGGTTCAGTTACAATCGGAGGCACATGACACAGAAGCAGTTGTACCAGTGATCACAGACCCAGAGTTCATGAAATGAATTAGTAGCTTACAGCTACCTAACTTGGACAGCCATTGCCTTTGGACAATTTGGACCATCTATGACCATCTCCGTCTATCACATCCTGATCCTGAAGGACTACTACAGTATCTCCAACTACATGTGGACAGTCCTCTTGCCGAGTAATTGAGCATTTTGCCTTCAGACAGCTATCTATCTGTGGGCCTGATTCAACAAAGAAAGCAGCAGCTAATACGCACGCAATCGGCTGATTTTTGCGTACTGGGCATGCGTATGAATCACAGTGTGCGTGCGTGAACTGGTCACTGTGATTGGGACTGCGATCGCAGTGACTATGCAGACCCATCGCAAAGTGTTTGACAGGAAGTGCCATTTGTGGGTGGTAACAGGGGTGGTCAACGAAACACAGACATACCAGTGCATTTGAATGCCGTTGCAGGGGCTTGCATAAATTATCCACTGCGATGCACTATGCAGCCTGAGGCCTCATAGCATGCGATGAAGTTAGCAATAGCTGAGTAATCAAGTATGCATGAGGCTGCAATGGTACTCGATTGTGCTGATGTTTTCGCAGTCTTGCTAAACATTACGGATGTGTGTAAGCTAAAGAGGGCATCCTTATGTAGTAGATATGTATCGCAATGAATTTGCATACTATCGCAGTTGAACTGCGTGCATAATCGCAGCTCAGATCGCAATAGCGATCCAAGCTGAATCAGGCCCTGTTTGCGCCCACCTCCACCAAGAAATTGTCCTGGATTAGCTATGGATGGCAAATGTTAATGTACCATTTACAGACATTGTGAGACCATTGCTTCTCCCATACGGTCATATTATATACAACATTTATGGTACTTATAATGATTTACCTTCCCAGGCACCAAGGCAATCAGTCCATTTCTACATAGTCTTACATCCATTATTTGTGTATTTATTATATACACCAATAGTCCATGGTACACTATATTACTGTATATGCTTGTTGCATTGATGCAAACATAGAGATGGCTTCTTTGACATTTTATTATGTCTTATGATTGTATGTTATTGTATGTTACATTAAATGTGCTTTTAATTTTAACAAAGATGCTGATATTTTTACCATCGAATACTTAATTTACAATAATTTTTACTTTACACACGATATATATCCAAAGCACTGGTGTACGTTTGTTGTTTCCACAGAGAGTGATGGTGAAGAATACAAAATGTACCTTCATGGAAAACACACTAGATTCTTAAGTGAAAAAAATCACCAAGCTAACAATTGTAGTGAGAAAGTCTAACATCATGCTGTAGATCCTTTTTAAGTTTTAAAATTGCAGACATGTAATGGCTTGATTTTCTGTGCAGACTTAAGAGTAGTCTGATGCAGTTGTTCATAAAGGCATTAAATAAGCTACATTTTTAACATTTCTTTAAACACCATGATACACAAAAGCTCACAAACAACTGAATAATGTCATTAGAAATGACTACGAGGCTCTGTAATTTAGTTCTGAAAACAATAATGCACTACTTCTTATGTAAATATATACACATTTTCTTCCTTAGGTAGGACACCCTCCCACCATGCCTAACATCCCACCATCTGCACAACCAGAGGATGTTGATGAACAGACGATTCTTACTATGGTTGATGATCCTGCGGAGGAGACCAGAGAAGAAACTGATCAAACCACACAGGAACAACCTCATCTTCCTCAGACACAGACCCAACCACCCACACTGTCTGCAATCTTTGGCAATCTTGATGACTTGATACAACTCATGCAAACTTTTATAATGGAACAAAGCAGAGATTTGACGGCCATAAACATACATCTCGACAAGCTTACACAGGCTACAATTGCATCTCAAAGTACATACAAACACAATTGAGCTGATAGGTGTGTCATGGAGCTACAGTAACACAGGCTATCCGTGACTAAAACAACAACTATCAGCTCATGACAAACCAGATCTGTGCTGTAATATCCAGCCTACAACAGGGGCAAATTTGAAACATAATCCAAGCTCAGTTCTCCAGCATCAGCAGCAGCCAAACAGATAGAGCAGTCATATCTACAGGTACTACACCAACTGCATCTGCTGCACCCAAACCAACAAAGCAAAATGTCAGCACCAGGGGAGGGCAGAAAAGGGGAAAGTCCAAAGATCTGATCTAAATGATAAATAAAAAAAAAATACATTTACTACATAATGTAGTATTCTAAGTTGCTTTTTTTGGTTGTACCACATTTGTTGAGTAAAAAAATGTTACTACACACTTTTATTGGTTAGGAGTTTCAGACTTCTCAAGTGCTTTGCGCTACATAATGGTATATTGGTTACACAATGTAAATAGATTCATGTTGTATAAGAAACAATTCCCCCATTTGTCTGAGGCCACAGTAGCATTTAATTAACCTACTAACATAAAAGTTAGACTGAGTGAGGGCAGCACCTCACATAGAAAGAGTAACAGTACTTCTATAATAGTAAAAGTTTCAAATAAAACATTATTTAACAATGAGCACTACACAAAGAAAGTCCTTGTAGGAAATTAAAATTGATTTGCATGTAAAGGACTCCTGGATAATTCTATCTATAAACTCCCATCCTGCCTTTGTATTGACCTCATTATAGGGGTATATTTACTAAAGTGCAGGTTTTTAGAAGTGGAGTAGTTGCCCATAGCAACCAGTTTAGATTCTGACTATTATCTTATAGAATGTGCTAGATAAATGATAAGTAGATCTGATTGGTTGCTATGGGCAACAACTCCACTTCTAAAAACTCTCACCTTAGTAAATTTGTCCCCTAATCTCTGCCCTTCCAGCTATTCCTGGCCTTCCTCGCCATGGGGGACTGGGCAACATATAACACCACTGGTATTACACTACCATTGATATTAAACATGTATTAACTTTTAATACTAATTTGTATCTATTTCATTAGCTACCCCTGTATCAAAGTTTTTTTTGGGATTACTATTCATCCATTTCATTAGTGACTTGGGAAATTTAACTTTAGTATTAGATCTAGACTTTTAGATGTATTAATTTTCTTTAATGTTGTATCAGTACAATACAGAGAAATTACTCCAGTAGCTATGGCTATACTCCCTGATTCAGGTTGAGTGGAGTCCTCTGCTGTCTGCTCTCTGCTGTCTGCTGTCTGCTCAGGTATATCCTACTACTGCTGCACTCCAAGTTATGATGACTGAGGCTCTGAGATCTGCAACCCGCTAGTCACGAAAATACTACAATTACAGCGACCTAAATGGAGGGTCGGGTCTAGAATGAGGTGCTGTAAAGGACCTCTGATGTCACAAACACGTGACCCACAGCAAAAGGGGGAGGGGCAAAGTTCTGAAAGGGGCCAAAAGTGTCCCCTCGTGGGCTTGCTTCTCTCACCAAGCTTCGAGCACGATGGCTCGCTTTGCTCACCACAGGTTTATATTCCCCCTCTATGCCCACATGGATATTAACACTGGAGCAGTCCGGCCCTGCTGCAGCAGTCATGTGGATGTGATGTCAGAGGTCCATTCTCCAACTTGGCTCTAGCTACAACCCTAAATGGAGCAGGAGCTAGCTAATACAGTAAGGGGGCGATTCAATTCAACGCAATGTTGAACAGCCGCGGGAGGGTGCTCCCAAAGCTATTCAGTACACTGCGCTGTTTGGGCGCGCTAAGGATTATATCTCGCACCCCCTGGGGATGCGAGGAGAAATCCGAAGAATGTGCTAGGTGCGCAGCTGTTTTTCTGCTTAGCGTGGCGCTAACAGCCACGTGCCCGGCACTTTGGTCAGAGAATGCCGGTTAATGAGCCTTAACACCCTTGTTAAGGCGCGCTAACCGGCATTCTCCGACCACACAGAGCACTGAATTGAATAGCTCCGGGAGCTCACTTCCGGCGCTATTCAATTCGTGTTGAATTGAATCGCCCCTTAAGAGAGACATGGCTTAAAGTAAGTGCAAAAACTACGCTCTCAAAGAATCCAGTGTTTATTTTCCAGGTCTGGAGGAGGGATATAGATTGCTATTAGCTGCATTATCTAACTATATTAAAATCCAGACTGATTCTTAAAATGCAGATTTAATTTCTATGCTGATGCAACTGACATTGCTAGTTTAACTGCTGCAATCTGAGAGAGACATTAAGTTTTAAGTTTCGTTTTGAGCTGTACCAAAAAGTTATTTCAGGCTCAACAGTTTACCAATTTTATAGGTAACTTTTGTATCGTAATCATGTATTTTAATTGGTAAATATATTTTATAATTTTCAAATAATAAAGATGTGTTTTCAACAAATATCCCAGTAATTTTACTACATTTTAATATATTAATTTACAACTGCACCCTCTTTTCTCCCAGCGCTTTTGCTTTAATACAACATGGCCCCTTCTGATCGTGGTGCCTCGTTCTCCAGTGTACGCTTTGCAATTTTGAATACTGCTTTGTACTGTATCGAGCGGCAGCGGAAATCCTGCAGTGGTCTTCAGAAAATTTGTTTGCCACTTTCCTAGCCACCACTAAGCTGTATTTTACAATATTATCTCTCTTTGGGCTCTATTTACTAGAATCCGCATTGGTAATGCAGATTGTAGTGTGATATTACCGAGTGAATTCGCATTGCGAATTCAGGCAATATCACAGGGATTTACTACAAATCCCTTGCAGGGACAGAGCTTGCGATAAAGCTCTGTCCCTGCTAATCCCCTTCGGAGCCTTATCATGGTATTTTCGCAAAAAATACCGTGATTAAGTGCCCGTGCATGCGCCGACCGGTCACCGCTGCTACCCCCCCTCCGGCGCTAAGCCCCGCCCCCCGGTGCTAAGCCCTGCCCCCGTGATCGCGGACCCCCCGTGACCCCCCTCCCCCCCTGCGATCCCCATCTCCCTTACTTACACTTACCTGCATGCTGCAGGCCTCCGGAGATGTTCTCCATTCCTCCGGTCAGGTGATCTCCCATACTGCACTGCTGCCCGATCACCTGATGACCGGGCAGCAGTGCACTGTGGGAGACCAGCTGACCGGAGGGCAGTCATCACCGGAGGCCCGATCACCGGTCCTTGGAGTCAGGTAAGTAAATTTTTTTTTTACTATTTTTTTTTTCTTTTTTTTTACAGTAATCAGCTTGCGGTCTGTTTAGACCACACAGCTGATTACAGGGACCGACTCCCAGCTCTGCTCTTCCTGTTAGAGCAGGGCAAGAGGCCGGTAACCGGGGGAGACCCTGGATAACGCCACCTCCAGGTGGCGTTATTATCACAGGGCTTTCCCCGGTATTTTTTTCACATTTATTTTTAGTAACTATGGTCAGATCACATTTCCCATTACAGTTATGGGAAATGCGATCTGCTTTACTAAAAATAAGTGATACTTAGGGGTTGGAGTAGAATTTTACGAATTCTACTCCAATTGCCCTGTAATAACTATAGGTGATACTAAAATAATGTGAAAAGGGTGTGAAAACACCCTTTTTCACATTATTTTAGTAAAAATAATGTTGATAAATAGAGCCCTTTGAATCACTTCATAAACTTTGTTTTTGAATGTTACCTAAATTCAGTTGTGCTCACTGTAATAGTCAGAAACAACTCTGGAATAATTTTATGTAACATTGATATGTATAAATGTAACCACTGTGATCAGTCTCTGAATGCTAGTTGTCTGTAATGGCTCCCATATTGCATGCACGGAACTCAATGCTCGCTGGTATGCAGAGTAGTATATGTCTTTTGTTCTTGCACCGACCTCCTATTCATATGCTGAGTTTGTTAGTGCTCATTATTATCAGCCTATACTTGATGCAAATGATACGCCCAGAAACAGACATACGTATATATGATTCCATTTAAGCCTACAGAGCCCGCAAATCTCAGTATACTCCCTTTTTCATATTTGCCTATATGAGATTGCCCTGTTGCTATGTCCCTTTCATGGCAAGTGGAGAAAGGGTCCATATGCATATAACTGTGCATCATCTGTACGTGTGTATGCTTGTTCCCAGAGCATGTATGCATTGTATTGAGGAAGTGTGTAGACAAACAGTTTGCTATTTATGACACTGCACTTCTATTAACCCATAAAAGTTTAAACTCAACAATCATCTAACGTGAAATAAAAAGTTTCAATGATTGCTGACTACTTCTTGTTTTATGTAAAACCATCCCACCAGCCAGCAATGCTCATCCTTATTTACTGCACAAGGGGAACATCATCATTTTCAGATTCAGCTACTAGGCTATTGATCTGCACCAGGCAATCCTATATTTAGAACAATGGCATGTGAATGCTATCTGTTATGCTAAGGATGTTATATACTGTAGGATGGCTTTTTGGCTTCTTCTAGGCTTCTCACCTTAGCCTTAACGGTTCCTCTGCATGAACTTATTGCATGGTAATTTATTTATAGTCATTAAGATGGCAAATATGCAGTTCAGTGTTATTCAACTGTTCATTTTTTGATAATGCTCACAATGTTGATCCGGAAGAAGACAAAGGATCGCCATAAAGGATTTCCAATTTTCACATTTATATTTCCAACATTCAATTGCCAAACAACAAAAAAGTGCTAAAGTAAATCTTGAATTTTAAAAAATAATAAAAGGACAGTTTGTTGCATAATTACCAAACTAGATATAAGCCGTTAAACACTTTCTTGGTGTCTCTGCGATTAACATTGTTTCCTAATCCCTGAGACAGACCAAATTATTTGCATACATAAATATATCACAATGAGTCTTAAATCATTTTATAATTTGGAATGTATGTATTTTAGTTTTTACAATACATTTTGTGTTGTTGTTTTTGGAAATCTGGAATTTTAGATTATTATTTTTATAAAAGCAGACTTCTGATACATATAAATTTACAAAAATATCATAGAAGTGGGATCTGAAAACTGGTTTACTGTGCACAACTCAATCAAGACTTAAATGCACTGAGCAAACTCAATGTAATCTTGTCACAATTGTCTTTTTTTTAAAGATGAAACTCTGTTTATGTCCCTTTTATACATAGTATTTTGTGTGTTTGGCTGACAATTATCCACAATGTAGCCAACAGAATGGGAGCTTATGCAAAGTTAAACATATACCCATTTACAGAGTATGTTTCATTATTTTTTTCTGAAGGGGTGTGGCCATGCGCCCCCTTATTTGGGCATGCGCCCGTCTCTCCTGGGCTACAGTTTGTCTATGCGAGCCAGAGTGTATCTAGAGTATTTTTGTACTGCGCATGCTCTGATAATGAGTTCATACAGGCGAGGCAGAGTCATACTACACTTATGTCTGAAGAGGCAGAAATGGATTGCAACTGAGCATTCACACACAGACAAAGTTCAGTTAGGGAGTGTCCATGGAACTCTGAGCTATACAGAGATGGATGTAAGATGTGATCACATCACAAGATGTGGTACTCTGCATACGGGTAAATTAACACATTTTTCATGTACTCTTTGGAGCAACATATGCCCAATTTTCTTCCAACTCTGCATTATGCCCATGGGATTGCTGGTGGTAAGAAAGCATAAACTACAGTATATTAATGGTGTTGAACATATCCATATACTGTATTATAACCTAAACACTCCTGTTTCTGTGACACTTTCCTGTAATTTTAGTACCATGGGTAAACATGAGACATGATTTGCACATTGTGAACAGGTAGATGTGGGAATGGATTGGAAATGTGACCAGAGCATGGCTGCATAGAATGGGAGATTTGTCAACGTCTTGACTTTTACACTAGGAGTTTTAGATATGCAATACTGACTAAGTGGCAAAGTCAATACAGCAAAAATCAGAACAGAAAATGCAACAAAAGTCAGGAACCATAAACTAAACCTAGGGGCCTGATTCAGGGATGAATCCTAATGCTCAGACATATATTTGGACACCAATAAAAGATTTGTTCTGTACACAAATTGTATTTATTTATTTAGTGACCCTAACATGCATAGTTACTGTATAAAGGGCATAGTAGCTTAGGCAGGAAGTATATATGTTGAGTAGGGGTGAGCGGGTTCGGATTTCTGAAATCCGAACCCCCCCGAGCCCCCCCGATCCGTGGCCGATCCGAGACAGGCTCAACTTTTCCCGCCTGACTCGGATCTGAAATCAAGGCAAAACATCATCATCCCGCCTTCCAGGTCTCGCGGGTTTTGGATTCTATACAAGGTACCCGCGTCGGCGCCATTTTCTCACTCGGCTGTGGACAGTGAAGAGGGAGGGTGGGAGTTAGGGCTGGCTGGGCTGTGTAGTGTAGTGTTGTGCTGTGCTGCTGTTGTCCATAGGGGCTGTGTCCACTCCTCCAAAGTCCATAGGGGCCGGCTGTGTTGTGCTGTGCTGCTGTTGTCCATAGGGGCTGTGTCCACTCCTCCAAAGTCCATAGGGGCCGGCTGTGTTGTGCTGTGCTGCTGTTGTCCATAGGGGCTGTGTCCACTCCTCCAAAGTCCATAGGGGCTGGCTGGACTGTGTTGTGCAGTCAGTTGTCCATAGGGGTTGTGTCCACTCCAAAGTCGTGTGCAGTGTCCCAGTCCTAAAGGGGTGCTGTAGTGTTGTCCAGAGGGTGCTCTGTCCATCAGGGGTGCTCCCCCCAAGTGCAAAAAAAATATTTTTTTTCTGTGTTTGTGAATTGTGTGCGCAGTAGCCGCAGGTGCATCAACAAAGTACTGCCAAGCGTGCACCTGTGTCCCATAAGTAAAAGGCTGGCTGGCTTGTCCGTTAAAGGGTGCTGTAACCCCCAAAGGGCACTCCAAACAAAATAATAAAATATATTTTTTGTGTTTGTGAATTGTGTGCGCAGTAGCCGCATGTGCATCAACAAAGTAGCGCCAAGCGTGCGCCTGTGTCATAGGTAAAGGGCCGGCTGGCTTGACCGTTAAAGGGTGCTGTAACCCCCAAAGTGCACTCCAAAAAAAATAAAAAAATATATTTTTTTGTGTTTGTGAATTGTGTGCGCAGTAGCAGCACATGCATCAACAAAGTAGTGCCAAGTGTGCGCCTGTGTCATAAGTAAAGGGCCGGCTCGCTTGACCATTAAATGGTGCTGTAACCTCCAAAGTGCACTCCAAACAAAACAAAATTTTTTATTTTTTTGTGTTTGTGAATTGTGTGCGCAGTAGCCGCACGTGCATCAACAAAGTAGCGCCTGTGTCATAAGTAAAGGGCCGGCTGGCTAGACCATTAAAGGGTGCTGTAACCCCCAAAGTGCACTCCAAACAATATAAAAAAATATTTTCTGTGTTTGTGAATTGTGAGCACTGTGGCTGCACGTGCGTCAACAAAGGAGCAGCGCCAAGCGTGCGCCTGTGTCCCATAAGTAAAGGGCCGGCTGGCTCATTTCTTAAAGGGTGGTGTAACCCACAAAGTGCACTAGTCTCCAACAAAAATAAAAAATTATTTTCTGTGTTTGTGTGCGCCTTAGCCGCACGTATATATCAATATAACATAAATGGAGGACCAAACTTTCTCCGATAAAAATAAAATAGGGAAAGATCAAGAACCATTTCCTCCTAGTGCTGTTGCTGCTGCTGAGAGTTGTTCATCATCCCAGAGAGGAAGTAGGAACACCACTACTTTTACTAAACAATTGACCCTCCAACAGTCCTTAGTGAGGAGGATGAAGTACGACAGCAGTCATCCTGAAGCAAAACGTATAACTGAGGCCTTGACTGCTATGTTGGTGTTAGACGTGCGTCCGGTATCCGCCATTAGTGCAGTGGGATTTAGACAATTGATGGAGGTAGTGTGTCCCCGGTTCCAAATCCCATCTAGATTCCACCTGCATCCTCAAAGCAGCAGCGACAAGCGTGCATCTGTCTGTTAAAGGGTGGTGTAACCCCCAAAGTGCGCTCCAACCAAAATAAAATAATCTTTTTTCTGTGTTTGTGTGTGAAATGTATGCGCAGTAGCTGCACCTGCATCCTCAAAGCAGCAGCGACTAGCGTGCGTCTGTCTGTTAAAGGGTGGTGTAACCCTCAAAGTGCGCTCCACAAAAAATAAAAAATTCTTTGTGAATTGTGAGCACTGTAGCTGCACGTGCATCAACAAAGGAGCAGTGCCAAGCATGCGCCTGTGTCCCATAAATCTGTTAAAGGGTGGTGTAACCCCCAAAGTGCTCCTAAAAATAAAAACAATTTTTTTTCTGTGTTTGTGACATGTGTGCGATGTAGCCACACGTGCATCAACACAGTAGCAGCGCCAATCGTGCGCCTGTGTCATAAGTCAAGGGCCGGTTTGGACATCTGGTCCAGACTGAAGGACGTGCCAACAATTTCTGACAAGTCTACTGTCACTGCATATGATACTGTCCTCAAAGCAGCAGCGACAAGCGTGCGTCTGTCTGTTAAAGGGTGGTGTAACCCTCAAAGTGCGCTCCACAAACAATAAAAAAATTCTTCTTTTTTTTTCTGTCTTTGTGAATTGTGTGGGCTGTAGCCGCACCTGCATCCTCAAAGCAGCAGCGACAAGCGTGCGTCTGTCTGTTAAAGGGTGGTGTAACCCCCAAAGTGCGCTCCAACCAAAATAAAATAATCTTCTTTTTCTCTGTGTTTGTGTGTGAAATGTATGCGCAGTAGCCGCACCTGCATCCTCAAAGCAGCAGCGACAAGCGTGAATCTGTCTGTTAAAGGGTGGTGTAACCCTCAAAGTGCACTCCACAAAAAATAAAAAATTCTTCTTTTTTTTTCTGTCTTTGTGAATTATGTGGGCTGTAGCCGCACCTGCATCCTCAAAGCAGCAGCGACAAGCGTGCGTCTGTCTGTTAAAGGATTACATCGGTGACAGCATCCAAGTAGGCATGTCAGACAGTCCGTACATGTACTGGCAGGAAAAAGAGGCAATTTGGAGACCCCTGTACAAACTGGCTCTATTTTACCTGAGTTGCCCCCCCTCCAGTGTGTACTCCGAAAGAGTGTTTAGTGCAGCCGGGAACCTTGTCAGCGAAAGGTGTAGGAGGTTCCTTACACAAAATGTGGAGAAGATGTTGTTCATAAAAATGAATTATCAACTCTTCCAGGGAGACCAGCCTCCATAACGTACAGAGGGACCTGTGGTGGTGGATTCCAGCGGGGACGAATTAATACTCTGTGAGGATGAGGATGTACACAACACTGAAGAGGGTGAGGAATCGGTGAATGAGGAGGATGAGGATGACATCTTGCCTCCGTAGAGCCAGTTTGTGCAGGGACAGATTAATTGCCAGCTTGTTTTGTGGGGACCCAAACGAACCAATCATTTCAGCCACAGTCGTGTGGCAGACCTTGGCGCTGAAATGATTGGTTTGTTAAAGTGTGCATGTCCTGTTTATACAACATAAGGGTGGGAGGGAGGGCCCAAGGACAATTCCATCTTGCACCTCTTTTTTTTCTTTGCATTATGTACTGTTTGTGGCCTAGTTTTTCAAACTGCCATCCTGTCTGCCACTGCAGTGTTACTCCTAGATGGGCCACGTGTTTGTGCCGTCCACTCGTGTCGCTTAGCATAGTCATCCAGCTACCTCGGTGCAAACTTTTGGACATAAAAACACTATTGTGAGATGTGAGGTGTTCAGAATAGACTGGAAATGAGTGGAAATTAAGGTTATTGAGGTTAATAATAGCATAGGAGCAGAAAACCCCACAAATTCTGTGATTTTAGCTGTTTTTATGCTTTTTTTCAAAAAAATACAGATCCAAAACACAAAACCCAGAACCCAAAACACGGAAGGGTGGTTTTGGCAAAACCAATCCAGATCCAAAACCAAAACACAAAACACGAAAAGTGGCCGGTGCACACCCCTAATGTTGAGGCAAGTGTGCTTCCATACTCTCCAATATGAGAATCTTCACTTTTGAGAAATGTAACAACCTTACCAATTTTTATTGCCAATACTCCTTCTGCTTTGGTTCCCAGGAGCAGCTTCCTATCCTGATCTTATTTATGGACATTCTTGTTAAATTGTAATCATAGCACCATAGCTGAGTCACATAAACTAACTACCTGGGCACTCAGGTATGTTTTAATTAAGTACCAATCATGTAAAAGAGGGCTTGTTTTAGAGATCGGCGCTGATGCTGTGTTAAAATATGCAAAAGCCACAGGAGGTGCCTTAAGTAAAAAGACACCCACTGCTGGATTCTCTGATCTGAAACTGCCTCCGAAGACGCAGTCATCGGACCAATCTGCATGGCCATTGGACATCTGAGTAACTCCTCATGATGTCTGGGAAAATCACACTGCCGGGGCCAGTAAAGCTGCATCCAAGGACACAGCCACTGGCTTCAGCATACCCAGAAAATGGGGTCAACATGGTCCCATTTTCTGGAACGCTCTGTGTTGCTGCCCTGTCTCCGCCTCCAAATGCCAGCAGTATGTCAGTCATGCTACAGAATTGGGTCACTGCAACCAACATCACTGAAACACATCTGCACATGCATAGTGCAGTTCCTGCACATTCGCAGATCTGCAAACATTGGAGATGTACATAAATAGTGAATTTACATAGATCTGCTATGTAGAAGTCTTTCCTATAGATATGTGCGTCGACCCCCGTATTTTCATTTTGGTTTTGGATTTGTATTGACGATATTAAAATTGAACCTCTATACACACCTTCCTATACCTTCTAATATCCTGCCTATACCTTCTAAGGATGACACTAATTTGCGTTCACAGTCATACAGTAAATAAAGACTTAGACCTGGAATCTGTGGTTCCAAAGCACAAGTATTATTCAAGTAAAAGTACAGTCAGTTACATGCAATTGATGCAGACACAATTTAGGTGCAAAGGAATTATACAGACCCAAGTACAGTATACATACGCAGCGCTTCCGGTACCAGATGTTAGGCATCAGCAAGAAACCCCTCAGTCAGCATTCAGCAAGAAGACTAAAGACCCAGTGTTGGAGCACACATATTTATACCCCCCAGGAATAGGCAAAACAATAGAGATGTTTGTTGCTGATGCTATTGGTTCCCAAGGGGAATCCAGAGCATTTAACAGGCTGGTTCAAATAGACTCACCCAGCCTCTAACAACTGAGGGTCTCTCCCTTACCGCCTCCTGTAACATCCTAACAGTTAATACATTTTGTTGATTGAAGTCTCTGCGGTCCATAACTCGAGAATGCATGATGCGATCTCCCCACTGATTACACCGGAATACTGTGGAAAGAGTACGCATCAGTACGAAACCAAACACGGCTTGTTTTGCATGTTTAAAACCTTAGTTACCAAATATCTTTATTTCACAGTGTTCATATTAACTGAACAAACTTAAATCTTATACCTTAACGCTAATGGAACCTTGTAAGTGAATATGTAATGTGTGAGTGTACGGGGTTAACTGGGGACAGCTGCATGCGCATTTAGCTACTAAACGGTGTTTGCATACAGGATCTTAAGCATAATGTGTGTATGTGAAATGGTGAAATATGCAATCGCATGATGCTAATTATTGTGCATTCGCTACTGGGCGTCATGTTAGCAGCTCAATTGTTCGTAATGTGCAGTGTTTATGCATCCATGATGGACTTAACATATTTATATATATATATATATATATACATATACATACATTCACACACACATATCATTCCTCACTCACAGTTTCAGACTGCAATGCAAATGTGTTACCTCCAGCTGTGAAGCTAGGGCCTTTCTGTCTGGGTGTGAAACTAAAACCTGTTTAGGATTCAGACACATTCAATTGTGTAGATCAATGTCTGGATTATATTACCATTGCCACAACTATACTTGTCTGCATTCAGGGATTCCCAATTTGTATGTAAAACACTCACAGTTTCTTGTGCATTGTCTATTCTATTTACTTTTTCGCATGAGGCTGTTCTTCTAGTTGCCCTTGGTAGATTATCAAAAACATTGCCATCTGTTAAAGTGACGCTGGTCACAAAATGGCGTCTTGCAGATTCTTGTTTCTAAAATGGAGTCTAGCTGCCATTCGCAAGATGGCGTCACACATGCTTCAATTTTAAACTGATCTTGTCTCAGCCAATTATCCAGCTTTGACAGTCCACCCTTTGATAGCGAACAATCTGCTATTAGAATTTAATTTAGGCTTACATTTACATATTATTTAGTGTTATTGTGGGATGGCACAAGGTGGTTCTTAATCCATCAATAATGTGTCTCTTGATGGGGACATAAAACTACTATTATATGCACACCGCGGATCTTGGAAGATCATGTGAAAGGTGTGGGAATGCACCAGTCTTATAAAAGCAGTCTTGAAGGGGAATTTAGACTTTACATTATCTGAGGTGTTTTAAAAATAACATTTCAATAATACATTCTATGCATGGCTAAATATAATACATTAAATGATGGTGTTTCCTAGCTCAGGGTTGTAATGCAGTTCTGTATTTACCTCGGTATTCATACTGGCCACCATCATAATTTCATTCTTTTGTTTTACTCTATTTTTACATTTTCCACACTTTAATACAATAGGAACACACCGGCCACATATGCCAATTACTATGATGACAATTAGTATAAGGATCAAGAATTTGCCTATGCTGGCGATCACTTCCTGGACCCATTCCCCTAGACCTGAGAACCATTTCACTGGGTTCAGCCATGAAACCCATCCTTCTATCTTTTCTCCTACTTCAGCCACTGAAACTTTATGGTTCTTACGCAACTCCCATTTTAGCTGCAGAATTTCATCCATCTTCTGGTCTATCACCTCCTTGGGGTCGCTTGTATCATTGGCGACATAGGTACAACATTTTACTCCGAACTGGGTGGCCAATGTTACGCAATACCCTCCAGTAACAGCAGTTAAATAATTCAGCACTAGTCTGTGTTGCACCAGTTCTTTCTTGTACACTTGCAATTCTCTCCCTGTATACCTGAATGTGTCATCGTACATCTCGGTGATATTATCTATCAATTTAGCAAGTTCCTGGATATATCTAAAATTTAATGTACCCCGAACAATCCTGGTGGGATCCAATGTGACTAAAACTTGCAAGCCATTTGTCTCACTAATTAACTGAGTGGCTTTATGCACATCACCAGGTATCATGTTTCTTTTGCCTCTGTGTTCATATTGCATGTGAAGATATGGTGATGGTATGTTTTTATGTATACTAAGCATTTCAAAATGTGTGAGGGTCATAACTTCTGGAAGTATTCTTCCCAAATAACATAACAATTACAATACTAAAATTGGTCAGTCACTCCCCTGATTGGCATTGCACTCCTCCTGACTCCACTCCATCAGCACTGCCATCAGCTCCCATTTCCTCAATCGGTCCTCCATCACAGACACTGAGTATCCCCAATCAGATCATCATGACAAAAATTCTGGAAAGAAAAAGAACTAGGATGACCACAGCAGACCACTCCATTGCTGGAAGCACTGATCTACACATTTCTTTAGCTCAGATATCTCACCATCACCTTTTTAATCCTTCCTGCACAAGCTTGCAATCGACAGGTCCACATTATCGGCTTTGTCTCCACCTTGTATCTCCACCGGTTGGTTAACCTCCCTATAGTGAGTGGAATGGACCCACGTATCTTCCTCGGCCACCCTTTGAGGATGTTGTATCATCAGATACGGACCTTTCCACCGATCAGTCAAACAATCTGAGCTAAAAAAAAACATTTGGATCATAACAAATTCTCCAGGTTTGACATCATGACAGCTTGCATTAAATTTGTTACTTAATAACACTTTCAATTTCTGTTATTCACATTCATCTTCATGAGACCCTGCACAATAACCTCATTATCATATTTTCACATGAGGCTGCCTGTTTGAACAGTATCTCCAAGGGGGGCAAATAAAGGAAAAGACAGTCTGGGATAATCTTAGTGTTGTTACCCATCACCTTACACATGTTCTTGGAAACGTCACCTGTAAAATAAGTCCCCCCATCATTTTTAATAGTTCTAGGGATATAGTATCTGCATACAGGTTCCTGCAATTAAATCTTGTTATTAATAGCTACTGCTCTAAATAATGTCTGGGCCACTGGGTTGGATAGTATTCTGAGTAGTCGACCTCAGCCTGGCATGGCTGCCGTTTATCCTTAGCAACCTTGTGTCCTATGAGTGGGAAATAAAGCACAACAGTTTAATATAATTTAAACATGACCTAAAATACAACAATAAATCGTCCACATTTTACATTAGAACAGATCCATTGATAGGTTGAAAAGATTGTAAACAGTCATATAAGGCCTGGGAGAAGATATTGGGGTTACCTATGAACCCATGGGAAACTCGTGTTCCTGTGTGGTATTCTTCACTTTGCAGTTCTTACTTACGTGTCCCACTTGGTGACAGTTAAAACATATTTTTGAATGGGTTGGATGAAAGGATTGTTGTGGGAGTTGAGCAAGAGGAAAATATGATGGGTATGGGTAAGGATGTGAAGGATAAGGGTATTGTGGGAGGTATGAAGTTTGTGGGTAGTATTAGGCCTGTGGTTGTGTATGATATGTGGGGTAAGGATGTGTTTGCTGTGGTGTGGGATTGGTGAGGACGTGTAATTGTTCAGGTGCAGGTGTGTGTGTGGGTGCAGGTGTTTCAGTTGGCTGTGATGTTATTGTCATTCCTTCCAGAGCTTGGATACTGACAGCCATTAGTTTTTCACTCTGGGTCTCTCTCTTCTTTGTGATATTTTTATCATGCTCTATGGCAGATTCTATGAGTGTATCTATTGTGACTCCCCTCCAGCCAGGTTGTGAGGTCTGAACCCGAGTCTTTAAGTCGTCTTTCAGACCATCCATGAGAACCGTGACTATCATTCCCCTGTGGTGAGTGCTATCTTTAATATCTTCTAACCCAGTGTACTGGATGATAGCCTGCAGAGCCTGGTCGCAATAATATTCTGCAGTTTCACTCTCCTTTTGCTTAATTGTGAAAATTTTGTTCCAGTTAACTACTACTGGAAAATATATACCCAATTGAGTTACAATGCGGGAAATGTTACCTTGGTTTACTTGGTCTGTTAAGGGAACATCACCATCCAATACACAATCCGTGATAAATTTAGTCACGTTGTTATTGCGTGGTAGACAGGCCCTTAACACCACACGCCAATCTTTATTAGTGGGTTCATGTGAACTACCCAAATTTCTCAAAAATCTTTGACATTTGGCTAATTCCTTTTTGGGATCGGGGAAATCATTTATGATGGAATTCAGTTCTGCTCTTGTCCAAGGACAATGCATTACTACTTCCCTCGTGGGCACTACACCATTCGCATCTGCATTTCCATTTGGAACAGTTATCATCCGAATGGGATGCAGACCGGTAGCGTTGCTACCTCTGACCTGGTTACCTAGCTGGGGGTTTAATCTGCTGCTGCTACATATGGTATGAACAACTTCCTCGATGGGAGCAGAGGGCATTAACACTTACCTTGCTGTTACCGATGGAGATGGCGGCACCACTCGTGATTGTGGTGATGCAGCATCTATCATTTGTGCAGCATGGGAAATGGCAGACATTACTCATAGGCTCATCATCCACATCATGAACATTTTCTTTCTAGTTGCTTAAGAGAGGGTACAAGTTGCTTGTTACATTTTAGTATTTTTGGTAACTGTACTTGCACCTCCATCCACATAAGGTGGGGGAGGTGAGCGTGAACTGCTGGCAATACTCTCCACAACGCTACCTTGCCGCATGTGTGCGCCATTTTGCGGCTCACCCGTATTGCAATTCAGCGTTGCAGACGTATTTTCTGGCAATGTGCTCACGACGCTAGTTTTGCGTCATTTGCACATTCTTAAGCCATGCATGCCCTTCATGCTGCCACAGTTTTAAACTTTCAAAATACTTAACCTTTTTCTCTCGGGAGCGCATCAGGCTGATGTGATCCCGGACATTATCTAACACATTTTTATCAAAACTACCAATTCTGGGAAATGGTCTAACACTCTTCCTCATCATATTAAACCATAAATCACAATACCTTATTGCATAAGTACCGTTCTTAGTATGCATAATATGACGGGCCGATCCGATCGGTGCCTCCATTAGCAGCACATCATTGTCTAACATCTATACTGTTTGCATGGCTCCCATTCTGAGACAAAATCCTATGCTTTTCAATAAAGATTTAAACTGGTGAAAGACAATCAAGATACTTTGACTTACCTGTGGACGATTCAAGTCGGCGGTGCCCACACACCTGGATAAGATTTGAAAAAGGCAACTTCCACACCCGGATAAGATTTAGTAAGGCAACTTCCACACCTATGGGAGTTTATATGTCGGCCACTCCCACGCACCTCTCTACAACAAAGACAACATGTACACCTGCTACTGTGTATAGAACGGTAAAGCTACTTACCGAGCGGCTAGACTAACCCTTGCACCTAGCCCTTAAGGATCATACAATACCCTTAACTTTGTCCAACAAATATTCACTGTTACACACTTTTTTCCTGCGCAGAAAAATACATGTTAACCAGATATTGGTAATTATTTAAAAAATGTAAACCTCAACGGCTTTGTTCAAACACGTGGCAGCACAACCGGAAGTACGTATACGCTATTGTGCGACCAATTGCATACACAATAATGCGACTACCACACAACCGTATGACAACCTTTAGCTGCGTACACAAAAGTGCGTCTTTGCTATGCGCAAACCTGCGACTTAGCTGCGTACTCAGTACTGCGGCACCCCTTTAAACGCTAGGTTCTATCAACAAAGGAAAACAAACTTTTTCCTCTCTTGTCCCTGGATTCTAGTCAGCTTCCTTTGCTCACATAAAAATGGATAGCAATTTTTCAGCACAAAGCAGTTGCAGAAAAAACCCTGCATGTGGCCACTCCACCCTTTGCTGACATATCGATAGCCGTATGTGCCGTGTGAGTAGGTAAGTGACATCACTAGATGAGCCCCCATCTGACTATATAAAATTTAACCTCTATACACACCTTCCTATACCTTCTAATATCCTGCCTATACCTTCTAAGGATGACGCTAATTTGCGTACGCAGTCATACAGTAAATAAAGTCTTAGACCTGGAATCTGTGGTTCCAAAGCACAAGTATTATTCAAGTAAAAGTACAGTCAGTTACACGCAATTGATCCAGACACAATGTAGGCGCAAAGGAATTATACAGACCCAAGTACAGTATACATACGCAGCGCTTCTGGTACCAGATGTTAGGCATCAGCAAGAAACCCCTCAGTCAGCATTCAGCAAGAAGACTAAAGACCCAGTGTTGGAGCACACATATTTATACCCCCCAGGAATAGGCAAAACACTAGAGACGTTTGTTGCTGATGCTATTGGTTCCCAAGGGGAGCATTTAACAGGCTGGTTCAAATAGACTCACCCAGCCTCTAACAACTGAGGGTCTCTCCCTTCCCGCCCCTTGTAACATCCTTACAGTTAATACATTTTGATGCTTGAAGTCTCTGCGGTCCATAACTCGAGAATGCATGATGCAATCTCCCCACCGATTACACCGGAATACTGTGGAAAGAGTACGCATCAGTACGAAACCAAACCCACCCTTATGTTGTATATTTTAACAGGACATGCACAGTTTAACAAACCAATCACTTCAGCTACAGGGACTACCAATTGTGGCTGAAGTGATTGGTTTGTTTGGGCCCCCACAAAATAAGCTACCAATGGGCAGTTGACATTGCTGGCAATGATCTCTTCGTACACAAACTGGCTCTACAGAGGCAAGATATTGTCGCCTTTATCATCTGATTCCTCACCCTCATCAGTGTGTACATCATCTTCACACAATATTAATTTGTCCCCGCTGGAATCCACCATTACATGTGCCTCTGAATTTTTTGGACATTTTGATGAACATAATTTTTTTCACATTTTGAGGACGTACCCTACTACACTGTTTGCTGTTTTTTTGAACATCTGGTAGAAGATAAGTATGTGTGAGTGTGTTAGGTATGTATAAACTTCTAAGTTCTGAGGTGTGTGTACTGTATTTTTTAATTAAATTTTTACAGTGGGGGTACAGGTGCCGGCCACCTGCTAGCACTTGTAGTTCCACAAGTGCCAAAGGGCAGGCATGCTGAAACCTGTAGTTCTACTGTAAAAAGACAATAGTATAATTCTAATTTTCACACTATTAACCCTGCACCCACCGCAGGGGTGCATGGAAGTGCCCTGGGCTTCAGTGTAAGGTGTGGGTGCTCGGGAGAAGGGGAACCCCTTTATGGGGGAGGGGAACCCATCTCCCCTGAAATCTCCAGCTTGTGCCTCTGGCTGTGGCATTATACCCCAGCTAGATTTGAGTCCGGTGCTAATACTAAAAACAGGCGGAACCCCATTTATTTTTTCCCCTATTTTTAAAACCAGGACTGGCTCTGGGAGCCCAGTTTTGGTTCCTAAAATATGGGGTAACCCTACACATTTTTTTCTGAGGTTCAGTGGGGGGTCTATTTGTATCTTCTATTTTTGCAGTGTTTGGTTTTATTACACTTGTGATTCTAATCATGATTTTTCATAAATTCCCATATTGTATTCCTTTCTATGGAAAGTACTGCCATGTTCAGACGATAGTGTATTCATTTCTAGTTGTAGTTTTGGGTTTATGTTAACTTAAAAAAACGGCAGTGATCACCTCTAAAGATGCAGAAAATACCCCCGTTTTTTCCATATTAAATTCCTGTGTTTAGAGAAATGGCAATTTACCCCCGTGATTTTACCCCCATGATTGCAATGTCGGAACAACACTATTATTTGTATATTTACACCTTGTGACCTTTCTGAGCACACAGTTGGTTCCTGCGCCTTAGAGGTTTTCATTTTTTGACACCTTTTCTAGAGGGAGAAGGGCTTACATCGTCATAAGAGGCAGAAGAACATGCCACACTGACAGTTGCAGAACCACCACTCATAAAAAGGCCAAGGCCTTAAGCTGGCCACACATCTAAAGATTATCTGTCCAACCAGCCAACTAGTTGATTGGTTGGAATGAAAATCTGGTAGCGTATGGGAGTAAATGATGATCAGCAATTTTCTTCTAAATGCCAGAAAACAGATGAAAATGGTTGTTCAGACAAGTTTGTTAAATGTTTGATCTAAACAGTTTGTTCAAACAACAGTTTTTGTACATTTTCCAGCATTTGGGAGCATATTGCTGATTGTCATTTGCTTTCATACCTTACCAGATTTTCATTCCAACCAATGAACTAGTTGGCTGGTTGGACAGATAATCTTTAGATGTGTGGCCAGCTTTAGACTTTCCTAGCCACTTCTTGTGGTGAATGGCATACTGTCAATTTTATGTTGTTCTGCAGCCAACTTTCCCTTTGATGTTTTTTATCTTTGCCCACTATAAAATATTGGTTCTTTGATTTTAGATGCCCTAATTTAAATCCTTTCTGCCCTTAAGCTTCGGCTTTAGTTGATGTTGGAGGACTAGTATTGTCATGACTGGTGGCAGCAGCTGCATCAAAAGTATTTGGTTGTTCTCCTGCTCTTCCCTTCTAAAATGATCATTATCCATTTTTCAATTTGCAGCTCACCTCACACTGTGGGGATTCAAAGGGTTTGTTGTATGTGAATTAACTCACTGTTGTACAGCACACAGAACAGTCTCAACAAGTAACAACATAACCAAATATATTTTTTAAACTTTATTTCATACTTTTTTTTTCAACTGCTACTGCTTGGAGTAGCAGTGCTTATGCGAAATTAGTGAACGCAGTGGGCTATGGCCTGTGCAGTCACTACAGCACCAGTCTGTGACAAGACAGGGAGAGATTGGACACAGCCACTGGATGGACAACACAGCACAGCCACTAGATGGAACAGTACAACAACAAAAATATATATTTTTTAATTTTTATTAAATTTTTAAAAACTTTGTTCGCAAATGAAACTGCGGTGTCACACCACTTATGTGAATGCAGTGGGATACAGCCTTTAGCATCACAGTGCTAAAATAGATACACTGGGGTATGAAGCATACACTGGGTTACAGCCTGCAGCGTCACAGAGCTTATTTGGATACAATGGGATATGGCCTGCAGTATCACAGTGCTTATATGGATACACTGGGGTACGGAAGCATACACTGGGATATGGCCTGCAGCATCACTGTGCTTAGATGGATACACTGGGATACACCCTGCAGTGTCACAGTGGTTATATGGATACACTGGGATACAGCCTGCAGTGTCAGAGTGCTTATATGGATACACTGTGGTATGGAAGCATATACTGGGGTACAGCCTGCAGTGTCACGGTGCTTATATGGATACACTGGGGTACAGCCTGCAGCGTCACAGTGCTTATATGCATACACTGGGGTATGAAGGCATACACTTGGGTACGGCCTGCAGTGGCACAGTGCTTATATGGATACACTGGGGTATGGCCTGCAGCATCACAGTGCTTATATGGATAAACTGGGGTATGGAAGCATACACTTGGGTACGGCCTGCAGCATTACATCGCTTATATGGATACACTGGGATACAGCCTGTAGCATCACAGTACTTATATGGATACAATGGGGTACAGAAGCATACACTGGAGTATGGCCTGCAGCGTCACAGTGCTTATATGGATACACTGGGATACGGCCTGCAGCATCACAGTGCTAATATGGATACACTGGGGTACAGAAGTATACACTGGGGTATGGCCTGCAGCATCACAGTGCTTATATGGATACACTGAGATACAGCCTGCAGCATCACAGTGCTTATATGGATACACCTGGGTACAGAAGCATACACTGGGGTATGGCCTGCAGTGTCACAGTGCTTATATGGATACACTTGGATATGGAAACATACACTGGAGTATGGCCTGCAGCATCACAGAGCTTATACGGATACACTGGGGTGTAGCCTGCAGCATCACAGTGCTTATATGGATACAATGGGGTACGGAAGCAACACTGGGGTATGGCCTGCAGTGTCACAGTGCTTATACAGATACACTGGGGTATGGCCTGCAGCGTCACAGTGCTTATATGGATACACAGGGGTACAGAAGCATACACTGGGGTACAGCCTTCAGCGACACAGTGCTTATACGGATACACTGGAGTATGGAACCATACACTGGGGTACAGCCTGCAGCGTCACAGTGCTTATATGGATTCACTGGGGTATAGCAAAAAAAATAAAATATTTTTTACTTCTCTTGACTTTTCTTTGCAACACCTGGATGGACAGCACAGCTCCTGGATGGAGTCAGCACATAGTCCCTGGATGGACAGCACAGCCCCTGGATGGACTCAGAACACAGGGCCTGAATCAGAGCCGGACGCTATTTGGGGACGGTCGTTCCAAAAAAGGGGCTGGCTATTTAAATTGAGTGCTCGCTCATTGCGGTTTGTTGATGCCTCTATGTCTGAGCTAGCAAACAAAAAATGTGCTTGCTATTTTGTAAAGATGCCCCTTTGCCGTTCACATCACACGTCATCTCCGGTATTTATTTGATTAATCGGGTACATCGGAAGGCATCTGAACTGCTCGCAGTGCTTGTGGTAGGTTTTTCCTACCGCAATCACTGCGAGCAGTTCAGGCTAAAAGACAACCAAGTGACGTGGTCGATGACGCTCCTTTACTAATTATGCAGTCCCATTAAACGCCCTTTTTACCGTTAGGCACGCCTGCGTTCGGATCTCCACTCCCCCGTTTTCAAGCACCTTCCCTGTTACCACCCACAAACGGTACATTCTGTCAATCAAATTAGCAGCCCCTCGCTATTTTGCGAGCGCTCGATTTCCAACCGCAATGACTGGTTTGCGCATGCGCATTAAGACCCATATACATGCGCAGTTGTGCAAACATCGCTCATAGCGAACAAACGGCCGCTAATGTGCGGCTCTGAATCAGGCCCACAGCCCCTGGATGGACAGCACACCACTAGATGGACAGCACACCCCTGGATGGACAGTACAGCACACCCCTGGATGGACAGCCCACTGGATGAATACCACACTTCTGGATGGACAGCACATCTTTGGATGGACAGCACACTGGATGGACAGCACACCCCTGGATGGACAGCACACCCCTGGATGGACAGCACAGCACACTCCTGGATTGACAGCACTCTGGATGGACAGCACACTCATGGATGGACAGCACAACACACCACTGGATGGACAGCATACTGGATAGACAGCACACCTGTGGATGGACAGCACAGCACACTCCTGGATGGACAGCACACCCCTGGATGGACAGCACACCCCTGGATAGACAGCACAGCACACTCCTGGATTGACAGCACACTGGATGGACAGCACACCCCTGGATGGACAGCACAGCACACTCCTGGATTGACAGCACACTGGATGGACAGCACACCCGTGGATGGATAGCACAGCACACTCCTGGATTGACAGCACACTGGATGGAAAGCACACCCGTGGATGGACAGCAAACCCCTGGATGGACAACACAGCACACCCCTGGATGGATAGCACACTTCTGGATGGACAGCACACCCCTGCATGGACAGCACGGCCTTCCTTGCATGGACTCAGCAAGCAAATGGTGCCAATTACCGGGGCGGGACTTTTATGCAATCCAAATCCTGTGAGAATCCAACGCATGATGATGTTTTGCCTCATTTTCAGATCCGAGTCAGGCGGGAAAACTCGAGCCTGGCTCAGATCCGGCTCGGAGTACCGATGTTTGGATGGGTCTGGTTCTCATCTCTACTTTCCTATGTAATCATACACTTGTCATATGGAGATGGCTCACCTGATCACTTCAAGTTATCTGTCTTCAATATTGAGCCAAAACATAATTTGATTGTGTCATAATACCGAGTGCCCTATAGCTAATTTTCCACCAACAGAGGGATAACCGACAAAGACCTTCAGCTTCTTGCTGTCATCAGTATCATGGACAGCGGAACATGTCTCACACCCAAATATCCAGTAATATATTATATAAAATGTATTAATAAAAATTAAGCAATGGTGAATAAAGGAATATTGGCGATAGAGGCAAACACAAACACAGCAATTATGGGACCAATTTAGAGGTGTGGCAAAGCCGATGTTTGCGAATCTGAGCGATTTTTATACTTACAATAAATATAGGTGGAAAGCGCTGCACAGACACACAAGGAATCAAAAGAAGTTTAATAAATCACTATTTAATAAACAGTAATACACACTAATATACCTCCAGTCTACTAATTCTAAAAGGTTAATGTCTGGAATAGCATGGTACACTGCTAACATAAATACACAATGTAACAATACCAATGGATACAATAAAAGATATCAAATATGTCATGGATAAAAATGACTGAATAGTCCCTCCTACATAAAAATAAAGTCACTGGTAGGACCGTAATGTTTTTCCATAGAAAGAAGATATTTGTTATATGCTTATGAGCCACACTCTAAATAAAGCAGTGGTGGCTTTGCTAGATGAATGAGGCAGGACAAATGATGGCTGTTGTTAGCTGACAAAATGTCCACATATATTGCACATACCCACAGCGTTTCCTCAGGTAGACAGATCTGTCCCTGCCGCAATGAATATATCCTCCGGCAGCACAGTGGGATCGCTGTTCCTTCCAGCTGTATAATAGCCCTGCGGTCAGTGCTAGGACCCATCCCCTCATGTGGATATGTCCGTGCCGCACCAGTGTGAGCTGCGTCCTCACAGCCAAAGTCTGCTGTGTTGTAGAGAGGAAGTCCTACACCGCACAGGGCGAGTGGGTCACATCAGGAGTGTTAGCTAACCGACAATGCGGAGTAGCAGCGCCGGTGTGAGCGGCTCCACGGGACAGCAAACAACAGCTCCAGAGATGTGGGAGTGCACAAATTGAACAATCGTGTTCCCTTTAACGCGTTTCACCGCTAGCAGCGGCTTTATCAAAAAGGCAGGATAACTTGTCCATGTCCACAATGGGGTTTAAATAGCCTGTAGTTGGGCTCAAACACCTGTCGGTAGTTGATTAATTCCCAGGCTTAAAATAGCATACCAGGTGCAGCTAATTCCTAATCCACCATTAGCATCAATAGTTCCAGCAGCAAGCACATACTATATTTTATTATTCAAAAAATGATGGATAATAGAAACTAAAGTAAGAGGGAATACATAACAGAATATATAAAAAAAAATATATATAAAAAATAAATATAAAAAACATTTACATTGAGATGACCATATACATATAAATACATATTCCCGTAAAATACAATATGTGTATAAATATGTATATACATATGTCAGTTCCCAAAAGCATATATCCAGATGAAAAATAGATAGTAAATTAAATAATTTGACGTGTTATACTATAGTGAGAGAGTTTAGAATTATGAATTAATATTCAGGACCCAATCAACTACACTCATTTTATACTTCTAAGCATATGAGTCACTGCACAAGCGCCAAGTTAGATTTCTGATGGCAGTCACAGTAAGTACTTAGACACGGTGTGATTGACAATCAGGGTCCATTTGTGGAAGGTTACTGGGGGTGGCGAGGTAAACGTAGGCATGTCAAGATCATTTTGGGAGCATGTCTGAGCCAAATTCGTATGCAGTGCTAAAGGCTTCACAGGCTTAGCCAAATTCATATGCAGTGGTAAAGGCTTCGGCGGCTGAGCCAAATTTGTATGCAGTGGTAAAGGCTTCGTGGGCTGCACCAAATTCATGTGCAGTGGTAAAGGCTTCGCGGGCTGAGCCAAATTTGTATGCAGTGGTAAAGGCTCCGGCGGCTGAGCCAAATTTGTATGCAGTGGTAAAGGCTTCGGCGGCTTATTTGCAACAGACATTCTGAGCGACTCTGTGGTTGCATATAGAATCAATGGTGTGACCAATGGTGTGAATGCAAGCGGCAGATTTCAGATGGCACTAGTGGGTGTCTCAGTACAAATTCATGCGGCTGCAACATTTGCATATTTTCGCACAAACGCTGTGTATTCCGCAGCTGTGATGGGATATGCGTGCACCTCTGAATCAGGCCCTATATCACTTTTAATAAAGGGTAACAGTAACATATAAGACATTTGTACAGTATAAATGCTGCATTGTCTTCTCCCCTGGCACTGCCGGTGATGCAGAATTCATGTGTCAGTGTAGCTTTGCTTTAGTCAGACACACATATCTTACCCTTTCTCATACTGGGCCCTGCTATGCCTTATAAAGAGCATAATTATGCTCAATATGGGTCAGAGTTATTTCTCTTGCCTATAGAAATGCAGCCTTTTTCTAACCTTTCGAGGGCGCAGTAGTTCTTTCCATTTGAAGGCAGGGTCTACTGTCCACTGAGAAAAGCTATAATGATGAAACTGCTTGCGGAGAGCCAAATCTGGACAAACATTCTCTTCAATCCCTTTATTCCAGTGAAACATGTCTTTGTAAGGGTGGCCTTTGATACTGAATCTAAAATGATTCTTGTATCGAATATATGGAAAGCCGTTGCCAGACATGCAGCGGGAACCAAAGGTTCTAGCTTGCTGAAGGTCCTAAAGCCAGATAAATATCTTCCTATTCATTTAAGTAGAGATGTGCTCGGACCCTGTGTTTTTGGTTTTTGTTTTGGCAAAATCACCCTCAAATGTTTTGTTTTTGGCTAAACCAACATCAAGTGTTTTGGTTCGGGTTTGGTTTTCTTTAAAAAAATTATAAAAACAGCTAAAATCATGTAATTTGGACCAGTTTTTGTTCCTATAGCATTATTAATATCAATAGCATTCATTTCCAGTCAATTTTGACCACCTCATAGCACCTGAAATCACCTAAATGCAATCCAACATATGCAAGATATGGTTTTTTAGATCCAAGGGCCTGATTCAGACCTGGTCACAAGGCTGCGTTTGTATGCAGCCTGCCGATGTTTGCAATCTGCGTATGCGTACAAGACTCAGTGCGTGTGCGCAAACCAGTCACTGTGATCGGGAAGCGATCACACCCAGTACACAGATGCTCCGCAAGTATGAGTGACAGGACGTGCCATTTGTGGGTGGTGACAGGGGGTGGTCCAGGGCCGGATTATAAGCGGGGCAACAGGGGCGGTCGTCCTGGGGCCCCCACGCAAAAGAGGCCCCCACACACTATCCCCAGCCACATTCTCCTATTGAACCCCGGGCCACATGCTGCCAGGACTCCGGGCAAGGTCCCACTGGGCTGGTGCCTTTGGTGGATGGCGGCCGCACAGCCAGCCCTTCACTCACCCTCCTCCCCAGGCTTCCGCTGCCGCAATCGGAGCTTTAAGCTCCGATCGGGCAGCTTACACAGAAAAAAACTGGGCGACGGGGGAGCTGCCGCAGCAGCTCCTCCCGTGAGCCTTTGCAGAGCCCGGAGCCGTCACCACTGACAGCTCCGCCTGCAGCTTCTCCGCAGCCAGTCTCCAGCCTCCTCCGATGTCACAAGTTCAACCAGTCAGCAGATGCAGCACAGTGCAAGGCTGCCAGCGTCCACCGGTGAGTTCTGTGAGTCTCCTCTCTCCCCTTCTCACTCCCTATACTCAGATACCTCATACATATATATATATATATATATATATATATATATACACATATATGGAAAATATACATATATATGTGTTAAAGTATGTATTTACATACAAACACGTGTGTGTATAGATATATATATATGTATATATATATACACACATATACATATACACAGTATATAGACAGTATATTAGCACCAACTGGAGGCACTAAGCGCCTTCATAGAAAACTTATTCTTGATAACGGGCGGAGGCCCAAAACGTAGGATATAAAATGATAACTTTTCTTTGAAGACGCTGAGTGCCGCCAGTTGATATTGCTTCTAGGAGGGCACCAGTGTATTAAATATCTCATCAGGAGCAAGTGCTGGGAATCTGGAAGATTGGTATATATATATATATATATATACACACTATATATATATATATATATATATATATATATTCAACTTCTATTGCTAGGGGCCCCCACAGGTTTGTTGCCCAGGGGCCCCCGTAGACCTTAATCCGGCCCTGGGGTGGTCGATGGTAACGGGGGTGCGGTGGTGCGAATGCAGGCGTGTCTGTGCATTGGAACGCCATTTCAAAGGCGTGCATAATTAAGATGCATCGTCAGCATACACATCACATGGCTGAATTACACACAGCAGCACTCGCAGTGCTTGCGGTAGGGTATGGTCAGCCAAAAGTTTTCCAATGTCAGCCGATGTTACCGATTGTTTAATACACTTCCTGGAGATGATGTATGTTACTAAAGGAAAGTGGTTGTCTTGTGTCAGACTGGTGGGTGTCTAATTTCATAACACGATCGCACGGCAAAACATAGTGGGCTTGCTAATGTCTTGCTAGCGATCGCGGAATTTGCATACTTTGGCTGCGGATGTCTGCGTGCGAATGCAGACTTGCGTTGGGTTTGAATCAGGCCCCAAGTTCCAAATATGGCAAGAGGAACTGAGTCAGGACTCTGTGATAGTCTGTACCCCACAGTGATCCGAGCCGGGACTCATTTCGTCTTAAAACCCCAAAGTTCGGGGGTGTGTTAGGTGTTCAGCAAACCCAAACCACTCATCTCTACTACAAAGTAGCTGAAACAGTGTAGCCTGAGCATACCTTCCAACCATCCTGATCTTAGAGGACTGTCCCACAGTCCCCGCTACCAGAAAAGTGTGTCCTGATCAGGAGTTGGGAGGTGTTGCACTCCCGCATGCTGTAAGAACAGGTATCCCCACAGCATACAACGTAAAAAAATTTGCATATACCTTTTACAAAAGTCCATCAGAGGCATGGTCTTGCCCCATTGTGTGCCACCCAAGCCCCCTGTCTGTCAAGGCCCCTGATGTTGGGAGGTATATGATATCCAGGGGAAGGACTCACAGGAAACAGCTTTCTTCAATGATCCATTGAATCTGGATCAGTAGAGAGAGCCTCCAGGCTTATTGAGAAAAGGGGGGTTTGTTCACCACACAGGTTATTGGTCGACAAAAACTTAGAAAAACAACTATTATTTAATTTGACTGTTGTGTCATAATTCAAAATCTAGTAGTGGTGGTGGTGGTGCTCCTTAGAGTATCTACTTAATAGTAGTAGAAGACAGGGGAGAGAAATATTTATAGAGTCCTAAGGGTATATTTATTAAATGCTGGTTTTAAAAGCCCATAGCAACCAATCAGATTCTAGCTATTATCATCTAGAAGGTGTTAGATAAATGTTAAGTAGAGTCTGATTGGTTGCTATGGCCAACATCTCCACTTCTAAAAACCTGCACTTTAGTAAATATACCCCCTCTTCCTTACTAGAGCCTCCCAGCTGTCAGGAGAGATAAGTGCTGCAGTCACAGCTCACAGGTCTATGAGCTGGTGAGGAAGTTTCTCCCTTCCCATGTATGATATTGCGTTTACTCATACAACTTGGAACTTCCTGTCTCTGTAACTAGTTAGAATAATTAAAAATTCAACATAAAAAGTTGTGTACAGTCGGAAAAAAAAGCATGTCTGAAAATGGAAATCATTGTTTCCAAAACTCATCTCCAATCATGATGCTACTCATATTTGATGCAGCATTGTTGCAGTTTTCCGAATACTGCATATTCAAGCATTCCATACATTAACATTATTTAAATGGATTTAGGTCAATTAATTGACCTCCAATCACATTTTGAATGTAAGTAAAATAACAGTTTATCAAATGCATTTCTGTTTGACATGTATTATCACTCAACCTTGTGTTTTCTCCATCATTTATTGGAATGCAAGTTGAAAAAAGTAACAAATACAAACATACATATTCAAAATAAAGTGGGCAATAAATACTTTGCACGCACTGTAATAAGCAAATCGAAGTAAGTAAAAAATAGAAGGGCAAAATATAGAGTACAGAAAATGAACAGTCGTGAATAGTAGTAAACACAGGGGCAAAAGGGGGAGGTTAAATCATGCTACAGGAAGTTTAGCAAGGAGCCATGGAGAGGATAATAGGGGGGTCATGTCATCTCATACCATAAGGTAGTGTGGAAACAGTGGTGAATATGTGTACAGACTGCATGAGGCAAACAATCTGCAGTATAAAGCTTTCCCACATGGAAAAGAATAGCTTAGTATGGACATCCCTATATAGTGAAGTCTCCACCCATTGCATCTGAAACACAAAATAGAGCTTAGTTAGAAAAGGTCCATGGAAGGGAGTGTTCCTGAATTCACAACTGCATTTTTAAGCCACCACAGAGATGATCAAAAGTAAGCGCTTCCGACCACAGGTGATGCTGAAGAAATAGATCCACAACACCCAAGATGGCCAATTCCAGGGAAGCATATTTAAAGAAGTGATTTGAAGCATAAACCTGAATCTGTCTCCAGAATTGTTTAATGGCAGGGTAGTCCCATATACAGTGGAAGAAGGATGAATTTTGCTGTCCAGATTTTAAATAGGAGCAAGACCAAACAGCGTAGTGGGGACAGATAGCCTATGTGGAAGATATTTAAGAAAATATCACGGTATGAGCTAGCTGTTTGGACTGTACATGAATAGGAGACTGCATTAACGATCATGGATAGGTGTGGGAAGGTCTCTAACCAATGAGAATGGCCAGCTCTTACTAGAGATGAGTGTTTCAAATTGCTTGGAATCCAAACCCACCCAAACTCCCAGTATCTGAATAAATCAGATTGGCGACTCTGGTCTTCCTATTTGACTCAGATTCCACTTTGAGGCAAAATATCATTCTCATGGTATCAGATTCTTGTGGGCTTTGGATTCTATATAAGGCACCGCGTACGGGACTCAGCACCATTTTCTTGTCAGGCACACTGCTGTATGCTGTGCTGTACTCTGCTGTATAGGCTGTGCTGTGTCAAGACTCAGAAACAAGGCTGTGCTGCTCTTAGTCAATGTATATAGGGGGTGCATGCTGCTGTAAGCTGTGCTGTAGTCTGCTCTATATAGGCTGTGTAGTGTCCAGACTCACAAGTGGCTATGCTGCTATAAGTCAATGTGTACAGGGGGTTCACGCTGCTGTATGCTGTGCTGTATTCTGCTGTATATAGGCTGTGCTGTGTCCAGACTCACAAGTGGCTGTGCTGCTCTTAGTCAATATGTATAGGGGTGCACACTGTTGTATTATGTGCTGTACTCTGTTGTATATAAGCTGTGCTGTGTCCAGACTCAAAAGTGGCTGGACTGCTCTTAGTCAATGTGTATAGGAGTGCACGCTGCATATGCTGCACTATACTCTGCTCTATAAAGGTGGTGCTGTGACCTTCACATGCATATATAAGCCCTGTGACTCCATGTAGTTTGAATTGAGCTGCAACATCAAAATATCTAAATAAAAAAACAGTTAAATTCTATTGTTTGTACTGTTTGGTGCGCTTTACCCCAGTGTACTTTGTTCACATGCATATAAAAGCCATATGAATCCACGCAGTTTGAATTGAGCTGCAACCTAAAAAAATATAATCAAAAATAGATAAATAAAATTCTATTGTTTGTACTGTTTGGTGCGCTTTACCCTAGTGCTCTTTGCTCTTTGTTCACATGCATATAAAAGCCATGTGACTCCACGCACTTTGAACTGACCTGCTACATAATAATATCAAAATTAAAAAACAGATAAATTCCCTAGTTTGTACTGTTTGGTGTGCTTTACCCTAGTGTGCTTTGTTCACATGCATATTTAAGCCTTGTGGCTCCATGCAGTTTGAATTTAGCGGTGACATCAAAAAATCTAAATAAAAAATAGATAAATTAAATGCTATTGTTTGTACTGTTTGGTGCACTTTACCTTAGTGTGCTTTATTCACAGGCATTCAGTGATCTGTGAATTAAAAAATGGATAACATTCAGTTTAGAGAAGAGCAACCAAATACTATCACTGCAGCTGCTGCCACCAGTCATGATGAGGATGCTAGTCCTTCAACGTCATCTACTAAAGCTGGTGCACAAGGGCATAGATGGTCTAAGTCAAGGCATCTAAAATAAAAAAAACAATATACAGTGCTAAAGCAAAAAAATCTAATAAAGGGAAAATGTGGTGCAGAAAAACATAAAATTGGCAACATGCCATTCACCATACGCAGTGACAAGGAGTCCTTGGTCTAATTTATGCATGGTGGTTCTGCAAGTGTCAGTGAGGCACTTCTCTGCCTCTCATGACAATGCAAGACCTTTTCACTCAGAGTGCAGAAGAGGTGTAAATAAAATCAAAACCAACAAACTATGCATTCAGAAACAGAAATGTCAAAAGTCCCTGCGCAGAGTCTAAGTGTGTCCAAGAGTGCTATGTGTGAGCCTGACCTTTCTGATACTGTTGTACTCACAGAGAAGCTGCCTTCCACCATTTCTGCTCCCTCTACAAATGAACAGCACAAATATAGCTGATGACATAGAAATTGAGTATGCCACTGAGGAAGTGCAAGAGGATGAGGTATTTGTGTAGCTGTAACCGGTGCTAATGAGGATGTTGTTTGTGTAAGCCAGGCACCAGTGGAAGCAGCTCTTCGCCATTATAAGAGGAAGGCATTTTGTCATACCTGGGCACAGGACCAACAAATGCACCTTTTATGTGTGGAATTATTTTTACCCAAAACTTGACAACAGTTGTCAAGCCATTTGTAGTATTTGTAAGTAGAGGAAAGGATGTTAACCATCTAGGAACCTTCTCCCTGTTTTGTAATTTGCAGCGAACTCATGAAATTTTATTGACCACATTAGAAACTGGTGCTAAAAAATATCAACAAGCAGTCCAGCATCAGCTAGCTCCCTTCTTTCAAGTTCAACTAGGTCCCATCACCTGAAATCTCTACTGCCAACACCTTCATCCTCAATATCCACAGTAATGATTTGAGGTAGTCATGCATCCAATTTGTTAAGGCTAGGGGACTCCTCCCCTACCCAGGATTCATCAGAACAATCCTTCAATGCTAGGCCTGCTGCTGCTCGGGATGGATCTTCATCCCAGAAGGGAACCAAGAAGACTACTATTTAAAAAAAAACAACTGACTGTGAAACAATCCTTTGCAAGGGGTAGCAAGTATGACAGTTGCACAATGGATCACTGATGCCATCACAGCTATGCTAGTATTAGATCTGCATCCACATCTGCAATTACTGCAGTGGGTTTCACAGTTAATTGAGGTCCTGTGTCCCCGGTACCAAATTTTATCTCGGTTCCATTTGAAAAAAAGCCATTCCTCGGCTGTATCAGGAATAGAAAAAACCTTCGTTATTGGCCTACAAATGTCTATGTACCCACTGTCCACCTAACCACAGATATGTGGACAAGTGGTAGGGGGCAGCCTAAAGATTACATGACTGTAGCAGTCCACTGGGTAGGTGATTCGTCTTTAGCAGCAGCAGTATCTAACAAACAACTCCAGCTCATTGAGAGGCAGGCTACTCTGTGTATCACCGGCTTCACTAAGAGACATACCACTGATAACCTCTTAGAAAACTAAAGTACAGTATGTCATAGCAAATTGTTTTACCCCATTTGGACTTTCCTCAGGATTTTTGACTTCTGACAATGCCACCAATATTGTGGAAGCATTACAGCAAGGTGAATTCTAACACTTCCCATGCTTTTTTAAAAGACAGGAAAAATTCTGCACTCCTAAAAATGTTAAATGCTGCTCAGTAAGAATACAGTCCCCACTGCATATACACAAACCTTACACAAGAAAAATAAAATATAGAGCGCAGTATTCTTTAGGGTACTTATCAATATATGAATGTCCAAAACAACAGTGACAGCTGTCAAGTAGTCTGTATATATTCAAAGTCCTCCCTCTGATGGTGATTCTCTTCAATTTATTCCTCCAAGAGAAGAAAAAGAAACCATTCAGTAGGTGCCCAATAAATCAAGTGGAATTGTGAAATTCCTATTTACATCTAGGATAAGGATGTTCGTCTCCCCTCAAATTCTTATTTAGCCTGATGGACTCTCCTGAAAAGCAGTATTTTGCTGGACGTTTGTACCTCAAAGATATTTCTAAGAAGGGAAATCCCATAGTGTAATTCTTAAACACTTTATTACACATATACACATAAAAACAAAAATGCCCACGTACCAGAATGGGCCTTCAGACCAAGGCAGGATGTAAACACATATATAAGTTGTCCTATAATCCAGATAAGGAACACCTCAATGTGATATCTCTCATTCCCTGTCCGAGTGCCCAGACATCCACGGTTCTTCCCAGTCACATTAACGTGTTTTGGCAGGCCATCTTTGTCAAAGTGTGACTGGTGAACAAACCTTTTGGCTTTAAATAGCCCTAATGCTGACCCCACCTATTGATCAATTAGGTGGGTGTTTCCCATATAATTCTCATGAGGGATTTGTATTATTATTCTCTATTTTTATTAGTATGCTTTTATGTGCATTTTATGTTATATACTTCCTGGTCATATAGGTTTCATATTCATTTAATTTTTATATCCTTCATTTAATCTGATTTTTATTAATGTGTGAATTTTTTCGTGTATGTCATGTTACATATGCCGTTTTTTTATGTGTATCATCTATAGTATTTATGTTGCACATAAAGCACTTTTGTTTAGTAGGGGACTTAATATAAAGATCCGGGAGTAGGAACCTATATTACATATTCCCGTTATTCCCACAATACTGTGAAATTCTATTAGGCATGGCATGCGGGGCTGGAAGTAGACACGTTCCGTAACGGATGTCACTTCCGGTCGGAGAACCTCCGTTAGTAGGACTCCCTGTGCCGGAAGAGGCATGCTTAAGACAAGACGTCCCTTCTGGGTGTTATTCAATGGCGGGGAGCTTCCGAATGTAGTGACCACGTGCCCGACTTGCCATGTTTTGCTCACGCAATCAACTTGGTGGTACAGGGTTTTTTTTAAAATGTAAAGGCAGGAGATGCTGTCTGTGGGCCAAAATATTTCGGGACATTTTTGCCATTCAGCCACAGCATGCAGGAGATTGCAGCAGCTGCAAGAACAGTTGAATTTGCCATGCCAACAACTGAAGGAAGAGGTGGTAACCATGTGGAAAGAAATCCACCCTTTATATGCTTCAGTGGATGGATGAACAGCAAAAAGCCATCCACAGCTGTACAACAAGCCATGACATTTGGGGACAAGGGAAAGTGTTCCTTATTCCAGCACAGTGGAGAATGCTTTCCATCTTGTGCAAGGTGCTCAAACCCTTCAAAGTAGCCAACTGTCAAGTGAATTCAGACACTGCTAGCTTGAGTCAGGTGATCCCCTTAATTAGGCTTTTGGAAAATCAGCTTGAGAAATTGAAGGTGGAGATTAAACAAAGCGATTCCACTAAATATGTCAGACTTGTTCCTTTGTTTGCTTCGCCAGGATCTAAGGGTTACCAGTATAATTAAATTGGATCATTACATTTTGGCGGCTGTGCTTGCTAATAGGTTTAAGTCATACATCATGTCTTTCTTTCCAACTGACCCAGATCTTAAGATTTACAAAGAGCTCCTGGTGAGCAAGTTGGCAGCTAAGGTGGTACACAACACAACAACATCTCCTCCTTCAGTTTCTCTGGCAGCTGCAAGGAAAAAAAATCAGCTTTCCCAAAAGTTCCAGTGGTGATGCAGAGGAATCAACACAACATTGTGACATCTGGTGGGGTCTAAAAGAATTTAAAAAAAATTGTGACACTGCTACTGCGACTCCATTTGATAGGGTCACCATCCAAAGAATAGTGGATAATTATTTTCATGTCAATATAGATACACCAGTCGCACAGGATATATATGTCTCCCAAGCTTGGGGACAATAATAACCCCTTAAAATAATAATGAAGTCAAGGGGGTGCTACCATAGACATGATATTGAAATTACAACAAGAAAGGAAGAGAAGGAAATGTCTTAGAATGGTGCACTAAGCTAGTATATCACTTAAAACTTAACTTTTATTGGTAAATAATGATAATAATAAGGTTCTAATATCTTATCAAGACCAAATAGCAAAAATAAATATAAAATACAGATAGATAATGTGAAAAGAAATAAGAATGTGATTTAAAAATTATGTTCTAAAAAGAACAAACAAAGCAGCGCTCCTACCAAGTCTTACAATTTCTTGGTGTTGTTATAAATATTAGTGGGGTGTATATTCAATTATATATGTATATAGTGTTCTCACACTCTAATACACCACCACACAAATCCGAATAAAAATCCCTGCTGTAGATGTTAATTTAACATATTTTATCCTGATTGTGAGTATATCTCAAAAGCTTGAAAGAGTCTTGTCCATCTAGTAGTGTCCCATATACCCTTTCATAGGGTTATAATGGAGACATTCAAATCACATCTATGACATCAATCAAGTCTGCGGTTTTAATAGAATAACCCTGCTAAAGTTCATATCGAAGTATTTGTATTGTTAATAAAATCATTCACATATTAACGATTTTGTGATATTCTTCCTAAGTAACCTTTATAGCAGATATACTCAGTGTGATGATATGTTTTCAGTATCCTTCTGTTATAAACTCTCAGGGTATCAGGTATTTAATATCCTTGTCAGGTCTATCGTTATAAACCTGGATATTACATAGTACTCCTACTCAGGTTCTATGGAAGTATTTATATTCTTAATAAAGTCATTCATATATTGACCAATTCGTAGTGTTCTTCCTAGGAACTTCTTATAGCAGGTATATCAAAATGTCATGTATGATGTATATTCAGTATCCCTCTATTGTTGGCTCATATAGATATTGTGAGTATAATTCTGAAAGGAATATATTATTCAGTCAGATATTTAATATCCTCATCGTATATCCGAACTGTTTTATTCACTATTCAGAATAAAATATTATTTGATTATATTTATTGTGGAATTAGGCTGATCCAAAAATATTCTAGGTGTCAGTAACGTATGTAATACCTCAGTGACTTTAATGATATGAGCGTTTCTAAAGAATCACTGCGGAAATACTGAATTATACTCAGGTGTACAATAATAGATTTGATATCTGGAGAGAATACTCCTTTCACCACAAGCTAGCTTTATTCTGAATAGTGAATAAAACAGTTCGGATATACGATGAGGATATTAAATATCTGACTGAATAATATATTCCTTTCAGAATTATACTCACAATATCTATATGAGCCAACAATAGAGGGATACTGAATATACATCATACATGACATTTTGATATACCTGCTATAAGAAGTTCCTAGGAAGAACACTACGAATTGGTCAATATATGAATGACTTTATTAAGAATATAAATACTTCCATAGAACCTGAGTAGGAGTACTATGTAATATCCAGGTTTATAACGATAGATCTGACGAGGATATTAAATACCTGACACCCTGAGAGTTTATAACAGAAGGATACTGAAAACATATCATCACACTGAGTATACCTGCTATAAAGGTTACTTAGGAAGAACATCACAAAATCGTTAATATGTGAATGATTTTATTAACAATACAAATACTTCCATAAGAACTTTAGCAGGGTTATTCTATTAAAACCGCAGACTTGATTGATGTCATAGATGTGATTTGAATGTCTCCATTATAACCCTATGAAAGGATATATGGGACACTACTAGATGGACAAGACTCTTTCAAGCTTTTGAGATATACTCACAATCAGGATAAAATATGTTAAATTAACATCTACAGCAGGGATTTTTATTCGGATTTGTGTGGTGGTGTATTAGAGTGTGAGAACACTATATACATATATAATTGAATATACACCCCACTAATATTTATAACAACACCAAGAAATTGTAAGACTTGGTAGGAGCGCTGCTTTGTTTGTTCTTTTTAGAACATAATTTTTAAATCACATTCTTATTTCTTTTCACATTATCTATCTGTATTTTATATTTATTTTTGCTATTTGGTCTTGATAAGATATTAGAACCTTATTATTATCATTATTAACCAATAAAAGTTAAGTTTTAAGTGATATACTAGCTTAGTGCACCATTCTAAGACATTTCCTTCTCTTCCTTTCTTGTTATTTTCATGTCAACATACACATAGGCATGTCACAGAGTCACTAATTTGGAGGCCGTTGTAAGGACTAGCTTTGCATTACGTAAGCTTCCCACCCTCCAGTGTGTACTCAGAAAGAGTTTTCAGCACAGTCGGGAACCTTATCAACGATCGGCACAGGAGGCTACTTCCTCAAATGTGGAAAAGATGATGTTCATCAAAGTGAACTGGAAATTCCATGAGGAAGAGCTTTACCACCAATTACGTAAAAAAAATTCAGAGGTACCTGTAATGGTAGATTCCAGCGGGGATGAATTAATATTGTGTGAGGATGATGAACATACTGATGTGGGTGAGGAATCAGATCAGAAGAATTACCTCTTCCAACTGTAGAGATGATTAACAATACTGGTAGCTGCCTTATACCCATTAGTAGCTTGTTTTTTGGGGGCCAAGTGATTGGTTTGTTAAACTGTGCATGTCCTGGTTAATTTATACAACAAAAGGGTCTGTTGGAGGGCCCAAGGACAATTTCATCTTGCACCTCTTTTCTTTGCATTATGCGCTGATTGGGGCATTGCTGACTCTCTTTTTGCATAGAGAACAAACATTTTTATATATAGTTAATTAAACTGCCATCCTGTCTGCCACTGCAGTGCCAATCTTGTTTCCTAGATGTGCCGTGTTGGTAATTGACCTGCCACAGCCGCTGAAATCTTCTACATGCGGTTGATGAATGTTATAAATGTCCAGAAATGTTTATGGCCACAGACAACATCTCCTGCATGCTCCTTTCATTATTTAAAAAAATTCTGAATCACCAAGTTGATTTTGTAGGCAAAACATGGGATATGTTGTTCACCCATGCTCTCCCCTCCTCCCTCATAAATTTGCTACGGAATCATAAAATGAAATTAAATTTACTACAAATCAACCTTTCTTTTCCCTGCCTTCAACTACATACATATTACATTAAAATTAATGTTATTTACTTTAATAATTCTCTAAGAACAAAAAAAACTCAAATTATGTGATTTTAGCCTTTTAAAAAAAAAAATCCAAAACCAAACCAGTCAGGGTGGTTTTGAAAAACCAAAACCGGATGAAAAATTAGAACCAAAACCAAAACAATAAAAAATGGTCCGACGCACTTCTCTAGTTCTTACAGAGGCATAATTGAAAGTAGGGCATCATCGTTTAGAATGCATGGAGATGATACTGCCAGCAGAACATGGAGTGGAAAGCATACAATTAAGGGTAAATAGACCAGTCAGAGAATGACAGCACATGAATTATAGAATGAGTGTGATGATGAATTGCAAAAATGTGTATGGGAGGAAGACGATAGGTTTCTACCACTTAACTCATCTGCAGGGGCCGCTGGCTGGAGACACTCACCAAGCATTTTAGATTAACAATTACTTTGTCCTTCCAAATCTGAAAGGAATAAAAAGGTATTCCATTATGGAATTTAAGATTGGTTTTAACAAGGACAGAAACAGAGATGATAACTGTTAAGGCCTACAGTATGTTCTTATAAACAGCATTCTAGCCGGCTCCGGCGTGCGCATGCGCGAGATCCGGCCAGCGATGGGCGCTCCGTCGCTACGGGTCTCGCACCAAAGCGGGGCAGGTGTCGATTATGATTGACAGCTTGCCCCATTTTGGAGGCGGGCAGGGGGGGTGGCTGACCAAACGGAGACATTCCCGAAGGAACACCTGCCATTTGGGGGTGGCCCCGCTGACATCACGAGTGATGTCAGTGGTGAGTTTCCAGCTCTATTAGAGCCGAAAGCTCACTGGGGTTTGCGGGAACTAGACCCTACCACAAGGCTCTCATCGCAAGCCCCGATGGTTGCGATGGTTGTGACCATTGCGACCATCACTTGGCTGCTCGCTAATGCTGTGGGTGGTCACCCACAGCTTAGCGAGCGGCCAGGAGGCCGTCTTTATAAAAAAACAGGGTCACTGTGATTCAGAGCGAGCGCTCTCAAAGAGCATCTGGCTTTGAATCAGGCCCTGTGTACAAAAACATGGTGGGAGAGAGAAGTCTCCTGCAAGCAACATACACTCACCAGCTGGTGAGCTGTGTAGAACCCCACTCCACTCAAGCTAAGCTACATTACCAGTGTACATGTAACAGTAAGTACGGCTGTATCTGCTATCCATCAATAAAGCAAGAAAATTATTTAAGTAACTGGGCTGTTCATAGTTTTAGTCATCTGCTAATGTGTGCCAACATAACTCTGTAGTGTCAACACCTGCCCACATATCATTTCAAACAAGGAGGTCTGGGGCAAAGTGGGAGAGGGCTTGTCTAGGTGAGGATCATCAACTGTTTTAAAGTCTCCAGCAATAATTATATTTGGGGTATGCCTCTTGAGCAAGACCAAGCATAAAATATTCCAAAATTCAGGATTGGGCAAATTAGGGGCATAGATATTGACCAATGTAAAGGACGCAGTTCTTACTGTATAAGCACACCAAGCAGCAGAAATCAGGACTCAGAGATTTCAAATGAATATCGACCCATTGAGACCACCACCATTACACAAGACCAAATGTAAGTCAGAGACTAGCATGATCACCAAGAAGTGGCATGACTGATCTGAAATTCTGCTCAACCCACACCCTCAGGAGGAAGGAACAATGGCAGCAACAATAACATAAAGTGGGATCCCACCCTGTCCCAGGAAAGACAAGGAGAAGAGGAGGTACTATAGAGATAAGAGCCTCAGATCACACCTGGGGGCCATCACACTACAATTACAAACAAGTGTAAGATGACAAAGAACATATGTCAATAAATCAATAGGTAATAACCAAGACATAACAGAAAGGACATAGATATTATTTAAAATCAGAATCAAAGCATTCCATTACTCCACCATTTTCAAGTTCACCACCAGACGAGATAACATAGTGTTCGTACAAAGGGGCACTGATGAACAGTACCAGAAAATAACATTTTAAACATATTAAACATGACATCAGAGACAAAAAGAAAATAAGAAAGATAGAACACCCAGACAACATCACTACTCATTCAATGGGTAAAAACGTAAGGACCTATGGGAGAGGTCTGCACAGTGGAGACCTCATCGAAAACATGGGGTTGACCGTTGTTGGTAATATGTAGTTTAGCAGAGTACATTAACATAAGGCAGACATGGTTGTCAATAAGTCAAACAAGGGAGAAAACTCCTGCCACCTCTGGGAGACCTGGACTGAGATATTCTGATAAGTAAGAGCTTGTAGTCCTTGACCTTCACCTCCGCAACATGCCGGTAAGCCTGCATGGGCAACCTTGCATTTTTAAACTCATATAAATGCCAGTAGATATCTAGGGGTAAATTTACTAATATATGAGTTCTATTAAGAAGTGATGTTGCCTATAGCAACCAATCAGATTCTCCTTCTCATTTATCTAGCACCTTCTAGAAGATAATATTTCGAATCTGATTGGTTGCTATGGGCAACATCACTTCTTAAAAGAACTCCAATCTTAGTAAATTTACCCACTAGTTTCATATTAGTCATAGACCCTATTGCCCAACCTTTTTATGGAACTTCACTAATATAAACAACAACATTTTTTTTCTACCACATTATCTATTCCTTCTGTATAAATGTTTCAAAGCACTAATAAGGGCATTTACAAACTTATACCATGCAATACATTTCTATTTAGACTAATGCATCTTTATATCTGCCAGTAATGCATATGTGCACACCCATCTAGTTTATGAAAATGCCTATGAGAACGAGTTAATCTGGCTGAAATGTGGATAGGAGAAAAAAAGTAAAAACCTAATTTGAATGTCCTGTCCCCACCCAATTCCGCTTCATTTGTACCTATAATATATTACTACTCATTCCAGCATCTTTTAAGTTTTAAATGTTCATGAGAGTAAGTTGATATAAGGATTAGCGTTATGTTATGTTTCTATAGTGCATTTAAATACATAAGTATTTAAGTGATGCAACCTAGTTTGTCTGGCAGAAAAGAAAATAGTAAGTATCACTAGTTAGAGAATAGTCAGGGCTGTAACATGGCTATAATGCACCCTGGGCCGACCACATCACTAGCACATGATGTAGCAATGAGGGGGCAGATGAATACAGGCTACTATTTTAGACACTTTGCAAGTCAAATAAAGGTGCTATGGGGCAGCGACGGTGCACCCCTCTGTTAGCGACACCACTCGCACAGCCCTAGTTATGGACCTGAGAATAGTACCTAAAATATTCATATATACTGTATGAGTGTACAGAACTATGTATACATTCAGTAAATTATATATATTTACTGTCCAATACAGTAATTTATAAGTGCCATTCATACCCATATTCCATAGTTGATTGTAAACTCTCTTCTCCTGTCTTGTCTGCTCAAACTTATTATATTGCCTCTCGAATGTTCTTTACAAGTTTGCCAGTTGGTCCTCTACATCTTTGTAATAGGCTGTAATTTCCCTGTGTATAACACTGTGCTATGGACTTTGTGGCATCTTATAAATAATAGAGATGTGCGCCGACATCGTGTTTTGGTTTTGGCTTTGGTTCTAATTCATCGTTGTGTTTTGGTTTTGCCAAAACCACTCTCACATGTTTTGGTTTTGGATCTGTATTTTTCAAAAAATTATAAAAATAGCTAAAATCACAAAATTTAGGCCTGTTTCTGTTCCTACACTATTATTAAAATATATAATAATGTGTTAGTCATTTCCAGTCAATTTTGACCACCTCACAGTTCACAATATTGTTTCCACTTTTTCACCAATATAGGCCAAAGGCTGCAGCGAGCTGGCTGGCTAAACTAATACCCATTTTCCACCAAAAACCTGGGTTTTTGGACATTATCCCCGATTCAGACCCTCTCGCTAGGCTACGTTCACATGCAGCCAGCCGATTTTTGCAATCTGCGCATGCGTATGCATCGCAGTGCGTGAACTAGTCAATGCGATCGGGAAGCGTTCGCTTGCTGCACATAGCTCGCTAGTTAGAGTGACAAGACAAGCTGTTTGTGGGTGGTGACAGGGGATGGTCCATGAAAATGGTGGAGTGTTGGTGCGAACGCAGGCGTGCCTGAGCGTCTCAACGCCGTTTCAGAGGCATGCATAATTAAGACGCAGATTCATAGTGTACGTCACCTGGCTGCATTTTACACTGAAGCACTCGCAGTACTTGCGGTATGGTATGGTCTGCCACAACTGTTGCGATTGCTTCTGATGGTACACGATGGTACCGATGATTGCATACACTTCCTGGACATGACGTGGAAAAGTGGGTGTCTTAAGACAGGCTGGTGGGCGTCTGCATACACAGAGCGATCGCACGCTAAGACATAGAGGGCATCCTAATGCCTTGCCGTGCGACCGCCTGCCTTTGCCAGATTTGCATTCGCTTGTTGCGTGCAAACGCATCCTGCGAGCAGGTCTGAATCGTACCCTTGGTTCCAACCCAGGTCAGACTCAGGTCAAACTCAGGTCAGACCCTTTTTACACTGCACCTTTAATCTGGGTTATCCCTGGGTCAGCCCTGTTCACACTGAACCCGGGTCTGCCCTGATAAACTTGTGAGGTTATAAAAAGTGGGAGGTGACTGCTCCACACCACTAATCAGCTCATTTTAGGCATGACCCAGGTCAGATAACCCGGGTTGAACCATTTATACCACTTTTATACCGAAATTCCGGCTCTGACCTGGAGGTTGGAACAGGGCTCCAATCCGGACCAGAACCGGAATTTCCCCGGTGCCAACACAGGATACTCCCAAGTCGGTGCCATTCACACCGGGACCGGGTCTGCAGAGACTCGGCGAAGCCGGCTAATTGCCAGGCATGCAGCAGTATCCAAGTCACCCTGACCTGGTTCGCGCCGTTTACACTGCAGGGTTTCACAGGTTTTTCCTGTGTTAAACCCTACAAATTACCTGGGTTGGATTGCCGGGTCACTCTACCTGGCAATCCAACCCTTTCTCCTTTTACACCAAGGAAACACCCGGGTTAACCCTGCAATAACCCAGGTTTTAGCTCTGGTGTAAAAGGGGTATTACACTGCTGGTAGCTACCTGGGTTGGATTCAGGGGTCACTTGACCCTAGTTATTTTTCTGAGACCCTATTCCACTGAGCCGCTACCTGGGAAGACCCAGCAATACAAACACACGGCAGTTTAAAAGAATATAGGACATTTCTGAAACATTGGCAGACAAGATGGCAGTTTAATAAACTGGACAAATATTTGTCATTTATACAAAAAGACAGTCACCATTGCCCCAAACAATGAATAATGCAAAGAAAAGAGGTGCAAGATGAAATTGTAAAAAATATGAATGAAAAAATAATATACCACATCTAGGAAACATAGTGGCACAGCAGTGGCAGACAGGATGATAGTTTAATATAAACTATACAATGCTATAGGATGTTTTCATTAATCAAGAACTACTGGAGATCAGAGGCCAGAGGCCAACACAGGTAAATGGAGAACTACTATTTAGTGGAAGCCAAATAAAACATTGATTGAATGATTAATTCATTCATTAATTGATTGCTTAGTATTTATAATTTAAAAATAAAAAAGCTAATCAATGGAATGGAAAGCATTGTTAAAAAACAAGTAACAATACTGAATTTGAACATCTATACACTCCTGCCTATACCTTCTAATATCCTTCCTATAGACCTCTAAGGATGACCCTATTTTGCGTATGCAGTCATACAGTAAATAAAGACTCCAGACCTTGAACCTGTGGTTCCAAAGAACAAAGTATTATTCAAATAAAAGAACAGTCAGTTACACGCTATGATCTGAGTACAATTTAGCGCAAATAAATTATAAAGACCCAAGTACAGTTATACATAGGCAAGAATGTACATTTCGGTGCATGAAGTCTCTGCGGTCCATAAGTTGAGAATGCATGTTGTGATCTCCAAGAGTGCGGATCAGTATAATACCAAGCATGGCATACTTATCATGTATTAAACCTGAGCTACTAAATAACCTTTATTTCACAGCAATTATAATAAATGAACCAACTTTAATCTTATACTTTAAAGCTTATGGAACCTTGTATGTAAATATGTAATGTGTAAGTATGTGGGGTTTGATAGAAAGATGCTAGTTAACTTGGGGCAGATGCGTGCGTATGAGGCTAATAAACAGCATTTTCATACAGGATCTTATGCATTCGCTGATGTGCGACTAGTTAACAGCGCAATTGTGCGTATTTATGTGTGAATGAGAAATGGTGAAAGATGCAGTCGCATGATGCTAATAGTAATATCTCCATATGTACTTAATTGTGAGTTTAGCTAAAATGGCGCTGGGCGGCCATTCGCAAAATGGCGTCTTGCGATCTCATTTCCAAGATGGCGTCTTGTGGCCAGTCGCAAGATGGCATCGTTACGATCTAATTTTAAGCTGATCTTGTCTCAGCCAATTATCCAGCTTCGACAGTCCACCCTTTGATAGCGAACAACATGCTATCACAATCTGATTTAAAAAAATTAGTTTAGGCTTACATTTATATATTATTTAATGTTATATTGGGATGACACAAGGTGGTTCTTAATACATCAATAATGTGTCTCTGATTGGGGACATAAAACTACTATTATACACACACCGCGGATCTTGGAAGATCATGGGGGTGATGTGGGAATGCATCAATCCTATAAAGGCAGTCTTGAAGGGAAATTGAGACTTTACATTATCTGAGGTGTTTCAAAAGTAACATTTCAATAATACATTCTATGCACGTCTAAATATAATACATTAGATGATGGTATTTCCTAGTTCAGGGTTGTAATGCAGCTCTATATTTACCTCAGTATTCATATTGCCATTACTGACCACCATCATAATTTCGTTCTTTCGTTTTACTCTATTTTTACATTTTCCACACTTCAGCACAATAGGAACACACCGGACACATAAAAAAAAAAAAATGTAACCTAAATATAGAGACAATCTGAGGGTGAGGGAGAGAAGGGCCTTGAAGAGTCTATCTGGCGATCCCTCCATCATTATCAAACCGGCTGATAAGGGTGGAGGGATCGTCATTCAAGATGTTGGGGATTACATATCCGAAGCCATGCGGCAGCTGGATGATAGATGTCAATATTCGATACTACAGGCGGATCCCACTGGTATTTTTCAAAAACAACTTATTTATTTATTGAATAGAGCCCTCGAAGAAGGAGTAATAACGAGGGAAGAGAGAAGTTACCTGATATTGAGTCATCCTGTGATACCCACCTACTACCACCTCCCTAAGATCCATAAGACACTTAATGCACCACCTGGGCGTCCAATTATAGCTGGCATTGGGTCCCTCACTTCACATCTTTCACATTTTATTGATTTTTTTCTTCAACCCTATGCAACAGCACTTAAGTCACATATTAAAGATACAAATCATTTTTTGCACTTAATTAAAGATATTGGTTGGAAGGAGACCTATTTATTTGTCACGTGTGATGCACAAGCTCTTTACTCAAGCATTCCCCATGATCGGGGGATTAGAGTGGTGGAAAATACATTAAAAGGGGATGCTGGAGTCACTGAATGTCAGAGAAGGTTCATCTTGGACTCAATTAGATTTATCCTTACACATAATTATTTTACTTTTGATCAATTATTTTATTTACAGGTAGTTGGGACGGCGATGGGCATGAGGTTCGCGCCGAGCTTCGCCAACCTATACATGGGGGCATTTGAGGAGGTGCATGTCTGGGGTGGTGAGCTTGGTGCGAACCTCGTGCTCTACGGACGATTTATAGATGATTTATTTTTTATTTGGGATGGAGATTCACATTCACTGTCACGGTTTATAACACAGTTAAACACTAATGATTTTAATTTGAAATTCACTAGCACTTATCACTCTTCCTGTATTTCATTCCTGGATATCTCTCTCTATGTAGAAAATGATATGATCCTTACTAAGACCTTCAGAAAAGAAGTGGACACATATAATTATCTACATTTTAACAGTCTACATCATAAACCCTGGATATATAATATCCCCTTTGGCCAACTCAGGAGGATACGTCGAAATTGCTCTAATGATGCAATTTTTGAGAGTCAAGCCAAAGAGATCATTGAAGCATTTAAGGAAAGAGACTATCTGGATACCTTGCTTAATAATGCTCTTGAAAAAACTAGGTTACTTAATAAACAGGATCTTATGGAAATCAAACCAAGAAATACAGAGAGTTTAGATCACCCAAAATTCATTTCAAAATATAACAATTGTTCACATAAAATTAAAGGGATTGTTAAGTCCAATTTTCAGATTTTATTATCTGATAATGTATTAAAAGACAATATTCCAGTGGATCCATCGGTCGTTTTCAAAAAAGCCGACAACCTGAGAGATATATTGGCACCCAGTTTTTTTAAACAACGGAATCATACTACTGATATAGCCAATAAGAAGAGCAGTTGGCTAACAAATAAACCTAAGGGTAGTTTCAAATGTGGACGCCCTACATGTATTACCTGTGAATATATGGTCAATAGGTGTAAGGAGATAACTTCTAACTATTCAAATGAAAAATTCACTATAAACAGTTTTATAAATTGTAATACAGCATACGTGGTATATATGTTGGAATGCACTTGTGGGACCCAGTATATTGGGAGAACCATTAGACCCCTTAGGTGTAGATTTCTTGAGCATAGGAGATTAATAATGAAAAGTAATACCTCACATAGTGTCCCAAGACATTTTACATGCATTCATAGGTCTAACCCCAAGGACATCAAGGTTGTAGGCATTGAACATATTCCACAGACAGCTAGGGGAGGGGACAGGTATTCTAAATTATGCCTACGTGAGAACTTTTGGATACATAAAATGGGTACATTATCCCCCGATGGCCTCAATGAAAAGATTGAAATTGACTTATAAAATTGTACATTATTGCTTGTCAGGATGATTATATATGGGTAGGGGTGGGATTCGACGTCGGGGACCCCCGGTCCAGAGGGATCTGAGGTCTACTTCCACTTCTATGCATTGTAATATATTTGATAAATTTGTATATATTTATCTGTCTGATATAGATTTTTAGCTCCTGTGTATTTGTACTGATTGTGTACATGTATGTGTACATATGTGTATATGTGCATAGATATGTACACATCCTTTGTTTAGTATCCCCTTCTGTTTAATTTGGTTCCTCTTTCTATCTCTGTACGACGCTGTATATTCAATATAGCCCTAACATGGACAGATCTTGAATCTGTTTATGATGGCTATGGGGACTAATTAATGATTTGACTGTGTTCCTAATGGTTATCATTTTTTCTATGGTGATAGGGTTAAATGAGGTTAAGATTCTGTAATCATATATATCATCCTCTTATTTTGGCATTACAACTGGCGAGTAGATCTGTTAATTATTATGATCTTATATGATCACTAATATATGTATTATTATTTTATTAAAAAAAAAATTATATATTTTTTTATATATATATATATTTTTTGTACTGGAATTATTTGCTATATATATTTATATATAAGCATTCATATATATACTTTTTATTAATTTTTTGTTATATTATATTATTTGAGGTATTTTATGAGCAGGCAATGTGTTAATCAGATGGCACGTTTATGTACAAAGTGAATACTTAATTAAACACTGATTCATCTTGATTTACCTTATATAAAGAACACCTGTGGCATCAGGTATATCTAGATCTGGAGTGTTCCACATCATTACCTTTGAAAAAGTCACATGATCTGTGACGAAACGCGTTAGGCGGGACCTACTCATGATCCGACATACCATTGCCAGCTAACAATATTCTGACACCTGTGAATCTCTATCCGGGAGCCGTTTAGCGTACCAGCAGGATTCAGCTGGCTTGCACGTATTGCGGGATCGACATACAGAGATACGCCGCAGCTTTGTTATCCACGGCTCCAGCAGTTTTCACCCTGGATTCCCTGGCCACTGGGCACTGAGGACGGCACTGTAAATAGGGGGCCCCCACACCACTTGATCTACTGGTCTGTGAGTACTCAGAGCAGTGCTCTAACTATGTAGTACTGACGCTTGGAATGAATATCTTTCAATATAATAATAGTCAAACGGTTATACATGTGCCTCTAATACAACAAGAAAATTCCCCTAAAAAAACGTTGGGGTTACCTTGGACTTGCTTGACTTTTATCCAATATTAATAGCCCAGCAGAGCCAATATAAAAGTCGGAATATTATAAATGTTTTACAATGCAAATGTGATCTACCCCAATTGCTGCAGGATATACTGATTTATATCAGCTGTGTCGGCTGGAAACAATTACAACGGTGATCTCTTATATGTTACAAGTGAACTGATAGTTTCCAAGTGGAAACATTGATAATAGACACAAATAGAGACTTTTATACGGATGCCAGCAGCTACTACTTCAATTTAACTGGGAAAGATTGCAAAGATGCTTTACCTTGGTCACTGGCAATTATTTTCCTACTAATGGTTTTTTTGATTCATGATATTATTGTCATTGTTGTGTGTTTTTTCTTAATATGTATTAAATATATGGTATTTTATGTTTTTAGTATCATCTGTGTTTTAGTTTACATACAATATTAACACCAGTACAAATTATAGACAGCGCAGATTTTTTCCTTTTTTTGTTCTCTCTGATTGGGGACATAAAACTACTATTATACACACACCGCGGATCTTGGTAGATCATGGGGGTGATGTGGGAATGCATCAATCCTATAAAGGCAGTCTTGAAGGGAAATTGAGACTTTACATTATCTGAGGTGTTTCAAAAGTAACATTTCAATAATACATTCTATGCACGTCTAAATATAATACATTAGATGATGGTATTTCCTAGTTCAGGGTTGTAATGCAGTTCTATATTTACCTCAGTATTCATATTGCCATTACTGACCACCATCATAATTTCGTTCTTTCGTTTTACTCTATTTTTACATTTTCCACACTTCAACACAATAGGAACACACCGGACACATAGGCCAATTATTATGATGACAATCAGTATAAGGATCAAGAATTTGCCTATGCTGGCGATCACTTCCTGGACCCATTCCCCTAGGCCTGAGAACCATTTCACTGGGTTCAACCATGAGACCCATCCTTCTATTTTCTCCCCTACTTCAGCCACTGAAGCATTATAGTTCTTACGAAACTCCCATTTTAGCTGCAGAATTTCGTCCATCTTCCGGTCTATCACCTCTTTGGGGTTGCTGGTATCATTGGTGACATAGGTGCAACATTTTACTCCAAATTGGGTGGCCAAAGTTACGCAGTACCCTCCAGTAATAGCAGTTAAATAATTTAACACTAGCCTGTGTTGCACCAGTTCTTTCTTGTACGCTTGCAATTATCTCCCTGTATACCTGAATGTGTCATCATACATCTCGGTGATATTATCTATCAATTTAGCAAGTTCCTGAATATATCTAAAATTTAATGTACCCCGAGCGATCCTGGTGGGATCCAGTGCGACTAAAACTTGGAAGCCAGTTGTCTCACTAATTAACTGAGTGGCTTTATGCACGTCACCAGGTATCAGATTTCGTTTGCCTCTTTGTTCATACTGTGTGTGAAGATATGGTGATGGTGTGTTTTTATGGATACCAAGCATTTCAACATGTGTGAGGGTCATAACTTCTGGGACTACTCTTCCCAGGTAACACAAACCTTCAGAACTCGGGGAGAGCCACTTATACGCCTTTCTTCCACATATAAAATACACATTATCGGGGAGAACATAAGGAATAGTATGCATCATTATCATTAAACACATTTCCCTTGCAAACAATCCTATCTCAGGCTCTTCCATCTGGTATATGCAAGTTTCTGGTTGTATTATTTTAGCACAATAACCATCTGGTACCTTACCAATAATTTCTTTGGTGGAACTGAATGTATACCGGTACCTAAAATGTTTCCCACTAGATTTAATTGAGTGTAACAGATCATGATTTATGGACTCATTATCAGCTCTCTGTGAAAAGGTCATCGTCTGATTATTCCCTGTCACTTCCCAACTCCCATGTTTATTGGGGTTGGTTATGTTTAAACACAAAAGTGATCTATCTACTTGGAATTAATAGAGTTTGAAATGAGGTGGTTTGGATGAAAGGAATTTTCCATCCAATGTTTTCCGTTTTTGCAATTCTAAAATTTCCGTAATATTCAGCGGAAATGGCACCAACCCTACGTTATGCTGTCTCTGTGGCACATGTGAACACACCCAGCAATCAGTTTGATTTAATACTTTGTCTACCATGCTATGATAATCCTCTAAAGGATACCCACCCCAGTACAGGTTATATTTAGGCTGGCACCGTTGAATACAGTTCTCATCAACTAGGGACCCACAAAGCTCACAAATACAGGAATCTTCAGAAGATAAACCTCCACACCGTCCCCGAGTATCCGGAATTATAGCTCTCTTAACAATAACAGTACTAAGGTTGGTCAGACACTCCCCTGATTGGCATTGCACTCCTCCTGACACCACTCCATCAGCACTGCCATCAGCTCCCATCTCCTCAATTGGTCCCCCATCACAGAAATCGGATATCCCAGAACCAACCAGAATGGTGAACACTCTAAAAGAGAATATGAAAATGAACAGAGCAGGCCCTTCCATTGCCACAACAAGACCTGCAAATTTCTTTTAGTTCAGGTATCTCACTACGACCTTTTCAATCCTCCCGGAACAAGTTCGAGATCGACAGGTCCACACTATCAGCCTTGTCTCCGATTTGTTTCTCCACCGGTTGATTGACGTTTTTGCAGTGAGTGGAATGGACCCAGGTATCTCTCTCAGCCACCATCAAAGATGTAGTACTTGTCAGCAGCACCTGGTACGGACTTTCCCACCGATCAGTCAAACAACCTGAACTCAAGAAATTTCTGATCATTACATATTCTCCTGGTTCAACATCATGACTGTTAGTTTCAGGCATATCATGTGACAACAATTTCAGTTTCTGCTGTTGCTGTTTTAATTGCTTACTCATTGATATAAGATACCTTACAGTTACCTCGTTGTTACCTTTCAAGTCTTCCTGTGGACTTATAATCAAATGAGGTTGTCTACCAAACAGTATTTCAAAAGGGGACAGATTCAGAGTGGGTCTAGGAGTGGTCCTTATGCTATGCAGGACCAACGGTAATGCTTCTGGTCATCCTAGTCCAGTCTCTGCCATGATTTTACTTAACTTATTTTTAATAGTCCCGTTCATCCTCTCTACCTTGGCACTGGCTTGTGGTTGGTAGGGGGTGTGAAGTCGGCTATTAATACCCATCAGCTTACACATATTTTGGAAAACATCACCTGTGAAATGAGTACCCCTGTCACTCTCGATGATTTTACAGATACCGTATCTGCATACAAATTCCTGAACTATTCTCTTGGCAGTAAATGCAGCAGTATTAGTGACAGCTGGGAATGCCTCAACCCAATTAGAAAATACATCAGTGCACACCAATACATACTTGAGATTCCTGCAGGGTGGTAATTGGATGAAATCAATTTGTATCACCTGGAAAGGTCCATAAGTCGGTGGAATGTGGGACGATTCGGTAGGGATCGCTTTCCCTATGTTCTTCCTCAAGCAGGTCAGACTGGACATTGCTCTCTTTTCTGCTTGTGAAGAAAAACCTGGTGCACACCAGTATGCTCTTACCAATTTGCACATACCTTGCTTTCCCAGATGAGTCAGACCATGTGCTGCCTCAGCCAGGCTGGGATAATATGCCTTGGGGGCTACTGGTTTACCTTGTCCATCCCTCCAGAGCCCGGAGGACTCTTGCCCACATCCCTTAGACTTCCAGATGGACCTTTCCTGGATTGAATACAAATTTTGCATCTCAATTAATTTCAGCATATCAATTGTTTGGAAAGACATAATTTGTTCAGTTGGAGAAAACATTTTTAACCGTGCTGCCCATTTTGCAGCTTCATCGGCTCTGTTGTTGCCCAGTGACACCGGATCATCCTCACATGTATGGGCTTTACACTTAGTTACTGCCACCGCTTTGGGCAGTTGGATTGCTTCTAAAAGATGTTTTATGTGTCGGGAATGTGCAACTGGTGTGCCTGCTGCTGTCATAAAATTTCTCAGATGCCATAGAGCCCCGAAATCGTGCACCACCCTGAACGCGTACCTCGAGTCAGTGTAAATGTTAGCAGACTTGCCTGCTGCCAGTTCACACGCTCTAGTTAGTGCTACTAACTCTGCCACCTGGGCTGAGTGAGGAGGACCAAGAGGTTTAGCTTCTATGATGTCTGTGTCATTTACAACAGCATAACCTGTACATAATTCACCTGTGTCTGTTTGTCTATGACAACTCCCATCCGTGTAAAAAGTTACATATACATTCTCTAAAGGTGTGTCATGTATGTCAGGTCTAGCAGTAAAGGTCTGATTCAGATATTCCATACAATTGTGTGCATCATTATGTCCACTGAACTCACCTCCCCCAGCAACTCATCTCCTTCCACCCTTTGTACATCATGTTGTACATATGGTAAATACGTTGCTGGGTTCATGGTGCTGCAACGTTTAAAAGTGATGTTTGCAGGTGCGATTAGAGCTAGTTCCCATTTGGTAAACCAAGCTGAAGAGATGTGTCTGGTTTGAGCAGAGTTCAGCAGAGCAGATACAGCGTGGGGAGTATAGACAATCATATCATGACCCAATACTATGTCCTCACTTTTACTCACCAATAGAGCAGTAGCTGCTACACTTCTCAAACAGGTGGGGAGTGATCCTGCCACAGTGTCCAATTGGGCACTGTAGTATGCTATGGGCCTACTGGCATCACCATGTTTTTGTGTGAGGACACCTGCAGCACAACCATTGGCTTCCGTACAATACAAATCAAAAGGTTTTTCATAATCAGGTATTCCCAATGCAGGTGCTTTTGTCAGACTATCCTTAAGATTAAGGAAAGCCTGCTCTGATTCCTCTGTGTGTGTATGACATGATCAGGCTTTGAGGAAGAGACTAAGTCCTGCAACGGCAAGGCCAAAATACAAAAACCTGGGATCCACATTCTACAGTATCCACACATTCCCAAGAAGGTACGAATTTGCTGTTGATTCTGCGGCAGTGTCTTGTTCTGTATGGCCTGGATTCTATCATTTGTGAGATGTCGTAACCCCTGGGTTAGGCAGTGTCCCAAATATTTTACTCTGGATTGGCACAGCTGTAGTTTGTCCTTAGCAACCTTGTTTCCTGTATGCGAGAGATGAAGCAACAAAAGTTTAGTATCATTCAAACATGACATAAACAAATCAGAACATAGCAATAAATCGTCCACATATTGAATTAGAACAGATCCATTGGCAGGCTGAAAATATTATAAACAGTCGTGCAAGGCCTGGGAGAAGATACTGGGGCTGTCTATGAAACCTTGGGGCAACAGTGTCCATGTATATTGTACATCTCTGTATGTAAATGCGAATAAATACTGACAGTCAGGGTGGAGAGGCACAGAGAAGAAAGCAGAACAGAGGTCAATGACAGTGAAATAGGTTGCGTTTGGAGGGATCTGCATAAGAATGACAGCTGGATTTGGCACTATGGGGAATTGGCTCTCTACTACTTTATTAACACCTCTAAGGTCTTGTAAAAGCCTATAACCCCTCCCACAACTCTTCTTCACCGGGAAGATGGGACTGTTGGCTACACTAGCTGTACGAATTAAAATTCCCTGTTGTAATAATCGCTCAATTATTGGAAAAACCCCTAATTCTACCTCCTGTTTTATTGGTTACTGGGGAAATTTTGGACCTTGCCTACCGCCTTTTAAATTTACCATTACGGGGCTTACGTTTGCCATTAATCCAGTGTCCTGTCCATCCTTAGTCCAAAGGGAATCTGGAATTTGGGACAACATTTGATCTACCTGAGATGGATTTTCATTTAAGCTGGTAGAGTGATACATTATCCTTTGGGGAGTGTCTAACATATCCCGCACCTCGTGCACAATTCTTTCTGGGATATCTAGAAATACACCATCAGGGGTGCAATATATGACACATCCCAACTTACATAACAAATATCTACCCAGCAGGTTAGTAGGAGCGGCAGCAGCCAGAAGGAAAGAATGCCTGGTATGCAACGGCCCAATAGTAACCTCTGTAGGACTTTGTTAAAGGATAATGTTGCACTTTACCTGTTACACCCATTGTTGGTACTGTCTCATTGGTCACCTGTAAATTAACGGGAGATTTTATCACTGAATTGGTCGCCCCTGTGTATACAAGAAAAGGATATTCAGTACCAGCTACATCAACCATCATGACCGGTTCTTCCCTAGTACTTCCCGTTAACCTGACTATCTGTAGACTACAGGTATGACCTGACCCCTAGCGTTGGCTACCATTCTCCAATAAAGCATTAACAGCCACAATTGGAGCTGGTGCTTGCTGGATATTTGCTGGCCTCTGTGTATATCCCTTATGGGGATATGCAGGTTTTCCCTGATTTGAGGGTCCTACCTTTTTTACTCTGCAGTTTCTAATTAAATGTCCTTGCTGGTTACAATTAAAACATGTTCGTGGATCGGATGAAGACACATGTTGTTGTGAGGTTTGAGCAGGGGGAAAAGGTGGGTATGGGTAAGGATATGGAGGATGGGTATTGTGGGGGGTATGATGTTTGTGAGTAGTATGGGACCTGTGGATGTGTAGGATTAGTAGAATAGAGCTGTGTTTGCTGTTGCATGGGATTAGTGAGGGCATATAACTGTTCAGGTGGAAGTGTGTGTGTAGATGCAAGTGTGTCTGCTGGCTGTGATGTTACCGTCATTCCCTCCAGAGCCTGGATACTGACAGCCATTAGTTTTTCGCTCTGGGTCTCTCTCTTCTTTGAGATGTTCTTATCATGTTCTATGGCTATTCTATGAGGGTATCTATTGTGACTCCCCTCCAGCCAGGTTGTGAGGTCTGAACCCGAGTCTTTAGGTTTTCTTTAAGACCGTCCATGAGTACCGTGACTATCATTCCCCTGTGGTGAGTGCTATCTTTAATATCTTCTATCCCAGTGTACTGGGTGATAGCCTGCAGAGCCCGGTCGCAATAATCCTCTGCAGATTCACTCTCCTTTTGCTTTATAATGAAAATTTTGTTCCAGTTAACTACTACCGGAAATTATATACCCAATTGAGTTACAATGCGGGCAATGTTACCTTGGTTTACTTGGTCTGTTAAGGGAACGTCACCATCCAATACACAATCCGTGATAAATTTTGTCACGTCAGTATTGCCTGATAGACAGGCCCTTAACACCACACGCCGATCTTTATTAGTTGGCTCATGAGAACTACCCAAATTCCTCAAAAATCTTTGACATTTGGCTAGTTTCTTTTTGGGATCGGGGAAATAATTTATGATGGAATTCAGTTCTGCTCTTGTCCAAGGACAATGCATTACCACTTCCCTCATGGGCACTACACCGTTCGCATCTTCATTTCCATTCGGAACAGTTATTGTCCGAATGGGATGCAGACCGGCAGCGCTGCTACTCTTGACCTTGTTACCTGGCTGGGGGTTTAATCTGTTGCTGCTTCGTATGGTATTAACAATTTCCTCTACGGGTGCAGAGGGCGTTAGCACTTCCCATGCTGTTACCGATGGAGATGGCGGCACCACTCGTGATTGTCGTGGTACAGCATCTATCATTTGCACAGCATGGGAAATGGCAGACATTACAATAGGCTCATCATCCACATCATGAACATTTTCTTTAAGGTTGCTTAAGAGAGGGTACAAATTGCTTGTTACATTTTTATGGGTATTTTTGATAACTGTACTTGCACCTCCATCCACATAAGGTGGCGGTGGTGCGCGTGAACTGCTGGCAATACCTTCCACAACGCTACTTTGCCGAACAAGCGTGCCATTTTGCGGCTCGCCCGCATTGCAATTTAGCGTCGCAGATGTATTCTCTGGCAATGCGCTTGCAAGGCTAGTTTGCGTTGCTTGCGCAGTTTTAAGACACGCATACCCTTCATGCTGCCACAATTTTAAATATTCATAATATTTTACCTTTTTCTCTCGAGAGCACATCAGACTGATGTGATCCTGGACATTATCCAATACATCTTTATCAAAACTACCAATTCCGCGGAAACGGTCTAACACTCTTCATCTTTATCTTAAACCATACATCACAATACCTTATTGCATAAGTACCGTACTTTGTATGCATAATACGACGGGCCGATCCAAGCGGCGCTTCCATTAGCAGCACATCATTGTCTAACATCTCTATTGTTTGCGTGGCTCCCATCTTGAGACAACTCCTAAGTTTTTCAATAAAGATTTAAACTGGTGAAAGACAATCAAGATACTTTCACTTACCTGCGGACGCCTTTGAAAAAAGGTGTATCCACGAACCCTGTGAGGGACCTCTAGATGCCCTCACTCACCTATGGAAGGAAGATGCTCCCATACAATAAATCCCTTTTTGACTACGTTTCAACTGCTAGGGGGCAGCAAAGTACCCTTTTTGTTCCAGTTGATTTCGTCCACCCTCTCACCAGCTCACAATCACAATCTAACCAAGATTATGTGGTTCAATTATAATGTTCAAATAAGCCTAACAGAACACACACTGATTACTGAACACTAAAATCACGCTGGGAGCCGAACCCTAACAAAAATAACAAACCATACACCTGCTTTGTGTAAAGTAAACGGTAAGCTGCTACCGAGTCACTAGGCCACCTTCCTTCGCCTAGCATTTAAGGGTCCTACGATACCCTTAACATTTAGGTCCTGTGTTACACCCTAAACAAACACTCACAGTTACACACTTTTTTGCTGCGCAGAAAAATACACGTTAACCCAGGTATTGACAATAATTGAAAAAAAAAATGTAAACCTCAACGGCTTTGTTTGAACACGTGGCAGCACAACCGGAAGTACGTATACGCTATTGTGCGACCAGTCGCATACATAATAATGCGACTACCACACAACCGTTTGACAACCTTTAGCCTCGTACGCAAAAGTGCATCTTTTACTGTGCGTGCAAAACTGCGACTCAGCCGCGTCCGCAATACTGCGGCGCCCCTTTAAACGTAAGGTTCTATCAATAAAGGAAAACAAACTTTTTCCTCTCTTGTCCCTGGATTCTAGTCAGCATCCCTGGCTCACACGATAATGGGTAGCGATCTCTCAGCACTGAGCGGTTGCAGGTAAACCCTGCGTGTGGCCACTCCACCCTTTGGTGAGATATCGATAACCGCATGTATCGTGTGAGTAGGTAAGTGACCTCACTCAATGAGCCCCCAAACTAAGGATATTGAATTTGAACCTCTATACATTCCTGCCTATACCTTCTAATATCGTTCCTATAGACCTCTAAGGATGACGCTATTTTGCGTACGTAGTCATACAGTAAATAAAGACTCCAGACCTTGAACCTGTGGTTCAAAAGCACAAAGTATTATTCAAGTAAAAGTACAGTCAGTTACTCGCTATGATCTAAGTACAATATAGCGCAAAGAAATTATACAGACCCAAGTACAGTTATACAGAATGTACATTTCGGTGCTTGAAGTCTCTGCGGTCCATAAGTTGAGAATGCATGTTGCAATCTCCAAGAGTGCAGATCAGTATAATACCAAGCACGGCATACTTATCATGTATTAAACCTGAGCTACTAAATAACCTTTATTTCACAGCAATTATAATAAATGAACAAACTTGAATATTATACTTTAAAGCTTTTGGAACCTTGTATGTAAATATGTAATGTGTAAGTATTTGGGGTTTGATATAAAGACGCTAGTTAACTTAGGGCAGATGCGTGTGCATGAGGCTAATAAACAGTATTTTCATAAAGGATCTTATGCATTCGCTAATGTGCGACTAGTTAACAGCGAAATTGTGCGTATTTATGTGTGAATGAGAAATGGTGAAAGATGCAATCGCATAATGCTAATAGTAACATCGCCATATGTACTTAATTGTGAGTATAGCTAAAATGGCGCTGGGCGGCCATTCGCAAAATGGCGTCTTGCAATCTCATTTCCAAGATGGCGTCTTGTGGCCAGTCGCAAGATGGCATCATTACGATCTAATTTCAAGCTGATCTTGTCTCAGCCAATTATCCAGCTTTGACACAAGCATCCAAAATCCCAATGAAGTTGATTGAATGATTAATTAATTAATTAATTAATTGATTAGTGTTGATAATTTAACAATTAAAAAAAAACAGAGAAATTGAATGCATTGTTGAAAAACGAGCAACTAAAATACCATTGTAGTTGATTGACTGATTAATTAATTGAGTTTAATTGATTAGTGTTTAGCATTTAACAATAAAAAAAGCAATTCATAAAAATTAAAAGCATTGTTTAAAAACAAGCATCCAACATCCCAGTGAAATTGATTGATTAATTAATGAATTCATTGATTAGTGTTTATAATGTAACAATAAAAAAGCAAATCAGAAATAGAAATCATAAAAAACAAGCATCCGGTCAAGACTGGGGATTCAGGATTATCCGGGAAAAACCTTCCAGTAACTCGAGAGATCTGAAGCAGGGTAGAATTTATGGAACACTTTCTCATAGGTGGTGTAACTGATAAGTGTTTGGAGAGAATGGTAATGGTGACTGCAGAAATCTATAGAATAGACACTCAGGACTTGGCAAGACAGTGTGGGCTGGTTATGGTAACCATAATGAAAAACAACTGGGACCTCATCGGGACTGGACTGGAATATAACTGAGACCAGGATGGGACCGGACTGGAGCACAAGCTGGAACCAGACTGTGGTCAGACTGTAGCACACACTGGAGCCGTGTCATGACCGGACTATACCACAAACTGGCGCAGAGGTGGGACAGGACTATATCACAGATTAGAGCCAGGTTGGGTCCAGTTTATAGCACAAACTGGAACAGGGCTGGGACCAGAGTATAGCACAAGCTGGAGCCAGATTGGGACCGGAGTTTAGCACAAACTGGAGCAGCAGAAACCACTGGTAACTGTGGACAGCTAGTCAGGGAGATGGAGCCAAGGACATCTAATAGCAATGAAGCTCAGGCACTGAATGCTTGTCCAGAAAGGATATTTATATCCTGGGTCACGTTGTGATTGGCCAATGTAGTCATGTGGACATTAGCCTGGTTTCCGTTGGGGATTAGTGGATAGCTGACTGGTACCAACATGGCGGGGCCCAGTGTCCAGGAACGCCACTGGAGCTCTGAGCCCCTGAGACCACCACCATGCCGGGACCCCACCAACAGTGTAAACTCCTGAGACCCTTCAGGCCAAGACCCCTGCCAGGACAGCGCCGCATGGCGTGTACATCAAGGGTAAGGTTGATTCCTGACACATCCAAAATCCCAATGAACTTGAGTGATTGATTGATTAATTGAATAGTCTTTATAAGTTATTAATAAAAAAACAAATCAGAGAAATGGAAAGCATTGTTACAAAACAAACATTCAAAATCTCAATTAGATTAATTCCTCAGTATTTAAGGCCTAGTCAAATTGAATAATTAATTATATGATTTGATGATACTAGTCTGTATCTGCTGAGAAGCTGCAGGAAATGGGGCTTATATGCCTGGATGAGAAGCTGGTTATGCATTGACAAAGTGGTGCACAATGGAATTGTCTTTGGGCGATTACGACATCATAATCGTACCGTAATTCCCCAACCCCTGCAGTGCCTACACTGAACGATCAGTCATTCAGTGTAGGCACCCTCCATCATCCCCGAACATGGCCAATCTGTCATTATCGGGCAGATTGACCGGCATGATCAGCCAATGATTGATGTCGGAAACGACCAGTGGGAGCACACATCGCTGGTCGTTTCTGACATTAGAGTGCATGATTTGTGCATGATTAATGAGCGATTGCACAATTACGATATCGTAATCGTGCAATCGCTCATTAATATCTGCTAGTGTATATGCGGCATAAGAGACATGTGGGTCCTCACTCCTATCTAACATCCAACTCCTTCGGCGGTCCTGTGTCAAATGGTGCTCGAATCAACATGGAAGGGATTTTTATCGGATCCAGAACACGCAAGATCCGACTCCAAGAAGGTGACATTTTGCCTTGTTTTAGAATCTAAAACTGGCAGGGAGAACTGATTCCCAGTTCGGATCCACTCGGATGGGAAAAGATTGGGTAGGTTCCGTTTCCTGGAAACTGAACCCGCTCATCTCTGATAAATAATAATAATAATAATAATAATAATAATAATAATAATCTCATGAGAATAGGCACATATAACACAGCTTGGTTCATTAAATTGTTTCAAGGTTCCACTATGATGTGTTTCTGTGAATTAGAATAGTAAAGTTGTTTGTATGAACTACCCAGGTGGAATCCATTGCTTGATAGATACTATAATATTTTGCAGTACAAGTTCAAATGCTGCTTATCACACTTTAGTTTTGTTAACTGCCTGTTGGGAGCTTTCCTCTCTGGAGAACATTTCTGTCTTTGTACAGGATGTCATAAGTAAATTCAGATACAGAAGATGCATAGAGATTCCAAGGTTAAGGTCAGATAAATGGTCATAGGAAGAGCATAATGCTCCATACTCATAGATCTCAGCACTATTACCATGCTGTGAATAGTATTGAATAGTGCTGAGACTGGGAGATAGCCTATTGACTTTCTTCAATCGCTTAAAAAATTCAATGTCTTTCTGTCTAAAACAACAAAGCTCTGTATCCTGTGCAAAAAATTATTGTATTTAATGTATATTGTTATGTTTTTATATCCTAATTTCTAGCAATATGCTACACAAAGCGAAAAAAAGAATTCATTCATATTGTGTACATTTCCTGCTGATGTAGAATATTGTACTTTCATTTTATTCCTTTAAACTGCAAGTAAGTACAACTGACTGTAAGCTGTTTGTTTTGGGTTCAATGGCATCTCGTTTACACGTGTTAATTGCAGTTAATTGGCACTAATTAGATGAACAGGAAACCCTCTGGGAGCACTCATACCTTTAATTTGTAGTAAATATCATTAATTAACATATGCTAATTAAAGCCAATTAACATTGATTAAGGGCTGCCAGCTACTTGGAAAGTACAAATATGCATATTGCATTAAGTCAGCATCAATTGTAATGCATTCTTTAAATATAACAAAAATATGCTGTTGCAGTTTCACGCTTTGTATAAACACTGGCTGGCAACACGTCTGCTCACTACTTGCATAAGATACCATGTCACTTTAAAGCTACAATACCACTGACTCAATTTTTTTTACTGACATGCTCCTCTCCCTAGTAGGAGCCCTGTCCAAAAACAGAAGGCGATATGGGCTGGAGGACTAGTCACAAGCTCTAGTCAAAAGACTATAGCTTGTGATTGGCTCTCTTGCTCAATGTACTGCTCATTTTTAAAGTGGTTAATGGCATTTTAGACGGTTCTTCATCACAAAACTTATAGAGCCCTGCGAAAATTTCTGCTTGGGACAGCTGCATTGTGCGATCCCTAGATCTGACACTTTCGCTGCTAACAAGAAGCAGAGAACGTTTACACCTGACTGGCAGTGCAAGAGGTATATTTATTAAAGTGAGAGTTTTTAGAAATGGAGATGTTGCCCATAGCTACTAATCAGATTCTGCTTAACATATAACTAGCACCTTGAAGAAGATGATAGGTAGAACCTGATTGGTAGCTATAGGCAACATCTCCACTTCTTAAAACTCTCACTTTAGTAAATATACCCCATATACCGCTTTTATACCTAAATTCCAGGTCTGACCCAGAGGTTGGAACAGGGTTCCAAACCGGATCAGACCCGGAATTTAGCCGGCGCCGACCCAGGATATTTCCGAGTCGGCACCATTCAGTGACCCGGCTCTTCCGGTGTGGATGACGTCATCTCCAAGCCCAAAGAAGCGGCGTGCTCCAGGCCATTGTCACCTGGATCACGCCGTTTACACTGCAGGGTTTCATGGGTCATTCCTATGTTAAACCCTGCAAGGCACCTGGGTTGGATTGCCGGGTCACTTGACCTGGGAATTCAACCCTGCCCCCTTTTACACCAAGTAGCTACCCGGGTTAACCCTGCAATAACCCAGGTTTTAGCTCTGGTGTAAAAGGGGTATTAGTGTGCATCCATAAACTGAGTTCACTCATGCATCATGCGCACAGAAAGAGTTGAAGAAACCAGATTTAACCCGAAAGTGTCCTCTTCTCCACTCCAGACCTTCTTCCAATAAGAAGGAGCAGGTCTCTGGGAACTAATGCTATCTGAAGATTGTATCAGGTCCCTCAATCACACTACAAAAACTGCTTGATGAATAAGCAGTGGCAACATTGAGGAATAATTGTGAATGGGCATGTTAGGCTGGACTCCAAAGCTTTTCCCTTTCAAACACATTGGTACACACCAGCCAACTAAAGCTGCAGACAGGGTAAAGTCTTGTCTGCACAGTAAAATAAACACAATATTTGTCAACAGTATCTTTGACGGGTTGGGTATGAATTGCCAGCGGGCAGTCAGGCATTATCATATGGTTAGCTGTCCAATGTTAGCCATCTGATGCAGGATGGCTATTGTAGTTTTAGATGGCATTGCTGTCTCCTTATAGGACAGATGGCTAAAGTTTGGCGGGTGGGCATTATCATATGGATGGGCGTCTAATTTGCTGTCTAATGCTAGACAGCTATTGTAGTTTTAGATGGTGTATGGAGGCTGACTCGTGCATTAGCCAGGGGTTTGCCAGTTATCACATGACATAGTGACTTCTGTTACTGATGTGACTTCTTGGTTGGCGTTTGTCGGTATTGTTACGGTGGGGTTACATATACTGTATATATGGGGCTGTCTGATTTTATATGCTGCCCATGTTGCCATGTTGCTGCCGCTGTTTTTACGAGTTGGTATGTTGATTTTCGGCATTGTGACAGTTGTTGGGATGTATCGAGATTTTGTTTGTCGGTATTTTGGTTCTCGGTATTATATATTTCTGTTTTATAGTCTGACGGTGTTTGGTTGTTGGTATTTTCTATTTCGGTTTTATGGTCTGTCGGTGTTCTTACTGTTTGTATTTTAATTTTGTGCATAGTGATTTGTCGGAATTGCTACTGTCTCCATTCTGTCATTGGATGTTCTGTGATACTGTCGGTATTCTGGGTGATCTGGACGTGGAACTTCCAGGTGTATTGTATTTTCGGTATTTTTGTTGTCAGGGTTTTGTCTTTGTCTGGATTTATAATTTGTTGGTAATGTTGTAGTCTGTATTTCCTCTTTGTCGGTATTGCGTTTGTTGGTATTTGATAGTTGTCGGTATTTAGCAGGTTGGGAATTGTTTGTCGGCATTGTGACTATCGCTGTCTAGTCCGCCGGGATATTGACTAATCTTTGACTACTGTACTTGGTCTTGCTGTATTTTGACCTTAGTTGCTGCTAAGGTAGTTTGGGGAATCTTGTGGGTATGTTTGGTAAAAAGGTAGAAGTTATTCATCTACTATAATTCTAAATAATACATGGACACTCCAGGTCCCCCAATTATCACTGACTAATTTTATAGCAACCATTATTTAACTGTTATGCCTAAACATTAAATTAATATTATATTTAAATATTAGACCTATATGCTACTAATCAGCCACAACATTAAATTAATTAATTTACATTTAACAAATTGGCCCATTTACACCCAAGTAGCCCCATCATTAAATCAATACCATCAGTAACATTACTTTTTATGAAAACACTTTTTTACACCCACCCAGAACCAACATCCAACGTTAAATTGATAGCATCCACATTTAATAAATGCAGTTCTTTTACCACTAAAGAGTCCCATCCTTACTTTATTAGTCTCCACATATAATACAGAGATCCAACATTGCATATACAGTATATTAGTAGACTCATCAATTTCACCTATTACCTTCCATACTATGTTTAAAATTTTCCCATATCACATCAATACTATCCCCATTTAATATCAATACCCCCTCAAATGACATCAATATACAATTCACATGTGGAGAGTGCTAATGTACTCCATTTTCTTCCTCCAGGGAGGTTTCATTCCCTGTTCCTAAATGGCCACAGAACTTAGCTACTGCGCATGTGTGGCACCAGTTTCTCACTGTGTGGGAGACAGTAGACTCCCACTTAGCTCCAGGGACACCCATTATTACTGCCACCCACAATTCCTTTCAGCATCCTTGTACCACTACTCGGTCACCAGATACATTACCAGGCTGGTGAGTTGTGTATCACAATGCTCCTCTCCATCAAACCAGTGTATAACAGTTAGTATGGCTGTATCTCAAATAACACCAATAACTCCACTGGTTATACAATTGGGCTGTTTGTTGTCTTGGTGTGTACTGGATCTCTGCTACACCTACAAACCCGTACACACATATTTCCAACATCATTCACACACACAAACATTCAGGGGCATATCCAATTAGCCACGGGGTTTACCCAGCATATAATTGTCAGTGCTGACTGATTCAATCATCTGCAGATACCCCGCGCGTTAAGTCCCAGAAGGTGAACTTTTCATCGCTGCCTCAAGGGATGCGAGGAAAAGTCAGAATTACATTGCACCCTCTTGAATTTGACACCTGAGGAAAGGAAACCCATAATTTCCAGCATTATACACAGAGACTATGGGTCACCATGCATTACCAAAGGGTTTACAGCTCGGGGGAAAAATGCAGAATATTTGAATAGCTCTGGGCAGTAAACCCCAGGCCTAATTGGATATGCCCCTCAGTAAATTAGTGCATATAATTTATTATTCATCCAGCATCATCCTACTTTATCTATCATTATGATTCATGCTAGAGCACTATAGTAAGAGGTAGGAATTGATATAGCAGGTGGATTAGGCAAATAATCAGCATAGACAGAGCAGTATTCCTGCCAGAGTTATATTCAATATGAGTTGGCAACACATATTAGTAATATGAAGAGCAGGAATTGACTAAGTGCAGGAGAATAATATAATCATTGTCAAAGCATGATCCAATTGTCTGCTACACTTGTGGGCAGTGTAGAAACAAAGGGTTAGGCAAAAGTGTAGTATTAACATAGTTCAAGTATCTGGTACATTTGCATCATGGGTGCAAGGGAAAAAACGAGAGTAGTCACAGCACAGTTCAAGGGTCTTGTATACTTATCAGTGCCAGATTAAGCCCTGTGGAGGCCCCTAGGCAGTCAAAATCTTGGGCCCCCCCGTTGCAAATTAACTCCTAATACATTTTTAATTTTGCCAACCAACAATATTAATAAACCATATGATTCCACTGAAATTTTTTTACAAGCTGACAGAAGATGAGCTTTTAAGTAAGGATGTGCGCCGACCCTGTGTTTTGGTTTTTGTTTTGGATCTGTATCTCCTTTGTGTTTTGGGTCTGGATTTGGCTTTGCCAAAACCACAATTTCGTGTTTTGATTTTGGTTTTGGATCTGTATTTTTTCTAAAAAATCATAAACACAGCTGAAATCACATAATTTGGGCCTGTTTTTGTTCCTACAGTATTATTAACCTCAATAACATTTATTTCCAATAATTTCCAGTCAATTTTGACCACCTCACAGCTCACAATATTGATTTAATCAAGTTTAGGCCAAAAGGTTGCATCGAGCTACCTGGCTGACTAAGCTAAGGGACAGCAGTGGGCGACACTAACATGTGGCAGTTCAACTTTCAACATGGCACATAGTGGCACTGAAGTGGTAGACAGGATGGCAGTTTAATAACCTATATGACCCCATAGGAAGTGTAAAAACCAATAATGTTTTCATTAATCAAGAACTAGGTCAGAGACCCGAGAGAGTATATATGTTTATGGACTGAAGACATGGAACGGATGGAAGGATTGATTCGTTTGTAAATGTATTTATTTTAATGTTTTGATTCTGAAGAAAATTTATAAGGGAGCATCAATGAAAGATCAAGTTCTTTAGTTCCTGAAAGACATCTTTGATCTGGAGGAGGTTTTTTATACATCTAATAGAAATGCGGTGGCCTTGCTTGTGGAGGTACTGCTAAATAGTACATACTATAAACAGATGTTACTTTGTGTTCAGGGAGGTTGATAGGAATAATGGGACCAAGACTTGCTGTTTACATCAGAGGAAAGCAGCCTGTAGCTCTCTGGCTAAACTACAACTCCCAGTATATGTGCTGTTTGCCGGGCCTGCTGGAAGTTGTTTATCAACAACGGGTGGCGTGCCTCAGGTTACCTCAGCCTGTTTTACGCATGGTATGTATCATGTAAATATGTATATATGTGACCAATATACGCAACTAAGTTTTGTATTCAATGTATTTGCACTTTATTGCACACATCTTAGCAGGAAGATGCTCTGTGCTGCTGCTCATATTTCTGGTCTCTCACATGACACCCTCCATCTACATTATCCATTTATTCCTCTTAGAGTCACTTACATACAAAGGAGGCAGGTGTTTATTGAGCTGAACTGTTATCTATAACAGCCTATCAATTCACCAGGGTCCTGGGACAACCAGTTGGGGTTGGGGGGAGAGCAATGAAAAAAACTGGGTAAATTTGAAAATGCACCATGTTTTGCCAACCCAATCAACTTGGTGGTTAAGAATGTTTTTTAAAAATGAAAGGGGCACACAGGGGATGCTGTCTGTGGTCATTAAAATTTCTGAACAATTTGTCATTCGGCAACCGCATGTTGAAGACTTCAGCGGCTGTGGAAGTTCAACTTCCAACATGGCACATCAGGAAACAAATGTTTTTTATTAATCAAGACTGAGGCCTGAGGGAGTTTGAGTATGTATGTAGTTGAAGGCAGGGAAAGGAAGAGTTGATTTGTAGTAAATTTAATTTAAGTTTTGGATTCAGAAGCAAAGAGCGAGGAGGGGAGTCATTTACAAAGTAAATAGACTCATTCACATCAGTCCTTGCCCCAGTTGAGCTCTTTGGTTGCTCTGTATTGTTTTTAAAAAAGGAAAGGAGCATGCAAGAGATGCTGTGCTTGTGGCAGCACACAAAAAAGAAGTTCTGAGCAGGAAGGGGACAAAGGGATTTAAAAGTCTGGTACTAAATATATCTAATCATTGTGCTTCTGGGATTATGTATGGGAAGGCTGGGAGAGGAGGAGGGAGAACATCTCCAGATACCATCACAAACTAGCCTCTCCATTTGGTGCTTGAGTTGCATCTCATCAAACATGGCTGTTATGATCAAGGAAAGCCAGGCCCACCAAGTTGGTATCTAAAATCAAGGTTGAAAAATGGCATAAGAGTATTTTGCAAGTTTACCTATTTGTGATTTTTGTTGAAATACAGTATGAAACTAAAAAAAGTAAGTGTCAGAGCAGCGGCACAAAAGCACGGCAGTTTAAAAAAATATATTACATCTATGAAACATTTGCCACACAGCAGTGGCAGACAGGATGGCAGTTTAATAAACTATAAAATAAAAAATGTCAGGCAGCAATGCCCCAAACAGCACATAATGCAAAGAACAGTGGTGCAATATGGAATTGTCCTTGGGCCCTTCCACCCACCGTTATGGTGTATATATTAAACAGGACATGCACAGTTTAACAAACCAATCACTTCAGCAACAGGGACAGCCAATAGTGGCTGAAGTGATTGGTTTGTTTGGGCCCCCACAAAACAAGCTACCAGTGGGCAGCTGACATTTCTGGCAATGATCTCTAAGTGCACAAACTGGCTTTACATTACAGAGGTAAGATGTTGTCACCATCATCATCTGATTCCTCACCCTCATCAGTATGTACATCATCTTCACACAATTTTAATTTGTCCCTGCTCTAATCCACCATTAAAGCCTCAAGTGTCTCTGTAATTTTTGGATGTAATTGGCAGTAAAAGTATTCCTCTTGGAATTTGTATTTCATTTTGATGAGCATAATCTTTTCCACATTTTGAGGAAGTAGCCTCCTATGCCGATCATTGACAAGGTTTCTGGCTGTGCTGAAAACTCTTTCTGAGTACACACTGAAGGGTGGGCAGCTCAAATAAAGCAAAGCCAGTTTGTGCAAGGTCCTCCAAATTGCCTTTTTTTCCTGACTGTAGTGAAATGGACTGTCTGACATGCCTATTTGGATGCTATCATTAAAATAGTCCTCCATATCAGATGGAGTCATGGTAGAGATCTCATTAATTGTAGGTAATTCTTTTAGACCTGACCAGATGTCAAAACTTGGTGATGTTGAGTCATCTGCATCACCAGTGGGTCTTTTGGGAAAGTTTAGTTTTTCCTGGCAGCCACACTTGCTTAAAAAAATGAAGGCGGAGCCATCACTGTATCACGTACCGCTTGAGCTGACAATTTGCTTACCAACAGCTCTTTGCATCTCTTCAGATCTGTGTCCATTGGGAATTAAGATGTGTTGTATGACTAGGATCCAGCATGGTTGCCAAAGTGTATTGATTTGATTGGAAGATCCTGACAAACCTTGGATCCTGGCCAAGCAAATAAAAACTTGACATAGCAGAATTTCTTCATTTCAGCTCCTCCTTCAGTTTCTCAAGCTGCTTTTCCAACAGTAATTAGGGGAATTACCTGACTCAAGCTGGCAGTGTCTGAACTCACTTCATAGGCGACTACTTCAAAGGGTTTCAGCACTTTTCACAACATGGAAACTGTTTTCCACTGAGCTTGAGTAAGGTCCATCCTCTTCCTATGTCATAGTTCATTGTGTAGCTTTGGATAGCTTTTTGCTATTCCTCCATCTGCTGAAGCATACAAAGGGTGGAGTTCCACCTTGTAATTACCTCTTGCTTCAGCTGGTGACAGGGCAAATTCAACATTTCTTGCAGGTGCTGCAATTTTCTACATGCACCTGCTGAATGGCAAAAATGTTCAGATATATTGCGGGCTACAAAGAGCATCGCCCGTACAGCCCTGTCATTTTTTTTTACATTTTGCACCACCAAGTTGATTGTGTGAGCAAAACATGGGAGGTGTTGGAATTCACCCAGCTATAATGCTCTAATTTTGCAATGACTTCCGCGAGTTTTTGTGAGAGGTTGTCAGTGGTATGCTTCTTAGCGAAACTAGTGATACACAGAGTAGCCTGCCTCTGCATGAGCTGCTGTTCCTTAGTTGCTGCTGCTGCTGTTGGTGCCACTGAAGGCAATAAACCCACCGAGTGGGCTGTTACAGTCATGTAATCTTGCATTTGCCATGTTCTGCTTGTCCACATATCTATGGTTAAGTGGACAGTGGGTACAATGGCATTTTGGTGGACACTAATTAATTTTTTTTAATGTCCCTGTAAAGGATAGGAATTGCTTTTTTAGTGAAGTGGAATCTAGATGGGATTTGGTAGTGGGGACACAGAATCTCAATTAACTGTCTAAAACCCACTGCATTAATGGTGGATACTGGATGCACATCTAATACTGGCATAGATGTTTTGGCATCAGTGATCAACTTTGCAACTGTGTGACTGCTGTCATACATGCTCTCCCTTGCAATTGTTTTTTTAAACTACTACTAGTAAGACCCTGATCCCCTTCTGGGATGAAGATCAACTCCCAGCAGCAGCTGCAGCAACAGGCATAGCATTCAAGGCTTCTTCTAAAGAATCCTGGATAGGGGCGGACTGAGTTATTCTTATCAAATTGGATACAGGACTAGTTCTGATTATGATTGAGGTTATTATTGATGATTGTGTTGGTGGTGATGATGGCAGGTGCTTGGATCTAGCAGAATGAAGGGAGCTAGCTGATGCTTGACTGCTTGTTGTTACTTTTTTATCCAAAGTTTTTGAATTTGGTATAAACTTTTGATGGATGTACTGCAGATGAAGTAACAGGGTGGAGGTTCCTAGATGGCTAAGGTCCCTAACACTACTTACTATGGCTTTACACAGGGTACAGATGGCTTGACAATTGTTGTCTGGATTTGGGTAGAAATGATTCCACACATAAGAAGTGGATTTTTTTTGTCTTATGCCCAGGCATGACAAAGGGCTTTTTCTTATCATGGGCAACTGGTGCCTGATTTACACAAACATGCCTGATGTTTCCACTGGTGCCTGATTTACACAAACAACATCCTCATCAACATCAGATCCTTATTAGCGTCAGCTACTCAAATATCCTCCTCTTCCTGGTGCACTTCCACAGCAGCATCCTTGATTTCTATGTCACCATGTTGACTTGTGCTGCTCATCTCCACATTTGTAGAGGGCGCAAAGGATGCTACTTTTCGAGTACAGTATTGGAAAGGTCAGGCTCACACATGGCATCCGCGGACACACTTTTTTTTAACCTTCTACAGAGAGAAGGGTTTAAATCATCATAAGAGGCAGACCCACCAGTCATATATAAAGGCCAAGGCCTTAACCTTTCCTTGCCACTACATGTGGTGAGAGGCATATTGCCAATTTTATGTCTTTCTGAAGCTAACTTTCCCTTTGATTTTTTTTTTCTTTACCACTGTAAAAGATTGCTTCTTTGATTACAGATGCCCTGACTAAAGCCTTCTTTGCTTTTGGGCTTTGGCTTTAGCAGATTACATTGATGGACTAGTATCGTCACAGGTGGCAGTAGCTCCAGCACTAGTATGTGGTTCCTGTTCTCCATTCAACTGATCATTCTCCATATTAACAAACAGGGACAAGGTGGGGTACAGCATACACCACAATTTGTACCAAAATTGTTAATTTTTTTTACTTTATTTTAAACTTTGTTAACAATGACACTGCACAGTCACACCACTAATGTGAATGCACTGTGGTAGAACCGACAGCGTCACAATATTTTATGAATATTACACTGCGGTATGAATGACTGACAGCATCACTCACAATACTTTATGAATTTTACACAGCAGTATGATGAACCTACAGCGTCACTCACAATACTTTATGAATTTTTCACTGCAGTATGATGAACCTACAGCATTAGTCACAATACTTTATGAATTTTACACAGCGGTATGATGAACCTATAGCGTCACTCACAATATTTTATGAATATTACGCTGCAGTATGAATGACCGACAGCGTCACTCACAATACTTGTATGAATGTTACTAAACAGTATGATGAACCTACAGCGTCACTCACAATACTTTATGAATTTTACACTGCAGTATGATGAACTTACAGCATAACTCACAATACTTTATGAATTTTACACTGAAGTATGATGAACCTACAGTGTCACTCACAATACTTTATGAATTTTACACTGCGGTATGATGAACCTATAGCGTCATTCACAATACTTGTATGAATTTTACACTGCAGTATGATGAACCTACAGTGTCACTCACAATACTTTATGAATTTTACATTGCGATATGATGAACCTACAGCATCACAATACTTGTATGAATTTTACACTGCGGTATGGATGGCAGCGTCACAATATTTTTTTCAAAATTGCACTGCGGTATGAATGACCTACAGTGTCACGAAATTTTTTGGAATATTACACAGGAGTATGGCCACACCCCTGTTTTGGACAATAGCACTGCCAGAACACAGTGACAGCATACCCCTGGATTGGATGCACAGCCCCTGATTGAACAGCCCCCCTGGGCAGAGCACAGCACACCCCTGTTTTAACAGCCCTCTGGACAGTGGACAGTGACAGCATACACCTGTTTTGGACAACTGCCCTGCCAGAGCACAGAGACAGCATACGCCTGGATTGGACACACAGCCTTTGATTGAACAGCCCCCCCTGGGCAGAGCACAGCACACCCCTGTTTAAACAGCCCCCTGGACAGTGCATGGTGACAGCACACCCCTGTTTTGGAGAACAACCCCTGGATTTGACAACAGCCCTTGATTGAACAACAGCCCCCTTGTCACACAGCCCTCCTTGAATGGAGCACAACTCAGCACAGCCCGACAGCCCAGGACTTAGCAAGGAAATTGCACCAATCACAGCGGGGAAAGACTTGTATACAATTCAAATCCCACGAGAATCCGACACCGGGAGGATAACATTTTATCTCATTTTGGATTCCGAGTCAGGCGGGAAAACTCAAGCTTGACTCAGATCCTACTCGGATCCCCTATGTTCGGGTGGGTCTGGTTCTTAAAGAACCGGACACACTCATCTCTACTTTTAAGAGACAAAGTGTAATTTGAATCTAAAGTCTATGGTTTATGTACTTTAAGTTGTTAATGGGCACATTACATTAATACAGTATTTTCTCTATAGAGTCTTTAATGTAAAGTTTTCATTTCTTTGAGTTGATTATTTTTTTCTATCTGTAGGAAACAATTTAAGAAAGCTTGATTGTAATTTTCTCTCAAGATCAAATCAATATTAATTTGATCCATTGTCGCAGGACCCCTAAAAGGTGTGGGGCCCATTGGCCGGTTTGTACGTTGCCTATTTGTTAATCCAGCACTGATACTTATATGTAATTAGCCACATGCCCTGGCTTTGCACAATAGCACTTTCATCTCACCATGTCACCACAGTCCCCTGCATCTCACCACAAACCCCAGCTTCTCATTCCTGTCCTCTGCATCTCACCAGTGTCACCACAACCCCCACAGTGTTTCAGAGATTCAATCAGAGTGCAGCCCTCAACCCTGCAGCAGCAGCAGTAGTCAGTCACTCACACAGCACAACCATTTTCTCTGTGACTTGCTTTATTCCAAGCCTCAGTTTCAGATGCTCTCTTGCTGTTTCAGCACCTTGGCTAGCTCCTATACAGCAGTGTGGTGCAAAACAATTTCTGTGACTTGCTTCACTAAAATGGTCACTGCTTGGATCCCTTTTGTCACAGATGAATGTTTCATACACCTAAAACTTCCTCGACCAATGCTGTATAGAAGAGTGAAAACTTCATCAAAATACGTCCAGTGGTTCAAGAGATTAGCCTGAATGAACATGCAGACTCCTAAACTGGGGTCTTTATTTTAAAAATGGAACAATTGTGGTTGCAATGAGACAAATCAGTAATTTGTGCACACCCCTGCAACGGTTTTGTTAGATGGTTATAATAGGGGGCACAAATGGCAATGAGCAGCATAATGCTGAGGACTAAACCAGACTTCCAGAAAAGATACTCCATCCCACTGGAATCCAGTCTTTGAGCTACAGGAATGCTTCTACTTAAACAATGTTACAGACACAAGGATTGGATATGATCTCTATTTGAGATGCCAATATATTCAGGATGTCAATATTATATTAACCATAATCTGATTAGGTACATTGGAGTATTGTAGTATCAATTATATTTTGCAAGGGTCTGAGAAATTGTATATCTAATCTAGTGTGTACATCATGCATTTAGGAAAAGAAAGTTAAAACACTTGGAATAGGTTTTCTGATCATACATGTATAAAAATATGTGCTGAGCATGGATTATATGGTCTGTAGGATACCTATGCAGCCTAGTATTAAGAGTTATCTAAAGTCACCAACAAGGTTTACTTTGCCTCTTCTATGTTGTATAAGGACTTCATTCAAAACATTAAAACATTGAGATTGGTTAAGAATAGCTAGATAAAACTGTCCTTTACTTGCCACCAACATAGCGACCCCATCTAATAGAAAGCATAAATGGATGTAAAGGCCTTTAGTGTGCCGGAGGCACCCAACCATTGCGCTCGATCCTCCATGCCATCTTGATAACTTGCCAAGCATAAGAAGGCACAGCTCACCAACTGGATTAGCATTCAAATCTTAGGGGTAGATGTACTAAGCCTTGGATAGAGATAAAGTGGAGAGATATAAACTACCTACCAATCAGCTCCTAACTGTCATTTTACAAACACAGCCTGAAGCTGATTAGCTAGAACTTTATCTCTCTAAACGTTATCTCTCTCCAAAACTTAGTACATCTCCTCTTAAATCCTTAAACCCACCCTAGTTAAATATAGAAAATGTGTCAGTGATAAAATTTTCCTCCCCCAAAAGATGCTTGAAGGTCAGACATTGAAGAACCAGTAGTATGAATACGTGATCCACCTCCAGGAAGGAGGCTGCTACCATATGATGGCCTGACCCATTTCTAAGTTGTCACACCAAAATATAATGCTTTTGTTTTGCAGGTGTTGCAGAGTTCCAGCTCCACAATAATTCAGAAGAGTTTAAACAGTGGCAAATTCTATGTTAAGCCCTCCCGAGCCAACTCTGCATGTCATGGAAAAGCTGCAACTGCAATCTAGGAAGCAAAGTAGTGACCCAGAAGTGAATCCCATTAAAACACAACAGGAAAGCGTACAAATCCAATAAGTCCCTCTTGATTTCTGCAAACAGCTGAATAAAATGGTCTGGCTTTAGGACACTGTTGGTAACCTCCTTTAACTTTCTACAAAAGACCACGCTCATGGGGATCACATGCAAAATTGAGCAATTCAATTAGACACTGCACTTGGTGCAACCGCCAAAGCAAAGTTTATGATATCACATAACATCTACACTGTCTGCAGGAAAGCAATAGCAGCATGCCAAGGTGTCTACTTAGATGTCAAAACATGACAGCTTGTGTGTCCCATACACTGTTTTATCTCATGGGAACACACAGTTCTCTAGGAACAAATATTAAATGAAGAGCACCAGATGTGCGTAGTGGAAAGGTCCAGCCGGATTTACACAAATGAAATAAATTAGGTAGTGAGCCGCCCATACTCCCCAGTGTCAGCACAGCAAGAAGGTGTTAAATTGCTTTGAATATATACAGGACCCAGAACAACCCACTCTCGATCATCATAGAATCCTTCCTAGAGCTGAAAACCAATGAACCTGAAGGAATCAGGATGTAGGGGCTATAGGAGAAAGGTGGATTCACATTTTCTAACCAATTAGAGCAGTGATTACATGGTTCTTCACAGTGTCCAATGTGTCATCAAAGAACTGATAACCCACATGAAAGATTTCCACAGGAATTGTGTGATTAGCTTCTGGATACTGAAAGAGAAGGAGCGTCAGATGGCAAATTGTTTTCAAGATTGGCTTACTAACGTTCAAAGTCCTACATGACCAGGGCCAAAGGTACTTGAAGCAGCTCTGGTCCCTTACTGTCCTACTTGATTACTGCCAACTGTTGACGAAGTACTATTAAAAGTACCTAGAATCTCCCAGAATTCATCTGGGGGTCGAGCTTTCAGCTTTGTGGCTCTGACTCTATGGAACTTACTTCCCCACACAGTTTGAGAGGCCTGCACTCTAGAATCTTTCAAAAATAGACTTACCTATTCACCCAAGCATTTCACTAATGTCCATTGTTAAGCTTGTTTTGTTTTTTGTGCTATAAAAGCACATGTAAAGCACTTTAGTTCTTTAGGAGAAAATTGCTATATAAATAACATTATTATTATTATTATTATTATTATTATATGTATCCTGAGTTTTAAATAGCTGCTCAATATTGTTATAAAGGACACATGTTACACCAGATAATAATAGGGATCAGGGACGTTTCTATAGAGGAGGGGGCCCGTATGCTGTCTCCGAGGCAGGCCCCCTCCTCTCTGTCCGGCAGCCAGCTGCACACTGAGCTGTGCACGGCCAGCGCTGGAGTTATAAACTCTGGACACTAGAGTGTGCCAGAGGACCTGATTCAGACCAGCTCGCTAGATGCGGCCACTCGCTCCCAGGGTATGGAAATTCAGCTAAGTGACGTCAAGGCAGCCGCTCGCATGGCAAGGCATAAGCACGCCCACTATGATTAGGCGAGCGATCACTTTGTGCTTACAGACGTCCACAAGCCTGTCTTTAGCTGCCCACTTGCGTACATCATCTCCAGGAAGTATATGCAACCATCAGTACATCGGGTTCCATCGGATCTGACCGCAGCGCTTGCGGTTGACTGTACCCTACCGCAAGCACTGCAAGCAGTTCAGTGTAAAAATCAACCAGGTGACGTGTACTATGACGCTGCCTGTTAATTGTGCACGCCTCTGAAATGGCGTTGAAACACTGGCACGCCAGCGTCCGCAACTCCACTCCCCCGTTACTACTGGCCTGCCCCTGTTACCACCCACAGACGGCCTATCCTGTCACTCATTCCACTGGGCTGTCTTGGCAGGGTGAGCGAGCACATTCCGATCGCTAGTACTAGTTTGCGCACATGCACTGCAAACTGCACGCATGCGCACATTAGCGAGAATCGTCTGCAATGAGCGGCCGCTTGCTAGCGAGCAGCTCTGAATCAGGCCCAGAGTCTATAGATTATGTGCAGGTCACCGGGAAAATGGCCGCGGCGGCCATTGCCCCTGTACTGCGCATGCGCAAACGACGGGTAACAAATGGCCATTTTCCAGTCATTTTTATAGTGCCGGACCCCCGCACCTACGTGGGACTCCGGAAAGGTAAGTAATACTACGGGTGCAGGGGGTGCGGTGCTGGGCCCCCCTGGACCCAGGGGCCTGTGTGCCACGCACATCCTGTACCCATTATAGATATGCCCCTGATAGGGATACAACAAGCATAATAACTAGAGATGTGTGGTTCGGTTTTCCTGAAAAACTAACACACCCGTACTTACGGGTTCCAGAGTAAAACGAGTCCTGGCTCAGGTCTGCTGTAGGTTCGGAACCTGGATTTAAAAACTGAATCTCGGTTTTGGATTACAAGTAAACAGGTCCAAATTAAATGGTTTTAACTATTTTGATTGATTTGAAAGCAATCCAACACCAAAACCAAATCTGAACCAAAAAACTTAAGGGTGGTTTTGCCAAAACTGGAACCAAAACCATGACATTTGGGGGTGGTTTTGCCAAAACGAAAACACACGGGCCAGCGTACATCTCTATAGCCAGGATAAATACTGGTTATGTATATAAAATAGATGGAGGTTACAGAATTCATTGATTTTTAAATCACAGCTATAAATTTTAGTATAACACTTCTATTATAATTTAATTCTTTTTTATGTTTTTTTTATTAAAAAAATAAAAGTTTTCGATAAACTATTTGCCTGTGGTCATCTTTATGTGTTTAAATAGACCACAAGCTGATTACACTAAAAAAATATATATATTTAAAGAAAAAAAGTATCTGCAACCAGGGAACCGGTGATTGGTGATCCAGAAAGCTCCTATGTGACTCCGGTCAACTGATCGCCGGGCTTCTATTAGGTGACCCCTACATCTGACATCTGTGCTGTAAACCGGCATTATAGAGGAGCTCACTGGATCACCGATCACCATGCAGGTAAGTGTCAGCTTCGTGGGAGGTGGGGGGATTGCGGTTGGGGGATCGGTCACGCGTACATGGGGGCTGTCAGTCATCGGGAAGGAGGGTTTTGTAGGTGGCACATTTATGGTCACACTCTCAGGGTATTTTTTGTGAAAAATACCCTGAGAAGTGCAGGGAGAGAATTCGAAGGGACAGACTTTTTCCACAAGCTCTGTCCATGCATTCAATATTTGATACATTCATGTATTCAAATATCGCATTGCAAATTTGGCTGAATTGATCACATCCCATCTGCAACTGAGATGCTGATTGTGATAAATATGCCTCTATATATTATAAAAAATAAAAAAGATATACTTGAATGAAAATTTATTTCTCTATTACACCATTATACAGAGCTCACTGGTTTCTTTATTCTTGTACTAGATATGACACTGGGGTCAGGAATTGGAACCTACTGGGTGGGACACCTGTTAAAACATATTCCTACACAAGTTGGTTTGCAAATAGTGGCAGGTGTTGTGATGTGGGGTGCAGCTTAGGGGAACCAGAGCAGGTCTATCTTCCTGGACTGGGAAGTGAAAAGGTGGGTATTGGTCCTGGTCAATGAAAGTAACAAATCTCATATCACTGTAGGGTTTACGAAGGAAGACATTGCTGCAAAATCCCCCAATCTTGATGCAGGACCCCTTGAAACTCCCTTGAATGAGCCACAAAAAGCAAGCACCCATCACCTGGGGCAGGAGCATCACTGAGCAAAAGTTTTAAGGTGCATACATACACAACGATTTTTTGAACGATTATCGTTAAATGATATCGTTTAACGATAATCGTTTGAAAAAATCATTCACTTTCTGAGTCAAACGATGAACGATTATTGTTCATGCGCGTTCACATTTGTAGTTTGTAGTTCAGTCAGACTTGTCAACTCAACGATTTTCATTAAGTTAATATGCAAAAATCGTTTGTAGTTCATAAAAATCTTCATTACATTAAATGAACATAGTAAATGAACAACTTTAGTAAACGATTTTAGTTCATTTTTTTCAAGGTAGAAAATAGTTTACTAAAATCGTTCATTAACTCAATCGTTGTGTGTGTATGCACCTTAACACTTGTGTTCATGTTTATGCCCGATATTTAAAAGGGCAGTGCTTTCACTAGCAATACACAACTAGTAAAAGCATTGCCCTTTTTAATATTGGGCATAAACACAAACAGAAGTATAAATAAACCACTATGAGTAAGAGGAAATCAGGAGTGCTTTTTACACGTTGCAATTTTGTTAGTGGTAAGCATATTCTTTCTTGGTTTTGTGCACCTAGTAATGTGGTTAATTGCTGAATTGGCACTTGATATATGAATGAGAAGTGATAACTTGCACCCATGAAAAAAGTCCAACGGAGGTTAGAAGTATGCAGCTCAAACTTTTGGAACTCAACCAATAAGGTTCCTGCAGGGGTGAATGGTAATTGGAAAAAAAGTAACCTCAAAATAGCTGCAACGCATATCGCAGGTCTCTTTCTGCCTCCTCAGGCAAGTTCTGCTTTTCTATCTAATAATATTTTATTTTCTGATTTTTTGTCCTTATTTTAATACTTATATGTTACTTGCAATGAATTTAAGATTTAAGGTTGAAGTCTATTCACCTTTGAATAAATAGTACATTTTGTATTTATTGATTGTCTCTTCTTAAATTGGGAGGACCATCTCTAATTTAACATTGTTTTTTTTCTGGGAATGCCCTGGCACTCTAGAATAAATGAATGTCCACGGCAAATAACACATTTACAAAGGGTGCGTATGATCCTGAAGGATTTATTTTTTCCAATTTTTCCATAAGTGATAGCGGACACTATGTTGTTTTTTATGTAACCCTTTCTGAGTATCCTGAGGAACACCTCCCAGAAGGTTTGAAAGCCATCAGTGCAAAATGTAATCATCGACTGGTAACAGTGCAGTATTACCCAAGGCTTGCTTTCAATAAGGAATCGGTTAGAGAAGTGCTGGAACATCCCCCATTTGATCCCACTTAAAATATGAAACCATACTTGCTGATTATCTCTGAATGCTAGCGAGCATCCCTGAAATAGTGGTGGTCTCCCTTACTCCAAGAAAAACTAGCAAGCACTCTGAGGTCGGGCAGCCTATACACATCACAGTAATGACATCTTCACTTTCCATCCACAATGGAAAAAAAATACGGTCAGAAGTATTAGGAGGATGTGTGCTACAAGAAAATGGGCACAGTGTTGGCTGTATGCCCAAGGATGTGACAAATTACATGTGATTTGTGCCTGAGTTAAGATGGATACACACAACATGATTTGTCTTACAATATATATGTCCATCATGGATCAGAACGATATAACATAAGAATCATGCAGTGTGTATGCTGCACAGCAGATGAGACAATGGAATGATTGACATCATACTGCAACATGCAGCATGTAACAATATATTGTTCCATTGTACACTGGTTCGTGTAGTGTGTACAGCGTGCAATGTATCATTACTTCACATCATTCCACCCCTTGGTTCACACATTATGTAGTGGGTACCCAGTTTTAGTGTGCTTATTTACAGGAGATGTATGCTCCATTACAAGGGTATGTGTGTTGCATTCCTAATCAGACTGCATCACTGGGGTATTGGTGGGATCTCCTGTCATTCTGTGCATGGCAGAACAATGTTTAGAGGCACTCAGCTGTCTGCACACATAGAAACATAGAATTTGACAGCAGATAAGAACTACTTGGCCCATCTAGTTTGCCCATTTTTTTCAACCTTACGGTAACCTCAAACCCTATTTGATCCTTAGTTATTTATAAGGATATCCTTATTTTTATCCCAAACATGTTTAAATTGCTCTACTGTAGTAGCCTCTACCACCTCTGATGGGAGGCTATTCAACTTATACACTGCCCTTTCTGTGAAGTCATTTTTCTCAATGTTTCCCTTAACCTACTTCCCTCCAGTTTCAGTTTATGAGGTAAGTTTCCTAGAGTTAGAGTTTTTAGAAGTGGAGTTGTTGCCCATAGTAACCAATCAGATTCTACTTATCATTTATCTAGCACCTTCTAAAAGATAATAGCTAGAATCTGATTGGGCAACATCTCTACTTCTAAAAACTCTCACTTTAGTAAATGTACCCCTATGTCCTTGTCTTCTAATATGTTGCTTACTTTGAAGAATGTTTCTCTCCTTTACCCTGTTAAAACCCTTGATATATTTGATCCTTCCTTCCTTCCTTCCTTCCTTCCTTCCTTCCTTCCTTCCTTCCTTCCTTCCTTCCTTCCTTCCTTCCTTCCTTCCTTCCTTCCTTCCTTCCTTCCTTCCTTCCTTCCTTCCTTCCTTCCTTCCTTCCTTCCTTCCTTCCTTCCTTCCTTCCTTCTTCCTTTTTCTCCTCAGTAGTTTCCATTGTAGTGTCATTAATAAAATATTTGTCCTTTGGGTTTTTGAGACCCAAGTGCATGGTTTAGCTTTTTTTTTTTACATTAAACTGTAGTTGTCCCGCTCTTGATCATTCCTTTAGTCTACTTAGATCATCAATCATTTGTTTTACCCCTCCTGGTGTGTCTACCCTATTGCATACCTATATGTCATCTGCAAAAAAGCATTATTTCTCTTCAGTATCATTTGCAATGTCACCAATAAAGATATTGAAAAGCACTGGTCCAAAATGTTTTGTTACAAACAAATAGATAAAGCGCTCTGCTGTAGTTGAATAAGCATGGTTAATACTTAAGATGTTAATATAGGATGACAGTTTGTGAAAAACTAAAAGCTCCGATATATCTCTATATGTATATGGAGGGTAGATGGAGGGTCAGTAGCTAAAGCTGTTTATTGAAAGAGATGAATAGGTATCTAAGGCCCAGAGGCCAGATGTCATGGCCCATGTAGGTCTAGGTGTAATCGCAAATGAGGATGTAAAGATGTGTGTAGCAACTGGTGGGCAAAAACGTGAGGTTGGGTGTTCAGGACTGATGTCCCATACAATTAGGAAAGATCTAGTAATACAAGAAGGTTTACTAATACTAATACTCATGGTCAGGTAAGCAATTATTCCTTACCTAAGACACTGCATTTTAGTATACCTATCACTCTGATACTGCGTTCCTTTCCTGAGGTGTTGAGAGCAGTGAAGGAGGAGGCTATCTAAGTAATTTCTGGACAAGGTCTTTATACACCTATGCAACATTCTGCTGACAGTTACTGCAAATCTGTAACACCCTGCCGCTAGTTATTGCTATTCTGCAACACCCTGCCGACAGATATTGACAACCCGGGACATTTGCCTTCCTTGGATATTATCATCCACACTGTGCATATTCCACCTGGATGAAAGTACAATACTGACTTTCACACTCATATTAGTAAACTTTCTTGTATTACTGGATCTTCCCTAATTGTATGGGACATTAGTCCTGAACACCCAGCCTCAAGTTTTTGCCCACCAGTTACTACACACATCTTTACATCCTCATTTGCGATTACAACTAGACCTACACGGGCCATGACATCTGGCCCCTGTGCCTTAGATACCTATTCATCTCTTTCAATAACCAGCTTTAGCTACCGACCCTCTATCTACCCTCCATATACATATAGAGATATATCGGAGCTTTTAGTTTTTCACAAACTGTCATCCTATATTAACATCTTAAGCATTAACCATACTTATTCAACTACCGCAGAGCACTTTATCTATTTGTTTCTAACCATCTGAGGAAATGTGGATACTTCCCGAGAGAACAGCTAGTGGTTAGACATTATTACCCCTTCTATGAGCGCCCACTGCTCTTGCTTGCCTTCATTTCCTGTCCAAAATGTTTTGTGTCTGTAAGATTGTAAGCTTACGAGCAGGGCTCTCTTACCTCTTTGTTATTATTTCTTCGTTACTATTTTGTTCCCAGTTGCAAAGGCAATTAGAAAGATCTATATGTTTGCGCAAAAAATACACAATCCCAACCGTGAATACAAGGAGCCTTCACCAATCTCCCAAAACAGTGCAAAACAAATAAATAGTATCCAGATGGCACTAATTTGGTTTACATACAGATATAGGTTTCCTAGTTATTCATAAATGGAACTTCTCAGCCATTGATAAGGATAAAGGGCAAAATTTACTAAGCAGCGGGTTCTAAACCTCGGGGGTTTGGCGGTGGTTTCTAAATGACAGCACTGTTCTATTCTATTTGAAAATTTGTTTTGATGCCGGCTTTGCAGTGGTTTTGCAGCTGTTTTGCCCTTAGTAAATCTGCGGATGGAAAAACCGCAGCCAAACCGCCGGGGTTTAGAACCCGCCGCTTTGTACATTTTGCCAAAAGGCGATGTTTAGACTCCTGTGAAGCAAGTTTATCCTGGAATCTTACCACCTTATGGTGGAGTTACATGCTTGTTATCATGATAAAATGTGAGTGCGATGTATGAATAAATTTATATTCTTTTTAATGAAGGTATTTCACAATTTGTGGCAATCTTATCCTTATTAATGGTTGAGAAGTTCCAGTTATAGACTAGGAAACCTATGTCTATTGGTGTGCAAATAAAAATGAAAAGTGGAAGAAATAAGAAAGCTTCCTTCTATAGAGGCCTGAGAGAGTAAGGGGTATATTTAATAAAGTGAGAGTTTTCAGCCATGGAGATGTTGCCCATAGCAACCAATCACATTCTAACTATTATCATCTAGAAGGTGCTAGTTAAATTTTAAGTAGAATCTGGTTCTAAAAACTCTCACTTTAGTAAATATACCCCTAAGACTCTATTATTATTTTAGGTGGACTGGGCTTTTTGTGTTGTTGACACTTTTTAATTTCTGTATGCGAACCACTTTAGCGCCATCTGGATTATTTGTTTTGCTCAATTGTAAAGGAAACAGCATATGCTGGTGCTATATAAGTAAATAATATGTTTAGCTATACTAACTTTGCCCATCTCTTCTCCTTGGCGTATGCCATTGTTTTCTTTTCCTCTGCAAATGTCGCCACCTTGCTACATAAATCTGGTTTGCTTCACATCTGCAGTGGTTGTTTTTGTGCTTCATAATTGACCTCCATGATTTACATGACATGAAATTTGGGAGAGGTGTCCCTCACTAACACACCAGATAAATGCATGGAATATAGATTTCACTTCATGCTGATACAGCACACTGATTCAAAGTCTATTAATACATTCTAGCAATCTGTCCACCAGGCGAAGTAATGGGGTATTTTCTCTTATCCTTTTCACCACATTTGATTGCTATGGAGAATCATTGCATAGCACAATAGTGTGCAGTAGCTATCGGCAAGCTTTTATCTTTCTTGCAGCCTGGAATGAATGTCTTCCTTCCTAGCTTTAATCAATGATGAGCAATCAACAATGCTCTTTTTCAAACTCCAGGTTTGCAGTTTTCTATTGTAGTGGACACGAAGAAATGCAGACACACATTTTGTATTCTGCATTCATTCCTTATGCCTCAGTGGGTACCTGTTAATAACTGTGTACTGAGTCTGGGAAATGGAAAGCACATTTACAGTTTATGCGTTCTATTCTCATTCAACGGCTGTCTCAGAGTGCAAAATACATCAACTGACAAGAGTACTGGCAAATTGTCAGTGAAAACGGTAGCAGACACAAACAGATTCATAATATCTGTGGTCATTAAAGTATCATCCTTATTGGAATTATGACAATGTAGTCTTTAAGTATCTGTGTCTTTACACAGATAAGTATTTTGTCAGTTACTACTCACCAGTTGCTGCAGATGTGCACATACAGGACCAGGCTTGTAAAATTTCAATTTTAATTGTTAAAAAAAAAATATGTATATATATATATATATATATATATATATAGACATAGCAGTTGAAATAAAATATAATTTTCCATCTGTTTTTGCCATCACTAATATTAGCAGCAATATGGCTATTTTTGTGTACGTGAAATAAAAAAAAGACCTATTGCTTTTGAAAATACCAATTTTCCTTTTTAATATATCAGCCCCCAAATATACACACACTGTAAGTACCCTCCAATTGTTTGTTCTCGGGGGCAACTCCATACTGATATCCTGAACCTGGCCGCACATACAGTTCTAATACTAGATTTGCTGCATCTTTACATCTTTACATGGGTCTCTTAAAAGTGCTTGACAACAAGATGAGCCAGATGACAAAAGGACCTTGTATGAATTTGGTATTTCTGAAAACAGACCCCAGTACCAAAAACACTGGAAAATGCCGGCATAATACCAAAATCTTTACAGTGTCAGTGAAGGAGAAGATTTAAAGTGTCAAGACAACAGATAAGCATTGTTTATTCCTTTCAAAGTACATACATTACTTACCTTTGCACAAGCTTTGAATAGTTCAAATTACTACACTTTGAACTCTTTCCTTATTTTGTCTTTTCATGTCTGTTTTTAGATCCATTTGCTGGCAAGGATCATACAGGAGAAGCAGCTATCCATTATTATATTAATTCTGTTCACTTCTTTAACTTTACTCCAGGGGTTCCCAAACTCGATCCTCAAGGCACCCTAACAGTTCAGGTTTTAAGGATATCCATGGTTGAACACTGATGGTTAAATCAAAAGAATAAGGTACTATTTAAGTCACCTGTGCCCAAGCATGGTTATCCTTAAAATCTGGACCATTAGGGTGCCTTGAGGACAGAGTTTGGGAACCTCTTCTTTACTCTAATTGAGGTGATGTAACATATGTATATTATATCTATGATAAAGCCTCACTAGTCACTAGTAACTAGTCAGAGGATTACTCCCATCTGTCATTTGGTGCTGTTGTACTATCTTCCTGCTATAAACTGAACCCAGACAACAACCTGTCACCACTTGTTTGGAATTCTGCTGCTAAGAGACTGGTTTGTGAGCTGACATCAGGACTATCTGTTTCCCTTGGAGGCATATAAAGTGGATATTTTTTTTACTGTTAATTTGAGTAATGTGCAAGTACACTATTTTATATATAAAGAGAGGGGGAGAAGGACAAGCGCCTGATAGTGTAATATCTTAGATAACAGTTAGTTAAGTGCTCAATGGGTATGCGTACCATATATAAACTTGTCAGTTAAGCATATCAAATAGGTCTTTGTACATCAGTCTATTGACTTCATACTAGGCAGCACCTTCCCAAACTCCTTCTTCCTAAGTACCAGGTGACCACAAAATGACTTTACAGCAACCTGGTATGCAATTCTTCCTCTGGCGTGACTCCCGACATATATGAGGCTCCCTTCAGCTATCCTTGGCATCTGACGTCACACCTCTTTGAAGTTTTCATCCACTCCCATCCAGTGGAAGGCCCAGAACAGGCTTCCTGGGTCAAAGTTCTGCCCAGCGTACACCAACAGGAGGTCCGACCGGGATTCTAATCCCCTTAAAACCTGGCAAGGATCCAGCTGTAACCCACAAACAGACCAATGAATTTTATATATAAGATTTGTTGCTCTGTCGGTTTGTGCATTGTGGCATTGTCGCTATGTAGTCTAATGGCTTACTTTTTGGACACTAAATAACTACCGTATATACTCGAGTATAAGCCAAGTTTTTCAGCACATTTTTTGTGCTGAAAAAGCACCCCCTCGGCTTATACTCGAGTGATGCCCACATGGTACGCAGCTGAGTAGCGTACCATGTGGGCCGTGGTGCAGACTGTGTCTCTGTGGCACAGCTGCACCGCATGTGTAGCGCTGACAGGACGGAGTTCGGTCAGCACTACACACTGCCAAACACACAGCCGCCAGAGCCAGCAGCTGTGTGTTTGTTGTAATCAGCTGCCGATGAGAGTCTGTCAGCTGCTGCTGCTCCCACTGCAAGAGCCATCTTCCGGCTCCCACAGTGGGTAATGGGAGAGACGTCATGACGACGTCTCTCCCATAATGCAAAGCGGCCGGTGGATTTGATAGCAGCGGCGGGACCAGGAGCGGGGTTTCAGGTAAGTGGTTTTTTTTTTTTTATTAGGACTACTGGGGGCACTACCAGGGGAGGATTACTTCTGGGGCCACTACCAGGGGGGATTACTTCTGGGGGCACTACCAGGGGGGGATTACTACTGGGGACACTACCAAGGGGAATTACTACTAGGGGCACTACCAGGGGGAATTACTTCTAGGGGCACTACTAGGGGGAATTACTTCTGGGGGCACTACCAGGGGGAATTACTTCTGGGGGCACTACCAGGGGGGATTACTACTGGGGGCACTACCAGCTGCTGCATTTCCCACCCTAGGCTTATACTCGAGTCAATAAGTTTTCCCAGTTTTTTTGTGGTAAAATTAGGTACCTCGACTTATACTCGGGTATATACGGTATGTAAGGTTTGGCAGCTTTTCCATGAGAGCTGAGGAAGATATTCCCCAATAAACAAACAAACAAGCAAACGTTTTCTATATCTATCTATCTATCTATCTATCTATCTATCTATCTATCTATCTATCTATCTATCTATCTATCTATAAAATCCAATGTACGAATACCGGCACCTCATTGTACTAACTCAATACATGCCCAGGTGCTCTCCAGAGTGCAAAACAATAAGTCCACCAATGTTGCGATGTGAAGAAAAAACGGCAGCAGTCACGGGTCTTGAGAGGATTTTTCTTTACATTATATATATATATGTATTTTTATATATATATATATATATATATATATATACAAAAAACAATCCAACCTCAGAAAAAGGTTACCTCAAAAAGATAGAAAACCAGCACTCCATAGAAAGTACAAAAACACTGTGCCATCTTAGAAATAGTCATAGTCATGTGCAAAAAAGTAGAAATACTCATCAGACCTTAAGGATATTCATTATCATCAATCTGCTGGTTTTCATAAGCCATATAACAGACATAGGGGGTCATTCAGACCCGGTCGCAAGCGATGAGAACTCGCAACCGGGTCGATGTTCCCCCACTGGGTATGCGCATGTCGGAGCCGGCTCCGATGTGCGCATGTGCGAGACCCTGCTAGCGACGGGCGCTCATTCTCTAGGGATCTCGCACCAATGGGGGCGAGCTGTCGATGGTGAGTGACAGCTTGCCCCATTTGGGAGGTGGACAGGAGGCGTGGCCGGCCATACAGAGGCGTTCCTGAAAGAACGCTTGCCATTTGGGGGCGGCCCCACTGACATCAGCAGTGATGTCAGTGGGGAACTTCCTGCTCGATCAGAGCAGGAAGCTCCCTGGGGCTTGCGAGTGCCAAGACCCAACCTTAGGGTCTCATCGCAAGCCCCAATGGTCACGATGGTCTTGACCATCGCAACAATCACCCTGGTCAGTCACTAGAGCTGTGGGTGGTAACCCACAGCTAAGCGATCGACCAAGAGGCGGCACTACAAGATGCAAGTGGCCTCCCTCATTCAGAGCGACCGCTTGCATTTAACGACCGCCTCTGAATGAGGTCCATAGTCCCAGTCCCGACAGCTGTTTCGGTGCATGTACACCTTTATCAAGAGACTGTTTTACATGCACTACAAAAGCCCGACTAAAATACCCTCTACCAAAGCAAAAATTAACCTCACCTGTGTGAGAAAAACGCACGCACCATCACTGCCAGTCGCCATGATATCCACCTCACCAACGACTACACAGAAGTATGGCGTACCCTGCCACATTGGAAGTCGCTCTTGCAAGCAGAAATAAACTACCACGCTCTGCAGCTGGGGAAGAAAGGAAGTGCCCCATGCACCGGAGGTGACATAGCGCACAATGTAAAAAATAAAGAGTATGTCATACACACAGACTAATATTTAACAAATGATCCTCAACATATCTCTCCTCTATACGAGCATCATAGGTTTCATCTACTGTGTGTACAACAGAAATCACACTTAGAATACAAAATAACATGTATATACAGACAAGGATCCTTAGGAAAAGCCTAAAGCCCAGGGCTCGATTATAGGCAGGGTGGATGGGGTGGTCATCCAGGAGCCCCCACACGTTGGGGGCCCCCACTCTGCCACAAGCATTCTGGAGTCTGGACACCCTGTAGTTGGTTCCACTCAGCAGCAGACAGCAGCAGAGCCTAATTACGTGACCCACATCATTCAGGAGCAAAGCACTGCACTGCCTGCTTGATCTGATCCTACAGCAGGTACAGTGTGTGTGTCCTTTCCTCTCTCTCTCTCTCTCTTACTTTGTCACTCATAACTGTCTCTGGGGGGTATCTAATTAGCCATGGCCTCTCTCTCTCTTTCTCCCTTCCTCTCTGTCTCTCTCTTCTCTATTTTGCTCTCCCTTCCCTGTCTGTCTCACTCTCTCCCTTTCTCCCTCCTTGTCCCTCCCTCTCTCTGTCTCTCCCTTTCTATCCACTTTCCTCCTACGCCTTTCTCTTTCTCTCACCCCCCGACTCACAATTCTGCATTTGCCCCTGGCAGTGGGGGCTAATTTATTAATTATCGCATTTGCAATACGATCTGGGCATGACATTACCGCCCATGATTGCACTGCAAGATGCGATCATACCTGTAGAATAACAACCGGCACACGCACAGACAGGGGCTCTATCCATGCAATATGCCCAGAGTGCTGCCGGGGCTTCTGCGCATGCACAGTACTGCTGACTGCACATAGGTCCAGGGGCCCCCACAATTTAGTTGCCCCATGGCCCCCACAACCCTTAATCCGGCCCTGCTAAAGCCAATGCATATAGTGAAAAACCATGATAATAATCTGAAATGAATTGACACTCTAAACCTATAACATACAACCCAACACTTTTTCACAAAAAAGATGAAAATGCAAATTCCTCATTCAGTCCAGATGGGGACATAGGGCCTGATTCAGACCCACTCGCAAGCGGCTGTCCGCTCGCAAGTGGGTCGATGGTGTGCACTGAGCATGCGCACGATGGAGGGAGCTCCGTCGTGCGCATGCGCCAGATGCGACGAGCGAAGGAAAGTCCTTCGCTCGTTGTGTCTGATCAAAGGGGGCGTGCTGTCGATGTTGATTGACAGCATGCCCCCTTTGGTAGGCGTGCCGGGGGCGTGCCTCCCTGATGGGGGCGTTCCCATGGGAACGCCTCCCGTCAGAAGCCGGCCCACTGACATCACTAGTGATGTCAGTGGGAGTGATTTTGGCTCTGATAGAGCCAAAATCACTCCGGAGCTTGCGGTTGGAAACCTCAACCGCAGGCTCCGGCTCGCAGTTTCGATGGTCGCGATGGTCACGACCATCGCGGCCATCAAACTGCACGCTCGTATAGCCTGTGGGTGGTGACCCACAGCTATACGAGCGTCCAGGAGGACGCTCCATTTTCATGGAGGGCGGCCCTCATTCAGAGCGTGCGCTCTGCTCAGAGCATACGGCTCTGAATGAGGGCCATAGTTTGCAATTTGTGAATCCATTGTCCCTCTAACAACAGCTTATGTCAATCTCCTCCTCTCCTCAGGGGTGGGACATAATCGATGGGCATAAAAGAGAAATCTTTAATTGTATGTCCATGGGTTACCCAATGTTTAACAACTGGAGGGGTACTTGATTCAACCATTAGGTTGGCTTTTTTAATGCAGGACCTGTGCATGGCAATCCTCTCTTTAAGCATTCGTATCATCTTACCCACATATAGTAACTTGCAAAGACACATAATGATATATACCACAAATTTGGTCTCGCAGTTCATGCGATGACATAGTTGATAGGCAGTACCCAGTGTCGGGTGTACAAATCTGTCACCAAAGAGCATGTGATGACAGTTAACACAGCCTGAGCATCGAAAGCACTTGTCTGAGAGCCCAACCAGCGAGTTTTCTGCGAGACCTTAGGACTTATGTGTGAATGGCTAATCCGTTCTTTGAGGTTATGACTACGTTTTTAACAAAAGAGTGGTACATTCTTGCATTCATTACCCAATACCGGGTCAGTGGCTAGAATATGCCAGTGTTTCAGAATGCTTTTACGTAGTGTCCCTGACGTAATTGAGTATGTACTCGAGAACTCCATCCTCTTAATTTTGGCTTTGATTGGTTTAGTCTGTAGCAATTGTTCCCTATCAAGGTTCAAGCACTTCTATATGGCGTCTCATACTTCTCATCTTTCATAGCCTCATTGTATGAAGGCTTGTCCCATTTTCTCAAGTGTACCTTGCAGTTCCCTAGTGTCCGATGTATTACGTACCACCCTCACCAGCTGGGAAAATGGCAACCCTTTCTGTAGGGGTTGAGGATGAAAGCCGGACGCCAATAAAAGAGCGTTCTTGTCAGTTGTTTTTTTTTAAATCTTGGTGGAGAAACCCTCCTCCTGAACAGTAATGGTGACATCCAAAAAGAATCAAATTTTAATGGGTTGCATGTATAAGTAAACCTGATTGAACCAGGCAGCATATTTAATGCTTCAACAAAAACTTAAGCTCAGCCTCTCCTCCAGTCTACACCATGAACAGGTCGTCAATAAACCTAATGTAAATATACATTATATACCCAGTATTATATATATTAGAGATGTGCGTTTCGGTTTTCCTGAAAAAAAACACACCCAAATCAGTCAAATAGAGTCATAGCTAACTTTGAGGTTCCGAGTAGAACCGAGTCTGACTCTGGGCAGCTGTAATTTTGGACCTCAGATTTAAAAAACAAATTTTTGTTTTGGATTCCATGTAAACAGGTACAAATTATCTAATTTTTTCTGTTTTTATCAATTCTAAAGAAATCCAAAGCCAAGGCCAAAACTGAATCTAAACCAAAACACTTCAGGGTGGTTTTGCCAAAACCATAATATTTCAGGGTGGTTTTACTGAAACCAAAACCAAAACACCAGGGTCTGCGCACATCTCATTTTATATATATGTAATAGATATACCACTCTTGAGCGTGCGGCCCAAGGCATGCATATATCAGAGTGAACACACACCCAAGAGTGGTACAGTATATCTATCTTATAAAATGGCCCCTATTGTATCATAATAGTTCAATGTGGAGATGATGTAGGGTGAACCAGATACAGAATAGGAGATAAAAAAGAGTTAAGAATATTCTGTTTAATTTGAATAATTTTAGTGAATAAGCATTTAATTGGATAACCGTGTAAGTGAATAAAACAGTTGAACATTTATAAAAGGCTGTTTAAACAGTTGTACCTTAATGCGTAAGAAAGCATGTGTTGAACAAGGACTTGTACTGGCATGACGTGCGTAATGCTTCCTTAAGGTAAAGACTGGCATGTCTACTCACTGTTTGCTGTGCCGGATTCTGAAGTGCCTGCTCAGGTAAGTCCTGTTCAAGTTCTTTGGTGAGGACTGATGTCAGGTCCTTTGAATTATTTAATATGACATTTCTTTAAATTTTTATGTCAGAAATGTGTATTTCTGTCAGTGAGGCAGTGATGTGATGCTTTTCTGTGAGCAGTGTCTCTGTAAGAGATGTTATTGTTTACACTAGTGGAGTGATGTGTTTCAGATAACAGTAGGTAGTAGGTCTGGTGTGAGGTGTGCAGCCATTGGAAAATAATGCACCAACATCACTGTCAATATAGCACACCATTTAAAAAAATTATAAAAAAAAATATATATATATATATATATATATATATATGAGAGGCTTAACCCATGGCACTCAACCATCTGGGGTGCCCTTGGTATGTGACCACACCATCTATATAAAAATATCATACAAACTCGGCACTCACTTGCTTTTCAAACTGCAACTCCTTTGAATACAGGGAATGTTGGTTCCAAAATATTGCAATAATTTGTTAAGCTGACCACTGCTTCACGGTCATTCCCATTTGGCCAGTCCCTACACTGATTCTCAGATAAATACCAGTGCCGTGGATTAAGCCTGTCATTTATTTAAATTTTCAAATATTTCCATTTGTATTTATATCATACTTTTTTTGTTTCTATTTAGATTTGATAGTAAAAAATGTGACTTTTACAATTCAATTTCGTGTGTAATCCTACACAGTTTCAGAGCATAAAATGACACACTGACATACATCTGTAAAGATGCTGCAGTTTTATGAGTTGTATGCTTCTTAAGATATGTCCAGCTCATCATATTCATGTTTATTTTCATGTGTATAGTTTTCATACATAAATACTGAGTGCATATGGATCCGCTACTAAATAATCCCTAATATGTTTTCAAAAGGTGCTTCCTCTTTTTCATGGCTGTTTATATGTTTGAAAAGAAAAGAAAGTTTTGGAAGGTCTAGCCAACCACAGATAGACTCTATAATGAGAACACATAAATAAGCAGTACCTCACCTATATAAAACTTAACCTTTAATGGGTATTAAAGCCTGAAATAATAAAAAGACTCACAGACATACAACACAATTACTGTATAATTATATACAGATCTGGAAACTGAAGTATAAGTAAATCACTTCAGTTGGATTATGTACATGCAAGGCGAAATATTGTTGACTAAATTACAAGAATGCAAAATGTATCATAAAAATCTATATAGACAATGTAAGAAACATGAGGTTCAGTGAAGTAAAATAATTAGTCCTCTAATGGGACATACAAAGATCACCATTACTATTATATGTGCGTGTATTGGAAGGATAATAAAAGTCAAAAAAGAAGAGTAAAAGTAAGTTGGATGTATCCAAATCTGCAACTAGGCTCTACTGTACTCTCTCATACAGTGTAGAGGAGAGAAAATGAGAGAACAACTAGTGCAAGCATCCCTTGAAAAAAGTCAACAGTGAACCACTACATCAAACCCAATCTCTGCTGTTGGTTATTGTGCAGTTTGCATTGGATGACCAATAAGAGGATTATAGGATCGGTATGTGGGTCCCTGGGAACAAGATTAGTATAAGAAAAACAAGGTGTCTCTAAAGAAGTATAGAAAAAAGTCTGGGATAAAGATTCTGAAGCAAAGGCTCTGCTGCTTCTTCTCATGTAAATATACAGAGGAGAAGAAGTGAGAGATCTCCCATGTACAGTAATCCCATGGAATTTATACATAAATGTAAAAGGTGGTTCGCTACATAGGCCCAAATCTCCACCTATTATCGTCTTGCCAAATGGTATTGGACAGTAACGGGGAGAGTTACAGGGTCAGTGTCGTACCACCTGAAAAGAGAAGGCGGGGTATAGAGACAGCAAGTATAGTAAGGTTCGCTCACATGGGAATGTACATGAGGAATTAATCAAGTAATGCAAGAATATCACTCATACCCTCTATTTGAGGAAATATCTGCAGTTATACATGTATACGTTAAATCCTGTAAGTGAAATCACATTGCATATTGTGGAAAACATTGGTTTTATGTTCCAAGATTAATCATGCACATAAAGTGTGATTTATTGTTGACAAAGAGAAAAGTTAAAATAGAAGGAACACATGTCATTATAAGGGAAAGTCTTGTATCCTTATCGATACTTCAACATTGCAAATGAATAGCACCCATAAATTTACAACAGGTATTCCAGTAATATTAGCCCCATCATTATATATACAGTCAGTGCAGTGAGAACACAAGTGACATGGATTTATATTAGTATGAAACTACTGTTGACACAATCAGCACATAACGAACACATATGATATCAATTGAGCGTATCAAATACGCAGTATATATAGGGAGATTCAGACATCTGGAATGTCATAGGTTAAATGACCATTACTGAACATATGTAGCTTTGCGTAAGCAAAAACCAAAATATATCATAAACCACTCAATGTCCTCTACCCATCACTGTAGAGCGAATTATACACGAATGTGCAGCATGAAAATATCTGACATATCCAACCAGTTCACATAAATGTTAGGTGCTATTCATTTGCAATGTTGAAGTATCGATAAGGATACAAGACTTTCCCTTATAGTGACATGTGTTCCTTCTATTTTAACTTTTCTCTTTGTCAACAATAAATCACACTTTATGTGGATGATTAATCTTGGAACATAAAACCAATGTTTTCCACAAAATGCAAATGAGATTTCACTTACAGGATTTAACGTATACATGTATAACTGCAGCTATTTCCTCAAATAGAGGGTATGAGTGATATTCTTGCATTACTTGATTAATTCCTCATGTACATTCCCATGTGAGCGAACCTTACTATACTTGCTGTCTCTATATCCCGCCTTCTCTTTTCAGGTGGTACGACACTGACCCTGTAACCCTCCCCTTACTGTCCAATACCATTTGGCAAGACGATAATAGGTGGAGATTTGGGCCTATGTAGCGAACCACCTTCTACATTTATGTATAAATTCCATGGGATTACTGTACATGGGAGATCTCTCACTTCTTCTCCTCTGTATATTTACATGAGAAGAAGCAGCAGAGCCTTTGCTTCAGAATCTTTATCCCAGACTTTTTCCTATACTTCTTTAGAGACACCTTGTTTTTTTATACTAATCTTGTTCCCAGGGACCCACATACCGATCCTATAATCCTCTCATTGGTCATCCAATGCCAACTGCACAATAACCAACAGCAGAGATTGGGTTTGATGTAGTGGTTCACTGTTGACTTTTTTCAAGGGATGCTTGCACTAGTTGTTCTCTCATTTTCTCTCCTCTACACTGTATGAGAGAGGACAGTAGAGCCTAGCTGCAGATTTGGATACATCCAACTTACTTTTACTCTTCTTTTTTTACTTTTATTATCCTTCCAATACACGCACATATAATAGTGACGGTGATCTTTGTATGTCCCATTAGAGGACTAATTATTTTTCTTCACTGAACCTCATGTTTCTTACATTGTCTATATAGACTTTTATGATACATTTTGCATTCTTGTAATTTAGTCAACAATATTTCGCCTTGCATGTACATAATCCAACTGAAGTGATTTACTTATACTTCAGTTTCCAGATCTGTATATAATTATACAGTAATTGTGTTGTATGTCTGTGAGTCTTTTTATTATTTCAGGATTTAATACCCATTAAAGGTTAAGTTTTATATAGGTGAGGTACTGCTTATTTGTGTGCTCTCATTATAGAGTCTATCTGTGGTTGGCTAGACCTTCCAAAACTTTCTTTTCTTTTCAATGATATTTACTCTGAGAAGCACCTCCACAACTGATTATACACCCTGATAGGTATGATGCATTAGACAGTGGTTAAAGCAACGCACCTTCACCTATTACTACTGATTGGTCTACACATAAGGTGACGCTGTTAAACCTGTGCGGTGATACTCCATCTTTCCCCTTCCCCTTTCTCATATAATACTGTTTATATGTTTGTCAACTGACTCTGGGCCTGATTCATTACAGATCGCAACTGCGATTGCAATAGCGATTATGCATGCAGTCTCACTGCTATAATATGCTAATCCTCTACAATCGCTATGCCGCCGCAGCACAACATAAGGACACCCACATTACCTTGCACACATCCGTAATCCTTAGCAAGACTGCAAAACCCTTGGTAACATAAAGTACCTTTGCAGCCTCACGCACACTTGCACAACTCTGACCTTACTCGGGAATTGCTAACCTCATCGCACGCTATAAGTAACCTAGCTGCGTAAGGCATCGCAGTGGATAATTTATGCATGCCCATGCAACGGCGTTCAAATGCACTGGCACGTCTGCGTTTCACCGACTACTCCCCGTCACCTCCCACAAATGGCACTTTCTGTCAATCACTCTGTGATGGGTCTGCGTAGTCACTTGATCACAGTCCCGATTGCAGTGACTGGTTCACGCACGCGCACTACGATGCATATGCATGCACAGAATGCAGCAATCGGCCGATTGCGTGCGTAATCGCAGTTGCGATCGGTAATGAATCAGACCCTCTGTTTTGCAGAAAGATGGTTTAGAGATGAGAAGCAAAAGTACCTCATATAGTTGGAGCTAAACCACAGTAGTAATGTCTATGTTATCCTTTGACTTGGGAAAAAACAAGTGTCTAAAATAAAAAGGATATAGATAGAAAATATTCATAGGGCAAATATTTATTTGCTCCTTTATGTAAAAATCTGTTACAACTTTGAAATAATGGTGGCTTTAGTAACAATTATCTTGTATGTGGTAAATCTTAAAAAAATATAAAATAAAAACCAATGACAAAATCTACACACTGCTCCTTGCTCAAAAAATTATAGAAATTTACTTACATTTGTAATTGTAGTAAATAAATAAATGTGATAACCTTTTAAAAAATTGTGTTCAAAACCATTTTGTTACTTTCATTGCATCTCTAGAACATTGTATTATTTAATATCAAAAACAAATTATTTTCGACTTAAAGTTAACTATTCTTCATATAATGTTCATTGCTACACTGCAATGCAAACATGTAATAATAGTTGCTTCTTATTTTACCGGAAAAATGTATTACATTATGCTTACCAGCAGCTGAAAACAATTCACAGGGATAAGTTGCTTTATAGCAGTTTAACCTGTTTGCGTTGAGACATACTATAGTAGATGATACCTACATGGCATTACCACTGATCGTTAGATAAGCCCTTACACGCACTACCACAGTATTTCTTTTTCACAAGTACAACTCAGATAACATTTATGAAATGCAGTGGAATATCTATTTATTAACAGTTTCTTATATAGCGCAGCATATTCTGTTGCACTTTATAATTGTAAACAACAGTAATAGAACAAAACTGGATAATAACAGAGAGACATAGAGGTATGAAGGCCCTGGTTGCAAGCTTCCAATCTATAAAATACTAAATAATGGCAAGAAACAATCAATACACCAAAACCAGATCTACGGGGCTACAATAATTATTAGAACTAATAATCCATTTGTCTGTTCAGTTTCTTCTGGAGCAATTTTGTGACCACACCACACCACACCACAGCGCCAAATCTCGGGGATAGAGGCCGATGCCAGCAGTTTGCAGCCTTTAGTGCTGAACTGATGAGAACCCAAAGATGACAGTAAAGCCCCTCTCACATTTACATCTAAATCCCGGGTTTTTACACGTGAATACGCATCGACCTGGGATTTAGGTTAGTGCGAATGCAACAAACTGGGATGAAGTTGCCGGGTTGATAAACCCGGCAATTTCCAAGCTCTCATATCTGAAAGGGGTATTAGAGTCACACCCTGAGTTAAAGCATCTTGGAGAAGAATGAATGCCAAGACCTTGACTGATGGACGGCAATGGTCTTTGAACTTTCATCATATTTATGTAGTTTTTCTCCAAAACAAACTATGAATTAGCAATGAGATTTTTGTAATTAGATAGAATGTCTTTAGATAGAGTGGAGATAAAATGTCATTATTTTTTAACGTGTATTTTTTTTATGTAGCCCTGAATCACCAGCTGCCTCCTTACACATGGAGGGTTGGGATGTGGGAAACCGCACAGCTGTTGACTCTGGAACTCCTACCTCATTTAGGAACACATACTCACACAGTTAAAGAAGACAAGGGGACAAGCCACTTGACGTATTTATTGACAGTAACAATACCATGTTGCAGTGCAGTTGGGGCAAATGTAAAATGATCCGAAAATCAGCTGTCTCCTTGAAGCGGCTTCACTGCTCCTTTTTGGAGCAGTGAGCTTAGCACTGCCGAGTCTGATAGAGCAGTGCTAGAGCACCAGCAGGAACTAGAGTTCACACAGGCGCACAAAGCCCCGGCATTCAGTGGAAGGAGCCAGACAATGGATGGAGGGATCTAAAAGGATCCCTCTTCGCAACCTGGGACTCCTTCCCATAGGAAAGAAGCAGGGTGTGCACAGAGTGTGGGGAATACTACCACAGTCAAGCTCTGAAAATATTGTATTTTTGGAGCTTGATGAATTTCTATCCCCATAGTATTGTATGGATGGTCTGACATTGATGACTGTGCCTGATTAGTTACATATGGTGAAAACACTTTATGCAGAACTCCTAAAATTACTCTTACTCAGTTGGGAAGCCTCCATACATATTTATTAGGTTTGTCATGAAAAATTAACGCTGGGTGCAATGAGTGGAGTGCACATGGGCCCCCAAGCCAAAGGGCCACCTAGCGTGAACCCACCATTTTCCACTGCAGCTGTTGGAACAACTATTTGATTACTCCGGGTTTTCAGTGTTAGACTGTTAGTTAATACCTATACCGCACCAAGTATGCTGTATGGTTAGTTTTGGTTTCGGGAGGAAGGGCAAGGGGAGCCCACTAGTGGGCCTTGCACACAGGCCAAATAATTTCTTAAGATGCCCCTGGCCTCCAGTCATACTACAGTCGCTTAATACCCAGGTATGTCAAGGGGAGGAAGCCGCAACTCAAGAGCATTTGTGTCCGAATCTGAATAAGTTGCAAAAATGCTAAAAAAAAAATTCCAGACGCATTTTGAAACGACGTATGTATATTTATCTGAATAAATCGCTAAAGATGGTAATGCATGTAGTAATGAAGATGGTTTACACTCTGTAATTTCTTATGAACTTTTACCTTGAAAGCAATAAATTGGCAATATACATAGTACTGCAGAAGGAGAACAAACTAATGCAAATAATGAGTCTGCTTAAATCCCCAAGACTATGAGAACAAGACAGGGGCAGTTAAGAAAGAATGGGGCCCATGTGCAGACTCCATGTGGGGTCCCTCCTCTATGTGGTACAGTAGACACTGGCATTGTGCTAGAGTCTACTGCGCATGCAAAAGTCTCTGATAACGTGGTGCCCACACCATGGTCCTGGAGACTTCGCTACTGCTCATGCAAAAACCTCTGGAAAAATGGCAGCTGTGGCCACTATTCCAGTGATTTGTGCTGCTGCTGCAGCATTTATGTGGGACCTCCGAGAGGTAGGTATTAAACATGGGTGCAGGGTGTGCGGTGTTGGAACTGCACACCCTGCAACTATTATCGATGCAACAATGGAACAAGAACAGCATTACACATTTAACAGTGTTAGAATGAATAACAGCAGTTCTGGAAAACATCTTTTTAGTTGTAGGACAGCAATGATAAGGGCAGCTGTAATCACAATGTTACTGTTATTATAAGGAGGAGGAGAGTTGGTGACAAGCAGTATAATCAGATGTGGAGTAACTGGAGATTCACCAGTCTTCTTAATTTTAAATATTCCATTCTAACATTCTAAGGGGTAAATTTACTAAGGTGAGAGTTTTTAGAATTGGAGATGTTGCCCATAGCAACCAATCAGATTCTAGCTATTATCCTCTAGAAGGTGCTAGTTTAATGTTAAGTAGAATCTAATTGGTTGCTATGGGCAACATCTCCACTTCTAAAAACTCTCACTTTAGTAAATATACCCCCAAGTGTAGATCAGTGCAGGGAAAGCAGCTGAGTAATCTCTTGGTTAACAAGCACTTAAAAAAGGAATATGATGAAGTGCAGTGTAATTTCAGAACTGTAGGTCATGTAGTACCTCTGTCTCAAACAGACTTCCACATGGGCAATGCTCTAGGGGTGCTATAGTGCAGTCTTCAGATGGCTATATAGTGCATGATTTCTAGTGTTAGTAAGGTGAGGGAGAGATGGGTATTAATTATTACAGAGGTGCTGGGGCAATGTGCTACTACAAGGTGATTGGGGGATGTACTACTGCATTGGTTATGAAGGGAAATGTGTTATGACATTCAAAGAGATGGTAGGTGTTAAAGAGGAAATGTGTCACTTCTTGGATGTGGGGTGAAATGTGTTATTAAACAGGAGGAGGTGGATGTGCCACTATAGATGTGATGGGGATGTGCCACTAGAAATGTGATGGGGATATGCCAATACAAATGTAATGGGGATGTGCCACTACAGATTGGATGGGGGTGTACTAATACAAATTAAATGGGGATGTGCCAATACAAATGTAATGGGGATGTGCCACTGCAGATGTGATGGGGATGTGCCACTACAGATGGAATGGGAATGTGCCAATAGAAATGTAATGGGGATGTGCCACTACAGATGTGATGGGGATGTGCCACTGCAGATGTGATGGAGATGTGTCACTACAGATGGAATGGGAATGTGCCAATTCAAATGTAATGGGGTTGTGCCACTGCAGATGTGATGGGGATGTGTCACTGCAGATGTGATGGGAATGTGCCACTACAAATGTGATGGGGATGTGCCAATACAGATGTGATGGGGATGTGCTACGACAAATGTGATGCGGATGTGTCACTGCAGATGTGATGGGGATGTGCCACTACAGATGGGATGGGGATGTGCCACTGCAGATGTGATGGGGATGTGTCACTGCAGATGTGATGGGAATGTGCCACTACAAATGTGATGGGGATGTGCCAATACAGATGTGATGGGGATGTGCTACGACAAATGTGATGCGGATGTGTCACTGCAGATGTGATGTGGTTGTGCCACTACACATGGGATAGGGATGTGCCACTGCAGATGTGATGGGGATGTGCCACTACAGATGTGATGGGGATGTGCCACTACAGATGGAATGGGGACGTGCCAATACAAATGTAATGAGGATGTGCCAATACATATGTAATGGGTATGTGCCTCTGCAGATGTGATGGAGATGTGCCACTACAGATGGAGTGGTGATGTACCACTACAGATGGAATGGGGATGTGCCACTACAGATGGAATGGGGATGTGCAAATACAAATGTAATGGGGATGTGCCAATACAAATATAATGGGGATGTGCCAATACAAATGTAATGGGGATGTACCACTGCAGATGTGATGGGGATAAGAGACTGCAGATGTGATGGGAATATGTCACTGTAGATGTTATGGGGATGTGCCACTAAAGATGGGATGGGGATGTGCTACTACAAATGTGATGGGGATGTGCCACTACAGATGTGATGGGGATGTGCCACTACAGATGTGATGGGGATGTGCCACTACAGATGGGATGGGGATGTGTCACTCCAGATGTGATGGGGATGTGCTAATACAAATGTAATGGGGATGTGCCACTACAGATGGAATGGGGATGTGCTACTGCAGATGTGATGGGGATGTGCCACTGCAGATGTGATGGGGATGTGTCACTACAGATGGAATGGGAATGTGCCAATAGAAATGTAATGGGGATGTGCCACTACAGATGTGATGGGGATGTGCCACTGCAGATGTGATGGGGATGTGTCACTACAGATGGAATGGGAATGTGCCAATAGAAATGTAATGGGGATGTGCCACTACAGATGTGATGGGGAAGTACTACTACAAATGTGATGGGGATGTGTCAATACAAATGTAATGGGGATGTGCCACTACAGATGGAATGGGGATGTGCTACTACAAATGTGATGGGGATGTGCCAATACAAATTTAATGGGGATGTGCCACTACAGATGGGATGGGGATGTGTCATTGCAGATGTGATGGGGATGTGTCACTGCAGATATGATGGGGATGTGTCATTGCAGATGTGATGGGGATGTGTCACTGCAGATGTGATGGGGATGTGCCACTGCAGATGTGATGGGGATGTGCCACTGCAGATGTGATGGGGATGTGCCACTACAGATGGAATGGTGATATGCTACTACAAATGTGATGGGGATGTGACACTACAAATGTAATGGGGATGTGCCTCTACAGATGGGATGGGGATGTGCTACTGCAGATGTGATGGGGATGTGACACTACAGATGTGAGGTACTAGGCATTAGGGGGAGGGTTAGGGATGGATTGGGTTAGGCTGCAGGAGGTTAGGGTTAGGCTGTTGGAGGGGTTGGTTAAGGTTAGGCTGTAGGGAGTTAGGGTTCGGCTGCGGGGGGACAGAACGAATAGGAGTTGGTTAGGGTTAGAATATTTACCAACATCCGTTGGGATTATTACCATCGGGATGCCACTGTCAGTATTTTGACTGTTGGCATTGTGACCATGGGAATCTGGGTAGCCAACCCATTTATACATATGTCAAGAGAGGTGCTGCTCTTTAATTTAAAGACATTTATTGGTAGTATAAATCATAAATTAGATAGCAATTTCCTGGACTAATTTGTAAAAATGTTTTAAGTATTATTTCAGCCATTACTCACGTGAGAGTATTGGGTATATCATAAGAACCCATTTTGAGAGGTTTCACATATGTACAGTATGTTTAGTCTTTATTACTTTGTCAGTATTGTACACCCTATTCATTCTTATTCATGTTTTGTAGCAAAAATTGGTCATTAGTCAATACCACCTATTTATTTATATTATATATAATATTCATTGGTTTGTTTGTTTCTCTGGTTATGCAATCAGTCACCCCTGCACCGATTGGGCTGAAACCAATGCAAGGTGGTCCAGCTGGATCCTTGCCAGGTTTTAAGGGAGTTAGGGTCCCGGTCAGACTTCCCATTGGTGTATTCTGGGCAGAATTTGACCCGGGGAGCCTGTTCAGAGCCTTCCACTGGATAGATTTGGATGAAAACTTAATTGGATCCCAGAAGACATACTAGGGGGTTGAGGTCCAGGTTGGACCAGGGGCGCTGAGAGGGGGGAGGAGCGGGTAGTAATTACGCATGCCCGGGCTTGCTGGAGGGGCCCAGCGAGGGCCAGGTCCGATGCCGCCCCCCTCCTCCCTGTCAGTTGAGCAGCCCAGCACATGCTGCAGCAGCAGTTTCCTCTGCCTGTGAGCTGGAGTGATCATACTGATCGCACCCCCCTCTGCATATGCGCTGGGCTGAGGGGCTCCCAGCGGCCCCCTCCCCAGCGCATAGCACTGTTTCACGTTGCTGCCACAATTTTTTTTTAAAGGGGGAGTGGCCACACCTCCCTCAGTTAGGCCATGCCCCCTTCACCTGGGCCCGGCACAGCTCTTGGCAGCTCTGGGTTGGACCTCCCATTGGTGTACCCTGGCCAAAACTTTGACCCGGGGAGAGTGTTCTGGGCCTTCCACTGGATGGATTGGATTAAAAATTAACAGAGGGGAAGCAATTGGTCTGGAATGTCTATTGGAGTGGTTGAGGTCCCGGTGGGCGCCGGCCAGAACTAAGCCAACTAAGTTGGCTGTTCTGGGTCTTCCACTGAATGGATTTGGATGACATCACATAATAAAAATTCAAACCTGGGTAATTCAACTAGTTTCCAAATCAAACTGCATCTTTACAAATCATTTTTACTTTTATGTCTGCCATGATTTCTTATTTAATGTTTCATGTTTTCATGTATTAGTCTTCCTAATAATAATGAAGTATGAAAAAGATGAATTGCATTAATATACTGTATCTTTTTTCATACCTCCAACAAATGTATACTTAAAGATTCTGTAAGCCAATTTTAAAATCAGTTTGTTTTTCTAGAAAGGTGATCCTTCATTTTGGACCATACACCCAGAGACATCCAGCATCTAAGAGCATTCACCGAGAATCACCCCTAGCTGATAGAGGGGGTCATTCAGACCCACTCATGAGCGGCAGTATGCTCGCAAGTGGGTCGATGTTCCCCACTGCGCATGCACACGATGGAGGGAGCTCCGTCGTGCTCATGCGCGAGACCCGGGGAGCGACGGGCTTCCCATTGCTCCGGGTCTCGCACCAAAGGGGGAGTGCTGTCGATGTTGAGTGACAGCACGCCCCCTTTGGTGGGCATGCCGGGGGCGTGCCTGCCAGACAGAGGCGTTCCCATGGGAACGCCTACCATCTGAAGCCGGCCCCACTGACATCACTAGTGATGTCAGTGGGAGTAATTTTGGCTCTGATAGAGCCAAAATCACTCCAGGGCTTGTGGCAGGGAGACCCTACTGCAGGGTCTCCGTCGCAAGTCTGATGGTCGCGATGGTCAATACCATCGTGACCAGCTTTTTGGCCGCTCGCATATGCTGTGGGTGGTCACCCACAGCTATGCGAGCGGCCAGGAGGCTGCTCCATTTTCATGGAGGAGGGCCCTGATTCAGAGCGAACGCTCTGGTCAGAGCGTCCGGCTCTGAATCAGGCCCAGAGTGTTTTCCTGTGACCCTGACAAAGAATGGAGAGTCTCCACTACACTCTTGATCCTGTCTGCATCTAAGGAGAAGCTGTGTGCTGAGAGATCCCCAAGTTTGGTGAAAAAAATACAATTGTTTCACACACAAACACTTTATTTATGTGATATGGACATTGGCCCTGATTCAGACCCGGACGCAAGTGGCCGTTCGTACGTTGTGCGAACGTAAAGAAATATTTAAATTCAGGCACACGCTCGTATTTTCGTTCGCATCAAAACATCCTCCCCAAACTCAGACGACCCCTCCTCTAACTAACGAGCGAGCCAAATAGCGAGCGTACATCCCCGAAGTGGTTTGAAGGGAACGCACGCACTAGTACTACCTGGAAGTTGGCCTGAGACATTTCGATTAACTGCTCGTTTATTCTGCCTACCTCCCTCAATCGTAACATGCCAATCAATATATCAATTAGCTTAATTGTTTTCTTTTTTTTTTTACACAATGCAATAAACTTTATTTATGTCCGTGTTTGTGTTTACCCGCAGAATACGTACGGCTTAAACATTCGCTTTTATTTGTCAAAATACATGTTAACCCCTATTAAATAATTGGTCTATTTGTTTTTAGCCCCGCATATTTCATGGAGTTTATTTTTTTATGTTAATTTGCTTACGCATGTCACTGCATTAAGCCTATCATAAGTCTCCTCAGATTTCTGGCCCTGTCGAACACATGACTCATACACTAACCAATAGAATTGCTCCTGTTAATATCCTAAATACATTAGCCAATCATAAAATTTTTGAGCACTTTATCAAAAATGATTTTTTAGAAAAACTCCATTGCCATCATGAGAGCCTCCGCATTCACCAGGCGCGAGCTGCTGGTGCTTACGGAGGTGATGGATCGGCGGATAACCAGCCAGCCTCCACCCATCACCAACCGGGAGAAGCGATCCGCATATGCGGAGGTTCGGGCCCGCCTGCGCTCCTTCGGCTCACGCCGCCATATCGGGCAGCTGGAGTGCAGGTGGTCTGACCTGCAACGGCGGATGCCCCGCTTGATGGCATGCTTTCACATGCAGATTGCTGCGAGTAAGTTTAATGGATTGTGGTTTTCATGTTTGTCTTTGTGGCCCTAACTGCATGGCCATGTTTTCCGTGTCTTTCATATTTATTCATTCTCCTCATATCTGCATGGCCATGTTTTCCGTGTCTTTCATATTTATTCATTCTCCTCATATCTGCATGGCCATGTTTTCCGTGTCTTTCATATTTATTCATTCTCCTCATATCTGCATGGCCATGTTTTCCGTGTCTTTCATATTTATTCATTCTCCTCATATCTGCATGGCCATGTTTTCCGTGTCTTTCATATTTATTCATTCTCCTCATATCTGCATGGCCATGTTTTCCGTTCTTTCATATTTATTCATTCTCCTCATATCTGCATGGCCATGTTTTCCGTGTCTTTCATATTTATTCATTCTCCTCATATCTGCATGGCCATGTTTTCCGTGTCTTTCATATTTATTCATTCTCCTCATATCTGCATGGCCATGTTTTCCATGTCTTTCATATTTATTCATTCTCCTCATATCTGCATGGCCATGTTTTCCGTGTCGTTCATATTTATTCATTCTCCTCATATCTGCATGGCCATGTTTTCCCTGTCTTTCATATTTATTCATTCTCCTCATATCTGCATGGCCATGTTTTCCGTGTCTTTCATATTTATTCATTCTCCTCATATCTGCATGGCCATGTTTTCCGTGTCTTTCATATTTATTCATTCTCCTCATATCTGCATGGCCATGTTTTCCCTGTCTTTCAGATGTATTCATTCTAGTTGTTTTTTTTTTGGTTTGGGTTTGGGGGTGCATTTGAAATAGATTTTGTTTGCGGATTTGTGTTGGAACTAACCACAATTTGTTTTCCATCTTTTAGGGGCCCAGCGAAGACTACGCCATCAGCGTCCCGCCAGACGGCGAGCACGGCCACTCTCCCCCACCCCCAGCCAACACTCCAACTCCACTCCTTCCCCTATTCCCCCCTCCTCCCTAGCCTTCCTACACCCTCAGCCAGATTTTTCTGGACTCCTTCCCCTCCGTCCCAATTCCCCCTCTCCTCCAACCACCCCTCTTCGAATGACCCCCTCCCCGGAGTTGGTCATTACACCGCCCCGATCTTTGGGGAATGGACCCACCTCCGAGGAGGACAATGGAGGGCCTTCTGTAGCTGGCATTGGGTCTTCCGGTATGTTTTTCTTTGCTGGGTTTTATCGACACAAACTGTTTGTTTTTTGTTTATATTTTTTTGTTTTTTGTGTGTTTAACCCAAAAATAAGTGGTTTTGGTCGATTGCCGTAACCTGTTACTGCTTTTTTCAACATACACATAGCACACCTGTCTGAATTTGGACATAGGCCTTGTATTTTTGCCCTACAACATTTTAGTCTGATGATTTTTAATGCAGTTTTGCAAAAATGTTATTTGTTGTTTTTTTTTTATTAATTATTTTTTTATGTGGTTTCACTATTGTTGTATTAATCCCCAATTTTTTCTCACCCACAGAGGAACAGAGGCTTCGGGCAAATTTAGCCGGATGTGTGGCCCAGATGCACATCCAAATTCGGGGTGCTGGTTGTCCTTGACCGTATGTCGGTCCTCCTTAGGGAGTAGTTTTTTTTTTTTTCAACATTCTGTAAATAAATTGTTTTGTTTGAAGTTACGTTCTGGCTCATTCGTTTTGTCCCAAACACATATTGTTTACCCTGACATAAGTAGAGTGTTCCTGCAAGGATTTCACATTTGGGCCAATAAGAGTGTGTGTTGTATTTTTGGGTCAAACAGCCACAAGAAACACCTAACAGTACAAATCTGATTTACCTTTTTTGGTGTAGTCGCAATTAGATATTTCAACATTTTCCAGGTTCCTAGTTGGTGTGCAAGCAGCTTAGGGCAATATTACAAAGCAAAAGGATTGTACAGGCTTCCTTTTGGTGTTGGTTTGGACCCTGAATAAAGGAATCATTTTGGCTCAAATGGCGTCAGTACTGGATTACCCCTTAGTCAAATGTTACGTGTGTGAACCTGGTTACACTTGGTGGTAACGTTACAAAAAAGGGACAACATTTCACTCTAATAACATTTATTACCAACCTAACAGAAAATTCAAAGTGTTCACTCACAAACAAAACACACAGTGATAATCTCAAATACAACACATACCAAAAAACAAACATAAAAAAAAAACAATCAAGAACTGGTTGACGAAGGACCATGCCAACATGATTCCACATATATGGCGTGGCAATAAGTGTTCAAGAATATAGCCACAAAATATCCACATACAGGTTTGGTAAGGGTAGCAGGAAGTAGTCATCGTTGGAGTGCCAAACATTATGTCAAAAAACAGAAGAGGGAGAAACAAATTAGCAAAAAATTAGATGCTCTCAAACAAACCCAAACACATTAGGTATCAACACTGGTTTTTTGCAAATAATTACCTAAAAAATCTGGCCACCACATCATCGCGTATGGCCCCCCCACATACTGACCTCCGACCAACCTCGGGGGGGCCATCCTCAGGTAAGGCATCCTCTGGCTGCATTGGGACACCACTCCTTATGGCGATGTTGTGAAATATCCCACACAGGACCACAATTTTCAAAACCATATCCGGCAAATACATGAGTTCGCCACCAGAGCGGTGGAGGCATCTGAATCGGCCTTTTAAAAGGCCGATACAGCGCTCCACCACTTGCCTGGTGGCAGTAAGTGCGGAATTATACTCACTTTGTGGCCCTGGTGTGGGAGCCAAATAAGGAGTGAGCAGCCAGGGCGTGCAAGGGTAGCCACTGTCTCCTGTGAAAATGAAAAGACAACATCAGGCTCACTCTGTATGTAGCTTAACATTGTTATGTACTAAAGGTCTCCACTTACCCAGAAGCCACGCATCACCAGCTTGTAGGTTGGTTAATTTGTGCCATATCCCTGATTGCCGGATGACGAAGGAGTCATGTGCACTTCCTGGTAATTTTGCATTCAGGGACAGGATCTGGAGGGAGGCATCACATACCACCATTACATTCAGGGAGTGATAGTGCTTACGGTTTCTAAATATTGCCTCCAGCCGTGCTGGAGGCTGAAGTGGTATGTGAGTACCATCCACAACCCCTATGATGTGTGGGAAGCCAGCTATTTGGTAAAAATTGGCCTTGGCCACACTAAGGGCACCCATATCCAAAGGCATTTGAATAAAATGATGGAGGTGCTTGAAAAGTGCCTCCATCACTGCCCTCAGGATCCGGGAAAAGGAGGATTGTGAGATGCCCGCCACTATTCCCACCGTTGTTTGGAACGATCCTGAGGCACAGAAATGTAACACCGCCATTAATTGCGTAAGTGGTGGAATTGCTGTAGGACTGTCAATTTGCCGCTCAAGATCACTCTCTATTAATGAGAGAGTGTCTATGATGATTTTTGGAGGAAGACGGTATCATCTTAAAACCTCATCATCTGGCATTCCAAAAAGGGTGACACGTGTTCGAAATATCTGGGGCCTTGCACACCTACGATGCCTACGCCTGGGACGAGATTGAGGTTGGTCGGCTTCCGGGAGCAAGGCCAGAACAATCCGACCCAAATCAACCTGAAATGACAACATTGGAAGGTCAGCCTTTTTACAACAACCAATAAAAATATATGTAACTTTGCTTTCAAATACCATCCATTGATGCTTACATGCCGGGGTATTGTCATGATATGTTGTAACTGCAAATAATAACATCAAAAATATACATAATTTTATGCTGGCCATGTCATTATCACAAATTGAAGCAACACAAAACATAAAAGGGGACACACACACATTTGGCCCAAGAGCAAAACGACGTTAAGCACACTACGTCAAATAGAGGCCAAATGTAATCAACCAATGCTCCAGGCGACAAAAAACATTATTAAGGGATGAATACACATTTCACAATGCGCTAATTATTTTGCAAATACAGGGCACAATAGCAAGTAGTAAAAATACGCTAATTAGTTCGCAAATACAGGGCACAATAGCAAGTAGTAAAAATGTGCTAATTAGTTCGCAAATACAGGGCACAATAGCAAGTAGTAAAAATGCGCTAATTAGTTCACAAATACAGGGCACAATAGCAAGTAGTAAAAATGCACTAATTAGTTCGCAAATACAGGGCACAATAGCAAGTAGTAAAAATGCGCTAATTAGTTCGCAAATACAGGGCACAATAGCAAGTAGTAAAAATGCGCTAATTAGTTTGCAAATACAGGGCACAATAGCAAGTAGTAAAAATGCGCTAATTAGTTCGCAAATACAGGGCACAATAACGCCGCCAAAATAAGTAACAAAAAACACAGAGTTTGATTTGGCAAAAAACAACGTAACATGTGGAAGGCCAACCAAAGTTGCATACAGACAAACAAGAACATTCCCTAAACAATTTAACACATGAACTTACCAAGAGCTAATAGCTAAGAAACCGGACCAAAATGTCTTTGGGGAAGAGCCAAAAAAAACCTAAGAGAGATGAAATGACGGAAAAAACATATTAGAAAAATGAACACCACAATGAGAGACAAATTTCCCCAAAGTTATACTTCCCCAAACTTACCAAAACTGGAAACGAGCCAAAAAAAAAAAAGTGAAAATAAAGGAACGGAAAACCAAGAAAAACCGCTAACCCAAGAAAAAAACACAATAAACGCTATCTCCTAAACCAGCCAACAATCAACTCCAACCAACGTAACCTCCAACATTCAATAAACGCCACCTCGAGTCGAAACGCCACAACTCATAAATAGTGTTTCGTTTCCCGCCCAAATTAAGGAAGGATCAGAGGAACGCACAATCAATGATGCGGCCGCAAAATAAGGACGCATGTATAAATACGTCATGAGACAAAAACACAATTCTGGTGTATTTGGAGTTGGAACAACACGCATGGATACAGACCAGGAAAACAATGGACAACAGTCCCGCGGTAAGTATTTCATGCATTTTGACTCAATGATTAATTAAAAACATATTATTGTGCAAGTTGGGAAGTTGAGATTTCTTAAAATTACCCCAAATAGGTGAGGAGGATGACACGGAAGAGGCTGCTGGGCCCAGTAATCCGGGCAAAGCTGCCAAAAAGAAAAGGCAGCCACAATTCACAAGTAAGGAGATGGAGGTTTTGATACAGAAGTGTGTGGACATCCTGCCACAGGCAGACAGGAATATGAGTGCAAGCCAGAAGTGGAGAATGTGGGAAGAGGTAGCCGTGGATGTCAATAGGGTGGGGGATTATGTCCGTCTAGCCCGGGATGTCAAACGGCGGTAAGTAAACACTTGACCACCCTAAAACCAACAACCAAATCAAATAAAAAGTAATGGTTCCAATTTAACCCACAGATGGCAAGACTTCAAATATCGCCTGAAACAAAAAATGGCACACAGGGCTAGGCATGCAAGGGGGACAGGTGGAGGTCCCACCCCTGTGTCATTGGAGTTTACTGATTTAGAAGAGCTGGCACAGAGGTGTGTGCAGCCTGTGGAGGTGTTTGGCGTGTCCAACATGGATACGGACATGCCAGACTTTGCGGCTCCTCATGTTGTCCCAGGTAAATGTTGTGATGTCACCAACTGTGAAATGTTATTGTGCCAATATGTCGATTCTAATGTGAGTCTTTTCTCATTTATCCAACAGAGACACAGGCGGATGAGTCTGCTCTAGAGGGGAGCCTTGGCCGCAGAATTTCTGCTGGCTCTGCAGGGGAGGAACCAGTACATCCGGCTGAGGACCCTGCAGAAGCCAGTCCAGGGCAATCCCCCTCGCAGGCAGTGTCCCTCCTCACAGAACTCAATTTAAAATCGGATTTCCATACGGAGATTCTGCAGAGGATGGACGCCAGTCTGGTACGGGTGGCTGAGGCCCTGGAGCAAAATGCTGCGGCCAACGTGACCATTGGTCAGGCCCTGGCGGAAAATACCAGGGCCAACATCCGCATCGCCACTGCCCTGGAGCAGCTCGTTCGCCAGCACATGGTGGAGCCGACCTCCCTTCCTGCCGGAACATCAGGATCCTCCACCTCTGGCACAACATCAGCCAATCCTCCAAATGTGCCTAGCTCTGTGCCTAGTCCAGAGGCCACAACATCTGCCTCTGGACAGGCCAGCCCGATGACATCCCGGTCCCGGTCTGGCGCCCTCCCTCCCCCAGCCAAACGGGCGAAAAAACGGTGACACCATTGGCTACTTTTCCCACACTCCTTCTGTGCTTGCCTCATATTCCTTTCTGGCCAAAACTTCCCTCTCCTTTCTTGTGAATTGTTTTTAATTTTTACATTTATGTTTATTCAAAAATTATTGTTTGCACAATTAATAAATATTGTGGAACTCTGCCCAAAATGTTGTAGTTCAATATGTGTTTTTATTTATGGGTGGATACAAATAAATTTTCCAGAAATGCACGACTTTGTATTATGACATTATTGACAAAATGGGTTACTTTTAATCCGGGCCCAAAAGCCAACAACGTTCAAAAACAAAAAGTACACATTGTAAAAAAAGTGCTCGTTAAGGAACGTTTAAAACATTACCTAAGGAGTACAAAACACCTTGCAAACACAAAATGAGGAACCAAACCTAAACATGATGACATTATTGTTACAATAGTCCAAAAACGAACACATTGCGGCCAAAATACACCCCCACAAATGTACGCTAATTGATTGTGTAATCCTGACATTAGCAGCTATGATTTCCACCTGCGTTCGGTTTTGTGCTATCCAAAAAAACTGCTTGCCAAACACATACCAAGCCGGTTTACAATCCAACACTAATTCAGTTTCTGACAAGCCGCGATTAATCGATGCAACATCGTGGAGTCCCGGGACGGAGGAGAAGGCCATCGCCACTGTGGTCGAGTTATCCAGCACCTAAGCTGTGCGAGCATTTTGAAGGGAAAGAGGATCATCCAGTGACGTATATGAGTTTGTACGAACACATTTGACGTTCGCATTTGTTAATGTATGTACGCCGAAAAACGCCTCGCCACGCCTGCGTTTTTCCATCTCCACCCCCGTCAACGCCCAAAAACGGCCTGTTCTGTCAATCACATTTGACATGTCACTTCCTGTACGCTATTTGACGAACGAGACAAAAAAAACTCGCAATCTGCCGTACGCACATGCGCAGTGTAACACCGACGCATGCGCGGTTACTCAACATCGGAACGTAACGAGCGTACTACCTCTAACGAACGGCTCTGAATCAGGGCCATTGTCTCTACGTGAAACCAAGTAGCACCATAATAGTGAATAGGACACTTGTACAGAATGGTTAAAGTGAACTGTATTATTTCTACTATTTAAAATTGCTGTAATGTTACACATTAAAAGAAAAGATTCCCTTTTTTTACTGTACATATTATTAAATAGTTCCAACATGCACATACAAAGTTTAATAGTAACCCAGGTTACCAATGTTAGCTCCAACTTCTTTGTCAATGTTATAATGAATCTGTCCTTCATTTAATCATGTATCATTTTTCCACAAAATAAAAATTTAATTCTGCTATTCATTAATTTATCTATTATTTACATATAAACTTATTTTAAATTTAGTCCCTTTATTTACAAAATTTAGTAGCATTTGACAACTTTACTGTCAAAGGGGACGTACCCTGCACCCATACATCGTACTTACCTCTCTGGTGTCAGCTTCACAGAAATCACCAGGAAAATGGCTCAGACACTATTTTTCCAAAGAACTGCACATGTGCGGTAAAGAGATCATCGGAAACATGGTGTAAGCGCCATGTTCCTGGAGACCTGCACATGCACAGTAGACTCTGGCACAGTGACTTATCAGCAACTGCGCCAGGGAGAGGTGCGGGGGCCACATGGATATACACATGGGTAGTACCCTCCTCTCTTAAGCCACCCCTGGTAAGAAGGCATTTTTTTGGACCACAGATTCAAAGCTCCAAACAGACAATGAGTTTGAGAATAAAAATGGAAACTGGAATTTGTAAAGAAGTTCTTGGGAACTTCAGAGATCCCAACTGCAAGCAAATAGTATACAAAGATTTTGGTTGTTTGACGAGCTTCAAAGGGAACAGTCACTTAGAAAACTTTCACGAAAACCTTGTAGCCTTTAGAGAGGAGCAAGGAGAAAGATTCCTGAAAGACATAAAGGAGATTGAACCAGGGAAGATAGAACATCAACACAATGGGCGACTACTGTTGGATGCTACACAGAAAAGACCCGCAGTGTATAGAAGAAAAACTACTTAACAAAACTTTAAAGGCAAAAGAAAAAGGCAGTAACATTTTTGTACATCACAATATAGTTTTACTTTTGATAATAAAATGAACATTTCACCAGAATACATGTGAATAGGCTATTTTACCATATCTTCACATCCATTTTGTGAAAAATCTTTATGGCTTATAGAAAAATCATAGTTATTTTTTTAAATCAGCACGCCAAATAACTTTGTAATTAGCCAGAAAATTGCAGACAATTTTCAGTGAATTACAATTTGAAGGCCTGTGTTATAATTGACCGTAAATCTGACAGTATTTTGTGCCCATGTTTCACATTTGTAACTATAAAGCCTACGCCCAGGTAGCAGTAATTACCAGGTACAGCAGTAAGAGTAATTGGTATGAGGTATGAGTGATTATTTGAGCCTGAATGTCCAGAATCATAAGAACTAGGACAACAGTCCTAGAGCAAAGACTGGAAGGCAATGCAACCATCCAAAATGTGGTAATTATTACATCTATATAGCCAGGACAACCAAGATATATATTGTTAATTCCTAACTCTACTTATACATGTTGTTATGTTGCATGCGTTCTATACTATTCCTGCTGTTATGAAGAGGTATGAAATACAACAGAGAATTTTGGTACAGTATGTGAAGTCATAATTTAAAAATTTCATACATTCAAGTAATTGTGTAAAGTGTATCAGGAATCTAACACCAGTTGAATGTAGTTATTTATATAATATTATATCTATAATATTATATTATACATATAGCATACATTTATTCCGCAGTGCATTACTGGGAATATTTTGTCATTCACATCAATCCCTGCCCCAGTGGAGTTTACAATTTATGGGCCTGATTCAGATATGTACGTAAACCTGTAAGACATTGTAATCAAGACCAAAGACACCACGAGCTCAAAAGCAGAAGACAGCAAGACCATGGCAGAGCTTTGAGGGAGGTGTCAGTCGGTGGATTGTGACATAGTGGCTGAGGACCGCATCAGACCGCAAACATAGTAGGAGGCCTTGGGCCACCACCTCTAGGCCCCCTAGACCACCAGGGATTTCATGTAATAGGCCAAGGTAATGATAATGTGGGCAATAGGCCCAAGGCTACTAATACAGACAAAATGAAAATAACATGTGCGCCTATGAAAGCAGCTAATACCACCCCTCAATGTGACACCCACACTTTCAAACAATCAAACACAAGCAAAAATATCACTAAAGGGTCCTTTAGTGCTATATCCGATGATAACAATCAGGATGAACTTCAGTATAGAACTTTGAATGTGAAACTTCCACTGGAGTGCTTCAATTTCTTATTAATACCTCCAAAACATAATAAAAAAATTCTCATAGTGACATATGTAAAAGCAAACTGGATGTTTTTCTTTAACCAGTAGTACAGGCTCTCCTACCAAATTTGGTGGTCTACATTTTTAGGGTAGACTAGCAAGCATCGGGGAAAGAGTTAATAACCTAATACACTGGTATGGATCTTAATAGTGTTTTCTCCTCAGTTTCACCAAGGCTCCAATATGGCCATAAAATAAATGGAGAAATATCCAATAGTAAAATACTTTATGTATTACATATTTAAAAATATATAAACAAACAAAGGGTGCAATGGACTCTCACTGAGTCAAGTGGTCTACCAGATTGAATTAGTAGACAGTCTAAGCAGTGTTTAAACAGAATCCGCTCAAAGTTCCTGGACCTGAAGTAATGAATAATGCCCCAAGGCTACTAATAGTTCAGACATTAGTACTGGGTGCACTGATAATTTTGGCACTAGGCCAAGGGCATCAATAGTTTGGCCATTATTGTGTGCAGTAGGCCCAAGGTGGAATACTGAGTTCCACTGCTAGGCTCATGGTTAGTCTTAATCTGAGCAGTAGGCCATCTGCCTAGCTGTATCAAGGCATGGATGCTTTGTTAGCCTTCACATCATACACCATCCTCATTTCCTACCAAAAATACCAGTTTTCTACCAGAATCCTGTTTCCTCCCAAAATCACCATTTCTCTGCCAAAATAACAAATAAACAGATGTTTACCAGTCGGAGAGGCACAAAACCCAAGAATATGATCTGGCTGCCTGTTTTGAGGGTAGGAAGAATAGAAGAGACTTAAATTGACAGGCATTTTTGGTAAAAATACATTACTGCAGTTATTATTGTTTGATTTATATGGTTTTGTTTATCTTACACATATGTAAAGATTTTGTTTGTTGTTTTTGTTACATTAGGCTTGTGAGTTGATGGGCCTGGTTGTTTTAGTTAGTTTAGTAGTTGTGTGACACACCTTAGTTTAGGTTAGAGCTTTGCACAGTTGTTTTCCCTTGTTTCTTTCCAGGGCTCTGTGATAGTTCAAACACATCAAGAGTAATCTCAGTAAGAAGCTTTTTGTCTGTATTGTCCTTTTCAGTCTCCCTTTTTCTTCTGGGCACAAGTGGGCTATACAACTTGGTGTATGGTCACAGTTTCCCACCTAGTCTGAAATTAGTGATAGGTAAAAACACAGTGCCAGTGATGATATTCCACTTAATCCCATAATAACTCTCTGTACATTGCGGTACTCATGCTTTGTCCTTCCTTCCAGATATCTTTTTCTGAATCCTTCATCTCTCCATTCCACAAAGTGAAATCCAGGACTGTTCTCTGGAGCATCATTGACTGGATCAGAGGTGAGCACACTTGAGAGATGCCTGATAACATCTGTCATGTGGATACAAAATAGTGTATTCTGAGGCACAGTTAGAGTCAGATCCTTATATACCATGAGATGACTTAAAAGTTTTAACAGAAAAGTATGTTTCACAAGAAAGGACAAAGGCCCTCATTCAGAGCCGCTCGTTAGCGGCAGTACGCTCGTTCCGAGCGATGTTTGCACATCTGCGCATGCGTACGCTTTTTAGTACGCATGCGCGAACCAGTCAGTGCGGCCGAAAATCCTTTGTACGCTATATAGCGAGTGCCTGCTATTTTGAGTGACAGAATGAGGCGTATGTGGGTGGTAACAGGGGAAGGTGCTTGAAAATGGGGAGTGGAGATCCGAACGCAGGCGTGCTTAAAGGTCAAAACGGGCGTTTTATGGGTGTGTATATTTAAAACAGCAGCGTCATTGACCACGTTACTGGGTTATTTTATAGCCAGAACTGCACGCAAATTTGTGGTAGCAAACACCAACCACAAGAATAGCGAGCAGTTCATACGCTGGTCGATGTACTCGATTAATCTAATAAATAGCGGACATGACGTAGGATGCGTGCGGCCAGGGGGCGTTTTTAACAAATAAACGAGCGTATGTTTTGCTCGTTCGTTCAGACTTAGAGGTGTGAACACACTGCAATGTGCGTACGGATCATTTAAATAGCCACCCCTTGATTTTAAACGAACGACCGCAAATAGCGTGCGGCTCTGAATGAGGGCCAAAGATTGCTGTCTGGTTTGTATGTGACCAGACAGCTTTAAGTTGTAATGGTAGTCAATATTGGATAACCCTGTAACTAATCCAGGTAAATAATTGTAAATTATATAATTGCTTATGCCTATAATTGAGGCAACACTGCCCCTTACTGTCTATTTGTATTCATGTATATTTTCTAGTAGAATTTTGTACCATTTAAATGCTTATTCAGAATTTTTTTCGTGCCATTTGCAAGATAACAGCAGCCTTATTTTTAGGATAATAGCCTTCAGCAGGCTTGCATTAAGAAGACCAACCTGATTCTGGACACTGAAGCAAGTGGCAAGGGATCTCTGGAATATTAGACTGAATATTACACTGTTGCTTATACCGAGCTAAGTATATTCTTTGAATAATTTACTCAATGAACTGTATTTTTTTGGGACTAGTACTTCATTGTTTGTCTCATTGCCTGTGTAACCAAAGAACCTGGTTCCACTGGGAACACCATTTTTTTACATCTGGCATAGTCGGCAGGATCATCTTGGATGAAGCAACTCCACAACCTGTGCCTGGGTCAACATGAGCCTTGCCCTTAAGAATGTGCTCCAGTTCAATTGGCAGAACTTTACGCCATAGGATTGAAAGTAGCATCTGATAGGGATGCTATGGTTGTGTCAAGCACTCCCATGTCTGAAAGTAGAGCTGGTGCTGAATACCCTGGAACAGGAAGCCAGGAGAATGATCCTGGCTGTACCCTGAAGGTACTTTTCCATATCCTGGAGGATATCTATGGGAATACCTTATTTGCTACCATTTTTAGATGATGCTTCTGACTGTATACAGTAGAAGGAGGAATTTTTGCCTGATTCAATTGGATGCAATAGCTAGGATTCAAGATACTAACTTTGGTCCTTATGCAATGGTGGCTCAGTGGGTTCCATCTGCTCCTGATGCATTCAACGGAAGTAACCCCCTGGAGAGTTGTGTGAAAGATCTCAAGAAGCCCCTATTGACAATGAAAGAAAAAGTCATGTAGTTAAGGAATGATGTGTGGCACAGAAGGAGTATGGAAGAGGCTATTTACAGAGGGATACTCCTGGGCAACAACCATTTGCTACTGGGAGATTCTGAAGGCATAAACCTGTAAGATCCTCTGAGCTGCCATTAAATTAGTGTCCCTCACAGTTATGGGCCCCCCCATGGGGGAAGTGAAAGGGAGAAACTGAGCATTGTCAATTCGGTTAAGTGGATTTTTAAGTGGCTCATTGTAGTAAGTTTTAAGGATGGGAAAACCAATAGTGTCTGTTGGATACCAGCTCCCAAGTGACTACATCTTGGAATAATGTTTCCAGACCCATTATGTGCAGAGAATTGGATTAATTTGATGGCTTTCAACAACCTTCCAATCCCAGTCATATGAGTGGCATGGATATATGTGGAATTGTGTGGGCAGCTCCTTTGGTAAGTGGGGTGTCATTGTAGTTGGTGGTTCCAGTCTACATCATGGTTCCATCGTTATTGGCATGAATATCTTACGCAGTTTGCTTTGTGAAAGGACCCAGGTACTGGTAAAATCTAGAGGTGCAACAACCTGTTCAGCAAGGGTATCCAAACAGCGGAGTAACAATGTGTTGAAGCCTGCAAAGAACCAAAAGCTACTCTAGGGTTCATAAAGACTAGTGGTCAGCAGAAGGTTGAACACCCTCCTCAGCAAAAGTGATGATTCCTTTGGAAATAAGGATACACCAAGAACTGGAGGGCCTGGATATCCTGGTAGAGCCATTGTGTCCTTTTTGGTCTGATTCTGGAGTCATTATAGCTTGTACTCTTTGAGTTGTGCAGGAAGGGAGTATTTTTGAGATTGTGCACAGTACCCCAGCATCGACCCGCTTGCGAGCGGGTCTGAATCAGGCCCTCTGCTCCTTCAGGCTCAGACTCATCAGTGACAGATGCGAAGACAGGCCCAGGGAAACAACCAATTGAGGATTACTGCCAAGTTGATGCCAGTATCCCTTATACAGCTAGTCATATTGGCCAGCTCCCTTGAAAACTGTGTGCTGTTTCTTACTACATCCAGTAGCTTCACAGTTTGCGACCATGCCAGGGCAGAAGGCAGTAAATAAAAAGTTGATGTATGTTGCTGCTCATCTTCCTACTCTTTAGTCTCCAGTGGTGGTTTGGGCTCAGTAACTTACTGATTTGTCCGAATCTAAAACGAAAAGCAATTTTTTAATTTACCTCATTGATAGATTTTGAGGCTGTAGCCACACTCACAGCCATTGCTTAGTATCAGCAGTGAATTCAGGTACATGACATTATGGCCATTTTTAAGTTTACCAGCTGGCCGTCAGGCGACCATGGGCAGCGTCTATACATTATTTTGTAAATCAAATAAAGTTTACATTTTTTAATGTTTCTGTTTATAGTCTAAACTAGTGCCATTTGATAAGAAGAATAAGATACTTTTAATTAGAGATGAGCAGGTCCGGTTCTCAGGGAACCGAGCCCACCTGAACTTCGGGGATCCGAGGGGATCAGAGACACAGCTCGATCCCGCCAAAACCTCGAGATCCCGCTGTCGGATCTCGAGGTTTCACCTCGAGCAGCCATTTTAAAAGTCCCATTAAATTCAATGGGCTTAACTCTTATTTACAGAGAGAGCCATCTATCATGGCTTTCAGCCAATCAGCGCTTGCCTATAGACTTCAATGGGAAAAATGTAAGATAGATACCGCCCATGCCCCACACTTACACCGCTATCCCCGATGTCGACACCGCCGCACCCCTGTGCTGCTGACACAGCTGGAATCTATGTGGTGCCGACACTGCCGGCACCGCTGCACTGAGGACACTGCTGGCACCCCTGCACTACCAACACCGCCAGCACCCCGACACTGAGGCCACTGCTGGCACCCCCGCTCTGCTGACACTACCGGCACCCAGCACTGAGGACATTGCCAGCACCCCTGCACTGCCAACACTGCTGGCACCCCAACGCTGAGGACACCACAAGCACCCTCACACTGCCGATGCTGCCGGCACATCCGCACTGAGGGCCTGATTCTGTAAGGATCATAACTGCAAAGCTGCACTCAGGCAGCTTTGCAATTGTGATCCTTTCAGATATGGTAATGCACAGGAGGCATCACGCCCCCTGTGTATTACTTAACTGAGCTGCATTGTTCAACACAGCATTGGTTAATCTGCCGTACCGCTGCAGCCGGCCACTGCAGTTTAGAGGTAGAGGCCAGGAAATCTCCATCACCCTGCAGAGATCCTGGCTTCTTCCCTCCCCCACAACGGTGGCGACACACCTACATATCAGGTGACTGAGCCTGTTGCTGCCCCCTTCCCATCCCCAAACAGCAGCAGACTGTCAATCACTGACAGTCTGCTGCCAATTTGCAAGCGTACTTGCAGACCCATTCTGAGCATGCACAGAATGGATATGGCGCCTGCGCAGATTCCCCAACTTCGGGAATCTGCATTCAGCAGTGCACTGCTGAATCAGGCCCTGAGGATACTGCTGGCACCCCTGCACTGCCGACACCACCAGCACCCCCGCACTGAGGATACCGCTGGCACTCCGGCTCTGCCGGCACCCAGCAGTGAGGACACTGCCATAAACCCTGCACTGCTGACACTGCTGGCACCTCTTCTCTGCCAACACCACTGGCACCCTGCACTGAGGACACTGCCAGTACCCCTGCACGGCCGACAATGCTGGTACCCTCACACTGAGGACACCACCAGCACACTCACACTGCTGGCACCCATGCACTGAGGACACTGCCAACACACCCTCACTGTGGACACTGCTGGCACCCCTTCTCTGCCAACACCGCTGGCACCCTGCCGCTCCTTGTACTGAGGACACAATCAGCACCCCCACACTGCCGACACTGCTGGAACTCCTGCACTGAGGACACCACTAGCACCCCTGCACTGTCGACACCGCCAGCACCCCACACTGAGGACAAAACTGGCACCCCCACTCTGCTGACACTGTCAGCACCCTGCATGGAGTACACTGCCAGCACCCCCGCACTGACGCCCCCCATACTGAGTACAGTGTCAGCCCCCCTACACTTCCGACACTGCTGGCACGCCTACACTGAGGACACTACTGACACCCCCACACTGCCAACACCACCAGCACCTTAACACTGTGGACGCTACTGGCATTCTCTCACTGAGGACACCGCTGGCAGCCCCGCTCTGTTTACACTGCACTCACAGTAAGTACACTATTGGTATATCCAAACTGCACTGTATCCAGTGCTCTGAATCAGGGCTGTTTATTTTTTTATAGAACGGCCTCCTGGCTGCTCGCATAGCTGTGGGTGACCACCCACAGCTACAGCGAGCGGCCATGATGATGGTCGCGATGGTCAAGACCATCGCGACCATCGGGCTTGCGACGAGACCCTTGTGGTAGGGTCTCGTGGCCGCAAGCCCCAGAGAGATTTCAGCTCTAACAGAGCTGGAATCTCTTCACTGACATCACTTGTGATGTCAGTGGGGCCGCCCCCAAACGACAGGCATTCTCATGGGAACGCCTCAGTTTGGGCAGCCACCCCCCCTGGCCCGCACACCAAAGGGGGCGACTTGTCACTCAGCATCTACAGCTCGCCCCCTTTGTTGCGAGACCCGGAGCGACGGAATGCCCGTCGCTAGCCGGGTCTCGAAAATGCGCACGACGGAGCCGGCTCCGTCGTGCACATGTGTTGTGGGCCACCATCGACCCGGTTGTGAGCTCTCAGCACTTGCGACCGGGTCTGAATCAGGCCCTATATACCACACTGTATCCAACCCGCACTGTATACCACACTGTGTCTGACCTGCACTGCATCCAATCCACACTGTATTCCACACTGTATCACACACTGTATCCAACCTGCACTGTATCCAACCCACACTAATTGCCGCACTGTATCCGGCCTGCGCTGTATCCAACCCACACTGTATCCCGCACTATATCAGACCCGCACTGTATCCAACTCTAAAACAATGCAACACTTAAATTTACTAAAAATTGTGAGTGGAATATCCTTGCTCAAAACAAGTAGTCGTAGTTAGCAAGCAGCAAACAAAAAACCCTAAACCATGTGTAAATAACAACAGCAGACCTGAATGTCCCCTACACAAGTGCACCTGCCCCCAGCACATGCCTATTCTCAGTTCCCAATCTGTATTCCCCTCCTGGGGGTGCTGCGCCACTGATGTCTGGCACTCTATTCCCATGTAAAGCCCCGTTCAATCAACCTTTTTGTTGAGCAGTTCCCCAAAATCTCCCCAACCATAAAAACAGCGTTCCATACCTGCGGGTTAGAAAAAGTGTTGGTTAGATTAGATACAGTGCAGGGTAAAGTGTGGGTCAGATACAGTGCAGGTCAGATACAATGCGGGTCGGATACAGTGTGGGATACAGTGTGGGTTGGATGCAGTGCAAGCCAGATACAGTGCAGTATACAGTGTGGGTTGGATACAGTGCAGGTCAGATACAGTGCGGTATACAGTGTGGTTCTGATATAGTGTGGGATACAGTGTGGGTTGGATACAGTGCGGGCCGGATATAGTGCAGGACACAGTGCAGGATACAGTGCGGGTTGGAAACAGTGCATGCCGGATACAGTGCAATATACAGTGTGGGTTGGATGCAGTGCAGGTCGGATACAGGGCCTGATTCAGAGCCTCCCGTAAGCGGCTGCTCGCTCGCTCCGAGCGATGTTCGCACATCTGTGCATGCGTATGCGTCGTAATGCGCATGCGCCAACCAAAACAGCGAGGGCCTGCTAATTTGAGTGACAGAATGAGGCATTTGTGGGTGGTAACAGGGGAAGGTGCTTGAAAACGGGGAGTGGAGATCCGAACGCAGGAGTGCCAAACGGTCAAAACGAGTGTTTAGTGGGAGTGCATAATTAGTAAAGGAGTGTCATCGACCATGTCACTTGGTTGTGTTAGCCTGAACTGCTCGCAGTGATTGCGGGAAGTAAAACCTACCACAAGCACTGCGAGCAGTTCAGACGCCTTTCGATGTACTCGATTAATCTAATAAATAGCAGAGATGACGTATGTTGCGAATGGCCATCTTTACAAAATAGCGAGTGCATGTTTCGTTCGCTCGCTCAGACATAGAGGCGTCAACAGACCGCAAAGAGCGAGCGCTCAATTTAAATAGCCGGCCCCTTTTATTGAACGACCGTTCGCAAATAGCGTCCGGCTCTGAATCAGGCCCACAGTGCGGGTCTGATATAGTGTGGGATGCAGTGTGGGTTGGATACAGTGCAGGCCAGATACAGTGCAGTATACAGTGTGGGTTGGATGCAGTGCAGGTCAGATACAGGACCTGATTCAGACCCGCTCGATAGATGCGTATGATCGCACGATGCGTATGTAAATTTGAGAAGGCAGTCGATCGCACTGACAGGCATAAGCACACCCACTATGTCTTGGCGTGCGATCACTCTGTGTATGCAGATGCCCACCAGCCTGTCTTAAGATGCCCATTTATGTACGTCATCTCCAGGAAGTGTATGCAACCATCAGTAACACTGAGTACAACCGGATACATACGCAGCGCTTGTGGTTTACCATACCCTACCGCAAGCACTGCGAGCACTTCAGTGTAAAATCCAGCCAGGTGACGTGTACTATGACGCTGCCTCTTAATTATGCATGCCTCTGAAAAGGCGTTAAGATGCTCAGGCATGCCTGCGTTTGCACCTCCACTCCCCCGTTTCTAACGGCCAGCCCCTATCACCACCCACAAACAGCTTCTCCTGTCACTCATTCAGCTGGGCAGTCTATGTGCAGCGAGTGAACGCTTTCCTATCTCTCGCACTGGTTTGCGCATGCGCACTGCCACATAATGAAAACATCGGCAGTCTGCGTGCGAACGCTTCTTAGCGAGCGGGTCTGAATCAGGTGCGGATATAGGCCCTGATTCAGAGCCGTTCGTTAGAGGCAGTACGCTCGTTGCGTTCCGATGTTGAGCAACCGCGCATGCGTCGGTGTTACACTGCGCATGTGCGTACGGCAGATTGCGAGTTTTTTTTGTCTCGTTCGTCAAATAGCGTACAGGAAGTGGCATGTCAAATGTGATTGACAGAACAGGCCGTTTTTGGGCGTTGACGGGGGTGGAGATGGAAAAACGCAGGCGTGGCGAGGCGTTTTTGGGGCGTACATACATTAACAAATGCGAACGTCAAATGTGTTCGTACAAACTCATTCGTCACTGGATGATCCTCTTTCCCTTCAAAATGCTCGCACAGCTTAGGGGCTGGATAACACGACCACAGTGGCGATGGCCTTCTCCTCCGTCCCGGCACTCCACGATGTTGCATCGATTAATCACGGCTTGTCAGAAACTCAATTAGTGTTGGATTGAAAACCGGCTTGGTATGTGTTTGGAAAGCAGTTTTTTTGGATAGCACAAAACCGAACGCAGGTGGAAATCATAGCTGCTAATGTCAGGATTACACAATCAATTAGCGTACATTTGTGGGGGTGTATTTTGGCCGCAATGTGTTCGTTTTTGGACTATTGTAACAATAATGTCATCATGTTTAGGTTTGGTCCCTCATTTTGTGTTTGCAAGGTGTTTTGTACTCCTTAGGTAATGTTTTAAACGTTCCTTAACGAGCACTTTTTTTACAATGTGTAATTTTTGTTTTTGAACGTTGTTGGCTTGTGGGCCCGGATTAAAAGTAACCCATTTTGTCAATAATGTCAGAATACAAAGTCGTGCATTTCTGGAAAATTTATTTGTATCCACCCATAAAAAAAAACACATATTGAACTACAACATTTTGGGCAGTGTTCCACAATATTTATTAATTGTGCAAACAATAATTTTTGAATAAACGTAAATGTAAAAATTAAAAACAATTCACAAGAAAGGAGAGAGAAGTTTTGGCCAGAAAGGAATATGAGGCAAGCACAGAAGGAGTATGGGAAAAGTAGCCAATGGTGTCACCGTTTTTTCGCCCATTTAGCTGGGGGAGGGAGGGCGCCAGACCGGGTCCGGGATGTCATCGGGCTGGCCTGTCCAGAGGCAGATGTTGTGGCCTCTGGACTAGGCACAGGGCTAGGCACATTTGGAGGATTGGCTGATGTTGTGCCAGAGGTGGAGGATCCTGATGTTCCGGCAGGAAGGGAGGTCGGCTCCACCATGTGCTGGCGAACGAGCTGCTCCAGGGCAGTGGCGATGCGGATGTTGGCCCTGGTATTTTCCACCAGGGCCTGACCAATGGTCACGTTGGCCGCAGCATTTTGCTCCAGGGCCTCAGCCACCCGTACCAGACTGGCGTCCATCCTCTGCAGAATCTCCGTATGGAAATCCGATTTTAAATTGAGTTCTGTGAGGAGGGACACTGCCTGCGAGGGGGATTGCCCTGGACTGGCTTCTGCAGGGTCCTCTGCCGGATGTACTGGTTCCTCCCCTGCAGAGCCAGCAGAAATTCTGCGGCCAAGGCTCCCCTCTGGAGCAGACTCATCCGCCTGTGTCTCTGTTGGAAAAATGAGAAAAGACTCACATTAAAATCGACATATTGGCACAATAACATTTCACAGTTGGTGACATCACAACATTTACCTGGGACAACATGAGGAGCCGCAAAGTCTGGCATGTCCGTATCCATGTTGGACACGCCAAACACCTCCACAGGCTGCACACACCCCTGTGCCAGCTCTTCTAAATCAGTAAACTCCAATGACACAGGGGTGGGACCTCCACCTGTCCCCCTTGCATGCCTAGCCCTGTGTGCCATTTTTTGTTTCAGGCGATACTTGAAGTCTTGCCATCTGTGGGTTAAATTGGAACCATTACTTTTTATTTGATTTGGTTGTTGGTTTTAGGGTGGTCAAGTGTTTACTTACCGCCGTTTGACATCCCGGGCTAGACGGACATAATCCCCCACCCTATTGACATCCACGGCTACCTCGTCCCACATTCTCCACTTCTGGCTTGCACTCATATTCCTGTCTGCCTGTGGCAGGATGTCCATACACTTCTGAATCAAAACCTCCATCTCCTTTCTTGTGAATTGTGGCTGCCTTTTCTTTTTGGCAGCTTTGCCCGGATTACTGGGCCCAGCAGCCTCTTCCATGTCATCCTCCTCACCTATTTGGGGTAATTTGAAGAAATCTCAACTTCCCAACTTGCACAATAATATGTTTATAATTAATCATTGAGTCAAAATGCATGAAATACTTACCGTGGGACTGTTGTCCATTGTTTTCCTGGTCTGTATCCATGTGTGTTGTTTCAACTAGAAATACACCAGAATTGTGTTTTTGTCTCGTGACGTATTTATACATGCGTCCTTATTTTGCGGCCGCATCATTGATTGTGCGTTCCTCTGATCCTTCCTTAATTTGGGCGGGAAACAAAACACTATTTATGGGTTGGGGCGTTTCGACTCGAGGTGGCGTTTATTGAATGTTGGAGGTTACGTTGGTTGGAGTTGATTGTTGGCTGGTTTAGGAGATAGCGTTTATTGTGTTTTTTTCTTGGGTTAGCGTTTTTTCTTGGTTTTTCGTTCCTTTTTTTTCACTTTTGGTTTTTTGGCTCGTTTCCAGTTTTGGTAAGTTTGGGGAAGTATAACTTCGGGGCAATTTGTCTCTCATTGTGGTGTTGAATTTTCTAATATGTTTTTTCCGTCATTTCATCTCTCTTAGGTTTTTTTTTGGCTCTGCCCCAAAGACATTTTGGTCCGGTTTCTTAGATATTAGCTCTTGGTAAGTTCATGTGTTAAATTGTTTAGGGAAAGTTCTTGTTTGTCTGTACGCAACTTTGGTTGGCCTTCCACATGTTACGTTGTTTTTTGCCAAATCGAACTCTGTGTTTTTTTTTTATTTTTTTGCGGCGTTATTGTGCCCTGTATTTGCGAACTAATTAGCGCATTTTTACTACTTGCTATTGTGCCCTGTATTTACGAACTAATTAGCGCATTTTTACTACTTGCTATTGTGCCCTGTATTTGCGAACTAATTAGCGCATTTTTACTACTTGCTATTGTGCCCTGTATTTGCGAACTAATTAGCGCATTTTTACTACTTGCTATTGTGCCCTGTATTTGCAAACTAATTAGCGCATTGTGAAATGTGTATTCATCCCTTAATAATGTTTTTTGTCGCCTGGAGCATTGGTTGATTACATTTGGCCTCTATTTGACGTAGTGTGTGTAACGTCATTTTGCTCTTGGGCCAAATGTGTGTGTGTCCCCTTTTATGTTTTGTGTTGCTTAAATTTGTGATAATGACATGGCCAGCATAAAATGATGTATATTTTTGATGTTATTATTTGCAGTTACAACATATCATGACAATACCCCGGCATGTAAGCATCAATGGATGGTATTTGAAAGCAAAGTTACATGTATTTTTATTGGGTGTTGTAAAAAGGCTGACCTTCCAATGTTGTCATTTCAGGTTGATTTGGGTCGGATTGTTCTGGCCCTGCTCCCGGAATTCAACCAACCTCAATCTCGTCCCAGGCGTAGGCATCGTAGGCGTGCAAGGCCCCAGATATTTCGAACACGTATCACCCTTTTTGGAATGCCAGATGATGAGGTTTTAAGACGATACCGTCTTCCTCCAAAAATCATCATAGACACTCTCTCATTAATAGAGAGTGATCTTGAGCGGCAAATTGACAGTCCTACAGCAATTCCACCACTTACGCAATTAATGGTGGTGTTACATTTCTGTGCCTCAGGATCGTTCCAAACAATGGTGGGCATCTCACAATCCTCCTTTTCCCGGATCCTGAGGGCAGTGATGGAGGCACTTTTCAAGCACCTCCATCATTTTATTCAAATGCCTTTGGATATGGGCGCCCTTAGTGTGGCCAAGGCCAATTTTTACCAAATAGCTGGCTTCCCACACATCATAGGGGTTGTGGATGGTACTCACATATCACTTCAGCCTCCAGCACGGCTGGAGGCAATATTTAGAAACCGTAAACACTATCACTCCCTGAATGTAATGGTGGTATGTGATGCCTCCCTCCAGATCCTGTCCCTGAATGCAAAATTACCAGGAAGTGCACATGACTCCTTCGTCATCCGGCAATCAGGGATATGGCACAAATTAACCAACCTACAAGCTGGTGATGCGTGGCTTCTGGGTAAGTGGAGACCTTTTGTACATAACAATGTTAAGCTTCATACAGAGTGAGCCTGATGTTGTCTTTTCGTTTTCACAGGAGACAGTGGCTACCCTTGCATGCCCTGGCTGCTCACTCCTTATTTGGCTCCCACACCAGGGCCACAAAATGAGTATAATTCCACACTTACTGCCACCAGGCAAGTGGTGGAGCGCTGTATTGGCCTTTTAAAAGGCCGATTCAGATGCCTCCACCGCTCTGGTGGCGAACTCATGTATTTGCCGGATATGGTTTCGAAAATTGTGGTCCTGTGTGGGATATTTTACAACATCGCCATAAGGAGTGGTGTCCCAATGCAGCCAGAGGATGCCTTACCTGAGGATGGCCCCCCCGAGGTTGGTCGGAGGTCAGTATGTGGGGGGGCCATACGCGATGATGTGGTGGCCAGATTTTTTAGGTAATTATTTGCAAAAAAACAGTGTTGCTACCTAATGTGGTTGGGTTTGTTTGAGAGCATCTAATTTTTTGCTAATTTTTTTCTCCCTCTTCTGTTTTTTGACATAATCTTTGGCACTCCAACGATGACTACTTCCTGCTACCCTTACAAAACCTGTATGTGGATATTTTGTGGCTATATTCTGGAACACTTATTGCCACGCCATATATGTGGAATCATGTTGGCATGGTCCTTCGTCAACCAGTTCTTGATTGTTTTTTTTTTATGTTTGTTTTTTGGTATGTGTTGTATTTGAGATTATCACTGTGTGTTTTGTTTGTGAGTGACCACTTTGAATTTTCTGTTATGTTGGTAATAAATGTTTTTAGAGTGAAATGTTGTCCCTTTTTTGTAACGTTACCACCAAGTGTAACCAGGTTCACACACGTAACATTTGACTAAGGGGTAATCCAGTACTGACGCCATTTGAGCCAAAATGATTCCTTTATTCAGGGTCCAAAGACTCCAAACCAACACCAAAAGGAAGCCTGTACAATCCTTTTGCTTCGTAATATTGCCCTAAGCTGCTTGCACACCAACTAGGAACCTGGAAAATGTTGAAATATCTAATTGTGACTACACCAAAAAAGGAAAATAAGATTTGTACTGTTAGGTGTTTCTTGTGGCTGTTTGACCCAAAAATACAACACACACTCTTATTGGCCCAAATGTGAAATCCTTGCAGGAACACTCTACTTATGTCAGGGTAAACAATATGTGGTTGGGACAAAACGAATGAGCCAGAACGTAACTTCAAATAAAACAATTTATTTACAGAATGGTGAAAAAAAAAAAAACTACTCCCTAAGGAGGACCGACATACGGTCAAGGACCACCAGCACCACGATGATAGTGCTGTGCATCTGGGCCACACATCCGGCTAAATTTGCCCGAAGCCTCTGTTCCTCTGTGGGTGAGAAAAATTTGGGGATTAATACAACAATATTGAAACCACATAAAAAAACAATGTAAAAAAATAAAAAACACAAAAAACATTTTAGCAAAACTGCATTAAAAATCATCAGACTAAAATGGTGTAGGGCAAAAATACAAGGCATATGTCCAAATTCAGACAGGTGTGCTATGTGTATGTTGAAAAAAGCAGTAACAGGTTACGGCAATCGACCAAAACCACTTATTTTTGGGAAAAAAACACAAAAAACAAAAAAAATAAACAAAAAACAGTTTGTGTCGATAAAAACCTGCAAAAAAAAACATACCGGAAGACCCAACGCCAGCTACAGAAGGCCCTCCATCGTCCTCCTCGGAGGTGGGTCCATTCCCCAAAGATCGGGGCGGTGTAATGACCGACTCCGGGGAGGGGGTCATTCGAAGAGGGGTGGTTGGAGGAGAGGGGGAATTGGGACGGAGGGGAAGGAGTCCAGAAAAATCTGGCTGAGGGTGTAGGAAGGCTGGGGAGGAGGGGGGAATAGGGGAAGGAGTGGAGTTGGAGTGTTGGCTGGGGGTGGGGGAGAGTGGCCGTGCTCGCCATCTGGCGGGACACTGATGGCGTAGTCTTCACTGGGCCCCTAAAAGATGGTAAACAAATTGGGGTTAGTTCCAACACAAATCCGCAAACAAAATCAATTTCAAATGCACCCCCAAAACCAAAAAAAAAAAAATAATGAGGAGAATGAATACATCTGAAAGACAGGGAAAATATGGCCATGCAGATAGGAGGAGAATGAATACATCTGAATGACAGGGAAAACATGGCCATGCAGATGGGAGGAGAATGAATACATCTGAAAGACAGGGAAAACATGGCCATGCAGATATGAGGAGAATGAATACATCTGAAAGACAGGGAAAACATGGCCATGCAGATATGAGGAGAATGAATACATCTGAAAGACAGGGAAAACATGGCCATGCAGATATGAGGAGAATGAATACATCTGAAAGACAGGGAAAACATGGCCATGCAGATATGAGGAGAATGAAAAAATATGAAAGACACGGAAAACATTGCCATGCAGATATGAGGAGAATGAATAAATATGAAAGACAGGGAAAACATGGCCATGCAGATAGGAGGAGAATTAATAAATATGAAAGACACGGAAAACATGGCCATGCAGTTAGGGCCACAAAGACAAACATGAAAACCACAATCCATTAAACTTACTCGCAGCGATCTGCATGCGAAAGCATGCCAGCAAGCGGGGCGTCCGCCGTTGCAGGTCCGACCACCTGCACACCAGCTGCCCGTTATGGCGGCGTGAGCCGAAGGAGCGCAGGCGGGCCCGAATTCCGCATATGCGGATCGCTTCTCCCGGTTGGTGATGGGTGGAGGCTGGATGGTTATCCGCCGATCCATCACCTCCGTAAGCACCAGCAGCTCGCGCCTGGTGAATGCGGAGGCTCTCATGATGGCAATGGAGTTTTTCTAAAAAATCATTTTTGATAAAGCATGTTACGATTGAGGGAGGTAGGCAGAATAAACGAGTAGTTAATCGAAATGTCTCAGTCCAACTTCCGGGTAGTACTAGTGCGTGCGTTCCCTTCAAACCACTTCGGGGATGTACGCTCGCTATTCGGCACGCTCGTTAGTTAGAGGAGGGGTCGCCTGAGTTTGGGGAGGATGTTTTGATGCGAACGAAAATACGAGCGTGTGCCTGAATTTATATATTTCTTTACGTTCGCCCAACGTACGAACGGCCACTTGCGTCCGGGTCTGAATGAGGGCCATAGTGCGGGATACAGTGCAAGATACAGTGCAAGTTGGATACAGTGCAGGCCGGATACAGTGCAGTATACAGTGCGGGTTGGATACAAGGCCTGATTCAGAGCCGCTCGTAGGCGGCCGCTCGTTCGCTCCGAGCGATGTTCGCACAACTGCGCATGCATATGGGTTGTAATACGCATGCGCGAACCAGTCATTGCGGTCGGAAATTGTGTGCTCGCAAAATAGCGAGTGCCTGCTAATTTGAGTGACAGAATGAGGCGTTTTTGGGTGGTAACAGCGGAAGGTGCTTGAAAACGGGGAGTGGAGATCCGAACGCAGGCGTGCCAAAAGGTCAAAATGGGCGTTTTAAGGGTGTGCATAATTAACAAAGCAGCGTCATCTACCACGTCACTTGGTTGTTTCTTAGCCTGAACTGTTCGCATGATTGCGGTAGGAAAATCCTACCACAAGCACTGCGAGCAGTTCATACGCCTTTCGATGTACTCGATTAATCAAATAAATAGCGGAGATGACGTAGGATGCGAGCAGCCAGGGGGCGTCTTTACAAAATAGCGAACGCATATTTCGTTCGCTCGCTTAGACATAGAGGCGTCAACAGACCGCAAAGAGCGAGCGCTCAATTTAAATAGCCGGCCCCTTTTTCTAAACGAGCGAGCACAAATAGCGTCCGGCTCTGAATCAGGCCCACAGTGCGGTATACAGTGCGAGTTGGATACAGTGCAGGTCAGATACAGTGTGGGTTGGATACAGTGCAAGAGCTCTCTTCTTGCTTCTCTGGTGTGCAGAGGCAGATACTGACACCTAGATGTGACAGAGCCGCAACTGTAGAAGACAGCTGATGGTAAGTGAGCCTCTCCTCTTAGTAACACCTGGGTCACTTATAGCACTGCCATAGGTGCCTATGGCTGCGCTATGTAAACCAGGTGCAGCATGATATTCTAGCATGATATTAGCGCTATCAGGCAGAAGGCAGAGAAAAACCCTTTAGTACATATTGATATGCGATATGCATAGGAATTTTCTCTGCTTATTTCGTTTAGCCCCCTTATCTCCACTTAATACAAAGACCCCATCATCCCTCTCCACTTTATCTCTCTCCAAGGCTTGATACATCTCCCCAAGGCCTGTCTCCAGTGTTCCTGTGCCTTCTGCTACTGACATACATGTATGATTCGGATTGTTTCTGACTAATTTTTTGCTTTATCCCTTGGCTCAGTTCATTTACCCATGTATACATTGGAAGCCTTTATTCTCTGCATTAACCCTTTGGCTTCTATGCATTAGTTCCATGTACTAAACTTTTTTATTTGACCATTCTCATCCTCCAAAAAAGAATCCACTCAAGGCACTATGACCTGCTTGCTGGTTGTAGTTAAGTCCAAGGGGTAAATTTAAAAAGATTCGAGTTTGGTAGAGATTGCAATCTCGGGTGAGTTGAGGCATGTTTTTCATCTCGCAAATTTACTAAAGGGAAAACTCTGGTGAGTTTGGGGGAGAGTTCTTTAATCTTACTCGTAAAAAAAGGGGAGATCGCAAACTTGAATCCACTCACCATCGGGCAAACTTGGAAGTACTTTTCATGAAAAAGATGCCGTTTGCATATTTACTAAGATTCGAGATTTCATTCTCAGGTGAGATTACAGCAAACTCGCAGAGAAATTGAAGTTTCAAACACTCACCCTCCTGAGCTGCGAGTTTGCCAGGAACATAGTTACACAGATCATTGTGATTTGTATATGTTTCTGCATGTGTACTTAATGTATAGTGTTTATTTTAAAAAAATATATATATTGGGTCCCCCCTCAAAAGCCATAACCAGCCCCAGACTGGTCAGCCAGTCCCGGTTCCAAAAAATACGGGGAACAAAACGAGTAGGGTTCCCCGTAATTTAGGAACCAGCACATGGCTACAGGGCCAGTGGTGGTTTTAAATGTAGGGTGACAAAAATTGCATAGGGGTCCCCCTATATTTAAAACCAGCACCGTGTAACCAGCCAATGAGTGGCCTCTACATGTAAAGCGGCCGCTAATTGGCGAGCGGCACATGGGAAATAACAGATGATTATGGGGAGAAGAGGATAGACCAGCTGGTACAGGTAAGTATGTGTGAGTGGGTTAGGTGCATGTATTAAAGTTTTACTAGATACGGTGTGTGTGTACTGTGTTTTTCTTATCTATTTATTTTACAGTGGGGGCAAGGGTGCCTTCCACCTGCTGGCACTTGTAGTTCCACTAGTGCCAAAGGGCAGGCATGCTGGCACCTGTAGTTCCACTGTAAAATACAATAGTTTTCTACTGTTTTACACTTTATTACCCCCGTACCCACAGCCCAGGGGTGCAGGGAAGAGCCCTGGGCTTCACACCAAGCCTAGGGTTTCGGGAGAGGGGGAACCCCTTTTTTGGTGGGTCCCCACCTCCTCTGAGATCCCCGGCTTGGCCTGACTGGCTTGGGGTGAGAATGCTTTGGCCATAGAGTCCTGGTAATAGGGTCTCCTGGCTGTGGCATTACACTCCGGTCGGTTTGGGTCCGGTGCTGGTTTTAAATATAGGGGGACCGCTATGCAATTTTTCCCCATATATTTAAAACTAGCACTGGCCCAGCAGCCATGTGCTGGTTCCTAAATTACAGGGGAACCCTACTCGTTTTGCTCCCCATAATTTTTGGAACCAGAACTGGCTGACCAGTCTGGGGCTGATTATGCTTTTGGGGGGGGACCTTATGTTATTTTTTTTAAAATGTAACCCTTCTTTTACAGGTATAACACACAAACAGCCTTCATATACCTCACTGATATGTGCAGGCTGCTAGCTCGGGAGATATTTGCAGAGAGAAAACACTGCAATCTCAGGTGAGTAATCTCACCTAAACTTTTAACTCGGGGGAGATATCTCGATTTGCTTCACCAATCGGAAAACTCACTTTCAGCTAAACTCACTACTTAGTAAAACATACAACAAAGGTGATCCCGCACCAATATATATCCACTACAAAGAATAGATATTATGTTGATGCTATGACCCAAAAAGACTCCATCCATATCTCTTAATATCTGATATTTTTTAGTACATGTGGAGGTACTCCATGGTAGTCTTATAATTAGAATTAATTAGAAAAACAGAAGAGAAAGCTAAGACTAATACCTGGTGCACTTGTCGGGTCAATATAATATGGTGCCCAAAATGTATTCTCTGGAATTATTCTAAAATATTACTTTTATTTCTTTAGTATTTATAAAAATTTTACTTTGTCCAAAATTAGGCGAAATATATAATGATTAAAATCAAAGAATTTAAAGGAAAGTGTGTATACATATGTAGAAAATAATGTATTTTAAGTGTTTTAAAAATGTCACCTATAATCGGTCTGTTTCACGTGTTATTTTGCAATACTGAGTACTAAAGAATTGTTAGTGTAGTCTCCTTGGTGTGTCTCAAATATATTGATAATTTAATATTGGGCTTGGATTATAATGTACAGTGCATCCGGAAAGTATTCACAACGCTTCACTTTTTCCACATTTTGTTATGTTACAGCCTTATTCCAAAATGGAATAAATTAATTTTTGTCCTCAAAAGTCTACACACAATACCCCATAATAACAACGTGTAAAAAGTTTTTTTGCGATTTTTGCAAATTTAATAAAAAAAGACACTAAGAAATCACATGTACATAAGTATTCACAACCTTTGCTTAATACTTTATGGATGCACCTTTGGCAGCAATTACAGCCTAAAGTCTTTTTGCATATGATGCCACATGCTTGGTACACCTATTTTTGGGCCGTTTCGCCCACTCCTCTTTGCAGCACCTCTCAAGCTCCATCAAGTTGGAGGGGAACTGTCGGTGCACAGCAATTTTCAGATCTCTCCAGAGGTGTTCAATTGGATTTAAGTTTGGGCTCTGGCTGGGCCACTCAAGGACATTCACAGAGTTGTCCTGAAGCCACTCATTTCATATCTTGGCTGTGTGCTTAGGGTCATTGTCCTGCTGAAAGACGAACCATTGCCCAAGTCTGAGGTCAAGAGCGCTCTGGAGCAGGTTTTCATCCAGGGTGTCTCTGTACATTGCTGCATTCATCTTTCCCTCTATCCTGACTAGTCTCCCAGTTCCTGCCACCGAAAAACATACCCACAGCATGATGCTGCCACCACCATACTTCACTGTAGGGATGATTTTGGCCTGGCGATGAGCGGTGCCTGGTTTCCTCCAAACATAATGCCTGGCATTCACACCAAAGAGTTCAATCTTTGTCTCTCATGGTATGAGAGTCCTTCAGGTGCATTTTGGCAAACTCCAGGCAGGCTGCCATTTGCTTTTTACTAAGGAGTGGCTTCCATCTGGCCACTCTACCATACAGGCCTGATTGGTGGATTGCTGCAGAGATGGTTGTCCTTCTGGAAGGTTCTTCTCTCTCCACAAGGGAATGCTGTAGTTCTGGCAAAGTGACCATTGGGTTCTTGGCCACCTCCCTGACTAGGGCCCTTCTCCCCGATTGCTCAGTATAGACGGCCAGCCAACTCTAGGAAGAGTCCTTGTGGTTCCAAACTTCTTCCATTTATGGATGATGGAGGCCACTGTGCTCATTGGGACCTTCAAAGCAGCAGATCTTTTTCTGTACCCTTTCCCAGATTTGTGCCTCGAAACAATCCTGTCTCGGAGGTCTGCAGACAATTCCTCGGACTTCATGCTTGGTTTGCGCTCTGACATGCACTGTCAAGTGTGGGACCTTATATAGACAGGTGTATGCCTTTCAAAATCATGTCCAATCAACTGAATTTACCACAGGTGGACTCCAATTAAGCTGTAGGAACATCTCAAGAATGATCAGTGGAAACAAGATGCACCTGAGCTCAATTTTGAGCTTCATGGCAAAGGTTGTGAATACTTATGTACATATGATTTCTTAGTGTCTTTTTTTATTAAATTTGAAAAAATCTCAAAAAACCTTTTCACACGTTGTCATTATGCTGTATTGTGTGTAGAATTTTGAGGACAAAAATGAATTTATAAGGCTGTAACATAACAAAATGTGGAAAAAGTGAAGCGTTGTGAATACTTTCCGGATGCACTGTATAAAATATATACTCCAATTTATAAATAATATGTAACACCAAGTGCTTTGGGTGATAATTGAATGCCTTTATTTTCCCGGGACATAAAGGAGAAATCACTGTCCCCCGTACTGTATTATTGTCTTACCAGATTATGTAGAATTAATGCTTCAATAATGTACTGATGCCTCTATTGTGGGTAGAGCTATTAGTATCTGGCAGTACAAATCCAAATATCACAGTGAAATTGTGACAGGAATCCTACATGCATAGGCCCAAGAGAAGGAAAATGGAGGTCCAGTGGATAAGGAACCAGTTGAGGAGATGCAATTGGAAGAGACAATGGGCCCATCAGAGAAGGGGCCAATTGGATTAGTGGTCAGTGGAGGTGGAAGATATGAGACCATTGGAGGATGGGCCACTGAAGGAGATATCAGAGTCTACCATTGACATTGCAGAAGAAACATAAATATACTTTTTTATTCTTGGAGTACATGTACTAAGGCAGCACTTATCAATACAATACTTTAGTTCCTGCTTAGCCTATTATTGTTGCAAAATGTACTAAAAAGTAGGGAAGATAAATTGAGGATGCACAGAACAATAGGTCGCAATACACGCTATGCTTCAAAACCCTCCTACTCTTTGGTGAAAGACTGACACCATTAAAAAGTTTTTTAATTATAAATGCTGTTACTTCTTCACTATGCGCATGAGAGGCAGCAGATAATGGCAGCTGAAGCTGACGAAAATGCAGCTGAGACACTGTGCAGAGACGTTAAATATTTAGGTTGTTTTCTTTTCTATAAAAGCTGATGTACCACCATATACTGTACCCTAAGGCTGCACAGACAGAAAACTATTGCCGCAGGCTGAATAACTGATGTCAGCTTTAGTGGATATTGGGAACCAATATGTTTAACAATTAGCACTGGTTATATTTGATTTAGGGGTGAGCGGGTTCGGATTTCTGAAATCCGAACCCCCCCGAGCCCCCCCGATCCAATGGCCGATCTGAGTCAGGCTCGACTTATCGCCCGCCTGACTCGGATCTGAAATCAAGGCAAAACGTCATCATCCCACCTTCCGGGTCTCGCGGGTTTTGGATCCTATATAAGGTACCCGCTTCGGCGCCATTTTCTCACTCGGCTGTGGACAGTGAAGAGGGAGGGTGGGAGTTAGGGCTGGCTGGGCTGTGTAGTGTAGTGTAGTGCAGAGTAGTGTTGTGTTGTGCTGTGCTGTGCTGTGCTGCTGTTGCCCACTACTTCAAAGTCCATAGGGGCTGGCTGTGTTGTGCTGTGCTGCTGTTGTTAATAGGGGCTGTGTCCACTACTTCAAAGTCCATAGGGGGTGGGTGGACTGTGTTGTGCAGTCAGTTCTCCATAGGGGCTGTGTCCACTCCAAAGTCCCGTGCAGTGTCCCAGTCCTAAAGGGGTGCTTTAGTGTTGTCCAGGGGGTGCTCTGTCCATCAGGGGTGCTCCCCCCAAGTGCTAAAAAATTTTTTTTTCTGTGTTTGTGAATTGTGTGCGCAGTAGCCGCACGTGCATCAACAAAGTAGTGCCAAGCGTGCGCCTGTGTCATAAGTAAAGGGCCGGCTGGCTTGACCGTTAAAGGGTGCTGTAACCCCCAAAGTACACTCCAGTCCAAACCCCCCAAAAAAATATTTTCTGTGTTTGTGAATTGTGTGCGCAGTAGCCGCACGTGCATCAACAAAGTAGTGCCAAGCGTGCGCCTGTGTCATATGTAAAGGGCTAGCTGGCTTGACCGTTAAAGGGTGCTGTAACCCCCAAAGTACACTCCAAACCAAATAACAAAATATTTTCTGTGTTTGTGAATAGTGTGTGTAGTAGCCGCACGTGCATCAACAAAGTAGTGCCAAGCGTGCGCCTGTGTCATAAGTAAAGGGCCGGCTCGCTTGACCATTAAAGGGTGCTGTAACCCCCAAAGTACACTCCAAACCAAATAACAAAATATTTTCTGTGTTTGTGACTTGTGTGCACTGTGGCTGCACGTGCATCAACAAAGGAGCAGCGCCAAGCGTGCGCCTGTGTCCCATAAGTAAAGAGCCGGCTGGCTCATTTCTTAAAGGGTGGTGTAACCCACAAAGTGCACTACTCTCCAGCAAAAATAAAAAAATATTTTCTGTGTTTGTGTGCGCTTTAGCCGCACGTATATATCAATATAACATAAATGGAGGACCAAACTTTCTCTGATAAAAATAAAATAGGGAAAGATCAAGAACCACTTCCTCCTAGTGCTGTTGCTGCTGCTGGGAGTTGTTCATCATCCCAGAGAGGAAGTAGGAACACCACCACTTTTACTAAACAATTGACCCTCCAACAGTCCCTGGCGATGAGGATGAAGTACGACAGCAGTCATCCTGAAGCAAAACGTATAACTGAGGCCTTGACTGCTATGTTGGTGTTAGACGTGGGTCGGGTATCCGCCATTAGTGCAGTGGGATTTAGACAATTGATGGAGGTAGTGTGTCCCCGGTTCCAAATCCCATCTAGATTCCACCTGCATCCTCAAAGCAGCAGCAACAAGCATGCGTCTGTCTGTTAAAGGGTGGTGTAACCCTCAAAGTGCGCTCCACAAACAATATAAAAATATTCTTTTTTTTTTTCTGTCTTTGTGAAATGTGTGGGCTGTAGCCGCACCTGAATCCTTAAAGCAGCAGCGACAAGCGTGCGTCTGTCTGTTAAAGGGTGGTGTAACCCTCAAAGTGCGCTCCACAAACAATTAAAAAATTCTTATTTTTTTTCTGTCTTTGTGACATGTGTTCGCTGTAGCCGCACCTGCATCCTTAAAGCAGCAGCGACAAGCGTGCATCTGTCTGTTAAAGGGTGGTGTAACCCTCAAAGTGCGCTCCACAAACAATAAAAAAATTCTTATATTTTTTTCTGTCTTTGTGAAATGTGTGGGCTGTAGCCGCACCTGCATCCTTAAAGCAGCAGCAACAAGCGTGCATCTGTCTGTTAAAGGGTGGTGTAACCCTCAAAGTGCGCTCCACAAACAATTAAAAAATTCTTATTTTTTTTTCTGTCTTTGTGAAATGTGTGGGCTGTAGCCGCACCTGCATCCTTAAAGCAGCAGCGACAAGCATGCGTCTGTCTGTTAAAGGGTGGTGACACCCTCAAAGTGCACTCCACAAACAATAAAAATATTCTTCTTTTTTTTTCTGTCTTTGTGAAATGTGTGGGCTGTAGCCGCACCTGCATCCTTAAAGCAGCAGCGACAAGCGTGCGTCAGTCTGTTAAAGGATTACATCGGTGACAGCATCCAAGTAGGCATGTCAGACAGTCCGTACCTGTACTGGCAGGAAAAAGAAGCAATTTGGAGGTCCCTGTACAAACTGGCTCTATTTTACCTGATTTCCCCCCCCTCCAGTGTGTACTCCGATAGAGTGTTTAGTGCAGCCGGGAACCTTGTCAGCAAAAGGTGTAGGAGGTTGCTTCCACAAAATGTGGAGAAGATGATGTTCATAAAATGAATTATCAACTCTTCCATGGAGACCAGCCTCCAGAACGTACAGAGGGACCTGTGGTTGTGGATTCCAGCGGGGACGAATTAATACTCTGTGAGGATGAGGATGTACACAACACTGAAGAGGGTGAGGAATCGGAGGATGAGGACGACATCTTGCCTCCGTAGAGCCAGTTTGTGCAGGGACAGATTAATTGCCAGCTTGTTTTGTGGGAGCCCAAATGAACCAATCATTTCAGCCACAGTCGTGTTGTAGACCCTGGCGCTGAAATGTTTGGTTTGTTAAAGTGTGCATGTCCTGTTTATACAACATAAGGGTGGGTGGGAGGACAATTCCATCTTGCACCTCTTTTTTTCTTTGAATTATGTACTGTTTGGGGCCTAGTTTTTCAAACTGCCATCCTGTCTGCCACTGCAGTGTCACTCCTAGATGGACCACGTGTTTGTGCCGCCCACTCGTATCTCTTAGCATAGTCATCCAGCTACCTCGGTGCAACCTTTTGGATATAAAAACACTATTGTGAGGTGTGAGGTGTTCAGAATAGACTGGAAATGAGTGGAAATTAAGGTTATTGAGGTTAATAATAGCATAGGAGCAGAAAAACACACAAATTCTGTGATTTTAGCTGTTTTTATGCTTTTTTAAAAAAAAATACAGATCCAAAACACAAAACCCAGAACCCAAAACACGGAAGGGTGGTTTTGGCAAAACCAATCCAGATCCAAAACACGAAGAAAGATCCAGATCCAAAGCCAAAACACGAAAAGTGGCCGGTGCACACCCCTAATTTGACTAAACTTATATCGCTACTTAGTACATATACTCCCTTATTTGTTATCTGTTATTTATTTTTTTTATTTTTTATTCAATCATCGTTTGTAGAATGGTCCTCAGTTGAGTCCATGTTTGCCAAGGCCGGTCATGGTGTTAGTTTGACATCATACAGTGAGTGGCTGTTTGCATTAATTGCACTGCATTGTCTCAAATGTGCCTGGACCACGTCCTAAATATTCACGTGTAATTGTTTCAATTATGTTAATTTCAAGAAACACCTCATATGTTTCCCATAAAATGTTATATGTTAGCAATAATCCAACAATTCGAAGCATATTTATGCTACAAAATCCACTACTGTACTGTTGATAGCTAATATTACATCTATAGTATTGGCTAATGGGGGTTAATTTAATATTCAGTATGTTGGTGTTAAAAACTAAATATTGGAGTACATCTACAGCAAGCAGGTGTGAAGGAGTTAAAAAAGATATAATATATAAATTGTGAGAGTAAACCATAAGCAGATCATAAATCCCCAATGTTAATGTAAAAAAATTAATATTCTTTAATTGGTATGAAACTGTGCGGTTTACTGAGTAATGAGCCTAATTAAGGATATAGGTGTATTAGCAGAGCCTCTTTCATCCTGCAGTGTTACCCGAAGTGGAGGAGCTTGGTATTCAGCATTTTGTCTGGTACACTTGAGAAAAAAAATTAGCAGTTTTATGTGCACGACTACCAAATAAGTAATAAATATATTAAATTGTGACTCAGTGGTCAGTGGTCAGTGTTGATCACCATGATCAGTGGCTGACTAGAAACCTTTTAGGGGTATTTTTACTAAAAGTTGATTTTAAATTGTCATTTTTCAAACACAGCCAGATGGCAGTTAGGTGCTGATTGGCTGGTACCTTATCACTTTTCACTCTGTCTCCTAACACTGCTTAGTAAATAGACCCCCAAGTGTTTTAGCCCCATAAACACAACAACAATGTAGATCAATTTTGATACATTTTCATACATTTTACATCATTCAAAATCAACCTTTAGTAAATATACCCCTCAGTCTGGGACATAGTCTAGCAGTATCTGCAACTGCCAGAGAATGAATGGTCAAACTACAGAGAGGTCTTGCCAAGCACCACTCCAACCTTCCAGCTTCCTCCATTCATGTAACAGAAAGATTGCTGTGGGGTGGACCCCACCAGGTAGCATCCCATAAGTGTACTCTCTCTATTTGTTTAAGGTTTTATTAGTATTTCCTTCTGCAAAGCAACATCTCTTCCTTTATTTTTTTGGGGAAAACAACACTGGACACATGAATGTGCCTAACCCACACTTATTTTTCAACAACCTGATTCCCCACAGACTAAATGCTACAGTCCTGCATACCTTGTGATTAATACTTGCCTACCTCTCCAGAATGTCCTAGAGACTCCTGAAGTTATGGGAGAACTCCTGTTACCTTGAAAGGGTTGGAAAAGATTCTGAAATTGTGCTGACCTGAAGAAATAATGGTCTGTGTTTGTGTGAGTGATGATTCGGCTATAATAACCCTCCAGGATCTCTGTTTTCTGGAAAGCCATTCATCCTAAAGCCTACACTAAGGACAGTTCTAAAATTCCTGTAACTGTTTTGTTTTCCACTAGTGATGCAGGCACTGTGATGTTGGAGAGCTTGGCCGCAATGGAGAGTATGCGAAAGGGTGGAGCAAATGGTAAAAATTAGAGAGGAGCGGGTCCGGTTCTCAGAGAACTGGTCCCACCTAAACCTTGCGATCTGGGCCGGGATCTGAGTCTGGCTTGGGTTTTCCCACCTAACGTGGATCCCAAAACAAGGCAGCTGTGTCTGTCCACGGGTGCTGTGTCTGTCTAGGGGTGCTGTGTCTGTCATGGGCAAGGGGCTGCTGTGTCCATCAGGGGTTGCTTTGTCCATCCAGGGGCAGTGTCTGATGTGTCCATCCAGGGGCTGCTGTGTCCTTCCAGGGTCAGTGGCTGCTGAGTCAATCCAGGGGCTTCTGTGTCCATCCAGTGCAAGGGCTGCTGTGTCCATTCAGGGGTTGCTGTGTCCATCCAGGGCAGTGGCTTCTGTGTCCATCAAGGGGATGCTGTGTCCATCCAGGGGCAGTGGCTGCTGTGTCCATCCAGGGCAGGGACTGTTGTGTCCATCCAGGGGTGCTCTGTCCATCCAAGGATGCCCAGTGTAAAAAGAAATAAAAAATAAAAAATAAAAATCTAAATAATATAATTTTTTTTGTGCTGTACCCCAGTGTACTATATCATTTTCTTTTCTTTACTGTGTTGCTGCCGGTCAGTCTGCAGTGTAATATTCATACACGTATTGTGACACTATAAGTCATAGTGCAGTGTACTATTCATACACGTATTGTGACACTGTAAGTTTAACCGCAGTGTAATATACACATATTACGACACTAAGTGGAAACTCAGTGTAATATTCAACAAGTATTTTGACACAGTAAGGAATAGCTGAATGTATTCTTAAAAAATATTTTTACACTGTAAGTGGAAATGCAGTGTAATATTCAACACGTTTTGTGAGTCACTGTAAGTGGTAGCACAGTGTATTCATAAAAAATATTATGACACTGTAAGTATAACCGCAGTGTGATATACACATATTGTGACACTAAGTGGAAACTCAGTGAAATATTCAACACGTATTGTGATACTGTAAGGGATAGCGCAATGTATTCAAAAAAATTATTGAGACACTGTAAGTGGAAATGCAGTGTAATATTCAACACGTATTGTGAGTCACTGTCAGCGTAATGTATTCATAAAAATATTGTGATGCTAAGTGGAAACGCAGTGTAATATTCAACAGGTATTGTGACACTGTAAGGGATAGCGCAGTAAATTAATAAAAAGTATGGACAGTGTAAGTGGAAACATATGGTGTCACTGTAATTGGTAGCGCAGTTTGTTATTCTTTTCTTATTCATAAAACATATTGTGACACTGAAGGTCATTGATACCACAGTGTAATATTTAAAACTGGTACAAATTGATGTGTATGCTGTTCCCCACTTCATTTGTGTTTGTTGATATGGAGAACAATCAGTTGAGAGGTGAGCAGGAACCACATACTGGTTCTGGAGCTGCTGCCAGTGCCACCAGTCATGACAATACTAGTCCGTCTACATCATCTACTAAATCGGATGCCCAAGGGCATACAGGGCTTAAGTCAGGGCATCTAAAACCAAAGAACCAATTTTTTACAGTGGTAAAAAAAACATCAAAGGGAAAGTTAGCTGCAAAAAGACATAAAATTGGCAATATACCTTTCACCACATGAAGTGGCAAGGAAAGGCTAAGGCCTTGGCCTTTATTTGTGACTGGTGGTTCTGCCTCTAATTATGTTGTAAGCCCTTCTCCCTGTAGATGTTTCAAAAAATGTAAATCATTAAGGCACAGGAACCAACTGTGCGCTCAGAAATGTCACAAATCACTGAGGTGAGTTTAAGTGTGTTGGCGGGTGCCATGTGTGAGCCTGACCTTTGCATTACTGTACTTGAAGAGGAGCCTCCTTCCACCACTTGTGCATCCTCTGCAAAAGTGGAGATGAGCAGCACAAGTCAACATTCTGACATAGAAATTTAGGATGCTTCTGTGGAAGTGCACCAGGATGAGGAGGATATTTGTATAGCTGATGCTAATAATGATGTTGATGATGAGGATGCTGATGATGAGGATGCTGATGAGGATGTTACTGATGAGAATGTTGTTTGTGTAAATCAGGCTCCAGTGGAAACAGTTGATGCCCATGATAAGTAAAAGCCCATTGTCATGCCTGGGCATAAAACAAAAAAATCCACATTCTTATTTGTGGAATAATTTCTCCCCAAATCCAGACAATTGTTAAGCCATCTGTACCCATTGTCATGCCAGAGTAAGTAGAGGTAGGGACCCTAACCATCTAGGAACCTCCTCCCTGTTACGTTATCTACAGTGCATCCATCAAAAGTGTTTGCAAAATTCAGAAACTTTGGTGAAAAAAGAAACAACAAGCAGTCTAAGGTTAGCTAGCTCCCTTCTCTCTGCTAGATCCAAGCACCTGGCATCTTCACCACCAACACATTCATCAAGAATATCCTCAATCATGATTGGAAGTAGTCCTGCATCCAATTTGATAAGGCTAACTCAGTCCTCCCCTATCCATGATTCCTCAGAAGAATCCTTGAGCGCTATGCCTGCTGCTGCTGGGAGTGGATCTTCATCCCAGAAGGGGATCAGGAAGACTAATAGTAATAGTTTAAAAAAACAATTAACTATTAAAAAATCCTTTGAAAGGGGGAACAAGTATGACAGCAGTGACCTAGTTGTACAGCAGATCATGGATGCCATAACATCTATGCTGGTATTAGATGTGTATCCAATGTCCTCCATTGGTGCAGTGGGTTTTAGACAGTCAATTGAGGTCCTGTGTCCCCACTACCATATCGCAACTAGGATCCACTTCACTAGAAAAGCAATTCCCAGCCTGTACAGGGACGTTAAAATAGAACTTACTTAGTATCCTCCAAAATGCCATTGTACCCACTGTCCACTTAACCACAGATATGTGGACAAGTGGAACAGGACAGATGCAAGATTACATGACTGTAACAGCCTACTGGGTGGGTGTATTGCCTTCAGTGCCACCAACAGCAGCAGCAGCAGCAGGATCTAAGAAACAGCAGCTCATTCAAAGGCAAGCTACTCTGTGTATCTCAGGTTTCACTAAGAGGCATACCACTTGCAACCTCTTAGAAGAACTCAGGTAAGTCATTGCAAAATGGCTTACCTCACTTGGACTCTCCTCCAGATTTGTGATTTTTGACAACATTACCAATATTGTGAGAAAGCAGGGTGAATTCCAACACATCTCATGTTTTGCTCACACAGTCAACTTGGCGGTGCAATTTTTTTTAAAATTACAGGGCCGTGCAGGAGATGCTCTCTGTGGCCCGCAAAATTTCTGGACATTTTCGCCATTCAGCAGGTGCATGTAGAAGATTACAGCAACTGCAAGAAATGTTGAATTTACCCTGTCACCAGCTGAAGCAAGAGGTGGATCTCCACCCTTTATATGCTTCAGCAGATGGAGGAACAGCAGAAAGCCATCCAAAGCCACACAACGAACTATGACATAGGAATAGGAGAGGGGATGTACCTTACTCAAGCTCAGTGGGAAATACTTTCCATATTGTGCAAAGTGCTGACACCATTCGAAGTAATCAGACACTGCCATCTTCAGTCAATTCCCCTAATTAGACTGCTGGAAAAGCAGCTTGATAAACTGAAGGAGGAGCTGAAACAAAGCGATTCCGCTAAGTATGTTGGACTTATAGATCAAGTCCATTATTCTCTTTGCCAGGATTCAAGGGTTGTCAGGATCTTACAATCGGATCAATACAGTTTGGCGACTGTAATGGATTCTAGGTTTAAGACATATGTCATGTCCTTCTTCCCAGTGGACACAGGGCCTGATTCAGACCTGGTCACTATCTGCGTACACTCGCTAGATGTGAATGCAAAATTTTCAAAGTGATGCCACGGGAAGCATTCACTCACCAAGGCATAAGCACACCCACTATGTCTTAGCGAGTGGTCACTTTGTGTGAGCATACACCCAATCACAAAACCAGAGCCTCCCACCAGCACACTTCATCTCCTGGAATTGTATTAAAACATTGGTACATCGAGCACCATCGTATGCTAACGCAATGTTTGCGGGAGCTTTACCCTACCACAAGCATTGCGAGGAAATCAAGGTAAAAAAATGGCAAGTGGCGAGTACTATGACTCTACCTGTTAATTATGCACACCTGGCATTGAAACACTCAGGACTGCCTACGTTCGCATCTCCAACCCCCCGTTATTAGTGTCCTGTCCTGTTACCACCCACAAACGGCCTCTCCTACCACTCATTACCCATGGCTGCCTTTGCTGAGCAAGCGAGAGGGTTGTGAATGCAGTGTGTAGTACGCGCACACGCAGAACAAAGCGTGTGCATGTGCGTACGCAGAACATCAGCCTGCTTGTGAGCGCATATCGCGAGCGAGCGGCTCTGAATCAGGCCCACAGATCTGAAGAGATGCAAAGAGCAGTTAGTAAGGAAATTGTCAGCTCCAGTGGCACTTGATGCAGCGATGGCTCCTCCTTTAGTTTCTCCAGCAAGTGCAGCTGCCAGGAAAAAACTAAACTGTCCCAAAAAAAGACTACCAGTTTGTGCAAGGGCCTCTAAAATGCTGTTGCCAGTAGTGAAAGAGACTGTCTGACATGCCTATTTGGATGCAATAATTAAAATAGTCCTCAACCATTCTTTGACCATATCAGATGGAGTCATGGTAGAGGTCTCATTAATTGTAGGCAATTCTTTTAGACCTGACCAGATGTCAAAACTTGGATGTGTTGACTCATCTGCATCACCAGCAACAATTGGCAGTCCCTGTCTCTGAAGTGATTGGTTTGTTGAACTGTATATGTCCTGTTTACTATATACAACATAAGGGTGGGTGGAAGGGTCCAAAGACAATTCCATTTTACACCTCTTTTATTTGTATTATGCACTGTTTGGGGCATTGCTGATTGTCTTTTTGCATAGACAACAAACATTTTTCATAGTTTATTACACTGCCATCCTGTCTGCCACTGCAGTACAACTCTTGTTTCTTAGATGTGCCATGTTGGAAGTCGCGCTGCCACAGCTGCTGAAATCTTCTACATTCGGTTGGAATGGTGGGTGGAAGGGCTCAAGGACAATTCCATCTTGCACCTCTTTTCTTTGCATTATGTGCTGTTTGGGGCATTGCTGTCTGACATTTTTAATTTTATAGTTTATTAAACTGCCATCCTGTCTGCCACTGCTGACCACCTGTACACACAGCACGATGCCCCGATATATCTGCATATATATTGGGCATTGGCTGTGCAGCACAGCCGACACGATATGTCTGTGAACGATGACGTTCACAGACATTGCTGGTACACACTGGCCGACGGGCACCTGATATATTGGCCGATCAATTGATCAGCCAATATACCTGCCAGTGTGTACCCGGCATTAGTTTGCTAGAGATATCAGGCTTCCATCTCTAAGTGTAAATAGACACCATGATGACTATCTGCACAAAGGTCCAATGTAAATCACCAGGCAAAAAACTTCTACTAGTAACAACAGCCTTGCTATAAATGTGTAACTTCACTGTGTTGATAAATTGACAAAAAAACAAAAATATAAAACTATCCTGACAACTGTAAGTAATGTGTTCTCTACCCGTTGCTCTCATATTATACTAGTTGTGGCCTAATGTGGCCAATATACAATCTAGGCATGTGCTTCAGTTGAATTTCTCATGTAGAACTTTGCTTTATATCACTTGGAATCCTATGAATGAATAAAACTAAGCCACACAATTAAGTAGTAATGTTCATATTATGTAGAGATGAGCGGGTTTGGATCTCAGAGAACCAAACCCACCTGAATTTGACATTCCGAGCTGAGATCTGAGTAGGCTCGGGTTTTCCTGCATGACTCGGATCTCAAAACGAGGCAAAACGTCATCATCCCACTGTCGGATTCTTGCGGGTTTTGGATTGTATAAAAGGTCCCTGAGATCGCCGCCATTTTCATTCTGGCTGTGGATAGTGAAGAGGAAGGAGGGGGCTGTGATCGGTGTGCTGTTCTGTTGCTGTCACTGTGTGTGCATACATAGGGGCTGGCTACTGTTGTCCCTTGTCAGGGGCTGGCTGCTTAATGTCCATACTTCATAGGGGCTGGCTGGCTGTTGTCACTTGTCATAGGGGCTGGCTGGCTTTTGTCCACTCCATACTAGGGCTGGCTGCTGTGCTGGGCCTGTTGCCCATAAGGGCTGTGTTAATCTATCTATACTAGGAGCTGTGCTGCAGACAGAAGAGTGGGACTTCAGTTGGTCCTGTGTCACTGTAGTCGTCCATAAGGGGTGCTGCTGTGTTGCCAGGGGGTGCTCTGTCCATCAGGGGTGCTCTTCACCCCCAGTGTGAAAAAAATAAAGAAATTGTTTTTTTTTCTTGTGTATGTGTGCATGTTAGCCACACTTATCAGCAACATAGCTGCGCAGGGGTGCTGCCTGTGTTGTTTATCAAGGGGCTGCTGCCTCGTTCAAGGGTGCTCCCCCCAGTGTAAAATAAAAAAAGTGTTTTTTTTCTGTGTGTGCACGTGTGCGTTAGCCACACTTATCAGCAATGTAGCTGTGCAGGGGTGCTGCCTGTGTCGTTTATCAAGGGGCTGCTGCCTCATTCAAGTGCAAAAAAAAAAATTAATCAATAAATCAATCAATGTGTTTTTTTTCTGTGTGTGTATGCGCGTTAGCCACACTTATCACCAACAACGTAGCTGCGCAGGGGTGCTGCCTGTGTCATTTATCAAGGGGCTGCTGCCTCGTTCAGGGGTGCTCTCACCCCCAAGTGCCAAAAACTTTTTTTATCAATAAATCAAAGTGTTTTTTTTCTGTGTGTGTGTGCGCATTAGAAATGACATCACAAATGCCTCAGCTGAGATTTGCATAAAAATTTTCAAAAAGTGAAAATAGAGGATATGGTTTAAAAAATAGAATAAAGCAGCTAAAACTGCATTCTTGAATTATAGTGTCCCTACTCATGGCCCCTCTATGTGAATTTCAGCGAGTCAGAGGGGCAACTCCATGCAACCATATTCCAGAGTGCAGCTTCTCCTCCTGTAACCCAGGTCAGAAGATGTGTAGAGGGTGTGGTGATATGGACTAAAATGGAGCTCACATCCACTAAAGTGGACAATGAATCCCCAATCTAACAGGGAGCGCAGCTGTAATTTATACACAACACAGGATGGGATGACGATATAGGCTTGGGGGTGATGCTATAATCTGGGGTGATGTGTACATCATCTTCTTCACACAATATTAATTTGTCCCCGCTGGAATCCACCATTACAGGTGCCTCTGTAAATTTTGCACGTAATTGACGGTAAAGGTCTTTCTCATAGAATTTGTGTTTTGTTTTGATGGGCATCATCTTTTCCACATTTTGGGGAAGTAGTCTCAGGCCGATCACTGACAAGGTTCCTGGCTGTGCTGAAAACTCTTTCTGAGTACACACTGGAAGGTGGGCAGCTCAAGTAAAGCAAAGGCAATTTTTTGTGTAAGGGCCTCCAAGGTGTATATTTATTTACTAAAGTTTCTAAATATGAAAAGTGTTCATGTTGCCCATAGCAACCAATCAGATCCTGTCTATCATTTTCTAGAATGCAATAGAGAAATTATAACTACAATCTGATTGGTTGCTATGTGCAACATGAACACTTTTCATTTTAAGAAACTCTAGTAAAACTGAAATTACCCCCAAATCGCCTCTTTTTTACATCATCTTCTTCACACAATATTAATTTGTCCCCGCTGGAATCGACCATTACAGGTGCCTCTGTAATTTTTGCACGTAATTGACGGTAAAGGTCTTTCTCGTACAATTTGTAGTACATTTTGATGGACGTAATCTTTTCCACATTTTGGGGAAGTAGTCTCAGGCCGATCACTGACAAGGTTGTCAGGCTGTGCTGAAAACTCTTTCTGAGTACACACTGGAAGGTGGACAGTTCAAGTAAAGCAAAGCCAGTTTGTGTGAGGGCCTCCAAATTGTCTCTTTTTCCTGCCAGTAGTTCTGACATCTCTTCAGATCTGTGTCCGTTGGGAAGCCAAAACAATGTCCTCTGCGCTCGCACCAGTGACTACATAGAATTACATGGTGCAATCGCAATGTGCGCCTTAGCGTACCGTAACATATGCTGCTGCGGGTAATCGCATGGCGTGATGCGTGCGCACATCTGTAGCACGATCGGCAAGGATGTAAAAGGACACATCTGTACATATCCCTATCTGTAAATAATATAAAAAATTCCATACAATTCAACAGAGGAGTCTGCCAGTTTCAACAAATTTAAATAAAGGAAAGGACTGAATACAGTATATGGCTGTGCAATGTAGTTTCACTAAATTTGTTTTACTGTTTTCATTGACTATTCCTATATGAATACTGTTGCCAGCTCTCATATCCTACATTTCCTCATTGATGCATAGGTCAGTGTGCTACTTTGTTAAATTATATAATGGCAAACAAGGTGTGACAGCTTTATTTGCAATTACATTGCATTTAAAGGAACAAGATGAGCTTAATGAGTTAATAAAGTGCCTGCCTGTCAAAGAGCTGCTGTTTTGCATTCAGGATCTTGGATCCCCCCATTGCCAGACACCCTGGGCTTATGAATATTCAAGAGCTATCAAGGAGGTGAAGCAGCCTTGCCATAGCAACCAGACTGCAGGTAGCAGTTTGAGTCCAGCTGCCCCTGTAGGTCCCAGAAGGCTTGTATGAAGTGAAGACTTGTGAGCAGCAAGCATTTTGTCTCGGCACACTTGACAAAACAAAGACAACTCACTCCTCTGGTTTCATGCCACATTTTTTATTCATAAACAAGCTGTTGGCTGTAAAGACATGATAAAGCTGAGGCTCAGAGGAGGCCGACTAACATTTGAATGCAAAGCCTCAGCTGCTACAAATCCTTCCTATTATTCGTCTGATTTTTTTCTTCTTTCCATTTTTGTCTTATGCTAAGCAAGCAGGATACCAACTAAAGATATGTGATAAAGTCTGATCAGGCTAAAGAAGTCTATTTGCATAAAAATTAAACAAAAAAAGTTCCAGTGACAAGGGGAATCTGAAAGGGAGAGTAAATGAACAAAGAGTAGCATATTACTATTATTCATCCTTGTGTCATTTCATTTCCAGATTACATTCCTACATTAAGCTTTATTTAAAAAAACACACACACACACACACAAAACAAAGGCTGAGGCTGACTTCAGAGTTTAGTTTTCCTATGGAAAAAAAAACGAATATTTTGGCAAAATATTTGGGAGATGTTAATAATTTCTACTGTATTACTGCTATAAGTTATGTTGACCTGAAGAGAAAACATTGGATGTAAAGTATCCTCTAAGGACAAAGGAGCATTTATTTTGTTTCTTAATATAGAATATATCTTTTTTTTAAAATGCAGTTCATTTATTTCATAAGTATATATTAAGTTTAGATATTATCATAATTCCAAACGTCTGTTTTTCATTTCTGTAGTGCACCTGTAAAATACATATTAGTAGATAGATTGTAAGCTTGCGAGCAGGGTCCACTTACCTCTATGTCTGTCTGTTATTACCAAGTTTTGTTCTATTATACCCCTTTTACACCAGAGCTAAAACCCGGGTTATTGCAGGGTTAAGCCGGGTAGCTCCTTGATGTAAAAGGAGAAAGGGTTGGATTGCCGTGTCGAGTGATCCAGCAATCCAACCCAGGTAACTTTCAGGGTTTTACACGGGAATAACCTTTGAGACCCTGCAGTGTAAACGGTGCGATCCGGGTCAGGGTGACCTGGATAGTGCCGCATGCCTGGCGATTAGCCGGCTTCAGTGATGCTTGGAGATGATGTCATCTCCAAGCGTCCACTTCAACACCAGAAAAGCCGGGTCTCTGCAGACCCGGCACCGGTGTGAACGGCGCCGACTCGGGAATATCCTGGGTTGGCGCCGGGGAAATTCTGGGTCTGAACCGGATAGGAACCCTGTTCCACCCTCTGGATCCGACCCGGAGTTTCGGTATAAAAGCGGTATTACTGTTGTTTCCAATTGTAAAGCGCAACGAAATATGCTGCGCTATATAAGAAACTGTTAATAAATAATAAAATAAATAAATGTATAAACACTGTGAAAAATACAGTATATTTTATTAAAAAAGTAACCCCTCCCCTGCCACACACGTACTCTCGTTTCCTACTTTCTTATTTATGTAACTCAAGGGGAAACTTCTCATAACTTTCAATCAATTTGGAACAAATAAAATACCATATTAGTGGTGAGAATTTGTTCCTTGTGTAGCAGCTATATGAATGACAGGTTGTGTGGCCTGTCAGCTTCTCGTCAGTACAGAATGGCTTTGCTCTGATTCGTCAGAGTGACAGCTGCTCTCTAGGGGTAAGTAGTGGTAAGACCCCATTTGGAGTCTCACTACTAACTTCTAATGAACTAAATTGTATCAATGGAGTTCACTGATACTGTACATTTTATCAACATTTTACCCCATGCTGTTTGTTCCTACAATTTGGTGACTACTAGTCTAAGCCGTGAACGCAGGTGCTGGCAATATTTATGAGAGTGGTGGGACACAGCACTTTAAAAAACAAAACAAGATGATGATGATGACTAGTGTATCAACAGCATGATGATTCAGATGCAAATGTATCGGAATGCTTTAAGCGTTTTCACGCAATTACGTGTATATGCTAATTTGCATGAGCCATGAAACTCACCATATACACATAAGTGCATGTTTTGTGTGAACGCATTATGCCTCTGTGTTTTCAGACTCAATTGCCTCTAATACATTATTAACATTATTAACTGCTTAATACCTGGAAACGTTGTAATAGTTTAACTATAGATACAAAAAAAAAATTTCAATAAGCTGTAAAAGAAATTATGATATAGATGTTAAAAATATAACAATTGTAGCGCACATATACGTATTTACCCATTGGTTTATATAAAATCATGTAATCTTACTGTTTTTTGCCTATCATATGGCACAAACAATCCAATTTTGTATGAAATGTCTCCTGACTTGTCTGCGACCAATATCTCCCATGCAATCAATGTATGGACACACGGAGAGGTTTAGTGCTAATCTGTATTGACTGCCCACTTTGTTGACTGCCAGTTTACATCATGGACTTGTCCTAAGCAGTGATGTGACTAAATCAGGCTTTAACCCCTAGGATGAAGAAATACTTTTGCAGTTTTTAAATTAAGGAACTCACATTCTTAATACTGTACATAGTAAATCTACTACATGCCTATCAAAAATGTTCTTTGCATCATATGATTTCATGGTGCATTAACTCAGTAGCAGAATCTTCTTGTTTACATTAGCAATAGAAGAAAACAAACATCAGACCAACAGTGTCTGCCTCATGGAGCTTGTTGTACTGAATGTGGTATGCAGCTCTTTTATGGGCTTGCTGCAATAACACATGCAGCACATACCAGACCCTGTCATCTGGTAGTGTTTAATTTGACTACAAGAGTACTTGTACTGCTTTCATCCATTGCGGCAAAGGCTCTGTCTTCAGTGACAGATGCAGTTCTGCATCAGAGGACAATGTATGAAAGCAGCTGTAGCCGTCAGTGTTTTTTGGAACAGCTTGTGTACTTGTACACCCCTTCCCAATGTGTGCCAACATGATATAGCATTTTGCTTTAACATGACTAAAAGATTAATTTACTAACGTGTGAATAAACAGCATATGTCCCTTGGCAATTTTTTCATACCAAATCCCCCCAACATAATTCATACCCATCATTGGTACTACTCATACCACTGATTAAACAAAAGAGAAAAAGATGTATACATTTAATAAAATGGCTGGTACTGGATATAACATTTTATTACGAGGGTAAATTTGGGACAGTCATATGGGCATTGTGGATCGGGATTTGGGGTTCTTGTTGTTATTACTATAATGGACCATTTTGATATTTATAATTAAAATAATAACCCTAAGCAGATACTGTATGTTTTTACTGGACTTTGTATGTTGCAATGTATTCCTCATTCTCTTCTTCTCATCTGCTCTCTTGTTTCATTATTCTGCTGTAAAATAAATAAAATTCAGTTATATACATATATTATACTAATGTTGCTAGCCATCAGCATAGTTGACGTTTAACTGAGCCTTCCATTATAACGCATACTTTCAGATGCTAATAACTTTTGAATAATAAAATCATCCTGCTATAAAATAAATAAAAAGTCAGTTATATACATATATTATTCTAATGGTTCTAGCCATCAGTATAGTTAAAGTTTAACCAAGACCCACATTATAATCCCTATTTTCAAACAGTATTAGATTTTGCATAATATAATAAATCTGTATGCAAATTGGCATGCAGAGAGATACTTGTAGGTGAAACACTCTGGGTGCATCATGACGGTACCAATGATGCATGTAAAGGGAAGGCTATTAAACATGGATGAAAAAGAAAAGCAAAAAAGCAGAACATGGCAAAACAAGCACTTTCTGATACAGTCTGTTGTAACAGCACCTTTGTGTACACTCTGTGTAATGCATGCGTCGAAGGGATTTTCAGACATATTCGTGCATGCACAGTTGCAATAATCATACAATTATGTGATCATCGGCATTGCGTTCAGATTGTGTGCAACTCAGAATCAGGCCGAAAATGCTTACAGATGTCTCCTTACACATCTTTGCTGCAGTTGCGCTAAAACACCCCTCTCGGCACGTCGGGCATCTTTTTGCCAAAAATGTGTCAAAGCGATGTGATAGGACGCACCAGGAGACTGTGCTGATTCATTTGATATGCAACACTTGTATATCTGTGTGCACCTGAGTCTCTGAATGTGTGTACAAAGTGCTACAATGTAGTGGCCGTAGCTTTTTTCATTCAAAGTCATGTTGTACTTCATATACAGACTCAGGTGCACACAAATATACAAGTGTCAAATATCACATTAATCAGCACAGTCTGCTGGTGCGTTCTAGTCACCTCACAACGTATATGCATTTTTGGCGAAAGACGCCCAATGCTAGCAGAGTAGTACGGGACCGGGCGGCTCTCTCAAGCCATTCAAAGTCGCACTGCATGATGTATTGAGGCTAGATGTATGAGGACACATCTGTAGTTCCATTTCCCTTGTTTACATCTGTGTGACTGAATGTGTAAGGACTGAGACTCCCACTTTTAGCACCCATGCATGCTGTAATACCGATTGGTGCATCCTTATACGCCAACATCAGTTGCACTATCAATATTTATATTAGTCCTATGACAGGTGCAGTTTCACTGTCTGACCACTACATTCTATTCATGCATTGACACGCCCACAACACTCCTATAATACGCCCACTGAATGGACCATATTTGTGTGCTATACTAGCCACCAAACAAATATGGGGTCATCTGCATTGCGTTTGGATTACATGCAAATCAGAATCAGGCCCAAAATGCTTAGTTGCACAAGTGTTAGAGAGGGTTAAAGAAGTGTAACAGTGACCTAAACAAAGCTAAGTGCCTGAGCCAGAGCCGCACACAATGCCAATATTCACGTAGCTAAGAGAATTTTCGCTACTGTGCATGCACAAAATCCCTAAAAACTTCTATGGTATAGTGGCATCAAAAGGGGGGTGCGGGCCACACCCGGGTGTCACCAGCCGAGTGGTGACACCAAAGTGCTGGCTCCCCCTCAGTGACAGGAGCCGGGTGCTGCATTACATGCAGCTCTCAGCTCTTAGCACAGTGAGGGAGCTGGCACTTCACAAAATCTGGTCCCCGGGGGCAGCTGGCACCCCAGGTGTGACAAAAATGGGGGTTTGGGCTGCGAGACAATGCCCCCAACCGCGAGGCCACTCCCACTAAGTGAGGCCATGCACCCTTATTTGCCGGTAAGTACAAGCTCCCCGCTGCTGCCCGCATCGGGTGCAAAGAAAGGTAGGGACACCACTGCTATGGTGCATGTGCTGCACAGAGTGAAAGCACAAAGGTGCTGTTGTGATTGGAGATGCCCAGTATCAGAAATTTCTTGGAAAAGTTCTGGGTGTTCCTGGGCTGGGAGGTGGCTAGTTAGGTGCATGGAAATGGTCCATCTTACAGGGGTGTTATGGGTATGTCATGGAAGTATAATACACAGACTCTCAATCATTCACATTCTCAGACAGAAAATATGTGCCTGCCAAAGATTCAATGGTGCAACCGATGGTGGCTTCTAAAGACACACCAGGCAGTATTACAGCATCTATGGTGCCCAAAGTGAGAATCTCAGTGAAGGGCTTTGTAGCAGCATTTGCATAAAGTCACAGGCGGGCAACCACCAAAAGACACAGCCGTGGGCATGTCTGCGTCCACCCCTGAACCTATGTCTTTATTTTTTTCTTGTTTGCTGCAAATATAAGCATTATTATTTGCGACAGTTTGCCAGTTGGGGACCCTTAGTTGGCACCCAAACACTGCTCTGACTAAGGCTACTACAAAAACTAGTTCTCCTGGTCAATCTGTTCACAATATGTTGAAGAAAAAGCTTGTATGTGAAGATCTATGCAAGTAGTCTATGGATTACAGCAACTGAAATCTCAGCAACTGCAACATTGGTTGTTCCACAAAATCTAGGTAATGGTGAGTGATCAAAGTTTGCTAATAAGTTAAACAGAATGAGGCTGACGAACTTGCATGTACTGTGCGACCTGTGTAGCCAAATGCATGTATTAATGGGCAATTCAGAATTGTTCGTTACCAAGATGCATCTCCAATTGCAGCTTGTGGGCGTTTACTAGGTGTTAACTGGGTAACGAGGCATTCGCATGTAAGCTACGTTTAATGAAGGTGTATAGACAGAATTTATGGCTATGCAGAGGTCCTTATTTTTTCAGATAGTACTGGTGCAAGTTCACACTGATAATGATGATGGCTATGAAAGCAAGCATATGCATAGGGGTGGTGCGGTAACCTAGATGCAAAAAATGCTACACACTGTATGGCAAATATCCAAAATTAATAGCAGTGCATGCAATTAGAAGAGTGCAATTGTGACTGACGTGCATTCATATCTGAATCAGCTTCAATGTTTTCACCAAATGTGAAGATTTAAAAAGTGTTAAAATTGCCAGTGTCAAGTCAACATTTTATATTTAGAGAAGCAAAAGATAGAAAATGTATCTGCAAAACTGGTTCACTGCATTCAAGTTTTGCTGTGCTGTGTGGAAAAGTGAAACTCTGGAAAGTGCTTTGGGACTGGGCTTTGTTTAATATATATATGTAATAATAATACAGTATAGCAATGTTCAAATGTATCCAGTCACAGTTAAAACAGAAGCGTTAAGAGACAATCCAATATATTTTTTTTTACTGATGTCTGCAAAGTGTGTGGTCAAGAGTTAAGTGTGGTCAAGAATCTTTGCAGAGTAAATTAGAATATAAAATGTTTACAAGGAGAAGGAAAGGGTTTGCTGTGACACATGCGGTTATTGTTGTGCCAAACCCCCTCAGTCACGTTTAATGTTGGGCATACACTGCTAGATGAAATGTTTATCAGACATTTTATCTGGCAGCCTGATACCTACATCTCACAGTGTATTGGCCCCGATATCTGCACTGCGCCCTTGGGGAGGAGACATTTCCTCGTTCCTTCCCTGAGAAGGAACAGAGGAAGTGTCTGTCAGTCAGCTGTGGCTAGGCATACACTGCTACTGTTGTGGCTGACATTTAACTTACAAAATATTGCATTGGACGGACATGCTGGATGACCTGGCATGCCCGTCCAATTTATATTTAAGTATTGGTTGGCTGCACACACTGGGCCTGATTCAGAGCCAAACGCTCTGACCAGGGACCTCCTCCATGAAAATGGAGCATCCTCCCAGATGCTCGCATAGCTGTGGGTGACCACCCACAGCTTATGCGAGCGTCCATGATGATGGTCGCGATGGTCAAGACCATCGCGACCATCGGGCTTGCGACGGAGACCCTGCGGTAGGTTCTCACTGCCGCAAGCCCTGGAGTGATTTTGGCTCTATCAGAGCCAAAATCACTCCCACTGACATCACTAGCGGGGCCGGCCTCAGACGGTAGGCTTTCCCATGGGAACACCTCCATCTGGCAGCCACGCCCCCAGCACGCCCACCAAAGGGGGCGTGCTGTCAATCAACATCGACAGCATGCCCCCTTTGGTGCGAGACACGGAGCGACGGAGAGCCCGTCGCTATCCATGTCTCGCGCATGCGCACGACGGAGCTCCCTCCGTTGTGCGCATGCGCAGTGAGGCAACATCGACCCACTTGCGAGCGTCCTGCGCTCGCGAGGGGGTCTGAATGACCCCCACAGTACAATTATCAGGGCGATCCACCGATATCGGGCTGATTGGTTGGATAATTGTATGGTGTATGCCCAACATAACTGTTTGCTGGATATTGGATATTTGGGATGATTCACAATTGGGAAGAAAAAAATAAATATAAAATTTGCACCTTGGCAAAACTAAGTTGCTCTGTAGGTGGGATAGATTTAAAATGTGCCGGAAGATTAAAGCCAGCCATACACAGTGCGATATAGTAGCTGATCCGACATATTGACAAAATATAGCTGCTATATCGTACCATGTATGGGCATGATATCGTCCCGAGTTCGCTCTAGTGGGGCGTACATCTCATCCCCAGATCTTACAGAAAATCCTTATTGAGAGATTGTAGGTTCTGCGCAAGTGGTGTAAATGGTACTGCTTGCCACAGGTATGCTGCTGCACTGGAGGATGCCTGACTTCATCCAGTGGATAATTACAGAGAAAACGTGGGGACCAGATGCTGCGCACAACCTTATTCTTCTAACTTAAATCTACCTCATAGGTGACTACACTCGTCTAATTATAATACATATATATAAATATATGTGTGTAAACAATATATGATCTAAAGTTGTTAGACCAAAATGATGAAAAGGTACCGTGTAAATAAATAAATGATACTTTTACTGATAAAAAGTTGTCACAATAATATACCACTACAAATGCAATAACAGTATATTGTTTGCCTATATACTACTGGTTGCAGATGTAAATAAATAAACAAATGCTGCAATATAATAAACAATAAACAATGTACATGATTTTAGCTGTTTTTATGCATTTTTTTTTTTTTAAATACAAATCCAAAAGCAAAACCAATACACATGAGGGTGGTTTTACTTTTGGAAAAACCAAAATCAAAACACAATGAGGAATTAGAACCAAAACCAAAACATGAGGGTCCCACGCACTTCTCTAAGAAATATCATTGGCTTGTCACAGAAACATACATTTATTTATACCTTAAAAGCAAACAAACAATCTTCTACATATACCAACAGATTAGTGACCACTTTATATTGTTAAAAGCAATAACAAATGATCATTCCCAGTCATTTTTCTTTTATTACAAGTATTATAAAATCAGATATGAGATCTAACCCCCTCATTAACAATTCAGAACCCAGATCTACCCTCCCATGGTTTATAACCAGACAGCAGATTTGAATAGCTTCCACTGCCCTTATTAATAATCATATCCTAAATGTGATATATATCCGTTATATTACCAACCATCCTCTATTTATCTTCCTCTCTCTAACACCCATCCCACTCCTTATCTCCCATTTTTCTCCTTCTCTTTTCCCTTCTGTATCTGTTTCTGGCAAGTCTGTCTATCTCTTGCTTCTTCTCTATCTTTACTCCTCCTCTGTCTTGCCCCCTGCCCCTCTGTGCTTCTCTTTCTTTCTTGCCCATATGTTTTTTGCTCTTCTTTCCCATCTTTCTCTTTTTTTTTCCAGTACCTCCTCCACCGCAGTCCCATCTTGTGTTCTGCCAGTTGTGGTAACTCTGACTAGGCACTGGCTGTGGCATGCGCTGTGCATGTCATTGTATTGACCAATGCATGTGTGCACAGAAGACCTAACATTCATGTGAGCATGCTGGGAATGTGTTTATAAACTTTATTGAGGACAAAGTGTAAATATTTTGCATTTGTTTAGGAGGAATGCGACGCAGTGTTACAGGGTGCTCAGTGTGTGTGCGCAAGTTTATTTATTTTTTTAAACTTTGGGGGGAATTCAATTAGCTGTGGTACTTTACCACTGGCTAATTGATTCCTAGGGACTAATTCAATTAGACCTGAAGCAGGCACTTATTAAGAGCATGGCCTAATCATGGGAAGCGTGGCCTTTAGATAAATAAATAACAATTTGCTGTGGCGCTGAGGAGTGGGGGGCGCTGTGAGCCCCTCGGCGGGGACAAATCCAGTGTAATCGCTCCCCACACCATCGCACAGGCAGAGGAGACTGCTGCTGCTGCTCAGAAGCGACAGTCTCCCTGGTCCCACTGCAGCCCAGTACACAGCAGTGTGTGCAGGTCTGCTGAAAGCTGCTTATTGGGCATTTCTAATTAGGAGCTCAGCAGGCTCCAAAAAAATCCTATCTGTCTTTTTGGCCAGGTGCCGGCGTTAACACCTAGGTTTAATGAACTTATCATGGATCCTATGTGTATTCGCTCGAAAACAGATAATTTTTCTGGCAACTAAATTATCAGGTCTAATTGAATTGCCCCCTAAGCATGCGCGCACATCAACACTTGATTTTATTACATAGATTATAGTTAGCATTACCTTAATAATTTTCATCATTACTATTGTACTTTTGTGCTATGTCCTCACTTTTCTTCCCTATATGTTGGTTGTGGATAATGTTGTGATGTTATTGTGGATCATGTTGTGATGTTATTGTGGATCATGTTGTGATGTTATTGTGGATAATGTTGTGAAGTTATTATTTGTTGATTTTCAGGAGTGTCTGTTTTCATATTGATGTGGTATGTTATAAGCAAGGCTGGGAAATAATAAAAGTGCTTGAAGACTGTAGACAGGTGTTGTGCCGGAACTCATTCCAACAGTCATTAAATTCATAACGATGACATAATTTTTATCAGCAGTCAATTTTATTATATGGTCTACAGGTGTGCAATAAACAATCATGCTCCTGCTACCTTTCCATCCCCCCCCCAAAAAAACTTGATATGGACACTCCCAATGAACCCACCTGCTGTATTTTCAGAGGTTGAAGGATGTGTTGTTATAGGTTTAGGGGAATGGTAAAGACACTTATTATGGGAAAATTGCACTGGACTACCTCTGGGACCAGTTACATCTGCATACATTGCATTTTCACTTAACTTAGTCCCTTTTTTTAGGTAGGAATTATGCAACACCTTTGGGGTGGTGTAGGGTGGGGTTCTTAATGTTGAAATCTTTGCGTTTCTGTAAGTGCATTTTTATGAAATAAATAATACTGTAGTAAGTATAATGCACTAGAGCAGGGGTCTTCAAACTTGGCCCTCCAGCTGCTGTGGAACTACACATCCCAGCATGCACTGCCACCTTTTTGATATAACAGCATGCTAAAACTATGTGCAGTGCATGCTGGGATGTGTAGTTCCACAGCATCTGGAGGGCCAAGTTTGAAGACCCCTGCACTAGAGATTATTGAGCTTTATTTTGGATTCTTGTTGCACTAATAGTGCGAACACTATTGAGCACAGAAGGACTGGTTGTTCCCTGGCTCGCATATGATGTAGTGACCATAAAGAAGACTGTAGCAAAACTTTCTTTCCAAAGTGACAATTTTAACTCCACTAAATTTGTCTTGACTATATATTTTTTATATTGATAGATGTTTAAAAAAATAAAAGAATTAAACATTTCATATAAGTTTGTCTGGTGTGGGAAGTGTATACAGTACACTTTGTTTGAAGGTCACATGCAGGTGCTTGAGGTCTTTATTTGATTTAACTGAATATTTGGGGATTTTGTTTTGATATGTGCACTAGATGTTTGCAATACATTTTCTAACTAATAATATTTCTAATGTCTCTTTTGGGTGTCCTTGAAGAGATTTATCACAGCTGAAAAAGACATCAGTTCTTGAAACACAGAAAAAAATATTTACATTGGTTTATTTATGGACTTGATAGAAGAACACATTTCTTTGTTATTAATATTTAACTTAGCTTTATTATATGCACAAGAAGGTGATATTATTACTGTCACATTGACACACTTTTATTCACTTTACTGTTTGTTTCCAAAGCAGAAGAACTGTTTCCCAACACATTTTTTTTTTCATTTTATAACGGGAAAGATGGTTCCACTGGTTTAGTATGCAATGCGTCTACTAAGTAGCGCTGGAGAAGTGACATTTATTTATATAGTATTATTGATCACAGAACTGTCTGTGTACAGTTTGCATGTCCCCATTGGTTTGCCTGAGTTTTCTCCAGGTTATATAGTATCACATGGTAAAGATGCACTGATAATGTGGGTGTGTCTGCAAGGTCCATCATTTAGACTGTAGGTTCCACTGAGACAGATTAAAATACATACTCCTTTAATTACTGCATAATATGTTAGCACTATATATAAAGGCAAATAATAATAATAATAATAATAATAATAGTAATAATAATAATAGTAATAATAATACTACTAGTGAATGATTGAAGATCTTGTATTAGAACATCTTGATTCCATTTCTAATGTTTCAAAAAAAGCCCCGATGTGGATCCAGAAGGATTGAGGTTGTCTCTTTTATTGATCATTTCTACACTCTTGTCGGTTTGAATGCATATCAGCATACTGTGTAACATGACAGCTAATTCTTCATCACCTACAAATTCATCAATCAACAATTATCTGTGTATAATGCTCATCAATAATCAGTTCCTGATTCCCGTCATCCATACTAATCTGTCCAGCACCATCTTCATCATTGTCTCCCTGCTCACCATGGCTTGTTTGCTGAGCAGCCTCTTATTGCTGTGATCACCTCATTATCCAGCATACATTGGGGTTTAATGACTGTTTTAGCATAAAAAAAGTGTGTGAAACATCACTAATGCCACAACCATCTCTTCTAACATACGTGGGAGAAGATGTACTATAGCGGCACTTATCATACCACTATAATTCTTCCTGCATCACCTCTTATCAGCCTAAGCAAATGATCCCATTTATGTAACATGTTATGAGCCATTATACATTCAGTGGGTGATATTGAAGGTGGCATTATTGCAGCAGCAGCTGCATCTTTTGTCGTAGTCACTGTTGCATCTTTATTCTAATGCTGTTGCTGAAGTGTGTCCTATTCAGACCCGCACTGGCTGCAGCACAAATCCGCACAAATGTGCATACAAAGATGTCCTATGGCAGACGCAAAGTGTCCGACTGAACATGGCCGCTAGTGCCAGTGCAACTACGTCTTTAAACAAAGAAGCTGGCACTGACATGCTTGCAAACCACCCGGGTCTGGTAGCCATACCCCCAGAAATGCCCATCAAAATTGCATGGATGTGAATGCACTTTCGATCTGCGTTTCTGTAACCATTATTATTATTATTATCCTTTATTTATATGGCGCCACAAAGGTTCCGCAGCGCCTTACACAGTACATAATTGATCACACAAGAAAAACAGTTAAAAGTAATACAAAACAATCTAGGACAAGGACATGGTTATAAACATAGCTGCATAACACAAGCAGCAGGACATGAGCAACCAGGTGTTAGGTGCCGTTGTGGGGAGTTAGGACGGAGTAATTGATACTATAAATAGGGGGAGGAGAAGCACATGAGGGACGAGGGCCCTGCTCATGAGAGCTTACATTCTAAAGGGGAGGGGCAGACAGACAGGGGTGACACAGATGGGGTAGATAGTGAGGAAGGAGCATGGAGCAGTGGATTAGGATATGTGCTGCGGAATGTGTGTGTATAAGATGACCTGATGTTATGTCAAAATTGAGTCCTTTATTCATCTATCTCTAAGACAGAAAATAGATTTTAATTATGTGTTATTTACATGAGAGATGTACAAAATAAAGTAGTAGCGCTTTAATTATTGTGTGTTACATTTTAGCATCTAAATACATCCTGATAAAAATGCAGCTATTATGGGACTGTCCTGCCATTCTAATACAGTAGTGACTACTTTAGTCCCAGCTCCTGTGAGTGGGTGCATCTCACATACTAGACCCACCCACAAATGGGTGGGTCCGGTCCAGATGTGACCGGACGCCTTTCGTCTAGGCCGGCCCTGGTCACGGGTTAGCGCTTTTGGACTCCCACTCACCGTCAGTGACCGTCTGTCACTGACTCCGCCCACTGTGCCGTGGGCATTTAACGATGCTGCCACCACCAAACTCTACCATCGGCATTTGGAACCGCTTTTTACATTACAATCAGGCTCCTGCCTCGGCACCTGGAACCGCTTCTGCTGCATATGCGTTTGATTAACTGCGGACACACCTCCTGTTTGGTGTCGGCTGTTCCCACCTGATCCCTCGCAATGGATCAGGTCTGCACGGTAGCTTGGCAGAGGGCTTGAACTTGGAGACACGGAGCTCTAACCCAGAACAGCAGGATGGAATAGCGTTTGGCGAAATTCTGTTGGTCACAGGGTACAGATATAGTCGGAGTAAAGGCAAGAGGTTTATTGCTCTCAGTCTTAAAAAAGACCCTCCCATTGGATTGAAGGGGAATTTCAGCATACAATACAAGATGTTACAGCAATTCTTCTCCACACAGGATTCACAAGGATGTACAATTTTACCAGGCACATGCATAATGATGCATGTGCAGTGCTGCTCGGACACATGTGTAGAGGGAAACCATCGGCTACTTGCACCTGATTGCTTCCCAGCATGCACCTGTGAATTGCCCCCTTAATGTCTTGGTTAGTGAAAAATGTCTCTGTGCAAGTAAAACATGGGATGTGTGGTATTTGCACTGACGTTAATGATATTCAAACCCTATATTGTGTTGTATTTTGTATGACTTGTGACATAAAGTGACAGGTGCTGCATAGGTTTGTGACACTTTACAAATAAATAATAATTTTGATAACAGTGTGTTTATTGGCGCTCCTATTTTCAGAGGGGGATATGTATCCAGCCTTAGGGCCTGATTTACAGGTGGACACAGTGTAAATTTTACATGGAAATGAGTGTTACCCCTCAGAGAAGAAAGTACAGATTCGGGCTCAAGGTTTGCAGAATTTAGGGGGCATACCAGGGAGGTAACAGGGGGTGCATAAGCAGACACAGGTGTGTCACAGAAAGCGTTTTTGTCTAAAGAACCTGAACCGTTCACACAGAGGGCGACACTCAGATGAAGAAACTGCACCCGATATAATGTAGGTCTCAAGACATTCCAAGAGGAAATGCGACATCTCAAGATGCTGCACAAGGACGTCACAGTCTGTAGAAAATTGTCCGCGACTCAGAGTCAGACTATTGGAGAGAGATAAAGTGTAGAAGTTGTCCAAAGCAACCAATCAGCTTCTAACTATCATTTCATAGTCTATGCTAGAGAATGACAGAAGCTGATTTGTTGCTCTGGGCAACTTCTTCACTTGAAAGTGTCAACATTATATCAGTTTCGATATTGAATATCGACATGAGAACTGTTAACTTTAAAACTAATTGTCAAGAGAGTGTGGGCCTGATTCAGAGCCGGACGCTCTGACAGAGCGCTCGCTCTGAATCAGGGCCGTCCTTATCTTTTTTAAGAGCAGCCTCCTGGCCGCTTGCATAGCTGTGGGTGACCACCCACAGCTATAGCGAGCGACCAAAATGATGGTCGCGATGGTCAAGACCATCGCGACCATCGGGCTTGCGACGAGACCCTTGCGGTAGGGTCTCTTTGCCGCAAGCCCTGGAGTGCTTTTGGCTCTGTCAGAGCCAAAAGCACTCCGACTGACATCACTAGTGATGTCAGTGGGGCCGGTCCCAGACAGTAGGTGTTCCCATGGGAACGACTCCGTCTGGGCAGCCACGCCCCCGGCACGCCCACCAAAGGCGGTGTGCTGTCAATCACCATCGAAAGCATGCCCCCTTTGGTGCAAGACCCATAACGACGGCTTGGCCGTCGTTATTCGGGTCTCGCGCATGCGCACGACGGAGGCGCCTCCGTCATGCGCATGCACACTTCTGCAACATCGACCCGCTTGCGAGCGCTCAGCGCTCGCGAGCGGGTCTGAATCAGGCCCTGTGTCCACTAGTGATCCACCTTTTAACCCTTGATGCGCTGGTTGCATAAATGTAAAAATTATAATACACATGAAATACAGAAACTTATATTGAATTTAATAAACATATAACATGAAATTTGCTTATAAATCACTAGAATTGTTTTCATCAAGAGTGAACATCAAAAAGCATTTGAATGAAATAAACAGTATAAAAAAACTATATAAAATGACACACCATGTGGATCTTAATAAATAAATCTGATACAATAGTCCTGTGTCTTTTCACTCAAGGGAGTCATTATTTTGTACCTCCCAAAAGGGATACAAAGTTATCTGATATGATTGTTGTTATAAAGTGTCCACAGGATCTCTTGAATATAATTTGCACCTTAGCAACAGTCAGGAAAAGGTCAAGATTTATTTTCTCACATAATTGTTATAATTGGCCCAGAGCTGCTGGATAACAGGTCAGTATAATCAAGGTGGTTTGGGGCATCCTCCAGTTACTCACACAGTCCAGATACCCACAGCTCTCACCAGCCACGCTCAGAGACAAATACCGACATTTAGAAACAGCTCACAGGCACTACTGTTTCTCAAACCCTGGGCGTATCTTAAGCAACGCCAGTTGGGAGCAGGAATAATGAGAGACGCTGACAGATGAATGCAGCGGTCTGGCAATGTGATCCTGTGAAGCCCAGTGTAGCTCCATGTCTCACGCACTGTGGTGGTCTGATAGTCAGACACAGGTGCCGGGCTGATGTTCAGTTTGTCAGTGACCGACTGGCATGCGGAACTCCTGTCAGCGTGATAGTAAAGTGCTGGTGCTTCCAAGAAAGAACTTATGGATAAGGTGCAAATAAAGCAATATAGGCTCCACAGTGTCAATAGGGACAGCAACACGTTTCTTCTACTCTGTAGACTTTTCAAGCTAAGGGCCGAATTCAATTGGCCGCAAAAAGTGGCATCTGGCAAAAAACTGACTGAATTCACCTCATTTTCAACCAATATTTTCTTCATGCGCGTCCTTGGTTTTTGTCCTATTCAATTGTAAAACGCGGATAGGCAAATGTTTTACAAAGCAAAACTGCCATAAAAAGCTTCAATGACACTGGGAATCAATATAGAATAGTAGTAGTAGCCCTAATAAAAGTATTTAGTGAACTTATTTTGAGGCAAAGGGCTGTATTATGAATATTTGTATATGTGTGGGAAACTGATAGAAAGCAATGTTTTTTCAGAAAAATAAGTACCGTAGTTAAATTTGGGTACACGGAAATGGGTACTAGTATATTTTGATGTCTCTAAAATGAAGATTTTAAAAATCTCATAAATACACCAGCTGCAGTCTTGTACAATCTCAAAAACATCTGTCTCATCCATATAGCCCCCAAAATATCAGGGCCCCCACTTTTTTCCCATTTTTCAGCACTTTTTATATTTTTGCCCTAAAAATTACATGTGTTTTTTTGGGTGAGTTAAGATATTTTATTTTTTTCTGACTAATCATTAGGGGGGGGTGTCCAAAGGGTTCTGAACATAGGGCCTGAAGCGCATAGATAGCTAACTAGCTAAAGTGACAGGACAAGCCATTTGTGGGTGGTGACAGGGTATGGTCGATGAAAATGGGGGAGTGGTGGTGCGAATGCAGGCGTGCCTGAGCATCTTAACGCCTTTTCAGAGGCCTGCATAATTAAGACACAGCAATATAGTACACATCACATGGTTGTTTTACACACTGAAGCGCTCGCAGTGCTTGCGGTAGGGTATGGTCAGCCACAAGCGCTGCGATCGCTTCCGATGGTACTCAATGTTACCGATGGTTGTAAACACATCCTGGAGATGACGAACATAAGTGGGCATCTTAAGACAGGCTGCAGGGTGTCTGCATACACATCACGATCGCACACCAAGACATAGTGGGCGTGCTAATGCCTGGCCGCAGGCAGAGCATGTCTGAATCAAGCCCTTAATTCCCAGGAGTTTTCGCCTAGGCAAAAACTCCAAAGGCAAAAACAGGTGAAAAAGTTTCTCCCGCAAAGGGCAGGAGAAAAGAAGTGCAAAATCCATATTTTGGGGTACAAAATGTGGGGACTATGGGCCTGATTCAGAGCCGAACGCTATTTGCGTTCGCTCGTTCAGAAAAAGGGGCCGGCTATTTAAATTGAGCGCTCGCTCTTTGCGGTCTGCTGACGCCTCTATGTCTGAGCGAGCGAACGAAACATGCGCTCGCTATTTTGTAAAGACGTCCCCTGGCCGCTCACATCATGCGTCATCTCCGCTATTTATTAGATTAATCGAGTACATCGAAAGGCGTCAGTGCTGCTCGCAGTGCTTGTGGTAGGATTTTCCTATGGCAATAATGCAAGCAGTTCAGGCTAAGAAACAACCAAGTGACGTGGTCGATGACACTGCTTTGTAAATTATGCACACCCTTAAAATGCCCATTTTGACCGTTTGGCACGTTCGGATCACCACTCGCCGTTTTCAAGCACCTTCCCCAGTTACCACCCACAAACGCCTCATCCTGTCACTCAAATTAGCAGGCACTCGCTATTTTGCGAGTGCTCGATTTCAGACAGCAATGACTGGTTGGCGCATGCGCATTATGACCCATATACATGCGCAGTTGTGCGAGCATCGCTCGGAGCGAACGAGCGGCCGCTTTCAAGATGGCTCTGAATCAGGCCCTCAGTTTGTACCCCAACTTTGAACTTTTTCGCCCCCTTTTTCAAAGTCATTTTTTGGGTTGTTCTTTAATTCTTTTTTTGATTTTTTTTGATGCAGTTTACCTTTAGATACCTGTCCTAAGAGTGCAGGGTGGTTTCCCCACCTTTACACCCCAAAACCGCAATTCTGCACTTTTTCCACCAGCTATTCATAGGCAAAACTTTTCCGCATTGCATTACGTTTTCACACCAGCGAAAAGTCGCAACAATTGAATATGGGGATAAGTTTCTGCTGGAAATGACGTCACCGGCGAAACTTTTTTGCAAAAAACGGCTTTTCGCCACTAATTGAATATGGCCCTTAGTATGGCTAAAAGGTCTTGGGAAACTGAATCATACATTCACATGCAAAAGCTCTTTTCTGTAACAGGATGGAGTCCAGTAGCCCGTTACCAGGACCAGCTGTGTCACTTTGTCACTGGATGCCTGCAGCAAGTACAGTATATAGTCACTTATCTGAAATTTGGCTGGCATCATCCTGACGGCGGTTCCCACTATTCTGAACAATGGGCAGCTCCATCTTGTACAATGTCACATGATCTGCTCTGACAACCAGCTCTCAGCACTTCTGGTCACATGTTCCAACAGCCTATCAGTGCCTTGGATGCCCTATTTAAACCAGTAAGTACTTAGAGTACATTGCCACTACAATTTTTTACCTAGAAAACCTAGTACCCTGACTCCTGGTGCTGCATTGCGTCACACCATTCTGTTCCAGTATATTTCTGCAGCCTGCTTCAGTTGTGCTTCCAGGGAGTTACTGTCAAGTTCTGCACAAGTTGAGTCCCAGACTAACACATATGTCTCATATGCTCTGAGATTGCATGCTTTTCTGCCACAGACATAGATTTATCATACCACATAACACCACTGCAGGACTCAACTATCCAACTCTGGGTAAGGGATGACCACCAACCATCCATAGTTAACAACCATAGATTGTTAACTACCCAATGGCCAATGGTTTTGCTATCAATGGCAGAGATCCAGTGGTTCTCCACCATCAATGGTAGACTAGGACCAAATGTTTTTTTCTATTTCAACGGCATGGAGTTTAGCCCCACCTCTGGTATCCCGCTAAGCACCATCCTATTTCTGATTGGCCCCCACTGTGTTCCCCAGCAACTGTGGTCATCAAGGGGTGCAAACCATCAATGGTTCAACATCTATGGTTTTGTGCCATTGATTGTAATCAATTATGGAACTGTGAGTGGGGGCATCAGTACAGGGCCCGATCCGGCCCGAAATCCAGTGTACACTGGACCGGCGGGCATCGGCGGATCGGGCATCGCGGTGCTGCGGCAGGAGACAGGGCAGGACGAGCTTCCATCTGAAAAGATTCAAGCTCGTCCAACCACTGACGTGGATTTTCAATTTGGCGCCATTAGCGGGCCAGTAATGGCTCGCGGGCGGACAGCCAATCCAGTTCTGACATGGCAAGCCAATCATGGCTCGCTGCGTCATGGCTCCGCCCCCTCGCGGCTCCATATATTAGGTGCTGCTGAGCGGGGCGAGTCAGTCCGTCGGCGGAGAGCAAGTCAAGAAAACTGTCCGCGGAGAGGAAGAGTTCCAGAGGCGCTGGAAAAATGCCGGAAGACGCTGCGCTCAACTTCAGAAGACGGAGGCACTGTTGCTGGAACAGGAAGACTCCGATGGGCGGCAGGCAGAGTTCTGCAGTGGAGGGAAGTTAAAGAGCTCATCGAAGTTCCCCACTGCAGGCTCTCCCAACGGAAAGGGTAGTCGGCCGTGGGCCACCTTTACTAATATTTAAAGTTGCTTCTGGTCACCTGTTGTCGGGCTTAAGGCCCATGGACATAGTCAGGCACTAGGCCTGTGGCCATATAGGAGGGGCACAAGGCCCGGGGCTATCAGGGGGCATTAGGCCCTATAGGGAATTATTTGTCCTAGGCCCAGGTCATTTGGGGCTTAAGTAGGCAGGCACCAAGCCCATGCCACCCGCCAGGCCCAAGACCTGTAAATAAGAGGTGGCATTGCCTATAAAGTGGTCTGGGCATTAGGCCCAGGCCACTAAGTGACCACCAGAGGCGGCCTTGCCTATAAAGTGGTCTGGGCATTAGGCCCAGATCACTAAGTGGCCAACAGAGGTGGCCTTGCATATAAAGTGGTCTGGGCATTAGGCCCAGATCACTAAGTGGCCAACAGAGGCGACCTTGCATATAAAGTGGTCTGGGCATCAGGTCCAGATCACTAAGTGACTCCCAGAGGTGGCCCCTTGTGTAAAGTGGTTTGGGCATCAGGCCCAGACCACTAGATTCACTAGAGGTGGCCCAGCATCAAAGCGGTCTGGGCGTTAGGTTCAGATCCCTAGGGATTGGCAACCGGAGGGTGGGCCTGAACTGAAAGGTGTTCTGGCAACCGGCCAGAACACAGGAGATCGTCCACAAGGTGGTGAGCCTGCGCAGTAGAGTGACCGGCGCTCGTGGTCTGCATTGCTGTGTAACGAGTGCTGGTAGGTGGCTTGTGGAATAAGTAATCCGAGTATTAGACTCAGATCACCTGCGTTGGCCCCACTTGGTGGGATTGAGTACTAGGCACAGGGTATAGAGTAAGTTCCCCTTGGGAGTCAGTGCAAGGGGTTGTTCGGCTCCAGTGCTGAACCCCTGTAGTGGGAACTCTGAAGATTCAGCCTAGAGAGTCAAGGCAGCGGTGTTTTCTCCAAAGGGCACAGACAGGGCCTACTGGCCGGGAAGAGAAAGAGAGGGACAGCCATAACGTGAGTGTTTTTGCTAGATGTGTATTGTTTCCAAGCCTAGTTCATATAGTGTGTAAGAAAACGTTTATTTGTTGGTCGCATTGAATCTTCTCATTATTATAGCGGAGAGTTTGTGGAGAGACGTATCCTACCTGCTCACCTAGTTTCCGGAAGTGAGGTTCATGCTTTCGGGCATACGATCAGGTAACCCAGTTGGTACAGCATTGTATGCGTGATTTGTCCGTGAAGGAAGGGGAATTGTTTTGTTTGATTTTCAGGGGCGGCGGATGACTCATCAAGGTGACAAGAGGTCTAGTGTGAGTATCTCTCAGTGTCTGTCTGCCTTTCACTTGAGCGTCAGATAGGGGATCCCTTACAGCGGTGAGAGATCCAAACATTCTATACTTTCTCTTCCTCTGTCTGTTCTTCCCTTGAGCACCGGTTAGGGGATCTCACACAATGGTGGGAGATCCAAATTACACCTGAGTGTGTGAACACTGTATAGGTGAAAACTGGGTAGCTGAGGCCCCGTGCCGATGATGACCATTCACCCAACCGGTGAAGGTCGCGATCATCCCTAGTGGTTATAGTGTCATCAAGCATAGGAGGATTGTTATTGAATACCCCATTCTCTTACAGCTTCAGGCTGGTTTGAACCTGATACTTAATTGGTAAAGAGGATCTGGATCGTAGACAGCTGGTAATTTGGGAACGAAGGCCTAGGATCCTCCCGTGGGAAAGTGGTGAGTGTTGGCTAACGAGTTTTCGCTACCCCTCACAATTGCGTAGTCGGCAGGATGTCAGACGACGAAGAGAATAGGGGGGCTGCTGGATGGGTCAACATAGGCCCTGCCCTTGCTCATTTGCCTCGATACGATGGGCGCAATTTACAGTTGGAAGATTGGAAATCGCGGCTCGAAGGAATTGCCCTCCTATATCAGGTGTCTCCGGAGTCAAAACTCCAACTGGCTCTGAACACACTCGAAGGGGAAGCCAGACTTACTATCCTTTTGAGACCGGAAGAAGACCGCGATTCCCTGAAAAAGGTACTGAAGATTCTGGGGGATCTCTATGGGAATACATCATCGGCTGGTACCCTGCGACAACGGTTGTTTGCCCGGTTCCAGAGAGAGGATGAGTCCATTCAAGAATTGATGGGCGAAATTAAAAGGCGCGATCCAGATGGGATGGGTGCACTTCCGAATACCAGCCAGATGTTACGAGACCAATTTGCAATGGGGTTGAGGAATGTCCTGCTGCGACAGATTTTGTTGGATAAAATCATGCAAGATGACAAACTGACTTTCCACCAGATACAGATAGATGCCGTTTCCAGGGACCGAGATGCAAATTTTGGTCCATATGCTGTCACTCCACAGTGGGTACATCCTTCGTCTGCTCCCGTGATGGGCCGGGAGACCAACAATTGGAAACATGAATTCAAGACCTTAAAGCAGCATTTTCTAAGGCAACCCAGGAAATGAAAGAAGAAGTTTCCCTGGCTAAGAGAGGAAGTATACCAGCAAAGAGGCCGCAGAGCTGAAGAAGAGTACTGACCCAGAGAGTCAGACGGATCCAGAGGAAGAGGTGTTGGGGTTAGACAGGGAGGAACTAGGGGCCCCCAATGCTACTGTTGCAATCGGCTTGGACACATTGCCGGGAATTGTACCAAGGCAGTTTCTGAGCCTCAAGCTTGGGGCCCTGGAGCAATGCTGGGTGGCTCGGTTAGCTAAGTTTTTCTATACCATTCGTTATCGGCCAGGAAAAAATAACGGAAATGCTGATGCCTTATCTCGATTCCCTGGGACCCCGGGGGATGAAGACTGGGAGGCGGTAGAAGTCCCTGATCTGACACGTGTGAGGAAATCGGGGATGAAGGGTGATCGGAATGTAAAGCAGGGTGCCACGATACTCCAGAATACCGAACAAAACTGGGCACGTGAGCAGCAGGAGGACCCCGGTTTTAGAGCTATTATGCAGTGGAAGGAAGATGGTCACTGGCCCAGCAAATGGGAAAGGAGTAGACTCCTTTATGTCAGAAGCTGCTGCGTAAGTGAGACTGACTCCAGGTTTGTGCAGGTACACTTCGGCATCGCACCTACCTTAGTTCGGAGCTTCGGTTTGTAGAGCAGATAGTGGTGCCAGAAGCATTGGTCCGACCACTGATTGAAAAAGCACACCAAGAAGGAGCACACTTGGGCAGTGAGAAGACCTATCAATGGTTGCAATGTCAGTATTTTGCACCTCAAATGCAGAACATGGTCGTTCGGGTCTGTTGGGAGTGTAGACGCTGTGGAGTGGTCAAACCCTCGGAACAACATGCGCCTATTCAGACCATCTGTACAAATCGACCATTAGAGCTATTAATGATAGATTATGTGCTGATTGGAGAGTCTGTTAGTGGTCATCAATATGCTTTGGTGATGACGGACCACTTCACGAAGTTTACTGTGGTAGTGCCAACCCTTGACCAGACGGCTGAGTTGGCTACCAAAGCGATTGTGGAGAATTTTATACGGCACTATGGGTGTCCCGAAAGGATACATTCAGATCAGGGAGCCTGTTTTCAAGGGTGGCTAATGGAACGTCTGTGTCAATTCTACCGGCTACAAAAGTCCCGTACAACTCCATACCACCCTCAGGGTAATGGGGCCTGTGAAAGGTTCAATCGGACCTTGTTACAGATGCTCCGACCCCCTGGAAGAAACAAAAAAACGGAGATGGCCTGAGCATGTGAAAGAATTGGTTTGGGCCTACAATAATAGGGTGCATAGTACTATCGGGTTTTCTCCTTTCTTTTTGTTGTTCGGTCGGCCGGGCCGAGAAGTTCAGGATTTAGTACTAACCGAGTCCAATGATAGGGAGGAATCGCTTCCGACAGGATGGGTGGAGGAACATCGGCGGCGTCTTAAAATTGCTCATGATGTGGTGGAAAAGATGATAGCCAATCATAGACGTACCCCGACTGGGGTGCGAGGGGTTGAGCCGTTTTCCGTAGGCCAACAGGTCCTGGTTCATATGACTCATCCGGGGGGTAAATTATCTCAGCGTTGGGAAGTTTTACCTTATGTGATCAGATGTCGTTTGTCAGTGGAAGGACCGGTCTATCAGGTGGAATCCACTGATGGTGCGTGGCGATTGCGGACTCTTCATCGGGACATGTTACATCCCTGCCTTTTCCCAGCTTCATCAGAAAGGGACCCTATACCTGACCTCATTCAGAATGACTCGCATAATGAGGAGATTATGTTGTCGACTCCAGCCGGAATGGGCTACCTTGAGGAAGAGTGGTGGACGCCAGCGGAAACTCCTACTGTGAATGAAGTCGTCGATGTTCCAGAGGTGGTGGATGTAACCCCCTTGCCTAGACGCTCTCAACAGTTCAATCGTGGCGTGCCTGGGCCTTGATATGCTGTTCCCGACTTTGTCTGGTCTCAGACCTCCTTTGTAGAGACTACAAAGGACACAGGGGGTGGAAATGTGAGCGGGGGCATCAGTACAGGGCCCGATCCGGCCCGAAATCCAGTGTACACTGGACCGGCGGGCATCGGCGGATCGGGCATCGCGGTGCGGCGGCAGGAGACAGGGCTGGATGAGCTTGCATCTGAAAAGTTTCAAGCTCATCCAACCACCGATGTGGATTTTGAATTTGGCGCCACTTGCGGGCCAGTAATGGCTCACGGGCGGACAGCCAATCCAGTTCTGACACGGCGAGCCAATCATAGCTCGCCGCGTCATGGCTCCGCCCCCTCGCGGCTCCATATATTAGGTGCTGCTGAGCGAGCAAGTCAAGAAAACTGTCCACGGAGAGGAAGAGTTCCAGAGGCGCCGGAAAAACGCCGAAAGATGCCGCGCTCAACTTGAGAAGACGGAGGTGCTGTTGCTGGAACAGGAAGACGGCGACGGGCGGCGGGCAGCGGAGCCGAAGCTGAGGACCGGAGAGTTCTTAAGTGGAGGGAAGTTAAAGAGCTCATCGAAGTTCCCCACTGCAGGCTCTCCCAATGGAACGGGTAGGCGGCCGTGGGCCACCTTTACTTATATTTAAAGTTGCTTCTGGTCACCTGTTGTCGGGCTTAAGGCCCGTGGACATAGTCAGGCACTAGGCCTGTGGCCATATAGGAGGGGCAAAAGGCCCGGGGCTATCAGGGGGCATTAGGCCCTATAGCGAATTATTTGTCCTCCGTTGTCAGCGACCTGGGTACTAGGCCCAGGTTGTTTGGGGCTTAAGTAGGCGGGCACCAAGCCCGTGCCACCCGCCAGGCTCAAGGCCTGTAAATAAGAGACGGCCTTGCATATAAAGTGATCTTGGCATTAGGCCCAGATCACTAAGTGGCCAACAGAGGCGGCCTTGCATATAAAGTGGTCTGGGCAACAGGTCCAGATCACTAAGTGACTCCCAGAGGCGGCCCTTTGTGTAAAGTGGTTTGGGCATCAGGCCCAGACCACTAGATTCACTAGAGGCGGCCCAGCATCAAAGCGATCTGGGCCTTAGGCTCAGATCCCTAGGGATTGGCCTCCGGAGGGTGGGCCTGAACTGAAAGGTGTTCTGGCAACCGGCCAGAACACAGGAGATCGTCCACAAGCCGGTGAGCCTGCGCAGTAGAGTGACCGGCGCTAGGGGTCTGCATCGCTGGGTAACGAGTGCTGGTAGGTGGCTTGTGGAATAAGTAATCCGAGTATTAGACTCAGATCACCTGCGTTGGCCCCACTTGGTGGGATTGAGTACTAGGCACAGGGTATAGAGTAAGTTCCCCTCGGGAGTCAGTGCAAGGGGTTGTGCGGCTCCGGTGCTGAACCCCTGTAGTGGGAACTCTGAAGATTCATCCTAGAGAGTCAAGGCAGCGGTGTTTTCTCCGAAGGGCACAGACAGGGCCGGCGGGCCAGGAAGAGAAAGAGAGGGACAGCCGTAACGTGAGTGTTTTTGCTAGATGTGTATTGTCTCCAAGCCTAGTTCATATATTGTGTAAGAAAACGTTTATTTGTTGGTCGCATTGAATCTTCTCGTTATTATAGCGGAGAGTTTGTGGAGAGACGTATCCTACCTGCTCACCTAGTTTCCGGAAGTGAGGTTCATGCTTTCGGGCATACGATCAGGTAACCCAGTTGGTACAGCATTGTATGTGTGATTTGTCCGTGAAGGAAGGGGGATTGTTTTGTTTGATTTTCAGGGGCGGTGGACGACTCGTCAAGGTGACAAGAGGTCTAGTGTGAGTTTCTCTCAGTGTCTGTCTGCCTTTCACTTGAGCGTCAGATAGGGGATCCCTTACAGCGGTGAGAGATCCAAATATTCTATACTTTCTCTTCCTCTGTCTGTTCTTCCCTTGAGCACCGGTTAGGGGATCTCGCACAATGGTGGGAGATCCAAATGACACCTGAGTGTGTGAGCACTGTATAGGTGAAAACTGGGTAGCTGAGGCCCCGTGCCGATGATGACCATTCACCCAACCGGTGAAGGTCGCGATCATCCCTAGCGGTTATAGTGTCATCAAGCATAGGAGGATTGTTATTGAATACCCCATTCTCTTACAGCTTCAGGCTGGTTTGAACCTGATACTTAATCGGTGAAGAGGATCCGGATCGTAGACCAGCTGGTAATTTGGGAACGAAGGCCTAGGATCCTCCCGTGGGAAAGTGGTGAGTGTTGGCTAACGAGTTTTCGCTACCCCTCACAGAACCATTCATGGATGCCACCAATGGCCATCCCTACTCAGGGTTGCAGCAGCGCAGCAGTGCAGCATCTATCCAGTTAGCCACAAGCACAGTTAATAGATTCCTGCATTGTTTTAAACTCATTTGGGCAAGCCTGCATCAGGGAATGCCCTAGAAAACTCTGATGGTAGTAATTCGTGTCTGGCATCTGCGGCTTAGTTTAGCCCTATATAATAAGTAGCTTTCAGGGAACAACAGACCATTTATGGAGATTGCCCTAGAATATCTTTTCCAATGGTTTGTCAGTAATGTTAAGGATTAAATGTTTTTTTTTTTTAAACAACACAATTTTTTTCTATGTTCTAAATATACCTGATGATGCTGGTGATCATCATCAAACCATATGTGTACACCAGCATCATGGGCTCTTAAAATATCTGCAGATGCATACAATTTACATATGTATGGGGGGCTAAGGTCAATATACCGATGGATGGGAAGCCGTCCGTCGGAATCCCGCTGTCTAAATCCTGACATGGGTCTAAAGACAGGCATCTAAATCCAGACGCCTATGTTTAGCCTGACGACGGAATCCCGACAAAACGGCTTCCCAAACAAAGGTAAGCGGGGACACTTAGTGGTTAGCTGCGGGGGGGGGGAGGGTTAGGTTTAGGCACCCCCGGGGGGGCTTAAGGTTAGGCAACCCCCGGGGAGGGTTAGGGTTAGGCGCCACTGTGGGGAGGTTAGGGTTAGGCTCCCCCACAGGAGGGTTATGGTGCGGGTGGAGGGTTAGGTTTAGGCACCCCCGGGGGGGACTTAGGGTTAGGCACCACCTCAGGAGTTTTAGGGTTAGGCACCCCTAAGGAAGGGTTAGGGTTAGGGGGGAGAAGGGTAGGGTTAGGGGGTTTACCAACTGTGTTGGGATTATGCATATTTGGGCTTCCGGCACCAGCATTTTATACCCAACCTTGTGTGGGGCATGTCACCCTTACATGTGCATGTCCTTACTGTACTGAACTTACATTTGGAAGTGCATATCAGATGCAATTCTAAATCCGGACACACATTATTGTTCCTGCACATTGTGCCATAGAACATTTTTACACATCACACATGATCTTATTATTTCATCTTTAAATATAATGAATGCCATGGAGTGTCTATGGTTAGCAGGACTGCCTCACAGCACTGAGGTCAGGAGTTCGATTCTCACCATGGCCCAAACAGTGTGGAGTTTGTATATTCTCCCTGTGCTTCTGTGGGTTTCCTCTGGGTGCTCCGGTGTTCTCCCACACTGCAAAAATATACTGGTAGGTTAACCCTAGAGTATTTGTATGAGCATGAGTTAGGAAATATGGATTGTAAGCTCCACTGGGACAGGGACTGATGTAAATGGCCAAATATTCTCTGTAAGGCGCTGTGGAATATGTTTGCACTACTGTATTTAAGTAACTGGAAATAATAATATTTTGCTACAGGACAGTGAAGACCATTAATTTCGGCTTGATTTATATAGATAACACTCATATTTTTATTACAATCTCTTTTATTTGAATTTTCAAATATGCCTATATAGACCACAAAAATATTTGTAGCATTTTTTTATATTTCTAGACAGATTTCTAGACTGTCACCAATCTCAATATGGTGACGCCTGTGATTGCTGCTCTTGTAAGACACTTCAGACTAAGCTGCAACTTAAACATGTAGATTACATCATGATGTTTTTGTAGGGTCAGACATGCCAAACTAGAGGTCAGTAACATCTTACAGGAGAAAATGGACATCTATAGTGGCAAGTAATTGATATCTCTCTTCATGTGCAGCACGTATATATAGTTTTTCCTAGATATATGAGAGACACACAATGCAAATTTGTAATGCAACAGCATATAAATAAAATATTTTCATTGCTTAAGATCTTCTTGCAAACTCATCTAGAGGTTTTGATTTCTTATATGTTAATCTTGATCACTACAGTTAAAACTAGCATTACCTATACCAAACAGTCATATTCAAGTTAAAATTTGCAGATGGTGTGCATGTGAAACCCTACTGGTACTGTGGTACACTTACATGGAGTACCTGAATACTGGGCCTGATTCAGAGCCACTCGTTCGCTCCGAGCGATGTTCGCACATCTGCGCATGTGTATGGGTCGTAATGCGCATGCGCCAACCAGTCATTGCGGTCGGAAATCGTGTGTTCGCAAAATAGCGAGTGCCTGCTAATTTGAGTGACAGGATGAGGTGTTTGTGGGTGGTAACAGGGGAAGGTGCTTGAAATTGGGGAGTGGAGATCCGAACGCAGGCGTGGCAAACGGTCAAAACGGGCGTTTAATGGGAGTGCATAATTAACAAAGCAGCGTCATCGGCCACGTCACTTGGTTGTCTCTTAGCCTGAACTGTTCGCATGATTGCGGTAGGAAAATCCTACCACAAGCACTGCGAGCAGTTCAGACGCCTTTCGATGTACTCGATTAATCTAATAAATAGCGGAGATGACGTATGATGCGAACGGCCAGGGGGCGTTTTTACAAAATAGCGAGCGCATATTTCGTTCGTTCGCTCAGACATAGAGGCGTCAACAGATCGCAAAGAGCGAGCGCTCTATATAAATATCCGGCCTTTTCTGAACGAGCGAGCGCAAATAGCGTCCGGCTCTGAATCAGGCCCACTGTCTCTCACCTCTTCACGATGACTCTTCTTTGCTCCGGCTATGGCGTGGGTATGGCATCCATGACCAGCAGGGCCCCCGAATACTCGGGTGCTTAGCACAAAGTACCTGATGGAGGGAACACATGTGGACAACAGGTGCAGTGCAATAAAGAAATGTTGGGCGCCAGACCATCTCATGAGGCAATAACAGGAAAACTTTATTTACACTCCTCCATATCCTCCAGCACAGTAAGTATAACGGTTACAAGCTCTACTTCACTAACTTCCTCCAGCACAATACTTGCAGCAGATGGTAAATGCTGTATTTTACGCTTAATGGTTACAGAAGATTAGTTACATTCCACTCCAAACGAACACCTCCAGCGCAGACTTAGACATATGACACAGCAGTGAAATAGTAGCACATACCCGGTGTTGCTGGGCTCAGTAGTTCTACGCATGTCAGCCCAACAAAACTTCATACAGCATACAGGGGACTCCAGATTCGAAGTTCATCGCACTCATCTCTATCCTCACGAGAGACTGCTAACGTGCGGCACATCCCATTACACAGGGACCCTCTCTCCTTCCATCACCCCGCATACACCTTCTTCAGGCATACTAACGTCCTGTATATCCCAGGACTCTGCCTTTAGTACAAGTCCCACTATCCAGGGACCTTTCATCTGACATGCTGGCAACTTCATGCAAACCATTAACCCTTTTACTGCTGGGCTTCTCTACTTCAGCACATGGTTACACAGGATTCTTCTATAGGACTCCCCTCCAGCCACACTGCCATTTTGCACTGAGCCCTCCCTCACTCTGGGGCACTTCTCCAGGGGCTATTAACCAGGGATCCAGCATTATGCATCACAGACACTCACCCTCTCACACATGGGCTGTCTCTTCACAGGAGATCTCTCATCTTCCACTGTGGCATCAGGCAGCACTTTCCCAGAGATCCTCTGCAGTGACTTCCTCACTCTAACAGACGCTCTGCTTCCAGCTGCTACCTCTGCAGCACTCCCCAATCCTCTTCTAATAAGGTAGTCTCATTATCAGTAGTGCTGCTCCTCATACAGCAGCTCCCATGCAGGACTGTGGGGAAGGGTGACTCCCCCCCTTGTCTGTATCCAGGGGCTTCAAGACTCCTTATAGCCATGGGGCTTCTTGCAGGGGGCCCCTTTCTGCATTACAGGGGCATTCCCCCTGTACATATAAGATGTGGCTCATGGCAGCAGCCATGCTCCCTCCCCTGAATGTCAGGGAACCGCGGGACCTCCCTCCTCCCGTCCCACGGCCCCAGCCTAAGATGGCCACACAGCTTCTTCTTTCCCAAGGAGCTTTTTCGCGCTCCTGCGAGGTGACGCCCCCTTTTCCCTGCGAGGCCACGACCCCTTTGCAGCCTGCTTCCTCCTGTCCTCCTGGTGATTGACAGATGATGTCACCGGGGGCGGGGCTTAATTATGGGGATGGAGCTTAAGCCTGGCTCTGCCGGGTATTACATGCAGATAACAGGAAGCACACACCTATATAAATACAGATAGTGGTGGCAGTGGGGTACATGTCCACTTACATATAGTGGTGGTAACACAGCAGATATGTCGGCTGAGGCTCTCTCCTGTGTATAAGGGTCGTCTCTCTGTGGAGACTCTCAGGGGCATGTCCTGACTCAATGGAGGAGGGAGCTGAAGATGCACGGTAAAGACGCGTAAATGCACACTCTTCTGTGAGGTCTTGTGGCAGTGATGTGTGGTCAGGTAAAGGCAGCAGAGGCAGAGCCTTTCCTGTCATACTTATGTATACTCCAGAGTTTTGAGACTATAAAAGTTCTAAGAAAAATGTAAAGAAAATATTATAAACATCTTCTTTGTAGTATTCTAATCAATTTTATAGTCAAAACTCTGGAGTAAAAAGTGTATGACAGGGGAGGCACTGCCTCCACTGTCTACCTTTTCTGCCCATCCCTGATAAAAACTAGAGATGTGGGCCGACCCCTGTGTTTTGGTTTTGGTTTTGGATCTGAATCTACCCTGGTTTTGGATCTGGATTGGTTTTGCCAAAACCTCACATCTGTGTTTTGTTTTCGTGTTTTGGTTTTGGATCAGGATTTTTTCTTAAAAAATCATAAAAACAGCTAAAATCACATAAAATTGGCCTGTTTTTGTTCCTACAGTATTATTAACCTCAATAACATTTATTTCCAGTAATTTCCAATCAATTTTGACCACCTCACATTATTTGCTTAATCTAGCTAAGGCCAAAAGGTTGCATACAGCTAGCTGGCTGACTAAGCTAAGTGACACACTGGGCGGCACTAACATGTGGCAGTTCAGTTTTTAATTTACAACATGGATACAGTGTGTTATACAGTGTGGGTTGGATACACCAATAGTGCACTTACTGTGACAGCAGTGTTGGCAGAGTGGGGTTGCTGACGGTGTCCTCAGTACATGGAACGGCAGTGCTGCGGTACTGGCAGTGTCCACAGTGAAGTATACCGGTGATGTCGGCAGTGCGGGAGTGCCAGCGGTGTCTTTAGTGCAGGTTTGCTGGCTGTGTCGGCAGTGCGGGGGTGCCAGCGGTGTCTTTAGTGCAGGTTTGCTGGCTGTGTCAGCAGTGCAGGAGTGCCAGCGGTGTCTTTAGTGCAGGTTTGCTGGCTGTGTCGGCAGTGCGGGGGTGCCAGCAGTGTCTTAGTGCAGGTTTGCTGACTGTGTCGGCAGTGCGGGGGTGCCCTCAGTGCAGGTTTGCTGACTGTGTCGGCAGTGCAGTGGTGTTCTCAATGCAGAGTGCCGGTGGTGTCAGCAGAGCGGGGGTGCCAGCGATGTCCTCAGTGCAGGTTTGCTGACTGTGTCGGCAGTGCAGGGGTGTCCTGGTGGTGTCCTCACTGTGGGAGTGTCGGCAGTGTCGGCAGTGTGGGGGTTGCTGACGGTGTCCTTAGTATGTTGGGCAGCAGTGCAGGAGTGTAGGCAGTGGTGGTGTCGGCAGTGGGGGATGCTGCCAGTGGGGGTGCCGGCGGTGTCAGCAGCAGGGGGTGCTGGCAGTGTCAGGCAGCGGGGGATGGCGGGCTCCATCTTTTTTCCCTCCCTTGTAGTGTTTTCAATGGGCTTAACGCTGATTGGCTGAGAGCCGTGACAGACAGCTGTCTCAGCCAATCAGCGTTAAGCTCGCTGAAAACAAAACCTTGTGATTCGACAGAGGGGTCACGAGGTTTTGGCTCGGGTCAGGGATCCGGGGCTGCACTCGGATCGCCCCGGATCCCCGAAATTCGGGTGGGTCGGTTCTCAGGGAACCGTACCCGCTCATCTCTAATAAAAACACACCAAATTTCCAGCACTATATACTGCTGCACCTTTGTATAATGGCCACATGAACCCTTGGGTTCATATATGTATCTGTAAATCTGGCTCTGATACTAGCCAGTGCGTCACCAGTCATTTAGCACACCGCACATCACTGTCATGCAGTGATGTGCCTCTGGCACTATGGAATCTCGGCAGCAGTAGAAGACAACAGTCAGTGCAGGGAGCTATCCTTTAACACCCCCATCGCTCAAGGTGTCTCTGGTTACACAATATTAAGACAAAACACAGGATGATATAAACAACCATAGCATTACACATCAACATCTAAAAAGCACTTCCATCCACATTATGGTCAAAAGGCATTCAACCATGTGATGTCAGATCTTAGGTTATCATATGAACAAGGTTCTCCTCACTAACTACATTCCTCACACAGACTAAAGTGCTATCTGCCAGCTCTCTTATGAAATGGTGCCTTATGTAGTATGTATGTAGTTAGTTAGTCTCAATCCCAACATCGGAATCTTAGCAAGGGAATCAAGATAGGCGTCAAAATACCGATGCCTATCTTAATCCTGATGCCAGAATGCTAAGGACGCCATCACAAACAAAGGTAAGTCCGGGGCGCCTTTAACATTAGCCGTGGGGCGGAGGGTTAAGATTAGGGTCTACCAGGGTTAGGGTTTGGTTTAGGGAGTGGTAAGAGGGGGTTAGGGATAGGCATCCCCGGGAGGAGGTTAGGGTTAGGCACTAGGGATGAGGTTATGGTTAGGCACCACTAAGAGAGGGTTTGGGAGGGGGACAGGGGAGGGTTAGTGTACTTACCTGCCCCAGTCAGGATCTTTATCCTGTCGGGCATCCGCTGTCGGGAGTTGAACTGGCGGCCGCTGGTATTTCAATCCCATTCCTTTGGAATGATTATGATGCTTAATACTGGAAAAAAAGTCAATTTCACCTTTATTGTCACATGCAATGCTAACAGTATAATCTGGCTTAGAAGACCCAGGTCACACAAAGTTTTCTTAAGCCACAACACTTCTTTGCCATGTACTCAGATTCGGTGGTAGAAAAGGCATTGATAGACTGTTTCCTGATAGCCCTGCTGATGGCTGAACCAAATAAAACAGGTATCCGTTGTAGGAATTAGGGATGTGCACCGACCCCCGTGTTTTGCAAACCACACTCAAGTGTTTTGGTTTTGGATCTGGATTTTTTAAATAAGAAATAGATAAAAAGTTTTAAAAACAGCTAAAATCATGTAATTTATGCAATTCAAAACCCGAAATCGGATTTAAAATCCGAATTCTGAACCACAAAAAGATCAGAACCGCAACCCAGATGTACCCGGATCTCCTCAGGAGATTAGAACCACGACTAGGATTTACCCAGATTCACAAAATTCGGGTGGATTCAGATTTCTGGAGAACCGAACTGCACATCTCTAGTAGGAATTAGGGATGAGCGGTTCGGATTTACTCGGTTTTTACTGCCACTTTACCGCAAGTTCGGATTAGCTTGGATTTATTTTATTGGCTATCCAAAACATGTGATAGCCGATAGCCAATAAAATGCAGTTTTGAGAACTGAGTAAGTCCGAGGAAATCTGAACCCACTCATCCCTAGTAGGAATGCATATTGTCCTCATCTGATCCCTAATCAGTGTTGTATTCGTCAATAAACCTTTTAATATATTCCTTCCTATAAACCTCTAAGATTCACCTGCCTAGAACCTCTAAGACAAAACCCTGCCTAAAACCTCTAAACAGAACGCTAATTGCGTACGCAGTTTAACCGCAAATAAAGACAGGAGTGGAATCTGTGTTTCCAACGCACAAGTATTATTCAGGTAAAAGTACAGTCAGTTACACGCAATCTATACATACACAAGTTAGGCGTAAAAGGAAATAATACAGACCCAAGTACGGTTATACATACGATGCGCCTCTGGACCCAGAGATAGACTTCTGACTAGATATCCTCAGTTCACCCAAAATTCAGCATGAACTGGCAAACCAGTGTTCGGACACATGTATTTATTCCCCCCCAGACTGAAACAGGACAAAGGGGGAACTTCCTGCTGATCTCATTGGTTCCCAGAGGAGAAGCATATGTAACGACACATTTAACAGGTTGTTTCAAATAGACTTTCCCTGCCTCTAACAGCCAGAGTCTTTCTGGTAACGCCTCCTGTAACATTCCATCAACTAAACATTTTGTTGCTTGTAAGTTCTGTGATCCGTAACTTGAGTTTGCATGATGCGATCTCTCCACCGATAACACCGAGATTCTGTAAAAAGCGTACGCATCAGAACGAAATCAAACACACCTTGCTTATCATGTATAATACCTTAGATATCAAAAACCTCTATTTCTTAGCATTTAAACTAACTTAACCAACTTGAATCATGCAATTTGATGCTAATGGAACCTTGTGTGCGAATATGTAGTGTGTGAGTATTCCGGGTTTGATATAAGGACGCTAGTTATTAATGGGTGAGATTTAAGTGCATAATTTCTCATACACGAAGTGAACATCCAGCAGTGTGGATGGCTGAGGGTTGTAGTTCTACATGCCCTCTGCCAGCAGGCCCCCACCTGTTGTGTGTTCAAAGGAAAACAAAACCTCTTTTGTTCTCACAGACTCTTGTGTGAAGTGCAAATGTATTACCACCTCAAGCTGTGGAATTTGGGGCCATCCTGTCTAGGATTCAGACAAATCCAATTGTGTAGATATTATATTACAATTGCCACAACTATACTTTATCTGCATCCAGGGATTCCCAATTTGTATGTAAAAATACCCATTGTCTCTTCTTATTTACTTTTACTCAGAAAGCTTGTTTTTCCAGTTGCCCTTGGTAGGTTAACAAAAACATTGCCATCTGTTCTTAGCTCCTGAGTTATAACTTGAATTGACGCTGACCACAAAAATGGTGTCTTGCGATCTAATTTCCAAAATGGAGTCTTGCGGCCATTCGCAAGATGGCGTCGCCGCGATTAAATTTTAAACTGAACTTGTCCCAGCCAATTATTCAGCTTCGACAGTCCACCATTTGATAGCAAACAACATGCTATCACAATCTGCTATAAAAATTTATTTTGGGCTTACATTCACATATTATTTAGTGTTATCATGGGATGGCACAAGGTGGTTCTTAATCCATCAACAATGTGTCTCTAGGCGGGGGCATAAAACTACTATTATACGCACACCGCGGATCTTGGGAGATCATGTGACAGATGTGGGGATGCACCAGTCTTATAACAGTAGTTTTGAAGGGGAATTGAGACTTTACATTGTCTGGGTGTTCTATAAATAACATTTCAATAATATCTTCTATGCATGTCTAAATATTATACATTTAAATGATGGTACTTCCTAGCTCAGGGTTGTAGTGCAGTTCTGTATCTACCTCGGTATACATATTATCATTTCTGACCACCATCATAGTTTCATCCCTTTGTTTCACTCTGTTTTCACATTTTCCACACTTCAACACAATAGGAACACACCGGACGCATATGCCAATTACTATGATGACAATCAGTATAAGGATCAAGAATTTGCCTACGCTGGCGACCACTTCCTGGACCCATTCTCCTAGACCCGAGAACCATTTCACTGGGTTCAGCCATGAAACCCATCCCTCTATCTTTTCCCCTGCTTCAGCAACTGATGCGTTATGGTTCTTACGAAATTCCCACTTTAGCTGCAGAATCTCATCCATCTTCTGGTCTATCACCTCCTTAGGGTCGCTGGTATCATTGGTGACATAAGTGCAACACTTTACTCCAAATTGGGTGGCTAACATTACGCAATACCCTCCAGTAACAGCAGTTAAATAATTCAACACTAGCCTGTGTTGCACTAGTTCTTTCTTGTACGCTTGCAATTCTCTCCCTGTGTACCTGAATGTGTCATCGTACATCTCGGTGATATTATCTATTAATTTAGCAAGTTCCTGGATATATCTAAAATTTAATGTACCCCTAGCAATTCTGGTGGGATCCAGGGCGACTAAAACTTGGAAGCCAGTTGTCTCACTGATTAACTGAGCGGCTTTATGCATATCACCAGGTATCATATTTCTCTTGCCTCTGTGTTCATATTGTGTGTGAAGATATGGTGACGGTGTGTTTTTATGTATTCCCAACATTTCAACATGTGTGAGGGTCATAACTTCTGGGACAACTCTTCCCAGATAACACAAACCTTCGGAACTCGGGGAGAGCCATTTATACGCTTTTCTTCCACATATAAAATATACATTATCAGGGAGAATATAAGGAATGGTATGCATCATTATCATTAAACACATTTCTCTTGCAAACAATCCTATCTCAGGCTCTTCCATCTGGTATATGCAAGTTTCTGGTTGTATTATTTTAGCACAATAACCATCTGGTACTTTACCAATCATTTCTTTGGTGGAACTCAATGTATACCGGCACCTAAAATATTTCCCACTTGATTTAATTTAGCGTAGCAGATCATAGTTTATGGACTCATTATCAGCTCTTTGTGAGAAGGTCATCGTCTGATTATTCCCCGTCACTTCCCAACCTCCGGGTTTATTGGGGTTGGTTATGTTTAAACACAAAAGTGATTTATCTACTTGAAATTGATAGAGTTTGAAATGAGGCGGTTTGGATGAGAGGAATTTTCCATCCAATGTTTTCCCCTTTTGTAATTCTAAAATTTCCGTGTTATTCAGCGGAAATGGCACCAACTCTACATTATGCTGTCCCTGTGGCACATGTGAACACACCCAGCAATCGGTTTGATTTAACACTTTGCCTACCATGCTGTGATAATCCTCTAAAGGATACCCTCCCCAGTACAGGTTATATTTAGGTTGGCACCGTTGAATACAGTTCTCATCAACTAGGGACCCACAAAACTCACAAATACAGGAATCTTCAGACGATAACCCTTCACACCTTCCCCGAGTATCCGGAATGACAGCTCTCTTAACAATAACAGTACTAAGATTGGTCAGACACTCCCCTGATTGGCATTGCACTCCTCCTTTCTCCACTCCATCAGCACTGCCATCAGCTCCTGTTTCCTCAATATGTCCCCCATCACAGACACTGGGTATTCCCGAACTGACCAGGATGGTGAACACTCTAAAAGAGAATATGAAAATGAACACAGCAGGCCCGTCCATTGTCACTACAAGACCTGCAAATTTCTCTCAGTTCAGGTATCTCACTACAACCTTTTCAATCCTCCCGGAACAAACTTGAGAGTGACAGATCCACACTATCAGCTTTGTCTCCGACCTGTTTCTCCACCGGTTGATTGACCTTTTTACAGTGAGTGGAATGGATCCAGGTATCTTTCTCAGCCACCTTCAAAGATGTAGTACTTGTCAGCAGCACCTGGTATGGACCTTCCCACTGATCAGTCAAACAACCTGAACGTAAGAAATTTCGGATCATTACATATTCTCCTGGTTCAACATCATGGCAGTTCATTTCAGGCATATCATGGGACAACAATTTCAGTTTCTGCTGCTGTTGTTTTAACTGCTTACTCATTGATATAAGATACTTCACAGTTACCTCGTTGTTACCCTTTAGATCTTCCTGTGGACTTATAATCAAATGAGGTTGTCTACCAAACAATATTTCAAATGGGGACAGATTCAGAGGAAATCTAGGAGTGGTCCTTATACTATGTAGGACCAAAGGTAAAGCTTCTGGCTATCCTAGTCCAGTCTCCGCCATGATTTTACTTAGCTTATTTTTAATAGTCCCGTTCATCCTCTCTACCTTGGCAATGGCTTTCGGTCGGTAGGGGGTGTGAAGTCGGCTATTAATACCCATCAGCTTACACATATTTTGGGAAACATCACCTGTGAAATGGGTACCCCTATCACTTTCGATGATTCTAGGGATACCGTACCTGCATACAAAATCCTGAACTATTTTCTTGGCAGTAAATGCAGCAGTATTAGTGGCTGCTGGGTAGGCCTCAACCAAGTTAGAGAATACGTCTGTGCACACTAATACATACTTAAGGTTCCTGCAGGGTGGTAATTGGATGAAATCAATTTGTATCACCTGGAAAGGTCCAAAGGTTGGTGGAATGTGGGACGGTTCGGTAGGGATCGCTTTCCCTATGTTCTTTCTCAAGCAGGTCAGACAGGACATTGCTATCTTCTCTGCTTGGGAAGAAAACCCTGGTGCGCACCAGTATGCCCTCACCAACTTGCACATGCCCTGTTTACCCAGATGAGTCAGACCGTGTGCTGCTACAGCCAGGCTGGGGTAATATGCCTTGGGGGCTACTGGCTTACCATGTCCTTCCCTCCAGAGCCCGGAGGACTCTTGCCCACACCCCTTGGACTTCCATATGGATTTTTCCTGAATTGAACACAAATTTTGCATCTCAATTAATTTCAGCATATCAATAGTTTGGAATTACATAATTGTTTCAATTGGAGAAGGCATTTTTATCCCCGCTGCCCATTTTACAGCTTCGTCAGCTCTGTTGTTGCCCAGTGACACTGGGTCATCCTCACATGTGTGGGCTTTGCATTTAATTACTGCCACTGCTTTGGGCAGTTGGATTGCTTCTGAGAGATGTTTTATGTGTCGGGAGTGTGCAACTGGTGTGCCTGCTGCTGTCATAAAATTTCTCAGACACCATAGAGCCCCAAAATCGTGCACCACCCCGAACGCGTACCTTGAGTCAGTGTAAATGTTTGCCTGCTGCCAGTTCACATGCTCTAGTCAGTGCTACTAACTCTGCCACCTGGGCTGAGTGAGGAGGACCGAGAGGTTTGGCTTCCATGATGTCTGTGTCATTTACAACAGCATAACCTGTACATAATTCACCTGTGTCTGTTTGTCTATGACAACTCCCATCCATATAGAAAGTCACATCCACATTCTCTAAAGGTGTGTCATGTATGTCAGGTCTAGCAGTAAAGGTCTGATTCAGATATGTCATACAATCGTGGGTGTCATCATGTCTGCTGAACTCACCTCCCGCCAGCAACTCCTCTCCTTCCACCCTTTGTACATCATGTTGTACATATGGCAGGTATGTTGCTAGATTCAGCGTACTGCAACGTTTAACTGTAATATTTGCAGGAGCGATTAGGGCTAGTTCTCATTTGGTGAACCTAGCAGAGGAGATGTGTCTGGTTTGAGCTGAGTTCAACAGAGCAGATACAGCATGGGGAGTGTAGACAATCATATCATGGCCCAATACTACGTCCTCACTTTTACTCACCAATAAAGCGGTAGCTGCTACACTTCTCAAACAGGTGGGGAGTGATCTTGCTACCGTGTCCAACTGGGCACTGTAGTATGCTACGGGCCTACTGGCATCACCATGTTTTTGTGTAAGGACACCTGCAGCACAACCATCGGCTTCCGTACAATATAAATCAAAAGTTTTTTCATAATCGGGTATTCCCAATGCAGGAGCTTTTGTCAGGCTATCCTTAAGATTAAGAAAAGCCTGTTCTGATTCCTCAGTGTGTGTGACGCGATCGGGCTTTGAGGAAGAGACTAGTTCCTGTAAAGGCAAGGCCAAAATACAAAAACCTGGGATCCACATTCGGCAATATCCACACATTCCCAAGAAGGTACGAATTTGCTGTTGATTCTGCGGCAGTGTCATGTTTTGTATGGCCTGGATTCTATCATTTGTGAGATGTCGAAACCCCTGGGTTAGGCAATGTCCCAAATATTTTACTCTGGGCTGGCACGGCTGTAACTTGTCCTTAGCCACTTTGTGTCCTGTTTGCGAGAGATGAAGTAACAAAAGTTTAGTATCATTCACACATGACATAAATGAGTCAGAACATAGCAATAAATCGTCCACATATTGAATTAGAACCGATCCATTGGCAGGTTGAAAAGCTTGTAAACAGTCATGCAATGCCTGGGAGAAAATACTGGGGCTGTCTATGAAACCTTGGGGCAATCATGTCCATGTATATTGCACACCTCTGTATGTAAATGCGAATAGGTACTGACAGTCAGGGTGGAGAGGCAAAGAGAAGAAAGCAGAACAGAGATCAATGACAGTGAAATGGGTTGCATTTGGTGGGATCTGCATCAGGATGACAGCTGGATTCGGCACTACAGGGAATTGGCTCTCTACTACCTTATTAACACCTCTAAGGTCTTGCACCAGCCTATAACCCCTCCCACCACTCTTCTTTACTGGAAAGATGGGACTGTTGGCTACACTAGCTGTACAAACTAAAATTCCCTGTTGCAATAATCGCTCGATTATTGGAAACACCCCTAGTTCTACTTTCTGTTTTAGTGGGTACTGGGGAATTTTTGGAGCTTGCCTACCACTTTTTAAGTGTATCATTACCGGGCTTACGTCTGCCATTAGTCCAGTGTCCTGTCCATCTTTTGTCCAAAGGGAATCTGGAATTTGGGACAACATTTCATCTACTTCTGAAGGATTTTCTTTTAAAACTGTAGAGTGGTACATTATCCTTTGTGGGGTGTCTAACATATCCCGCACCTCGTATACCATTCTCTCTGGGATATCTAAATATACACCATCAGGGGTGCAATATATGACACATCCCATTTTACATAACAAGTCTCTGCCCAGCAGGTTAGTAGGAGCCGAGGCAGCCAGAAGAAAAGAATGTCTGGTATGCAACGGCCCAATACTAACTTCTGCAGGTCTGGTTAAAGGATAACATTCCACTTTACCTGTCACACCCATTGTTGGTATTGTCTCGTTGGTCACCTGTAAATTAACGGGAGATTTCATCACTGACTTGGTCCCTGTGTCTACAAGAAAAGGATATTCAGTACCAGCTACATCAACCATCAAGACCGGTTCTTCCCTAGTACTTCCCGTTAACCTGACTATCTGTAGACTACAGGTATGACCTGACCCCTAGCGTTGGCTACCATTCTCCAATAAAGCATTTATGGCTACAATTGGAGCTGGTGCTTGCTGAATATTTGCTGATCTCTGTGCATATCCCTTATGGGGATATCCAGGTTTCCCTTGGTGTGGGGTCCATACTCTTTTTACTGTGCAGTTTCTACTTAAGTGTCCTGTTTGTTTGCAATTGAAACATGTCCATGATTCAGGTGAAAGCATGTGTTGTTGTGAAGTTTGAGCAGAGGGCAAAGGTGGTGGATATGGGTAAGGATAGGGAGGGTAAGGGTATTGTGGGGGAAAAGAAGTGGGTGGATATCCTGGGACCTGTGGTTGCATTGGGTTAGTGGGATAGAGTTGTGTTTGTTGTTGAGTATGGTTAGTGAGAGCAACTTGTTCTGGCATGAGTGTGTGTGCAAGTGCAAGCGTGTCTGTTGGCTGTGATGTTAACGTCATTCTCTCCAGAGCTTGTATACTGACAGCCATTAATTTTTCGCTCTGGGTCTCCCTCTTTTTTGAGATGTTTTTGTCATGTTCTATGGCAGACTCTATGAGGTTATCTATTGTAAGTCCCCGCCAGCCAGACTGTGAGGTCTGAACCCGAGTCTTTAAATTCTCTTTTAACCCATCCATTAATATCGTGACTATCATTCCCCTGTGGTGAATGCTATCTTTAATCTCTTCTATCCCAGTGTACTGGGGGATAGCCTGCAGAGCCCGGTCGCAATATTCTTCTGCAGTTTCACTCTCTTTTTGTTTGATTGTGAAGATTTTGTTCCAGTTAACTACTACTGGAAAATATACACCCAATTGAGTCACAATGCGGGAAATGTTACCTTGGTTTACTTGGTCTGTTAAGGGAACGTTGCCATCCAATACACAGTCCGTGATAAATTTTGTCACGTCGGTATTGTGTGGCAGGCAGGCCCTTAACACCACATGCCAATCTTTATTAGTGGGCTCATGAGAACTACCCAAATTTCTCAAAAATCTTTGACATTTGGCTAGTTCCTTTTTGGGATTGGGGAAATCATTTATCATGGAATTCAGTTCTGCTCTTGTCCATGGACAATGCATTACTACTTCCCTCGTGGGCACTACACCGTTTGCATCTGCATTTCCATTTGGAACAGTTATTGTCCGAATGGGATGCAGACCGGCAGCGTTGCTACCTCTGACCTGGTTACCTGGCTGGGGGTTTAATCTGCTGCTGCTACGTATGGTATTAACAACTTCCTCAATGGGTGCCGAGTGTATTAACACTTCCCTTGCTGTTACCGATGGAGATGGCGGCACCACCCGTGATTGTGGTGATGCAGCATCTATCATTTGTACAGCATGGGAAATAGCAGACATTACAATAGGCTCATCTTCTACATCATAAACATTTTCTTTATGGTTACTTAAGAGGGGGTACAAATTACTTGTTACATTTTTATGGGTATTTTTGGTAACCGTACTTGCACCTCCATCCACATAAGGTGGGGGAGGTGAGCGTGAACTGCGGGCAATACTCTCCACGACGCTACTTTGCCGCCAGTGCTCACCAATTTGCGGCTCGCCCGTATTGCAACTCAGCGTCGCGGATGTATTTTCTGGCAATGCGTTCGCAACGCTAGTTTGCATCGTTTGCACATTTTTAAGCCAAGCATCCCCTTCATGCTGCCATATTTTTAAACATTCAAAATACTTAATCTTTTTCTCTCGGGATCGCACCATACTGATGTGATCCTGGACATTATCTAACACATTTTTGTCAAAACTACCAATTCTGGGAAACGGTCTAACACTCTTTCTCGTCATATTAAACCATATATCACAATACCTTATTGCATAAGTACCGTACTTAGTATGCATAATACGACGGGCTGATCCAATCGGAGCCTCCATTAGCAGCACATCATTGCTTAACATTTCTACCGTTTGCGTGGCTCCCATTTTGAGACAACTCCTACGCTTTTCAATAAAAATTTAAACTGGTGAAAGACAATCAAGATACTTTAACTTACCTGTGAACGATTTAAGTCGGCGGCGCCCACACACCTGGATAAGATTTCGTAAGGCCACTTCCACACCTAGATAAGTTTTGAAACAGGCAACTTCCAGACCCGGATAAGCTTTAGTAAGGTAAGTTCCAAACCTATGAGAGTTTGTATGTCGGCCACTCTCACGCACCTCTATACAACAAAGACAACATGTACACCTGCTACTGTGTTTAGAACGGTAAAGCTGCTTACCGAGCGACTAGGCTAACCCTTGCACCTAGCCCTTAAGGATCATACGCTACCCTTAACTTTAGGGAATAAATTACCCTTACCAACAATACACACACTGTTACACACTTTTTCTCTGCGCAGAAAATAAATGTTTAACCCAGATATTGGTAGATAGAAAAAAATGTAAACCTCAATGGCTTTGTCCAAACATGTGGCAGCAGAACTGGAAGTGCATATACGCTATTGTGCGATCGTCCGCATACACAATTATGCGACTACCACACAAGCGTATAATTACTTCTTTTTTTTTTAACTGCGTACGCAAAAATGCGTTTTAGCTGCGTACACAAATACTGCAGCACCCCTCTAAACACAAGGTTCTTTCAACAGAGGAAAAACAAACTTTTTTTTTTCCTCTGTTGTCCCTGGATTCTAATCAGCGCTTCCTCTACAAAATAACCGGCAGTACGCTCTCAGCAACACTGTGGTAATGAAAGACTAACGTGTCTCCCAAAAGGCGCCTCCACCCTTTTGCTGAGAGAGGACTGACCGAGTGTTATCGTGTATCAGATAGTGTGATAAACCGATGAGCCACCACTGTTGTATTCGTCAATAAACCTTTTAATATATTCCTTCCTATAAACCTCTAAGATTCACCTGCCTAGAACCTCTAAGACAAAACCCTGCCTAAAACCTCTAAACAGAACGCTAATTGCGTACGCAGTTTAACCGCAAATAAAGACAGGAGTGGAATCTGTGTTTCCAACGCACAAGTATTATTCAGGTAAAAGTACAGTCAGTTACACGCAATCTATACATACACCAGTTAGGCGTAAAAGGAAATAATACAGACCCAAGTACGGTTATACATACGCTGCGCCTCTGGACCCAGAGATAGACTTCTGACTAGATATCCTCAGTTCACCCAAAATTCAGCATGAACTGGCAAACCAGTGTTCGGACACATGTATTTATTCCCCCCCAGACTGAAACAGGACAAAGGGGGAACTTCCTGCTGATCTCATTGGTTCCCAGAGGAGAAGCATATGTAACGACACATTTAACAGGTTGTTTCAAATAGACTTTCCCTGCCTCTAACAGCCGGAGTCTTTCTGGTAACGCCTCCTGTAACATTCCATCAACTAAACATTTTGTTGCTTGTAAGTTCTGCGATCCGTAACTTGAGTTTGCATGATGCGATCTCTCCACCGATAACACCGGGATTCTGTAAAAAGCGTACGCATCAGAACGAAACCAAACACACCTTGCTTATCATGTATAATACCTTAGATATCAAAAACCTCTATTTCTTAGCATTTAAACTAACTTAACCAACTTGAATCATACAATTTGATGCTAATGGAATCTTGTGTGCGAATATGTAGTGTGTGAGTATTCGGGGTTTGATATAAGGACGCTAGTTATTAATGGGTGAGATTTAAGTGCATAATTTCTCATACACGAAGTGAACATCCAGCAGTGTGGTTGGCTGAGGGTAGTAGTTCTACATGCCCTCTGCCAGCAGGCCCCCACCTGTTGTGTGTTCAAAGGAAAACAAAACCTCTTTTGTTCTCACAGACTCTTGTGTGAAGTGCAAATATATTACCACCTCAAGCTGTGGAATTTGGGGCCATCCTGTCTAGGATTCAGACAAATCCAATTGTGTAGATATTATATTACAATTGCCACAACTATACTTTATCTGCATCCAGGGATTCCCAATTTGTATGTAAAAATACCCATTGTCTCTTCTTATTTACTTTTACTCAGAAAGCTTGTTTTTCCAGTTGCCCTTGGTAGGTTAACAAAAACATTGCCATCTGTTCTTAGCTCCTGAGTTATAACTTGAATTGACGCTGACCACAAAAATGGTGTCTTGCGATCTAATTTCCAAAATGGAGTCTTGCGGCCATTCGCAAGATGGCGTCGCCGCGATTAAATTTTAAACTGAACTTGTCTCAGCCAATTATTCAGCTTCGATATCAGCATCACAGAAAGCTTGTAGATCCAACCTACGCAAGTGCCAAAAGGAAGGCACGGTTCCACCTGTAGTCCCACTGTGAAAAACAATAGTATACATTAATGATTATCACTATTACCGCTGCATCCACTGGCCAGGTCTACAGGGAAGAGCCCCGGGCTTCAGCACAGGCCTGGGGTGCTCAGGAGAGGGGGACCCCTTTATTGGGGGAGTCCCCAGTCCCCCTGGGATCCTCAGCCTGAGCTGACTAGTTAGTGATGTTAATGCTTTGGCTGGGGAATTCAGTGAAAGGGTCCCTGGCTGTGGCATTACACTCCGGCTAGTTTGAGCCTTGTGCTAGTTTTAAAAGTACGGAGAACCTCATGCAATTTTTTCCTCATAGTTTTAGGAAGTGGCTCACAGAGCCCTGGGCTGGTTATGCTTTTGGGGCAGAACCCCACGCCATTTCCTTTCTATTTTAAAAACTCTTTTTTAAACACAAAAGACACATGCAGCCTGCACGAATCTCACTGATATATGCAGGCTACATATTCGAGTGTGTTTGGCTGCAGTCAGTTGCAGGGAACACGGAACACATACACCATCGAAAAACATGATTTAGCAAAACACGATTCTTGGTAAAAAACTCACACCAGACATGATGCTTAGTAAATTTATCCCCAACAGTGATGTATTGTAAGTTCATTAATACATCAAAGAACTTTGATCTCATCTTGTTACATTTAATTATTTTATTTTATTTATTTTACAGCATATTTAGAACTCTTATTTTATAATTTCATTTATTTTTCATAATCTAATGTTCCATACAGAATAAGATGTTTATTAAGAATGGGCAGTGCTAAATATTGGGTAGACAAAAATTAAAAACAAAAAAAGAAGGAAGGAACAGCCCATTTAATTTCTACTGCACCCCACAAATCTGTTGATAGTCCTGAGTAGTGATATGAGGCACCTGTCAAACTGAAATGGACCTTATGTATTAAACTTGTTTTTATTCCATTATAAAAAAAAAGTAAATTTATAGATAAGTAAAGAGATTTAGTAAGTTTCATATTTTGTCAGATTTTGAACAATGTCAAATCAGTAAATGACATACTACTGACACTATAATTTTAAGTGTATGAGAGCCTGATCATTACTGTTCTTTCTGCTCCTATTTAGTCAAATAATGGAAAAGTGAGTGATGATCTCTAAACACTATTATCAAAATTGACAATTTATTTTCTTGATAAAGTGACAAAGTCTACAGTATTTTAAGCAACTGAATTTAGGTCTCTTTGACTTTTTATAATACTAATGCAAAGACAATTTTCTTTAGTTTATTTTCTGCTAGGTCTGTTATATTCCCAGTGCAGGAGTTTTGCTGGTGATTCTTTAGGCTACGATCAGGGATGCATGATAAAATGTAGTAACACAAATTTGAAATGGGGGCAATTGGCAATTGTAACAAACATATTCCTGGCCATCCAACCGATGATACTTCACACAAATGTCAAACCATTTCAAGATTTGTGAGCATCTACAATAAGTATAAATTAATGATTTTTATTAATACCTGTAATGCAGTGTGTACACTAGAGACCCATCATGCACTAGTTTTCACAAGAAAGAAAACATTTTCTTGCAATATAAAAGCTGTCTGTCTGTCCATTACACTTATTTTGTTAACAAGTTAGTTTCCTTATATAGGGCCTGATTCACTATGGATCGTAACTGCGATTGCTATAGCGACTTTGCACGCAGTGCAACTGCGATAATATGCTAATCCGTTGTGATCGCTATACCGTCGCAGCGCTACACATTTGTAATGTTTAGCAAGGCTGCAAAACCATCGGTACAATAGAGTACCATCGCAGCCTCACGCACACTTGCACAAGGTCTGACCTTACTCAGAAATTGCTAACTTCCAGGCACGCTATCAGGCCTCAGGCTGCATAGGGCATCACAGTGGATAATTTATGCACACCCATGTAACGGCGTTCAAACTAGTGGTGAGCGGGTTTGGATTTCTGAAATCCAAACCCCCCGAGCCTCCCTGATCTGAGCCGGGAACCGAGTCAGACTCGGGTTTTCCCGCCTGGCTCGGAACTGAAATCGAGGCAAAATGTCATCATCCCGCTGTCGGATTCTCGCAGGTTTTGGATTCTATAAAGTCCAGCGATTGCTGCTATTTTTCATTCCGGCTGTGAGTTAGGAGGGAGCAGTGTGTTAGACGGACTAGTCTCTTATATAAAAAAAATAATAATAATAAAGTACGGCTGGCTACTGTGAAGAGGGAGGGAGGGAGCTGTTGCTGACACTGACCATAGGGGCTGGCTGGATGGCTACTGTTTTCCAATCATATAGTCATATTCATATACAATACATAGGGACTGGCTGGCTACTGTTCTCCTTGTCCATATAGGGGCTGGCTGTTGTCCTGTCCATAGGGGCTGGCTGGCTGTAGTGATATGTTGTCCAGGGGGTGCCCTGTCTGCTGTAGGGGTACACTCATATTAATCATTTTTACAGGGGGTGCCCTGTCTGCTGTAGGGGTACGCTCATACAACTAATTTTTACATGGGGTGCCCTGTCTGTTGTAGGGGTACACTCATATAAATAATTTTTACATGGGGTGCCCTGTCTGCTGTAGGGGTACACTCATACAAATTATTTTTACAGGGGGAGCCCTGTCTGTTGTAGGGGTACACTCATACAAATTATTTTTACAAGTGCTGTTCTTTGTGGCGCCAGGCTATGCTGCCCAAAAATACAAATAATTTTTACAGGTGCTGTCCTGTGTGGTTCAGGGCTGCGCTTCCCAAAAATATAAAATACAAATAATTTTTATAGGTGCTATCCTGTGTGTTGCGGTGTAGGCCGCTGCCCTTCTTCAATTTTTACAGGTGCTATCCTGTGTGGTGCAGGGCTACGCTTCCCAAAAATGCCCAAGGTGGGTGTTATAGCCAGACACTTTGAAGGCTGTAAATTTGAACTGCTTTATAGAAAACATGTGAATGAAACCTTTCCACACTGCAGAACTTGATGGAGAAATCCCTTGAAGTTCAGCACCTAGAACATCTTTTTTCATGTTCTCTAAGGCCTCTCCTGACTGTGACGAAAGATACTCCAAACTGTAGTCTTCCATTGTGACTTTTAATGGTGATTTCAATGTTGTCCACTGGCTGAGATCCATCTCATCTGAGAGTTGGGTTTTCCCCATGCAAATGAGACAATTCACATCCAGAAGGTGACTCTTATGTTTAGCCGTGGTGTCAGTCTCTCTTGTGGCAGAATTCGCAATCTTGGGGGCACCATGATGAATCAGACAGATCCTCCAGGGTAAACATCTGATCTGGTGTTGTATCTATTTCTATTAAACCTTTGTGTGTGAGTTTAGTCATCTGCCGCTTCTGGTGGAGCTCTTTTTCTGCATTCTCAATGATCTCCAGACACAACGTAAAACTTAAACCTTAAACTGAAATGTTGCATTTAATACTCTGTTCTGCTTTTTCACATATCTAAGTAATATGGTTAAGTGGACAGTGGGAACAATGTCAATTTCAAGGCCACTAATTAACTCTGTTTTTTTTTTCATTTCCCTGTACAGGTTGGGAAATTCCTTTATAGAACAGAAGGTTTGCAAAGGATTATCTAAGGCAATTGTTTATTTATTTTTGGAAAGCATGCTTCCTGTTCCTGGTCCACTTCTGGGATGAAAAAAATCCACTCCCAGCAAGCAGGCATGGTGCTCAAGAGAGAATTCCCAAGAAAGACACAACGTAGGACATAAACCTTAAATCTGAAATGTTGCATTTAATGCTCTGTTCCGCTTGTTCACATATCTGATATGGTTAAGTGGACAGTGGGAACAATGGCAGTTTGAAGGCTACTAACTAACTTTTGTTTTTGGAAAGCACTGTTCCTGGTCTCCTTCTGGGATGAAAATCCACTACTAGCCGTAAAAGCAGGTGCATGATTCTCAAGAAATACACAACGTAAGGCCTCAAATCAGGGGTAGCCAGCCTCGGTTCTCGAGAGCTTCCATTTTTTTACAGACGACCTCACAGGTGTATTCATTACTCAGCACCACATTTGAAAAGATCCACAGGTGGAGTTAATTATTTATTACAGTTGTGATTCTGTGAGGAGACCTGGAAAATATGCACTGTTGGTAACTCTCGAGGACCAGGGTTGGCTACCCCTGCCTTGTCCACATATCTGTGCTGGTTAAGTAGCACTTTGAGGCCTCTAACTAACTATGGTTTACTTTATATCCCTTTACAGGTTGGGAAATGCCTTTAGAAGGATTATTTAAGTCAATTGTTTATTTGCTTTTGGAAAGCACTGTTCCTGGTCCCCTTCTGGGGTGAGAAAATCAACTCCCAGCAGCAGCAGCAGCCTCACTCAAGAATTCTTCTGTGGCAAGGCTGCTGCTCGAAAAATAAATAAAAAAAACAATTTATTTTTTGTGCGTGTTAGCCACACCTGTCATGACATCTTGCCATTCTAGAAATCTACATACTAGGGGTGTGCACCGGCCACTTTTCGTGTTTTGTGTTTTGGTTTTGGATCTGGATCTTTCTTCGTGTTTTGGATCTGGATTGGTTTTGCCAAAACCACCCTTCCGTGTTTTGGGTTCTGGGTTTTGTGTTTTGGATCTGTATTTTTTTTTAAAAAAGCATAAAAACAGCTAAAATCACAGAATTTGTGTGTTTTTCTGCTCCTATGCTATTATTAACCTCAATAACCTTAATTTCCACTCATTTCCAGACTATTCTGAACACCTCACACCTCACAATAGTGTTTTTATGTCCAAAAGGTTGCACCGAGGTAGCTGGATGAATATGCTAAGAGATACGAGTGGGCAGCACAAACACGTGGCCCATCTAGGAGTGACACTGCAGTGGCAGACAGGATGGCAGTTTGAAAAACTAGGCCCCAAACAGTACATAATGCAAATAAAAAAAAGAGGTGCAAGATGGAATTGTCCTTGGGCCCTCCCACCCACTCTTATGTTGTATAAACAGGACATGCACACTTTAACAAACCAATCATTTCAGCGCCAGGGTCTTCCACACGACTGTTGCTGAAATGATTGGTTCATTTGGGCCCCCACAGAACAAGCTGGCAATTAATCTGTCCCTGCACAAACTGGCTCTACAGAGGCAAGATGTCGTCCTCATCCTCCTCATCCACCGATTCCTCACCCTCTTCAGTGTTGTGTACATCCTCATCCTCACAGAGTATTAACTCGTCCCCACTGGAATCCACCACCACAGGTCCCTCTGTACGTTCTGGAGGCTGGTCTCCCTGGAAGAGTTGATAATTCATTTTTATGAACATCATCTTCTCCACATTTTGTGGAAGCAACCTCCTATGCCTTTCGCTGACAAGGTTCCCGACTGCACTAAACACTCTTTCGGAGTACACACTGGAGGGGGGGCAACTAAGGTAAAATAGAGCCAGTTTGTACAGGGGCCTCCAAATTGCCTCTTTTTCCTGCCAGTACAGGTACGGATTGTCTGACATGCCTACTTGGATGCTGTCACCGATGTAATCCTCCACCATTCTGTCAATGGTGACAGTATCATATGCAGTGACAGTAGACATGTCAGAAATTGTTGCCAGGTCCTTCAGTCCGGACCAGATGTCCAAACTTGGTCCTGCCTGCCCTGCATCACCGCCAGCGGGTTGCTTAGGATACCTAAGTTTTTTCCTGGCAGCCCCAGTTGCGGGAGAAAATGAAGAAGGAGCTGTTGACATGTTACGTTCCGCTTCAGCTGACAGTGTTTTCACCAGCAGGTCTTTGCACCTCTGCAGGCTTGTGTCAGCCGGAAAGAGAGACACCACATAGGCTTTAAACCTAGGATCGAGCACGGTGGCCAAAATGTAGTGGTCTGATTTCAACAGATTGACCACCCTGGAATCCTGGCAAAGCGAATGAAGGGCTTCATCCACAAGTCCCACATGCCAAGCGGAATTGCTCTGTCTTAGCTCCTACTTCACTTTCTCCAGCTGCTTCTGCAAAAGCCTGATGAGGGGAATGACTGACTCAAGCTGGCAGTGTCTGAACTGACTTCACGTGTGGCAAGTTCGAAGGGCTGGAGAACCTTGCACAACACGGAAATCATTCTCCACTGGGCTCTTGAGTCAGGTGCATTCCCCCTCCTTTGCCTATGTCATAGGTGGATGTACAGGCTTGAATGGAATTTTGCTGCTCCTCCATCCTCTGAAGCATATAGAGGGTTGAGTTCCACCACGTCACAACCTCTTGCTTCAGGTGATGGTGGGGCTGGTTCAAGAGTGTTTGCTGGCGCTCCAGTCTTTGGCACGCAGTCGCTGAATGGCGAAAGTGGCCAGAAATTTTTCGGGCAACCCTAAGCATCTCCTGCATGCCCCTGTCGCTTTTCAGAAAATTCTGCACCACCAAGTTTATTGTGTGAGCAAAACATGGGACGTGCTGGAATTTGCCCAGATGTAATGCCCGCACAATACTGGTGGCGTTGTCAGATATCACAAATCCCAAGGAGAGTCTACGTGGGGTAAGCCACTGGGCGATGATTTCCCTCAGTTTCTCTAAGAGGTTGTCGGCAGTGTGCCTCTTACTGAAACCAGTGATATACAGCCTGCCTTGGAACGAGCTGGCATTTCTGAGATGCTGCTACTGGTGGTGCTGCTGCTGTTGCTGTGTAAGGTGATACATCTACCCAGTGGGCTGTCACAGTCATATAGTCTTTAGTCTGCCCTGTTCCACTTGTCCACATGTCCGTGGTTAAGTGGACATTGGGTACAACATTTTTCAGGACACTGAGGACACTTTTTCTGATGTTTCTGTACAGTCTCGGTATCGCCTGCCTAGTGAAGTGGAATCTAGACGGGATTTGGAACCGGGGACACACTACCTCCATCAATTGTCTAAATCCCACTGCACTAATGGCGGATACCGGACACACGTCTAACACCAACATAGCAGTCAAGGCCTTAGTTATACGTTTTGCTTCAGGATGACTGCTGTCGTACTTCATCCTCCTCGCTAAGGACTGTTGGAGGGTCAATTGTTTAGTAAAAGTAGTGGTGCTCCTACTTTCTCTCTGGGATGATGAACGACTCCCAGCAGCAGCAACAGCAGCAGCGGCAGCAGGAGGCGTAGCAATGCAGGATCCTCCGGAGGAATCCCGGATAGGAGAGTCAGTCATGCCAGTGACATGGCCTGCAAGACTACTTCCGATCCTGACTAAGGAGGAAATTAACGAGGAGGGAGTTGACGGTGTGGTTTGCAGGCGCTTGGATACAACAGGACAAAGGGATTTAGGTGTCCCTGGACTGCTTACGGTCTTAGCCAAAGTTTCTGAACTTGACAGTAACTTTTTAATGAACGCGCTGCAGGTGCCGTATAAGGGAGGATGTTCCTAGGTGGTTAACGTCCCTACCCTACTTATTTCACCTTTACATATGGTACATATGGCAAGACAGTTGTTGTCCGGATTTGGATAGAAATATTGCCAGACCAAAGAGGTGGAATGTTTGGTCTTCTGCCCAGGCATGACCGTGATGGGCTTTTTCATCCCATGGACAACAACTGTCTCCCCTGGAGCCTGATTTAAACAAACCACATCACCATCAGAATCCTCCTCGCCAACTTCCTCCTCAGCGCCAGCTACACCAGTATCCTCATCCTGTTGTACTTCAACAGTGACAACTTCAATTTGCATATCAGCAAGTGGACTGTGGGTGCTCCTTTCAGCACTTGCAGGGGGCATGCAAATGGTGGAAAGAGCCACCTCTTCCCGTCCAGTGCTGGGAAGGTCAGGCATCGCAACCGCCGCCACCACACTTGGACTCCTTGGGGATTTGTGATATCTTCTTAGAATGCACAGTTCTTCGCTGTGCTTTTGCCAACTTAACTCGTTTGATTTTTTTAGCGGGAGGAGGGCTTCTATCATCATGTGAAGCTGAACCACTAGTCATGAACATAGGGAAAGACCTTAGCCGTTCCTTGCCACTCCGTGTCGTAAATGGCATGTTGGCAAGTTTACGTTTCTCTTCAGATGTTTTTTTCAAGGTCATTTTCCTGAACTTTGTCATTTGGGATTGTATGTGCCCTCTACTATGACATTGGGCATCGGCCTTGGCAGACGACGTTGATGGCATGTTATCGTCTATGTCATGATTAGTGGCAGCAGCTTCAGCACTAGGAGGAAGTGGTTCTTGATCTTTCCCTATTTTATTTTATCGGAGAAAGTTTGGTCATCCATTTATGTTATATTGATATATACGTGCGGCTAAGGCGCACACAAACACAGAAAATTATTTTTTATTTTTGTTGGAGACTAGTGCACTTTGTGGGTTACACCACCCTTTAAGAAATGAGCCAGCCGGCTCTTTACTTATGCTACACAGGCGCACACTTGGCGCTGCTCCTTTGTTGATGCACGTGCAGCTACAGCCCACACAATTCAAAAAGACAGAAAAAAAAAGAATTTTTTATTCTTTGTGGAGCGCACTTTGGGGGTTACACCACCCTTTAACAGACAGACGCATGCTTGGCACTGGCCCTCATTCAGAGCCGCACGCTCTGAGCAGAGCGCACGCTCAGAATGAGGGCCGCCCTCCATAATTATGGAGCATCCTCCTGGATGCTCGTATAGCTGTGGGTCACCATCGTGCGCATGCGCAGTGCACAACATCGACCCACTTGCGAGCGGACAGCCGCTTGCAAGTGGGTCTAAATCAGGCCCACAATTCGCAAACACAGAAAATATTTTTTTATTCTGTTTGGAGTGCCCTTTGGGGGTTACAGCACCCTTTAACAGACAAGCCAGCCGGCCCTTTACTTATGGGACACAGGCGCACGCTTGGCGCTGCTCCTTTGTTGATGCACGTGCAGCCAAAGTGCTCACAATTCACAAACACAGAAAATATTTTTTTATTTTGTTTGGAGTGCACTTTGGGGGTTACAGCACCCTTTAATGGTCAAGCCAGCTGGCCCTTTACTTACAGGCGCAGGCTTGGCAGTACTTTGTTGATGCACGTGCGGCTACTGTGCACACAATTTACAAACACAGATAAAATATTTATTTTTTTGCACTTGGGGGGAGCACCCCTGATGGACAGAGTACCCCCTGGACAACACTACAGCACCCATTTAGGACTGGGACACTGCACAGGACTTTGGAGTGGACACAGCCCCTATGGACATCTGACTGCACAACACAGTCCAGCCAGCCCCTATGGACTTTGGAGGAGTGGACACTGCCCCTATGGACAACAGCAGCACAGCACAACACAGCCAGCCACTATGGACTTTGGAGGAGTGGACACAGCCCCTATGGACAACAGCAGCACAGCACAGCACAGCACAGCACAGCACAACACTACACTACACTACACAGCCCAGCCAACCCTACATCCCACCCTCCCTCTTCACTGTCCACAGCCGAGCGAGAAAATGGTGCCGACGCGGGTACCTTATATAGAATCCAAAACCCGTGAGACCCGGAAGGCGTGATGATGATGATTTTGCCTCGATTTCAGATCCGAGTCAGGCGGGAAAAGTTGAGCCTGACTCGGATCGGCCTCGGATCGGGGGGGCTCGGGGGGGGTTTGGATTTCTGAAATCTGAACCCGCTTACCCCTAATATATACAAATAATACATAATAGTTATCAGGCTCTACTGTATGTGTCCTCATCTGGCTTTTGCAATAGTCAAAGCCCAATAAGACAGTGCAGAGTGCAAATTGATCGTGCAACCTGTATCAGAGAATGCACAGTCTGTGTATGCATAAAGTGAATAAATGTTTCTAATAGAATATAAATAAAAAAAGCTTACCAGCACACAGGGATCTCTGATCAGTGAGCTGCTGTTGTGATCATCCAGAAGGGCAGGTCAGCTGATTATACAGCTCGCAGACTGATCACAGAACCTAGCTCTGGGCTCTGCTCTGTCAGATGTTAGGAAGGACAAAGCCTCTACTAAAGATGGTGTTAGTTTAGAAGTGCTGTGTCCAAAAAGATTTAACACCTGAGAGTTTTTCATTCTTAGTTGACCGGAATTCCAATCAATAGTATAAGAAATGTGGTCAGCATGCAGAGCTGATAATTTGAAGAGATTTTGTACAAAGGGGGTCATTCAGACCCGCTCGCGAGTGCAGGACGCTTGCAAGCGGGTCGATGTTCCCCCACTGCGCATGCGCACGATGGAGGGAACTCCGTCGTGCGCATGTGCGAGACCCGGCGAGCGACGGGCTCGCCATCACTCCGGGTCTCGCACCAAAGGGGGCTTGCTGTCGATGTTGATTGACAGCACACCCCCTTTGGTGGGCATGCCGTGGGCGTGCCTGCCAGATGGAGGCGTTCCTACTGTCTGAAGCCGGCCCCACTGACATCACTAGTGATGTCAGTGGGAGTGATTTTGGCTCTGATAGAGCCAAAATCACTCCAGGGCTTGCGGCACCGGGACCCTACCGCAGGGTCTCCGTCGCAAGCCCGATGGTCGCAATGGTCAAGACCATCGCGACCATCATCTTGGACGCTCGCATATGCTGTGGGTGGTCACCTACAGCTATGTGAGCGGCCAGGAGGCCGCTCCATTTTCATGGAGGAGGGCACTGATTCAGAGCGAGCGCTCTGGTCAGAGCGTTCAGCTCTGAATCAGGCCCAAAATCTCCTCCAAAAGCACTTTGCTAAATTTAGATGTGAAACTAAAATTACGTGAAAATGGTATGAAAACACACATGTTCACATTATTTTAGTATAAAAAAGATTGATGAATCAAATGGTGACTATCCTTGAATTTAACACATATGTAAACTCTTTCATATATAAAATCTCATGAGTTGTTGATATAACATTAATATATATAAATTCCCTATTTCCATACCAGTATTTAAAGGGACTGTGTGACATGCTAATGTGTACCTTGTCATTAGAATAATCATCATCCATTCTATTGATTATAACTGTAGCAATAGAATGGTGGTAATGGTAGAGATGTCAATAATTTTAGGCATTTCTTTGAAGCCTGACCAGATGTCATAATGGTGTTTTACTCTGGTGCACTCATCCTCCTCACCAGTGGATCTCTTGGGAAAGGTAGGTTTTTTTCTGGCAGCAGCATTTGCTGGCAGTAGCCAGAAACATCGTGTTGACTTTGTGAGAATTGTTTTGGGGTGCAGATGATGGGGGGACATCACCGCGCACACTATAGCTTACACTGGAAGGATAACAGACTATGCAAGTTTTTTGACACTAATGCAGTGGTTCCTGGACTCTGTCCTCAAGGCACCCTAATGGTCCAGGTTTTAAGGATATCTATGCTTGAGTATAGGTGATTTAACTAGTAACGCAGTCAGTTTGATTATACCAACTGTGATCAAGCATAGACATCCTTAAAACCTGGACTGTTAGGGTGCTTCGAGGACCAAGTTTGGAAAACCTTGCACTAATGGCTTCTTTTATTAAAAATACCACTGGCAATTGTTTGCATGCACTTGCAGGAATAGGTCTTTATGTAAATTGTTTTGGGGTGCATATTAAGGACACCACTGCACACAGAACAGTAATATACATTCTTGAAGATAATAGCTAGAATCTGATTGGTTGCTATGGGCAACATCTCCACTTCTAAAACTCTCACTTTAGTAAATTTACCCAAACTTTGCACCGTGGCACCCTGGGGTGCCTTGGGACACTTGCAGGGGTGCCTCAGGTTAGTGGTCCAGCACCAAATCAAATTATTTATGGTAATGTAGTGTTTATATGTGGACAAACAGAAGCGTAAACCTGTCCACCACCACATAATTGAACCCAAGGATGACAGGTAAGCACAATTTACTTCAGTTTACTACTGTACTTTACTTCACTTTTTTCTGAATTTCTCAATAACAACATTTTGGCTTACGGGTGCCGTGAAAACAATGCTGATACTCTAGGGTGCCGTGCCTGTTTGTTTGCACTGCAGTGTGTGAATGAACAGTGTGCTGTGGGTGTGACAAACACACATACACTGACAAGTAACAATGATACCTGCGGTAACACTTTGCAGACACCTACACCTGTCTCCATATCTGCCAGTTACCCTAGTTACCAGGGCATATTAAGAGAGAAAGAGGCCCGTGTTCACTCCCTGTTCAGGGCCCCCTCCTCTCTCCCCAGCTGCCATCAGCAAACTGACAGCAGCAGTAGACTTCGGGCACTAGAGCATCAGCCATTTTCCTGGTGATTTCCTTCTGCGCATGTGCAAAACGCCGGGAAAATGGCAGCAGCAGCCATTTTCCAGGCATTTTTAGCAGCGCTACTCCATGAGACATCGGAGAGGTAAGTATGAAAATAAAAGTGCTGGTGCAGGGTGTGCGGTGCGCCCCCCCTGGACCAGGGGGCCCGTGTGCACCGCACACCCTCCACCCATTATAGACACGTGCCAGCTAGTTACCCTAATGGTGCCCTCATGGCTTGCTAAACCATTTTTTTAACACAGTGCCTCCCAGTGCTCTAGCCCACAGTCCCTCTCCCTCCAATTCAAAACACGCAAGATACAAAGTCATGATGATGACTTTTTGCCTCATTTTGGGATCAGAACTTGCCAGGGAGACCCGAACTGGGACTCGGAATCACTCGGAATCCCTAAGTTTGGGTGTGTTTGGCTTCTAGGAAACTGAACCTGCACATCTCTAGTCTGAAAATGGCCTCTGTGACCATGCAGCAGCTTTCATTCACACTCTCACAACACTCCCATAACACGCCCATGTGACAGATTTTTTTTTGCATTCTCTGCAGGCCACCTATCATTCACCACACAAAAATGCCCATGATTTTCCCTCACCATTTCTGATACCAACGCTCCTCACATAACAGCGCATTTGAGCATACCCTCAAGTTAACTCATGAGCTGTAGGGCGCTTTGTTGGAAATTATGTGTGTGCATGTGTTGATATTGCAGAGTTGTATAGACACACACCAGCGGATGACTCAAACTATGAACAGCCCAGTATCTTAACCAGTGGTGTGTTTTATTGTTATACACACTGGTAGATTAAGTGAAGCTTGAGCAAAGCTGGATTCTATACAGCCTCCCAGCTTTGAGTGACTTTGCAATGGCTCGTTACCTAAAATATGTGGAAACTAGCATTTCCGCATGTGTAATGGATGATTTAAGTGATGATGAATAGGCCCTATAGTCACACGTGTGAATCTTGTAGCAATGTGTGTAGTATAATCAAGCAGATTAGTTATTTTGTATCAAACAAAGCCACATTAGATTTACAATCGCTGGTCATAATAACTCTCTGTGATATTACACTTATACAATCTCTCTATCAAATATAAAAAACTCAGTCCATGAAATATTTGCTTATGTTGTTATAAGCTGTAGGTATTGCACTACAAATAGCATATAAGCAATCCAAAGGTTCCCAGCTACAGATTGAAAGCCAAAAATAAACTGCCCAGCCCAAAGTCCAAAGGAGGAACAATATTCTCTGAACTATCAAGCTGAGATGGAGAGGTGCCAATTCCAACTGGGTAAGTCATAAATGAAATTGCATCACTTACCAAATTTTGTGCTGCACGTGTAGCTGCAGCGCTGCGGGTCTCGGCTGGTTCCAAACTTAGTGAACCATGTGAGGCACAGCTTCCTTGAAATGTGTATGTAATGTTCACAGACTGTGGTCAGCTGTAGTGAAATTCATGGACTATCTTCTGGAAAACCTCTCATTTACAGGACCTGAAGTAGAAGCAGCTAACACTGGAAGTGGCACTAGTGAAGTGTAGATGTGGCTTTCAGGTATCCCCAAGTGCACAACGAAAACCAACTGTGCGTAATAATACATTTCCATGCTGCAGCATTTTTGTCAGAGGAAAGTATAGTCAGTGATCACTGAGTTTTTTTATATGTGATAGAGAGATTGAATAAGTGTAATATCACTTATTATGACTTGCAATTGCAAATCTAATGTGGCTTTGTTTGATACAAATAACTAATCTGCTTGATTATAGTGCACACATTGTTCACACTGTGACATCTGACTCCGATATATCTTCAGCTTCTGGAATGTCCAGTGACACATACTTGTTCCGTATATCAGCTTCCAACTTTTCTTCAATTTGCATTGTTTATTTAAAGAAAATATCTCTGGGCTTAACAATTTGGATTCCACAATCTACTCTCATGGCAATAGCCAAGCATGATACACTTTACTGACTTTCAGCTTTTGACTTTTCTTATTTGGTTATTCACATGGGCCATACTTCCAAAGGTTCTGAGATGTTTTACACTTGGTTTTCTCTTTGATCGTGCTTCAATAGGTGTTATGTCCATAAGGGTAACTGTAGGAGAATGGTTAAGATAAACTGCTGTGGACACGACTTCTGCCCAAAACTGCTTCTCTAGGCTCCATACATCTTGCTCTCCCTACTAGTGTATGGTCAATTGATGCTCTATTCCATATTTTCTTAAAAAAAATTGCAACTTTTCTGTTGAGATATTCTCCACCATTATCAAATCTCAGATTCTTAACTCTGTAACCTGTTGGATTCTCTACAAGTCTCTTGTAGTCTGCAATATATGTAGCCACTTCAGATTTTTCTCTAAGTACACATGTCATCCTTGTGAAGTCATCTATAAACATCACAAATCTGTATCCACTCACTGACTTTACTTCCATTTTACCACACACATCAGAATGTACTACTTAAAGTGGTTTTGTATCTCTGTTTATTGATTTTGGAAATGGCTGATGACTTTGTTTCCTTGTAGTAAAGCTCTCACTTATGAGTTTTTCTGCATTAGTAACTGACATTCCTCTGACCATCCCATTCTGTAGCTTCTGAACACTATCATATCTAAGGTGACCAAACCTCCTATGTCAAAGTTCTTATGACTGTTGTCATCATTGCAAAACAGTGCTGTTTATTAAGAATGTACAATTGCTAACACCTTGTGTCTGTAGCTATGATTGTCCCTCTACTGTTTCTCATAACATACTTTCCTATAGCAAATTGAACTCTCTACTCTAGGACACTGATTGTGATAAGATGTGTTCCCATTTTTGGTACATAAAGCACATCTTGGATCTCTGTGACTTTTGATCTTATCTCAATTTTTAAGTGAGCTTTAATTGTCCTGACTTTAGTAGCTGTAAGTACTTGATTTGCAATTCTTTTGACAGTGATAGAGTCAAATTTGGTTAACTTGGTGGACCATTCTTCATTGCAGCTGTAATTTCTTGTTGCACTTGAATCAACATACAGGAATCCTTTCTGTGGCTATCTGTAACAGACAGGGCTAACTCTTCTCTTCCATTGCATTTCTTGCTTTGCATATAATTCACATTCTTATATGAAGTAGCCAAACTCAGGTGTCAAGTTCAGCAACATTGCAGTAGCAATCTCTTCATCATCCACTTGCACTCCAATGGACATTAGTTGCTGAAAGACAGACATAATTTTATCTATGTAATCACTCATACTGCTGCATTCATTCAACTTGGTGTTATACAGTACAATACAAGTCTTAAATTTATCCTCCTCATGAGACCTCCATCTTGATATGTTGCATGCAGTGCTGCCAACATGTCTTTTGCTTATTCTTTAACATGTATTATAGAGTACTCATGTTGCTCTAAACTTAAGCCTATGGTTTCCCATTGTTCTGTCTATATCAACTGGGCTTGAATCTGCATTTAGTTCTACAGTGACTTTCCACAACCTTTCACTCTTTAATTCTATTTCCATAGCAATCTTCCTAGTTGTATAATTTTCTGCACCTTTTAGGTTGATAAACTCCATTATGGGTGTACAGATGAGCCCAGCTAGTTTGTTGCTCCATACAGCTATGTAGCGTGCCATGCATCTCAGGCCACACAGAAGCCTTGAGTTGTGCCATACAGAATGTTTCTTAATGGAACATAGCATTTAATACAACTTTTTGTCCACCAGGTGTAACTTTTTCTAAACTACACAGCACATGCATCAGAGTTCCAAAGGATTTCCAGTATCACCGCCCAATGATGCATTTTGGTCATGGAATCAGGGCTGTAGAAGAATGTGTAATAAAGTATTAAATAATAACAGTACAGTGTGTACTGTAAAAAAATAAAAAAATAAATAATATATATATATATATATATATATATATATATTTGTCTCATGGGCTCAGACAGGGGTCACAGGCATGCACAGCTTTCACTAAGACATAATGACTCAGTAGCGCGAGCATCTTTTATGTGATTTGCTTGCAGATACACCTGTACTGGCTCACAGAAAATAGGCATGCTGCATATCATTTTAATCAGCAGAAGCTGCTTGTGCTAATAAGATGCATTTTAGGGTAAAAAGACGCATAAAAGACACAATAAAAGATGCTCAGCGCTACTGAGTCACACAGCACTCCTGTGACCATAGACTCAAAACATTTCTCTCGACATCCCACCACTTGACATTTTCTGCTATACAGTAGACATTGTATTATACACATAACAGGGGGCAAATTTTTCATAAAGAGAGATCATGTCAGGTTCAATACTTTTAAAATGCACTACTTTGCACTTCCTTTTTCCCTTCCACTCTGTTTATGGCCACTCAAGTTCCTTCACCACCTCCCCCCACCATCACACAATTACTATTCAACTCCATCGAGCTCATTGTATGGCTCACCACCACCCCACCATCATTCACTTCTATTCAACGCTGCCACATGCTGAGCCTGCTATTGACATTGTACATATTGCCTGCTTTACATCACATACACAACAGGTGTAGCTTCTCAACATAGCTAGAGTTTGTAGACTAGTGGGTAAGGTCTGCGCCTAGCACCTTGGCGACTTTTTTTTTTCTTCTTCTTTTGAATCTTCATTACTAGATAAAAAATAAATCACTTGGTGGTGTGTGTGAATTCTGTTATGGCATGGTGTGACTCGGTAGCACAAGCTTATTTTATGCAACTTTTTACATTCAAATGCATCTGAATCATACAGCGAATCGAATTGATAGCACATGCAGATTCTGCTGATTAAAATGATATGCAGCATGCCTATATTCTGTGAGCCAGTTCGGGTGTATCTTCATGCGAAATGTTACGTTACACTAATAGCGACTATAACACTTTACCGTAGTGATTTGTTTGCAGATACACCCATACCGGCTCACAGAATATAGGCATGCTGCATATCATTTTAATCAGCAGAAGCTGCTTGTGCTAATAAGATTTATTTTAGGGTAAAAAGACGCATAAAAGATGCATAAAAGATGCTCTGCACTACCAAGTCACACAGCACTCCTGCACTATGGGTCTGATTCAGACTATGTGCTCGCAAGTGGGTCGATGACAGGCGCGTGCGCGAGCCATGGAGCGAGTGAGAAATCACTCGCTCTGGCGCTCACATCCAAAAGGGGTGGCTGTCGATGTTGATCACTGGGGCTTGTGACGGATGAGACCCTACCACAAGGGTCTCGTCACAAGCCCGATGGTTGCGATGGTCGCGACCATCATCTGGCCACTCGCTAAAGCTGTGGATGGTCACCCACAGCTTAGCGAGTGGCCGAACAAAAAAAACATGCGGCCGCCCTGATACAGAGTGAGCTCTCGCTTTTTGTGAACGGCTTTGAATCAGGCCCTTTGTGTGGAGCAACTTGTATTGCACGGAGGATAGATGTATGTGGACACATCTCTATTACTGTGCTGCAAAGTACCTGTCCCCAAAAGTGACCCTACAGTAGGTACATATTACTGTACCGAGTCCCAATAAAGCAGCCATATATTAGCTAACATTGACCAGAAGATGCACACTAAGCATTACATAATGACAGAGCAACTGAAGTTCAGTTATTTTAAAGAACTCTACTGAACTGAAAGCATTTCTCTCAACATCCCACCGCAGTACAAATTTTATCAGTGGAGCACTCACCACCTAGAAGTCAAGCAGTGTATTACATGCCATGTCTTATCTTTTGTTGTAGAATCCCATGGTACGCCACAGTACAGCCATCACGTTACGTTCCATGGCGCGACACAGGAGGCCTGAATGGTGCGCTATGAGCAACAAACTAGCTGGTTACATCTGTTCCTCCTGCATTTATGCTTCTTACAGACATAACTGTGCAGCTTCTGGACCTTAATCAGTTTCACTGCTCTATACTTCACAGCAGACACAGGCTCTGATTCAGAGCCAGACGCTTTAACAGAGCGCTCGCTGTGAATCAGGGCTGTCCCTCTTCATTTTTAGAGCGGCCTCCTGGCCACTCGTATAGCTGAGGGTGACCACCCACAGCTGTAGCGAGTGGCCAGGAAGATGGTCGTGATGGTCAAGACCATCGTGACCATCGGGCTTGCGACGAGACCCTTGTGGTAGGGTCTCGTTGCCACAAGCCCAGGAGGGGTTTTTGTTCTATCAGAGCTGAAAGCATTCCCACTGACATCACTTGTGATGTCAGTGGGGCCGGCCCCAGACGGTAGGTGTTCCCATGGGAACGCCTCCATCTGGGCAGCATGCCCACCAAAGGGGGCGTGCTGTCACTCACCATCGACAGCACGCCCCCTTTGTAGTGAGACCCATAGCAACGGCTTGCCCGTCGCTATGCAGGTCTCACGCATGCGCATGACGGAGCCGGCTCCATTGTGCGCATGCGCACTTGGCCAACATTGACCCGCTTGCGAGCGCTCAGCGCTCGCGAGTGGGTCTGAATCAGGCCCACTGTACTAGCTTCACTGTGTGGGCCTGATTCAGCATGGATAGCAAATTCAACAGTATATGCAGATCGGCCGTTGGTGCGCACTGCGCATGCGTATGCACCGCAGTGCTCATGCGCAGGTTAGCATTGCGATCGCACTACGATCACACACGATGATTGAAAGCCATTGCAGAGTGATGGAAGGTCAGAGTTTGGGGGTGATGACAGTGAAGTGGTTGCAGAAATGCAGATGTCTCTGTCCGTTTTAAATGCCTTTGCTCGGGCGGGCATAAATTAGCCACTGTGACGGCATACGCAGATTGAGTCAGACTCTGTGCTTCTAAGCAATCTGCACTACACTTGCCTAATATAGTATCTGTGTGTTGGTCTGGATGCCATAATAGCTTCTACTGTATGTCTGGGTCTAGGTACTTTACACCTATTGATGCTGAAGAGTTATATAGGAACACATTAGTGGATGACAAAATATGAACAGCCCAGTTAATAACCAGTGGTGTTATTTTATTAAATATAAAGCAGATACAGCCATACTCACTGTTATACACGCTGGTAGATAAAATGAAGCTTGAATGAAGTGTTGGTCTATACACATTACCAGCTGGTGAATGTATGTTGCAAGATGCTGGAGCAGCTGTATTCACGGAGTACACTGGGGTCTCTCTGGAGTTAAGCAGGACACAGTAAAAAAGGGTCTGCAGTCACGTGTGATTTGACACATCAGATTAAAGGGAGTATCTTCCTGCAGACTCTGGGTTCTAGTGCCCAGCACTTTCTGGGACAATGACAGAGGTCCTTCAACAACACGAACAACAACAGGAAGAAGGAGTCTGTGTAGCAGTGCACTCTTCTTTCAATAGTTTTCAGAATATTTTGCCCACGTGCAGTATAAAATTGCTTAACAACGTGAACATCGGCACATAGCGTGCACCTTTGAATCAGACCCAGAAACTTTGTAAACTCTAAATATACTGTACCCAACACACCCCAAACTGTATTCTACATATAATGCAGGGAATGTTAGCCCACATATTGTAATATATAATAAGCTGACCAACTCATGCCATAGCCTTCTCCATTAAGTCAGTCCGACACTAGCGAACCCTCAGAAAGTCAAACATGACAAGTTTCTATATACTCGATATCACTCAATTATAAACATTACTGCTATATGCTTTTTTAACTGGTTTGAGGCTCACCTGTACAAAGCCAGAAAACCTCTTCAAAGCACATTATATTAGACAGCTAAGGAATTACCTGAAAGAAGTTGAATTTAATAAACTAAAATGGGGTGCAACAGAAATGTGACCACAAAAAAAGGCATTGATTCACTGCACACACCATATCCATAACAGGGTGCAAGAGTGTGTGACCAAATTTAAAAATTTAGTTATTTTTGTCTATGCAATATATATATATATATATTTTTAAAATATATATATATATATATTAAGTCGTGCCCTTATATTAAGGTTGAATCTAAAAAAACTGAATTCTCCCATAGAGAACTCCCGAGGAGGGGGGGTATGGTGTTTAAGTGGCTGCATCTCAAAAGCTATTGGAGGTACCAAACTGAAATTTGGCATGGGTGAGGAGAACTGTAGCTCTATGATAGAATGCCATTTTTTTCAAGGGGGCCCCTGCATCGTTTGTCCCCTGTATTTTGGCAACCAGGACTGGCTCTGATTAGCCTGGTGATGGTTGTGCTTAATACAGGGGACCCCTACATCATTTGTAGCTATGGGGGCACGTCATTTGTTTTTTATATTACACTTTCATTATTTAACAGATGTAGGGATGGATCTCACTGATATGTCCACTGATATGTCCAAGGATCTGTGTCTTATTGATTTGATTTTCTCAGGTTAATGCCTAGTGCCAGTGAGTCCTTGTGTTGCTCGCTGATGCTCCTGTGCATGGTCATGTTGCTGCCACTGCTTCGCACCCCCACTGTTGCCACTGCCCCACACACCTGCAACCTGCCCCTGCAGCCATCTCTCCATCTGCACCCCCAAAACACCTCCTGTGTGCTGTCCGCTCCTCCACCAGGGCTAGTGTACCTATTTTTTGTTCTGTTGGCCCGGTTTTCTCCTCAAAACCCTGATGGTTAATAAATTATAAAAAAAAACAATTACATTCCATCAACAAAAAACCTTACGGTTTCACATGTCCTATTGAGGCTTCTTAGACATGATCTGAAATTTCACAAAACCTACTGAATTTGTGCCACTCAAACTTAAAAAAGCAATGAAATTCTGATAATTAAGACTGACACTCACTCTGTGAGAGTGCGGAATCTGCAGTTAACCACAGGGTGTGATGGCATACCATATCTGTATTGTGCAAGGAACACGTCCATTAATGCGTCAGCTTTAATGATTGGAATTCCATTGCTTTTTTAAGTTTAATTGGCAGAAATTCAGTAGGTTTTGTGAAATTTCAGATCATATCTAAGAAGCCTTAATGGGATAGGTTTTTTGCCTATGAAATTTCATTGCTTTTTTTTATAATTTAGTAACCATCAGGGACAGGAGCAGCAAACCTGGGCTACCTGCAGAGGAGAAGGGCAATAAAATGGTACACTAGTGCTGGTGGTGGAGGGGACAGCACACAGGAGGTGATTCAGGGGTGCAGAGGGAGAGACGGCTGAGGGGGTAGGCTGCAGGCGTGTGGGGCAGTGGCAGCAGTGGGGCAGTGCACAGGGGCAACAGCGTGGGTGCAGAGCAGTGGCAGCAATGACCAGTGCACAGGTTCAGCAGCAGGGGACAGAAAGGCTTACTAGCGTTGATGATCCCAAACCTGAACTGCTTCGAGAGGCCCTACACATGTAACGATGTGCTCACGATGCGATATTGTGAACGATTTCCCTTGTACAGTCCCCGGCACTCCAGGACACGATATGGTGCTTAAACAGCACATTTAGATTTAAGAACTATCGTGCAAGATCTAAAGATAGCTGACTGCATACATGGATCAGTGAGATCCATGATGCAGGCATCTGTGTAAAATAAATGATTCGGAGATGCACGCATGTGCAATCCGTGTGGCCTGCATCTGAAAAACAAAAATCAATAAGACACAGATGCATGGATGGATCAACGAGATCCGTCCATGCATCTGTGTGAAAAAAATGAATAAAGTATATATATATATATATATATATATATATATATATATATTTTTTTTTTAAATGCGTGCCCCCCCCCCCAAAGGACCATCCAGCCCCTATGTCCTTTGTCTCATGTATTTAGCACAACCAGTACTGGGTCTCCAAAGCCCGGGCTGGTTGTTCTTTTGGGGGCGCACACATTTTTTTTTTTACACAGGTTTACATTTGTTTTAAATTTAAACACAGAAGCACAGACGGATCTCACTGATCCTGTCCGTTCGTCTGTGTTTTATGTATACATAGATTCAGGCATCACAGCATCTGTCTACCGCCCACTATCTCCATCGGGGCCTGCAGCACGCACCACGACCTGTCGCACCGTCACTAATGCCTGCACCACTGCCGCTAACTGCCGCTACCTCCCCAGGTCCTGCAGCCCGCACCACTGCAGCTAAAGCTTGCTACTTTCCCTGGGTCCAGGCCGCATCTGACACCCGTTTTCTTCCCCCTAATCCCACCGCCACTACTGCCCGCAAAGGACAGCCATCTTGGTGCACCCAAGTGAAGCCACTGTGAGTACACCCCCCTGAGGCTGCACAACAAGTTGAATCTTCCTATCTGTATAATGGCGCAAATGTGAGGTAATAGATTAAAAACTGTAGCTTTCTAATTTACCTCAACCCCAATTTGTTATTATTGTCGCTCGGTGCTCGAACAATAGCTTCCTAATAAAACATACCCCAAGTCTAAATTTGCCCTGTACCCTGACTTATGCTTTCCCAAAAATCCTATATAGAGTATATAGAGAACAGCAGAAAAGTGGACCTAACTGAGAGTGTCAGAAAAACTGACAGTTGGAAATTTAGATTAATCCCAAATCCTAATTTTTTATTTTTGTGCCATGAAATTTGGCATGCAGCACCGAGCGACAATTCTATCCGTCCATGCCAAATTTCAGTTTAGTAACTCCAATAGCTTTTGAGGTGCAGCCCCTTAAACACCATGCCCTCCCCCCGGGTATATATATATTTATACAGTATATTGCTTATTTTATTAATCCCTGCAATTATTTCATTGATTTCATCCTTTCTCCAGAACTGGTGATGGAAATTGAAGATTACACCATACACTAGCATTAGAGAAAAAAACACTATGTTTATCTACACTAAAAATATATAAATACCCATGTATTATATCTGCTGGTGGGGACTTTTTTCACTATTGTGATTTATGTTTACTTCACCCTAGATCATGTGCTACCAATAGCCGTGTCCACAGAATGCACTACATGGACCATGATCACGGAACATAAATGTGATTTATAGCTAGCCTGTGGGGAGGGCCTTTGCCTATCAGCTCATTGCAGCAGATGGACTGTCTGCTGTTTCAATGAAAATCTCAGTGATGAGTTAGGTGACCACTAAATGCTTAATAATCTGACTTAACTATCAGTGTTTCCCTTTTTCCCTTGAACCTTTGTATTATTACTGTATTTTAAAAATATTTATTAAGTGAATTTCTTAGAGCAAGGACTCCTTTCTCTGCACATCTTGTCTGTGGTCTGCCACAGGCAATTTCTGTGTAGTTCAATCATGTAAAATATGTTTACCCATGTGACTGATAAAAGCACGCTGTCCATACAAAGCAAACGCAATTCATTTCATATAACTATAGTCCTTTTTGCAGTTACAGGTCCACTTATTTGTATCATTTTAAAGGTTTATGCACACCTGTAATAAATAATAATAAATGGTAATATCTGTCAATGCAATTCAATAAAATATAAAACTTGGTATTTTAAAAGATCCATTTTTTGTAAATGATAGGATTTTGAGTACTTAATCATTGCAGATTAAAAAAAAAATGTGAATACAGATTAATACACTTGTCAATCCCTTCACTTACAGTATATTTCACACATATCTTTAAAGTACATATTTAGAGAAAATCCATGTTTTTCACACTAATACACTAATAATTTCTAATACATTATTTTTATGTGCCAGGGCTCTTCACCGTGAATTGACCATAATTGTTTTAAACACTTATACATTACTTGTATGTCTGGCCAGTGCTTTGTTCTGTAAGAGCTTCAAAACTGTGCAAATTTGGGCTACTTTACTCATCTAAGTTTAGTCATCAATGATAGAAATGTATTACTATTGTTAATAAATGATAAATCTTTCCATTTAAAGATATAGGGGTATATTTAGTTTTACCAAGTAAAGCCACCACTGGTCAGGTTAAACATTTTACATACTGTAGGTTTTATGACTGTACACTTATAGGGAGAAATATACTGTACAAACATTGTTATAGTTTTTTCTTTCTTTCTTTCTTTCTTTCTTTCTTTCTTTCTTTCTTTCTTTCTTTCTTTCTTTCTTTCTTTCTTTCTTTCTTTCTTTCTTTCTTTCTTTCTTTCTTTCTTTCTTTCTTTCTTTCTTTCCCCTCACTATTCAGACAAATGCACCCTTACAAAGTTAAGGGGCCCTTCTTCTCCATGCACAAAGCCTTGCAGATTAATACATGTCAGGGCTAATAACACTGAGGAGGCTATAAAATACTAGTGGGGCCAAATGTAATAGGGTGAGAGTTTTAAAAATGTGAGAGTTTAGCAGTAAACTGTCACATTGGTCGAGTTTTATCTTCAAAATGGGAAAATATCTGGATGAGAGTTTAAATCATAAGATTTTTTAGTCTAAAAACATGCAAGTTTGCATGTTCTCGTACTCGTTTACATTGTCCGAGTTTAAACAGTGTAAGAGTTTACTGCCAAACTTTCACATTATCTAAACGCTCACCCTGTTACATTTGGCCCATGGTGTCTTCTTACTATAATGTGATATGGTAAAACCTTTACAGCAGCAAATACATAAACTGCCCCTCAGACTAAAATGGTTGAAAGGAAGTAACATTGCATTTTGTTGGACATGTACATTGGATATTGTACTTCATATATGCCGAGTGAAACATGTAACAGATTCAGTCAGGAACGTATAGAATGATGAAGGTGGTGTGTGGACAAATGTGACCACAAAACAGAACAATGGTAGCTAGGGAGTTTACTCCCTATTGTATGTACAGTGGTGGCACACTGGTATACGGAGGATCACTCCTAAGTAAGCGCTGCAGAATATGTGTGCGCTATATAAATAACTGGTAATAAATAAATAAGTAAGGTCTTCTCACTGAGGAGACATTCAGGCCACATCCTTCCTCTATGAAGGACAGAGCTGATGTGTGGTAAAGCCATTCATGCACAGTAGCACATTGGGGTTGGAGGTCGTGCAGTTTTGCGCCTCTGACACTACTGGGTCCCGACAATAACGGGATACAGGAGACAGTGCAGGGTGCTCTCCTCTAACAGAAGTACAGCTTTCAGCAGGTTAATAAGAGACTTCACTGTCACAAGATTTATTCAACAGCCAGTTTGTTGTTTAGAAAACACCTTAACTGAGTGGAGATCACTTATAAATTGAGTAGAGAGGACATCAAAGTAGCTAAAGAGAATCATTTACTATTTTACTATATAACAAATTACTATAGTGATATATAGATAATTAGAGATGTACTATTGTATAAGATAATGAACAATTCATGGTGACACTGGAGTTTTACTGCAATTGATACATCTATACTTTAAGTCTAATCTAACTTTTTATTTTGGAAAATGAGAAATACTAAGGTAAATAATATGCAGCATTTCATTTATGGCATGTCTAAGTGTGCATTTTCCTAACAAGATAATGCTGAATACAGCACAGGTGCCAGACCTCTGAATTATACCATATAAAATGTTCCAGTATTTCATTTTTATGGGTGTGTTACACATATTCTATAGCTGCTGGCTTGCAGAATGCATCCTGTTAAAATATATATCAGACAATAGATGGAATGGATATTTGGGAGCCTGAGGCCAATACAAAATGGAGCTAGCCATAGCTGCAAAATCTTGGCAAACTCAATTCATATTTTGATCTTTCTGCCAAATCTTCCCATGTAAATTCTGCATGTGTCCTGAGTGTCCACTGACATTTCAAATGAATTATCACGTTGGTGCCTTACTTTTGTCTAAGTTTCACAACCATATTTTACATCCTTACTAATGGCCATGCCTTTTGCACATTTTGCTTTATAATATTAATTTTCGTATGCTATCTAATAGACCTTTACCTGATTTTGGCACATGGAGCATAATATTATACATTTAGTGCTAGACTTACCTGTTTTACCTCCATAGTACTATTTTAACTATACCTACATCCTTTTCATGAGACATTAATTTTTCACGAAACATTAATTTAATTAATATTCTGGCCAGTTTCTTCAAATAATCTTATTTTCCTCCTCAACTGCATTAATTTAGTCGATAACATTAATTTTAGTTCTCCAACATGCTGCCCCAAAAAACATCAACTATAAGCTTCCTCTACCCTGGGCTGAAGCAATCTCATATTTCCTAACCAGCATTGATATAGATACTGGTCTAAAGTTGTGGATTGTGGTGCAATCTCCTCTGGACTTCAGATGAGGGATATACCATACTCTACCGCAACATTTGGTCTGTATTTATGTCAATAATTACTGTAACAAAGGACACTCTCCTTCAGGTTATTTGTTCCAGAAGTAGTGCACTTTCCCATAATTCCCACTACCATGTTGAATACCTTGGGGATAATGCTATGTATACTAATTCTCTTTCTAATGTATAGTCTGGGATTAATAAGGGAATTAGAGGGGTATTTATCTAAGCTGGAAGATGAATAAAATTGTAAAAAATAAATTACCATCCAATCAGCTACTAACTATAATCTTTTAAACACAACCTAAAAAAAAAGTAAATTGGAAGCTGATTGGTTGATAAATACCCCCCCCAGTCACACTTCAACCAGTGAGGCACTAGTAAAAGCATGCAGTTGGGTATGTGGATGGAACCTATTGATCACAATAATATGTATTGTGCTCAGGGCTACAAGAGAAATCTTGGGCCCTGGTACAGCAACTACATGGGGCTGCCCTGGAGGGGGTGTGGCCACAGCATGTTGGGGCATACCCACAAATAATTAGTATCTTCTGAATGTATACAGGCAATGACCACAGCAGATATAACAGCAGATTCCTGTTGTTGCTTGCAGAAGCAGCCCCTAAGGTTTTCATGGGGGCTGCTTTTTATCAGAATTTACCAAACTCCAGAATGTGATGCATTCAAGAGCTTGGTCCAAGTAACTAATGGTGTTAGCCCGTTACAGCCAAAATTTTGCCAAAAGTACAGAGACTGCACTCTCTACCTGCACATGCATGGTCAAAAGACCGCCCATGCGCTGTAGTGCGAGTAGCTCCCAAACTAGCAGTTAAGGAATTGCAAATGCAATACCTTCACTACTTACATACCAAAATGTGTATTACTTCCTTTGTATGTTTGCATTTCCTTACAAAAAAAGACACCAGTAATGGTATGCAGAAATCAGTGCTGTCTAGTTGAATGCTTACTTTATGCGAAGGTAAGATGGGGGAGAGGGGTATACAGAGTATGGCAGTTTGTGTGGGGGGTAGGGTGTATGGCAGAATGGTTGGGGGTCTGGCAGTTAGGGGGAGAAGTATGGCAGTATGGGAGGAGAGTCTGTAAGAATGGAGGGTGGTATGGCAGTATGGGTATCAGCAAGAAGGGTGTCTGGCAGCAGGAAAAGGGGGTGATTGACAACAGGGAGGGGTTATGTCTGGTAACAGGAAGGGTTACCATCTGTGGTGGTACTGGCACATGGGAAGTAGGGTGTTTTGAAAGCAGGGAGAGAGGAAAGGGAGTGTCTGGAAGCAGATTAACTGGAAACAGAGAGAGATAGGTGGGTGGGGAGGTGCATGGAGGCAAAAAAGGGGTATGTCTAGGGGCTCTGTTTGGGCACAGGGGGGTGAGATGTTGCCTGTAGATGGGACAAACACACCTGTCCTCACAGTATATTAATTAGCACACACAGTGTTAGTGTAGTGATGGCACTGACCTCATCTGTATGTATAGTACTAGGGATCTCCTCTGTCCACTGTCTAGGACTCTGGGTGTGATGAGAGATACCCAGGGATAAGGCTAGGGGCCCTACCTCAGACCCACACTCTGCTCAGAAAACCGCAATGTATGTCACGCCGCCGGCCCTAGATCTGCAGTGCAAGCAGAGCGAGTCATTACTGATGCAGCTCTGCCTCCAGATCAGCATCAACATGTGGCAGGAGATGGGGTGGGTGGCTCTGGATCCTTCTGCTGGGACCCCGGGGAATCAGGTAAGTTGAAGCCATGGGCGGAAGAGATACTCATGAGATGATGATGTCATCATCTCGTGAGATCAGAGGCTCCACTGCAGCTGTGTGTGTGGTCTCTGTAAGGGAGGAAAGAACATTAACATACCGGATAACTCCCCCATCTTCCTACTACCCGTGCCAGCTGAGGTATAGTTGATAGTTATAAGAAACTATTTTAAATGAATACAAAAATAAAAAACAACAGATGGCCAAGTACTGATGTGCTCTGGGCCCCCCTGGCATGCCCGGGTAATTTGTACCCACTCACCCCCTCTCGACGTCCCTGATTGCGTTTCAGGTTGGAAGCAATGGACACTGCCTAATTTATTTTCTCATGTTGACAGCAAGTGAATACATGATAGTGAATTAAGTCACTTCATTTGACCTGCTTTGAAAACAGGAGCAAGTGCTGGTTATCATACTTAAGGGTACACTTATTTAGAGTATATACAGTATACTTCCCATGGTCACATGTATAAAACATTTGTCATAATATAGAAAACTGTGTTTTATTTACTTAACTTGCTGAAAGGTGCAAATTTGCACTAAAACCATATCAACCAATTAGATGTGGCACAAAATATCGATATTCAAAATGTCGACACCACAATATCGACATGTTATGAATGTCAACATGGTGATGAGATCAACATTGACTCAAAGTAGAGATGAGCGGGTTCAGATCTCAGAGATCCGAACCCACCCGAACTTAGGGGACCAAGTCAGATCCGAGTCGTCTCGGGTTTTCCCGCCTGACTCGGATCTGAGATCAGGGAAAAACATCATCATCCCGCTGTCGGATTCTCACGGGTTTTGAATTCTATAAAGGTCCCGGGATCGCCACCATTTTTCATTCCGGGTGTGGAGATTGAAGTGGGAGGGAGCTGGGAGCTGTGCTGTTCTGTGCTGTTCTGTTCTGCTGTGCATAGTGGCTGGCTACTGTTGTGTCAGGGGCTGGCTGCTTATGTCCATATGTGTATAGGGGCTGGATGCTTATGTCCATAGTGGATGGGGCTGGGTGTTGGCCATATACTGGGGCTGGCTTGCTGTTGTCCTGTCCACTCCATAGGGGCTGGCTGTTTTCCATTATATCCATATATACTGGGGCTGGCTGGCTGTTGTCTTGTCCACTCCATAGGGGTTGGCTGTTGTCTATAGGGGCTGGCTGTGCTACTGTGTTGTCAGGGGGTGCTCTGTCCATCATTGGTGCTATTAACCCCCAGTGTGAAAAAAATTAAGTATTTTATTTTTATTTCTGTGTGTGCTTGCCTGTTAGCCACACTTATCAGCAACGTAGGTGTGCAGGGGTGCTGTGCTGCCTGTGTCTCATTTATCAAGGGGCTGCTGCCTCATTCAGGGGTGCTCTTCACCCCCAGTTTGAAAAAAATTTAATATTTTTTTGTTGTTGTGTGGGCATTAGCCTGCCACACCACCAGTGTTAAGATAAAAACAATTTTTTGTGTAAGTTTTAGCCTGCCAGACACTACCTGTGTGAAAATAAAAAATATTTTCTGTGTGGGTGTTAGCGTGCCACAGGACCAGTGTTAAAATAAAAACTTTTTTTTGTGCGTGTCAGCCTGCCACAAACTACCAGTGTGAAAACAAAAACAATTTTTTGTGTGCGTGATAACTTGCCACACCACCATTGTTAAAATAAAAGCTATTTTTTTGTGTGAATGTTAGCCTGCCACACACTACCAGTGTGAAAATAAAACCAATTTTTTGTGTGTACACCACCAGTGTGAAAATAAAAAATATTTTCTGTGTGGGTGTTAGCGTGCCACACGACCAGTGTTGAAATAAAAACTTTTTTTTGTGCGTGTCAGCCTGCCACACACTACCAGTGTGAACACAAAATCAATTTTTTGTGTGCGTGATAGCTTGCCACACCACCATTGTTAAAATAAAAGCAATTTTTTTGTGTGGATGTTAGCCTGCCACACACTACCAGTGTGAAAATAAAACCAATTTTTTGTGTGTACACCACCAGTGTGAAAATAAAAACAATTTTTTAGTGTGTGCATATTAGCCACACCAGCAGTGAAAAATTAAAAACAATTTGTGTGTGTAATTGCATATTAGCCACACCACCAGTGAGAAAATAAAAACATTTTTTTGTATGTGCGTGTTAGCCTGCCAAACCACCAGTCAAAAAATAAAAACAATTTTTGTGTGTGCATAATTGCGTATTAGCCACACCACCAGTGAGAAAATAAAAACAATTTTTTATGTTTGCGTAATTGCATATTAGCCACATCACCAGTGAGAAAATAAAACCAAATTTTTGTGTGTGTGTGTAAGCCATGCAACCAGTCAAAAAATGAAAACAATTATTTGAGTGTGCATGTTAGCCTGCCACACCACCAGTCAAAAAATAAAAACAATTTTTGTGTGTAATTGCATATTAGCCACACCACCAGTGAGAAAATAAAAACATGTTTTTGTATGTGCGTGTTAGCCTGCCAAACCACCAGTCAAAAAATAAAAACAATTTTTGTGTGTGCATAATTGCGTATTAGCCACACCACCAGTGAGAAAATAAAAACAATTTTTTATGTTTGCGTAATTGCATATTAGCCACATCACCAGTGAGAAAATAAAACCAAATTTTTGTGTGTGTGTGTAAGCCATGCAACCAGTCAAAAAATGAAAACAATTATTTGAGTGTGCATGTTAGCCTGCCACACCACCAGTCAAAAAATAAAAACAATTTTTGTGTGTAATTGCATATTAGCCACACCACCAGTGAGAAAATAAAAACATGTTTTTGTATGTGCGTGTTAGCCTGCCAAACCACCAGTCAAAAAATAAAAACAATTTTTGTGTGTGCATAATTGCGTATTAGCCACACCACCAGTGAGAAAATAAAAACAATTTTTTATGTTTGCGTAATTGCATATTAGCCACATCACCAGTGAGAAAATAAAAACACATTTTTGTGTGTGTGTAAGCCATGCAACCAGTCAAAAAATAAAAACAATTATTTGAGTGTGCATGTTAGCCTTCCACACCACCAGTCAAAAAATAAAAACAATTTTTGTGTGTGCGTGTTAGCCACACCACCAGTGCGAAAATAAAAACAATTTTTTGTGTGTGCGTGTTAGCCACACCACCAGTTTTAGCCACGCAACCACTCAAAAAATAAAAACAATATTTTGTGTGTGCGTGTTAGCCTGCCACACCACCAGTCAAAAAATAAAAACAATTTTTTGTGTGTGCTTAATTGTGTATTAGCCACACCACCAGTGAGAAAATAAAAACAAATTTTTGTGTGTGTGTGTAAGCCACGCAACCAGTCAAAAAATAAAAACAATTATTTGAGTGTGCATGTTAGCCTGCCACACCACCAGTCAAAAAATAAAAACAATTTTTTTGTGTGTGCGTGTTAGCCACACCACCAGTGCGAAAATAAAAACAATTTTTTGTGTGTGCGTGTTAGCCACACCACCAGTGTTAGCCATGCAACCAGTCAAAAAATAAAAACAATTTTTTGTGTGTGTGTGTTAGCCTGCCACACCACCAGCCAAAAAATAAAAACAATTTTTTGTGTGTGCATAATTGCATATTAGCCACATCACCAGTGAGAAAATAAAACCAAATTTTTGTGTGTGTGTGTAAGCCATGCAACCAGTCAAAAAATAAAATCAATTATTTGAGTGTGCATGTTAGCCTGCCACACCACCAGTCAAAAAATAAAAACAATTTTTGTGTGTAATTGCATATTAGCCACACCACCAGTGAGAAAATAAAAACATTTTTTTGTATGTGCGTGTTAGCCTGCCAAACCACCAGTCAAAAAATAAAAACAATTTTTGTGTGTGCATAATTGCGTATTAGCCACACCACCAGTGAGAAAATAAAAACAATTTTTTATGTTTGCGTAATTGCATATTAGCCACATCACCAGTGAGAAAATAAAAACACATTTTTGTGTGTGTGTAAGTCATGCAACCAGTCAAAAAATAAAAACAATTATTTGAGTGTGCATGTTAGCCTTCCACACCACCAGTCAAAAAATAAAAACAATTTTTGTGTGTGCGTGTTAGCCACACCACCAGTGCGAAAATAAAAACAATTTTTTGTGTGTGCGTGTTAGCCACACCACCAGTTTTAGCCACGCAACCACTCAAAAAATAAAAACAATATTTTGTGTGTGCGTGTTAGCCTGCCACACCACCAGTCAAAAAATAAAAACAATTTTTTGTGTGTGCTTAATTGTGTATTAGCCACACCACCAGTGAGAAAATAAAAACACATTTTTGTGTGTGTGTGTAAGCCACGCAACCAGTCAAAAAATAAAAACAATTATTTGAGTGTGCATGTTAGCCTGCCACACCACCAGTCAAAAAATAAAAACAATTTTTTTGTGTGTGCGTGTTAGCCACACCACCAGTGCGAAAATAAAAACAATTTTTTGTGTGTGCGTGTTAGCCACACCACCAGTGTTAGCCATGCAACCAGTCAAAAAATAAAAACAATTTTTTGTGTGTGTGTGTTAGCCTGCCACACCACCAGCCAAAAAATAAAAACAATTTTTTGTGTGTGCATAATTGCATATTAGCCACATCACCAGTGAGTAAATAAAATCAATTTTTGGTGTGTGCATGTTAGCCACACCACCAGTGTTAGCCACACCACCAGTCAAAAGATAACAACAATTTTTTGTGTGTACGTGTTAGCCTGCTACACCACCAGTCAAAAAATTTTTGTGTGTGTGCATGTTAGCCACACCACCAGTAATAAAATAAAAACAATTTTTTTGTGTGTACGCGTTAGCCACATTTATCAGCAATGTAGGTGCGCAGGGGTGCTGTGCTGCCTGTGTCATTTATCAAGAGGCTGCTGCCTCATTTGTGTGTTTTCCCTCACAAGTGCCCCCCAAAAATTAATTCAATCAATCAATCAAACTTTTTTTTTTGTCTGTGTGTCAGGGGTGCTGTCTGTGTCGTTTATCAAGAAGCTGCTGCCTTCCAAGTGCCAAAAAAAATTAATTAATCAATAATTTAATCAATCAATGTGTTTTTTTTCTGTGTTTGTGTGCACGTTATCCATGGCATCACAAATGCCTCTACTGAGATTTGCATAAACATTTTCAAAGGTGAAAATAGAGGATATGGTTTAAAAAATGGAATCAGAATGTTTTCTGATTATAGTGTCCCTACTCCCTACTCATGGCCCCTCTACCTGACTTTCAGAGATTCAGAGGGGCAACTCCATGCAACCGTATTCCAGAGTGCAGCTGCTTCTCCTGTAGCCTGTAGCCCAGGTCAGAAGATGTGTAGGGGGTGTGGTGATGATTTGGACTAAAATGGAGCTCACATTCACTAAAGTGGACAATGAATCCCCATTCTAACAGGGAGCGTAGCTGTAATTTATACACAACACAGGATGGGATGACGATATAGGCTTGGGTGATGGTATAATCTGGTGTGATGTATACATCATCGTGTTCACACAATATTAATTTGTCCCCGCTAGAATCCACCATTACAGGTGCCTCTGTAATTTTGCACATAATTGACGGTAAAGGTCTTTCTCATAAAATTTGTATTTCGTTTTGATGGACATAATCTTTTCCACATTTTGGGGAAGTAGTCTCAGGCCGATCACTGACAAGGTTCCTGGATGTGCTGAAAACTCTTTCTGATACACACTGGGAGGTGGGCAGTTCAAGTAAAGCAAAGGCAGTTTTTTGTGTAAGGGCCTCCAAGATGTATATTTATTTACTTAAGTTTCTAAATATGAAAAGTGTTCATGTTGCCCATAGCAACCAATCAAATCCTGTCTATCATTTTCTAGAATGCAATAGAGAAATTATAACTACAATCTGATTGGTTGCTATGGGCAACATGAACACTTTTCATTTTAAGAAACTCTAGTAAAACTGAAATTACCCCCAAATCGCCTCTTTTTTCTGCCAATAGTTATTCACATGTATCTCTTTCTCTTCAGACCTGTGTCCATTGGGAAGAAAAAACAATGTCTTCATCCCTTCTGGGATGAAAATCCACTCCCAGCAAGCAGGCATTCCCAAGAAAGACACAACGTAAGACTTAAACCTTAAATCTGAAATGTTGCATTTAATGCTCTGTTCCGCTTGTTCACATATCTGATATGGTTAAGTGGACAGTGGGAACAATGGCAGTTTGAAGTCCACTAACTAACTCTCTGGTTTTTTTTGTCCCTGTACAGGTTGGAAAATGCCTTTACAGAAGGTTTGCAATGCATTATTTAAGTCATTATTTAAGTCAATTGTTTTTGGAAAGCACTCTTCCTGGTCCCCTTCTGGGATGAAAATCCACTCCTAGCCGCAGAAGCAGGTGCAGTATTCTCAAAAAAGACACAATGTAAGGCCTTAATTCAGGGGTAGCCAACCTCAGTCCTCAAGAACTAGTAACATTTCACTTTTTCCAGACATCCTAGCTGGTGCACAGGTGTATTCATTACTCACCAACACATTTAATTACCTATTACACTTGTGATTCTGTGATGATGCCTGGAAAACATGCACTGTTGGTAGGTCTCGAGGACCAGGGTTGGCTACACCTGCCTTAAATCATAGATCTTATGCTTGTCCACATATCTGGGCTGGTTAAATGGCACTTTGAGGCCACTAACTAACTATGTTTTTTTAATGTCCCTGTATAGGTTGGGAAATGCTTTTTCGTGTGGAAAGCACTACTAAAAGTCTTACTGGTCTCCTTCTGGGATGAGAAAATCCACTCCCAGCAGCAGCAGGCATGGCGCTCAAGGATTCTTCTGGGGCAAGGACTGATGTGAATGTGTCAAATATTTTTTTGTAAATGCTTCCTCCCCTTCCCTTCTACCTCATAAATTTTCTTCAGAATAAAAAATTAAATTAAATTTACTACCAATCAACCATTCATGTCCCTGTCCTGCCTTCAACTACATACATACTCCAACTCCCTCAGGCCTCTCTTAAATAATGAAAACATTTGTTTCCTGATGTGCCATGTTGGAAGCTGAACTGCTACGTGTTTGTGCCACCCACTGCTGCCACTTAACTTAGTCAGCCAGCTAGCTTGGTGCAAATTTTGGGCCTAAACTCGATGAAAACAATATGGTGAGCTGTGAGGTGGTCAAAATTGACTGGAAACAAATGGAAATACATGTTATTGAGGTTAATAATACTGTATAAACAAAACCAGGCCCATTTTATGTGAATTTAGCTGTATATACAGTACTTTATGTGTACAATGACACCAAGGGGGAAATTTACTTAGTAGCAGGTTTCAAAACCTCTAGGAATTCTGCATTTTCCCTACAGTTTTGCATTTCACTGATTTACTAAGCTGAAAACCATTCAAGCAAAAAAAAAAAGCTACCAAAACCCTGTTTACGTCACAATCGCCATCTCAATTTGCAGGATGTAAACCACCAAAGGGCAGTTTGGAAATAAAATCAAAATAAATAATTTGCCTCAGACAGTTGTGTTTGTCTAAACAGATGGATCCCATTGATCCATGCAGCCTTGTTCTCTGATATATATTTTTTTTAAATAGTGTGGGGTCACCTCCAAATTCCTGTATTTTTTAAAGAGTGTGGGGTCTACCATCATAGTGCCAACCAGCCCTAGGCAGGACAGCATGGTGCTAAATTCTCTAGGGAGATTGGGACAGCAAAAAAAAAATGCAGGTCCTCCTTAGAAGAACTAGGGCTCTTTCCAGCACCTGTGGGCTGTGGATTTTGGGGCAATAATCATAGAGTAATGCTATAAAATATACATTTTTACAAGCACATTACAGGTCTGAGCAAATCTTGTCATGTCCAATTGTAATGGCTGCCTGGGATGCTCACACTTAGAGATACACCAAATGGAACAAACACCCCCCTACACATCTCTTTTATATTAATTTATTACTCACATAAATCCAATGAGATAGTCCTTGTTCTGTCCTCACTATATGCATCCCTTTGATCTATATAATTAGATAGACTGCATAACTACTACTACCTTTAAATGATCCAATCTAGATGTGAAGATCTGAAGAAGAATGGTGTTTATTGTAATAGTAGAAGATATTGGTAAAAGTGATATAAAAACAAACATGGAATGTGATTACAAATTACACTGATATGATGCAATGTACACATAAAACATGATTCAGATCTTATAAGTTATGCGGTGCTGAGGGGAGAAATGTATAGCACTTGTTTGCAGTGGTCCATGTTTAAACTAAGATGGAGTCTATACTATGACATACCTAGGGTGCATCTAGGAAGCTTACTATGGTGGCCTAAGCAGTTCAGATCAACACATATCAGGCTGACCTCTAGGTGGAGCTTACACAGAAAGAAATGCAAATAACAAATATAAATGCTGAAAGCATAACAGTCCTCCTGATCTATGTACCATCTACGTCCCAGCTCGACAAAAAATTCTCTACAACAACAACACACAACTTGTCCCTAAGGCACCATGACTCAAATGATAGACACACTCATATTTCCCACTCTAATTAATGTCCACACTCTTATTGGTCAGTGTCAGAACAGCCATTATGATGTTTAGTACCCCACATGGGTTGGTTAGTAAACTATTGGTCTGGCTGAAGCATTTTTATGCACTACCAGACTTGGCTGAAGCGATAGTGCAGGTTTCACTTTGTTGGTGGCTTTACTATGGAATCAGTTATTTGGAAACTGACAGGAATCAATAGTGGGTTCAGTTTAGAAAGTCAAAACAACCTTTAGTACATACAGTGGTTTTGAGCTGAAACTTGTCTTTGATCCCACTTCCTAGTGGGATGAAGGCAAAACTGCCCTTTAGTAAATGTTGCCTCATGTCAGGGGCATATTTAGTGGGGGTTTCTGATTGCCTAGTGACTTGAAGTTTCATCACCATCATTGGCCTAAAATTCCTATTTTTGTTTTAATTAGTTTGCTTAGACCACTTATTTTGATATGAACCACTGTACCAAATACAGTAGGTGCAAGCCTTTGTTTTCACAATTCCTTTTTTTCATGCTTTGTACAGGAAAATTTAAATGTGCTTAACCTCTTCATGACCAGAGGATTTAATACTTTTGTGACTATACCAGGTTTCACAGTTTTATATTGTATACTGTATATTGTAGAGTTCTCTTTTTTTTACAGGACAGATAAAATTTTCTTTAAGTAACATATTGAAATACAGTAAATACATTTTAATTAGAAGGCATAAGGCGAAGTGCTGTAATGCAATTTTCCATGAGTCTTGCCATAGTTACTTTTACGTAATTGAGTTAAGAAAATACAAACATCTAATCGTTCTAAGTATTTGAATGCCAAATATGTGTATGGCTGTCATGGCGTGACCTACAGTAGTTATAGCACTTAGACACAAAATAAATTTTATGTTTATGTATTTTTATCTTATCTGTGTATTTTTGCATTTGTTATTATTTATTTTTGCTTAAGCAGGCTGTCTTAGGTCCTTCATTATTCACACTGAGTGTAATCTGTATTTAACAGGAGCTGACATGTCAGCCCCTGTTAGTTACAAATTACACTGGATGTAACCATGCTGACAAGCAATGGAGATCTGTGGCAGATCTCTACAACAGCACAAAGGCTTTTCTGCACTGGAGGAAATTCCTGATGATGTCACCATTGTTTCAAAATATTAAACACCCCCTGTCAGCAAAGAGAAGAGCTGTGGTAAAGCAATAATCTGGTTTGTAGGCTTTTCAGATTTTTTTTCTGATGGCCTCTGCTGGCTCCCTGATTTGATCTCTGCAGATAAATTTAAAGTTCTCATTTCAAATAGTATATTAAATACCAAAAGCACATTGGGCCTGATTCAGAGACGGACGCATTGTTGATGTTAGATGCAGTGGAGCAATGGGTGGCGATGGGTTTGAGACGACTGTCACATCAAGCATTTTTTCACAAAGTGAGTGACAGCATTTAGGGGAAGTGATGTGGGGTGGTTACAAAACACAGGCATCGAGACCGTTTTCTGGGTGTGCTCTAGTGAACCTCTGCAAATTCATACACATCTCCAGAGGCCCCAACGTCTGAGACATAGGGTTGCTCAGATGTTTGATGTGCGACCGATATGCTACCGATGTTTGCCGTCTCTCTGCACAAGAATTGCAGTCACAATGGGATTTGCATACACTTCTGAATCATGCCCATTGTTATAGCATTAGGTGGTGCATTGTATGTGTACATTTATGTGTATATTTATTGCACTGTGGTGAAAAATGCCCAGTTACTTCTTTGCCAAATCGCAACGCAAGAGTACAGAGGTGCAAAATCAAACCTGTTTATCTGTACAATATGTAAATAGAGAATAGATAAAGACTACTAAATATAGAAACCACTAACGCATCATGTATTTTACAGTCTCCAGCTTTGCTGCTGGTCCTAATAATGATGTTAACTTTAAAAGTTATGCCGTTTCTAGTTGAGACTTGTTTAATTGCTTACTGTAGTTTTCTGCTCTCTTTAAATGTTCAGCAGTTGGGAATTAGATGATTTAGATCACAACTGAGAGGCCTGAGATACTTATAATGTAGAACTGCCGTTTAAACAATACAATAGAAAGAGCAGATGGGCAGTTTTTAACTGAGTGACTTGGTCAAGCTCGTATCAATGATCTCAGGAATTGATGAGGGGTGTCTTAAGAAGTCATCGCTCTCTTTTATTGAAATATCTTTAATACACAATGGCAGAATTATGGGATGGCAGACACAAAAGATATGGTCATTGTATATCTGTTTGTGACACAAATGTCCTTCGGGAATACTAACTCCTGTGAAACAGCTGATAAGCAGATAATTAAACTAAATTTACATGAAATGATGTCCATAAAATGGCTCCTAACCTTAAAATAAGGTAAACGTGTTTCCCAGTATCTCTTCCACTATTTATCTAGCAAAGGAAAATATTTCTTGTAATCACTGATGTACAGTATTTAGGTTGGCAAAAATGTTTAATTTTTTCAAAGTATTCCATAACTCGCATATATTTCTAATATACAGAAAGTCCTGGATATTGCTTGCAAAAAATATTTTCAAACAAACAACATATATTTATCAGCACAGTTTATTTATTTAGATTATACAAGAACAATAGAATATTCGGATGCATTTATAACTACCTGGCAATGCTTTGGGATTTAACCTTTGACATACAGCAATTGCTCCAGTCTCATCATGGTACTCATTTTGACTGAAAAGCTATAATCTTAAAATATGGAATTGCATAGACAATTTGCTATTTCTATGTTGTATTATATTAGTTATTAAGTAATTAGGAGTGTAGTTAAAAAAGTCTAATAATGAAAGCAGTGTACAGTACCATACATTTATCTGTTATTAACTTTTACTTATTTAGCGCCAGCATATTGGGTTTGCGCTTTACAATTGGGAACAATATAGTAATAAACAAAACTGGGTAATAACAGACAGAAAATAGGTAAGAGGGCCCTGCTCGGAAGTTTACAATATATAGATTTCTCCCAATGAAGTTAAATCAATAAGTAGTATTTTTGTTTACATGGGTCTTCAACCTTTGGCCCTCCAGCTGCTGTGCAACTACAGATCCCAGGATGCCCTGCCACAGTTTTAGCATGCTGTTATATCAAAACGGTGGCAGAGCATGCTGGAATGTGTAGTTCCACAGCAGCTGGATGGCCAAAGGTTGAAGACCCCTTAAGTATCTAATTAGTAGAGATGTTCGGAATCACTTTGGGGTACCGAGTCGGATTGAGTCCTGGTTCAGATCTTCCTGAACTCTGAACTCTGAGAACTGCTAAGTAACCTTTAGTAACTAGCGGTTCTCACCATTGAAGTGGTGGGAACTGCTCATTGGCTGAGAGAAGTAGAAGCTCACCTCTCTCAGCCAATGAACGCTCAGCCCTCTCATTCGGGAATGTCAGTGGCTCGGGACTTGGCGATTTTTGTTTTAAGAAGACGGTGGATGCCTACATGGACCGAAGAGGACATGATCTACACTAGGAATAGTTGAGTTTGGACTTTATTTTTACAGGTGTCGTGGATTCTGGACAAGGGGATGTGAATGGCTACAGGGATTCTAGATAAGTATGCGTGAATGTGAGTGTGCATGTGTTTTAATAAAATGATACTGTGTGTCTTGTGTTTATTTTAATATTTCTTTTGCAGGTGAACTACAGGTACCAGTGGGCCCTTAATGCCCTGCATACTGGTACTTTTGGTTCTCCAAGTACCAGCATGCGGGGGAACCTTGCTGGGAAATGTTGTTTTCCAGCAAAAGACAATACTAGTTCATCTGTATCAACCAGCAGCCACCGGCCGGGGGTGCCGGGGATAGCCCCGGGCTACCAGCCCAGGCCTGGAGTGCCCTGGTGAGTGGAACCCCTTTACTGGGGGGTGCCCACCTCTCTGGTGGTCCCTGGCCTGGGGTGACTAGAGGTCAGGTATAATGCTTTGGCTCGGGGACCCGGTAAAAGGGTTCCCCTGGCTGTGGTATTACACCCCAGCTAGAAAGAGTCTGGGGCTGGTTATGGTAAATACAGGGGACCTCTACTCATTTTGTCCCCTATATTTCCAAAATCAGAACTGGCTCGCTTAGCCCATTGCTGGTTGTGCTAAATACAGGGGACACCTACATATTTTGTCCCCTGTATTTTCACAACCAGCACTGGCTCTGAAAAGTTTGGGGCTGATTGTGCTTTTAGAGGGGGACTACACAACATTTTTTTTATATTATGCTTTACAAGCTTTTACACATGATGCATGCACAGATTCCACTAATCTGTGCATGCATCTGTGTCTGAAGCAAGTCTTAGAGGGGAGTGTCTGTGGGAATGCCTGTCAAGTAACAGGTGCATCGTCCAGGTCTTAACGACATGTCGTTTGTTGTTTGGTAGTGTGTACACACTGCACGATAAGAGGAGAATCGATAAGGAGATTGACAGATCTTACTGCATGTACAAAAGATCTGAAAATGCGACCAACTACCCTCAAAACGTGCATCGGGATCATGATAGACTGTACACACTGGACGATATAACGATTTGTCATTCCAATGTGTTTCTAATCGGCCAAATCGCTCAAGAAATTGTCTAGTGTGTGGGGGCCTTAACAAAATTTTGTAATTTTAGCTGCTATTTCTTTTTCCAGATCCAAAACCAAAACACGAGGCTGAATCCAGAACCAAAACCAAAACATGGGGGTTGGCTCACATCTCTACTAATTAGTAATAATTGTCATGGGATTCACCAAACTGTAGTGTAACCTTGCAACTGACTACACTTACATCTAACTGCCTGATGATCATGATGTAAATGGAAAGAGTTGCTGCATGCTACAGCTGTGTTATAATGTTTACAATAAAACACAAGTTCATCCATCCCCATAGTGGATCAACAAATACAGATGGCAGAGCAGCTAAAATGTATCATCATTATTGCAGGGCATGATCACCAAAATGGTACAAATTATAGGAGATTTTAAGTTGTTCGTAGGAGCGTCTATTAGTGGTCACCCATCTGCATCTAAATGCAAATGCCAATACAAACTCCTTCCCTCGTGTATATCAATGGTGGGCCAAATGTGCAAGGATAGATGTGCCATGGACCATTTTTGTATGCATTTCTAGCCACCGCCAGTCACCACCTAGGAACGCCCACTGCTTTTTTCCACAACATTTCTGATCTGTTTGTCTGAATCGTAATAGCGCTGTATGCTTAACTACATGAACCTCGGGGGGGAGGAACCTCGTCATTGTGTGTAGATTGTGTGCGGGTCTCAGGCCCTATGTTACCAGAGATGTGCAAGGACTGAGATGCCCACTTCTATAATTCTATAATTGGTGCATCCCATTATGCCATCATAGGTCGCACCATCGAAACTTACAACAGCCCTATGGCAAGTGCAGTTCCTCCATCTAGCTAGTGCCTCCTATGCCTGCTGGGCACCTGTGAAGCAAGCCCTATGTTGTCAGAGATCTCATATCAAACATTCTCACATATTTCTACCATTTCTCCACATACAGTACCAATAACATATTAAATTGTGTTTATTTTACATAAACATTCAATAACTTGATTCAAATATATTTAATTCTACTTTAAATATTTTTATCCAAATGTTAATGGAAATTATTATAACGATCATTAATGTTTTGTATTACTGTAAATTAAATCAAATTAAATATAGATGAACTTGGAAATCAATTACAAAACCTTTTCATGGAAAACAATTTAACATTGACACATAATTCTAAAGAGACTTCACCATTACAAGGAAATATAATCAAAATAATGCAATTTTTTTTATTAAATAATCTGTTAATTTTAAATGCATTTCAGTTCACAAAACATATATAATTTGATATACTTTAATTGTAGTTTTCCTGTGAACAAGACTAATATAGGGGCTGATGCAGAATTCAAAGCAAGTCAGTTTTGCTGAAACATCTTACATTTCCTTTTCAAGTGTGCATGGTCTGGATGCAAGCGTATGCAAGTGCGGGCAATGCGGGGTCATATGTCACTCAGCTGCATCGCCACGTGTGACTGAACGGGCATAACAAGCTGGAAGGGTCGTTCACATGTAAATTCAGTAAGGGCATGTCAACAGAAAAATAGGCTATACAGAGTTGTACATGTGCGTAGTTTTGCCTCTTAAGATGGATCTTTTGCATCAGAGATACGGATGGTGTAAGTGTGCACTTATGGAAATAACGGGTATCAAACCAAATGTACCAGCCACACATATATGTGCAACTATGCACACAGGTGAATATACGCATTTAGGGCCTGATTCAGAGTTGTACACTATGTCGGCGTTTTCACAGTTGAGTGATTATCGTCCATCTGCGCATGCATCTGAATCACACTGCACATGCCCCAATGTATGTTACCGTAGTCATTCGCAGAGAGTATTTATTTGCAGTGTGATTGACCGTTTCTGGGGCATGTCACATCTTGTGTCTGCGATCCCGTACATAGTAACCATGGCTCCAATGTCTCAGTACCCGCAGCCATTTTGCGAGATCATAGAGTCAGGACTGCTAACATTGAATGATCTGTGACTGATGCTGCATCTTTGTACGCAGATGCTTGGATTTGCAAAGTCACCAGTGAGCATCTCAATACATATCAGGTGGTTGCGACATTTGCATATTTTTGCACAACAGCTGCATATGGGATCGCAGCTGCAGTGATAATTATTTACAACTCTAAGGACTCTATTTATTAACATTACTTTTACTAAAATAAAGTGAAAAAGGGTGTTTTCACACCCTTTTCACATTATTTTAATATCACCTATAAATTATTACAGGGCAATTGGAGTAGAATTCGTAAAATTCTACTCCAACCCCTAAGTATCACTTATTTTTAGTAAGCAGATCGCATTTCCCATAATTGTAATGGGAAATGTGATCTGACCAGATGAAAGCCCTGTGATAATAACGCCACCTGGAGGTGGCATTATCCAGGGTCTCCCTCGGTTACCGGACTCCTACTCTGCTCTAAAAGGCAGAGCAGAGCCCAGAGACGGTCCCAGTGATCAGCTGTGTGATCTAAACAAACCACAAGCTGATCTCTGCTAAAAAAAAAAAAGTAAAAAAAAAATGTACTTACCTGACTTCATGGACCGGTGGTCGGGGCTCCGGTGATGGAGTCCCAGTGCAGTATGAGATATCAGCTGGCCGGAGGCATGGAAGACATCACCGGAGCACCGATGACTGCAGGTAAGTGCTATTAAGGGAGGGGGGGTCGCGGGGGGTTTCCCCGATCACGAGGGCGGGGCTTAATGATGGGGCGGGCTTAGCGCTGAGGGCGTAGCAGCGGCAGCTGGTAGGTGCATGCACGGGCACTTTGTCACGGTATTTTTTGTGAAAATACCGTGACTAGTGTGCGGAGGGGATTCGCAGGGACAGAGCTTTATCGCAAGCTCTGACCTTGCAGGGGATTTGTAGTAAATCCCTGTGATATTGCCTGAATTCGCAATTAAATTCAGTTGTTAATATCACACTAAAATCTGCATTCAATTTGCGGATTGTAGTAAATAGAGCCCTAAGTCAGGCTCTTAGTTCCGTGCAGGCAATGCTGGAGCAGTTACTGTATGAAGACTTGTGTTAGCCCAAGGATGAGTAACATTAGCCTATGTTTATATAATGACTATAGAATACATTCCCTGTTATGTTTGCTTGTCCCATTAGCACCAGTGTAAGTGATACAATTTAATAACAGCACACTGTAAAAAAAACAACAACATACTATTGACACAATGGTCCGGATTCAGAGGTGGACGAAGTGTCGATGATACACGCAGATCGCTGATGTTTTAAGTCTGCACATGCATCTGAGTCGCGCTGCACATATGTCCCAGTTGTCTGCTCACAGAGACGCAGTACAAAATCATTAGTATTAAGAGGCAGACACCGCTGCGCAAAGGACGCAGCTGCCCCCATGTGTGATTCTGCCTCAGAATCTGGACCAGTAAGAGAACAGCAAAGCTCTTGTGCTTGGATGGCACATGATTTGTGATATTACACCAGTTGCTTTACTTTGTCTAAAATCAGAGTATTAAAAAGTTTAGGCCAACAATAATGAGCTATTTTTATGTCTGGCATCAATTTAATATTCTTCTAATATGCCTATCTCAGGTTTTCAATGCTAGGCTTATTATTGCATGACAATTCTCTCTGTGTAAACTCATTTTGTAGCTACATCCTTCAGTAGGGTAACAATAATGTTGCAAGATAACATCCCATACTCTGATCGGTGTTGTCATGCTCAGATACAGTGAAACACATTACTATAATAATAAACAGAAATGATAATTTCTCTTTAAATTGGGTGTGCCGTGTACACCTGGTTTCCATTTCTTGAAATATTAAAACAGAAACATGCTGTTTCATTGGCTTCCATGTCACTGCCCAAATAAGCCTTGCTTGACAGGACAGCAAAGGAATGATTGTTCCCACAGAAAATGGTCATGGTGGATGCACATTGCATTCTGCAGGTGTGAGCAGATACAGAGCTGACCAAATATCATTTCCATTTAATAATCTAGGGAAATAGTTCTGCAATTACTCACAATCCCATATTATTTTTAAAACTACAGATAAAAATACTTTTTCCTACGTGGGAAGGTTACAGTAGGTAGATGAGAGTTGTGATATGCAAGACGAAACTAGCTTTTACATATTATTTATCTTTATTAATAAATGAATGAATTAATTAATTTATTGATGTATTAGTGCATATCCACTGTTTTAATAAATTTGTGAAATACACTAATAAATCCGACTAATTATGGTAAGACTTAAAAAGAAAAATTAAGAAATCCAGTAAGGTTTCAATGGAAGCTTTATAGTAGACATGCACTGCAGACACTTCATTGCTAAGTCTCAGTATCTGCAAGTGAATTGATGATTTCATGAATTGAAGCCCCTTCTGGTTTGATCAGAATTCAATTGAATATGAAGGTTGTATTTTTAACTAGTTTAGTAATGTCTAGTCTATGAAGCAGGTGCATTATTTGACAGCTATTAAGAGAATGGGAATAGTACCATTTATGTCAGGCCATTGAAATTCATAGCACTATTTATTTCAACTGTATGCTGCATTTTCAATTTGAAGGAAATAGCTATGAATAGAGGAAATAAATTAACATTTACAAAACTTACTAAAATGTAAAAATTCTAGTGTGAAATAAATCTGATCCTTTCAACTGAAATAGATGTATTTGTGATAATTTTATTGGAAAAAAAATGTGAAAATGCAGATTTCAAACTTTCCACATATTACTTGCATGGTCTCAGGATTGCAAACTCACAAAAGGTTACTTCAAAACAAACAAAAAATGAACTGAATTATTATTCCACCCCTAGCTTTCACAAGGAAAATAGAAGCAGCAGATTGAGGCCTGTTTTCATATTCGATGGGGAATCAGATAAATGGCAGGCAGCTTGCTCTGATAAGGCCTTGCTCTGGGCATAACCTCGTTCTCTGAAAGCCTCTTACTATGCATAGAGTAAGGCAACGCTGGCTATCTGTGCAGCTGCACCTTGACACAAATATATCTGCACCCAAGATGAAGCAATCCCCCAGAAATTACAGCGAGGGGATTGTATTTGAGGAGGGGGTGTAGCAAGCTCCTGCTGGCCGCTTTTTTTTTCTCACGCTACAATCTCCTCTTTTCAAAAGATTCTTGTTTTTACAGAACCAGATACCAGTAATTTATGCTTTCAAAGTTTATTGAAATTGTGATTTCAGTTCATATTGCAGTGCAAGATATATGCCTATTGTGTTTTAGTCTTTATAAATAGAACTGGGTTCATAACCATCAGTGCCTGAAATTAATTATCAAAGCATTCTTGGGTTTATTTTCACTATTAAAATATATAAGTAAACATAATTTGGTACCATAACTGCATATATTTGCATACATGCTTTTAACCAAGATACAGAATTCCAAATATTAGGTATAATTACTTAATACAACTGTGAAATATACAAAGTTTTATATAAGAGAAAATTGTATGTGTAATTTATCATCCATTTCCTTACACTAACTATCTTATGCCTAACATGGTAATCAAAACACACAAATATTTTGGGGGTTGAAAGAACTGTTAACTTCTATTTCAATAATAAATTAATGTGGTAGTTTAAGTTAAAATACCTTTGGTAGTCAAGCACAGGTATCTGTACAATATTTCTCATAGGAAACCAGACCAACTATCTCCACTATTGTCAGCTTGATTATAGTATGATTAGGATTTACATAACATATATATTTTGTCTAAAACTTTAAGTCCACGCAATATAAAAAAATATATTTTTCATGTTATGTACACTAAAATAAATTTGAATCAAAGTTTTACTTATCTTATCATTGATTGGCATTTTCCCGATCCTGCAGATATCCCTAAAGGCACCAAGGGGACCTCTTTCTTACTAAAGTGCACACGTTTGAAAGTACTGTAACAGAAGTGTTGTAGGTGCCCACTCCCATGATCTTGTGATGTCCATATATGCAAAAATGTGCAGTGGTTACAAATGCAATACTGCTGCCTGTTTAAATGAGTCAAACAGTGCTAGAAGGAAAAATTCAATAATATTAGGGGGAACTGCCTGATAGAGTTAAATAAAACTTTGTATTTAAACTTTTTATTTTGGGTGACATTTTCTTAAATTCAGAAACAGGACTGGGTTACAATAATTTACAGTGGTCAACAATGCAGACTCATCGCTTTGGGGCTATGGGCTTCATTCTCTTATTAATTGGTTTGTGATGAAATTGAGATGGGGGAGAGGGAGAGAAAGAAAGAAAGACAAAAAAAAAAAGAAAGAAAAAAAAAGAACGTTTCTGTGTGTGTTCCCTGAACTGCATTGAACATCTATGGATACAGTCCTACAGTATGTCCCATGTGATATGTTTCTGTTCTGTTCAAAGCTAGTTCAATAGAACATAACTAAGAGGGATGTGCCAGTGCTTGGTTACCACCTATGTAAATTATGCCTAAATCATTTGCCTATTTGATTATTGAAGATTTGTAACAAAGGGGGGTCTATTTACTAAGCAGTGTTAGGAGACAGAGTGAAAAGTGATAAGGTACCAGCCAATCAGCTCCCAACTGTCATTTTTCAAACACAGCCTGTGAGATGGCAGTTAGGAGCTGATTGGCTGGTACCTTATCGCATTTCACTCTGTCTCCTAACACTGCTTAGTAAATAGACCCCCAAATGTTTTATTACTTTTAATCAATTGTTATTTTTTTTTTCAGAATTCCATAAGTGTTTAATGCTCTGAATACAGAAAGGAGCAGCAGTCCAACATTGTTTAGTGTTTATAAGGGAAATAAATCGTATTTTGTGTTTCCATAATGAAAAAAAATAAATCCTGTTTAAGTATGTTTACTTCATAGATTGGTATTTTAGGTTCAATTCTCAGTTTTTAATTTTGTCTGCTCTCTACAGCAGTTGCAAACACTAACCAAAGCTAAATCATTTTCAGTCATATTTTGGAGTATTTAACCCCCCAAATATATTATGACTGCAATTACAAGTTCCATGCCATGTCAAAATTACATCAGACCAGAATATGAATTCCCCACCATTGCCTCCTGTAGGTACATGACAGGACCAAAACATGCTCAACCCACTTCTGAGCCAAGCAAGACAGTCATAGAGATCACATTGCTTTTTTATAAAGAAATAAGAACCACAGTATACTAAGCAGCTAGATAGTGCAGCTCAGTCCTGCAGAGATCAATTCTTTCTTATTACATCTGGGAGCTAGCAGACCAAATATATAGTAAATAAAACTGAAACCTATATATGATTGAAGGGGTGTATATGAATGTTAATGTGTGTTCTGAAATTGTGGGATGAAGGAGCAAGCAGTGTCCTATTAATGAGAAAGGAGACAGTAGCTATAGGAAATTACCCCTTGTTCAGGGATAATGTGCTGGTCAATCCTATACCCAAAAACCTCCAATAGATATAGTATGTATTCCTGTGATAGGCCAGTCAATCCAGAGGTCATTAGAACTGCAAGTGAAAAGCTATATATTGCTGGGTGCAGGGGCATATGTATGGGTGTAGGGTGTGCGGTGCACATGGGCCCCTGGGTCCAGGGGGCCCACACATCACACCTTGCACCCATATTATACTTACCTCTCTGGAGACCCTTGTCGGCGCCGGTGCCAGCACTGTAAAATGCCTGGAAATGGCCGCTGCGCCCATTTTCCCATTGTTTTGTGAATGCACATTACAGGGAAAATGGCAGTGACCTGCACATGTGCTGTAGACTCTGGGCACACTCTAGTGCCCAGAGTCTATCAGTGCTGTGCTGGCTGTGCCAGCCACGGGACTGAGAGGAGGGGTCCCGTGATGGAGACTGCACATGGGCCCCTCCTCTCTAGAAACGCCCCTGGCTGGGTGTGGTATATTTTGTCAACATTCATCATGTTGTCATTTTTAATGTTGACATGAGAATGTTGACATAGTTGTAATGTAGACATGCAGCATGCCCATGTGACTATATTAGAATGTAGGCAAAATGTTCCTGGTGTTCTAGTGGTGACTTACCAAGTTTGGCAGGTTCGGCAGGTCCGGCAGGTCCGGCAGGTCCAGTGGTGTCTTCAGGGTTCAGTGGTGACGTCCCGATGACTTTTATCTCATCGTGTTGCGCTTATGGTAGTGAGTATATCCCTGACCTCTAACTCTCCCCCTAGTGCCTAAACCAGTGATTCCCAACCTCGGTCCTCAAGGTATACTAACAGTCCTGGTTTTAGTGACATCCATGCTTATGCACAGATGGTTAAATCAAAACAACTGAGGTACTAATTAAGTCACATGTGCTCAAGTATGGCTAAAACCTGGACTGTTAGTGTGCCTTGAGGACCGTCGTTGGGAAACCCTGGCCTAGACTAACCCTCCCCTCCCATAGTGTAACCATAACCCTCCAATCCCTGTAGAATGACATTTCACATGTAAACATTGTGAACATTTTGACATTCTGCAGATGCTAACATGTTCAATGTCAATGTGTCAGCATCATAATTGTCAAGATTGTGGTGTTATCATTATGAATGTCAACATTTTAAATGTCAACATATAACTGCATCCCTATATTTCTCACCACCAGATAAACCAGTTAATTAGGTGGGAAGTCAAGAGATAAGTAACAACATTCTAGAACTTCTGAGGACAAGGGTTATCAGGCCTGTTTCTAGTCCTAGAAATGCTCCAATATTTAATTTTAAAAGATAAGATGTTGATAGTAGACAGTCCATATTGTAGTCTGGGTTTGGCCAGAAATGAGATCAGTGGAGTCCTGTACTACAGAGGAACTCAAGGCTGCTACTGTGGTCATTTGAAGATACAAAGATGCATTGTCCCTTAGTAACTGATCAAGTGACCAAAGTGATTTGATGCAGAGGAACCTCATACCTCCCAATATTGTACTAAGAAGCAAAATCAGGACAAAATAAGCCATGCTACAATCTATAATAAAAAAAAAACAGATTCACTCAATTATGCCAACAATCCAAATTTTGTATAGGTTGTACCCATTTTGAGGTCCACAAATAGGAACAGTTTCTTTAAATTCATCACTATAAGGTATGTCACACTTGGTAACGGTAAGAGAATCAGTGAATTAGCAATCATTAATGGGGGAGCAAGGTTTATTTTTTCATACTTTTTATATTACTGTTGCTGAAACTGAATAAAGCTGATCCAGTTTTCCAACTGTGCATGTCTTGGACTATTTAATTGCTCCCAGTACCTACATCTGATCAAAAGAGAGGGAGAAAAAGAGAAAGAGAGATTTTTTTTTTACCCAGGTTTCTATATTTAATTTGGGGCTCTCTCACGTCTATGAGAATCTTTGAGATTATATCACACAAGGTTCCAGATGAGGGCGATGAGGATCCAACTCTATCTTAGCTCATTTATGTTTAAATGTGGACAAGACTAGCTTTTTAAATGACTTAACATTTTAAAAAATGACTTTACAAATATATGTGTAAATTCTCCTACAGATCTAACAGATATGTTTGATATTCCTCTTACATATTATTTTCGCTATCACCGTTATTAGACAATTCCAGCTAATAGTGCAGAGACGGAAACTTAATTGTTTTATCAAATATATTGTAGATAGTCTACAAAGTATGCTGTGCATATATGAACACTGATCTAGCTATTTTGGGTAATTCGATGGAAAGGTAGATTTAATCTGGAAATGCGAAACAAGGTGAAAATTGTACATGATGCAAATAAAGTTTTATCATTGTAATAATTCACTATCTTTCACAGATATTCTGATATTCTGATATTCATTTCCTGTTGATGATATGGTAAACTATTTGACCCAGATACAGGTAGGAACATGCCTAAGTTCCATTCAGGTGGGTCCCAGTGCTCTGACCACTAGGTGGCCTCTGTTCTCCCCAGTTCCACTATCTCTGTAGTGGTGGGATTGTGAAAAGTCTGCCCCTTTTAGAAATTAAGGTCATGTGACCACTGATGTCATGTTGCAGCATAATTCAAATTGCCAACTCTATTTAAGACAGCTCTGTGACTGGTGCCAGAGTATTAGTTCTAACTGATTTTGTACCATCAGCTTGGCCATTGCTGATCCATATTCCCTTATATTCCATATTGGCTTCATATTTATTAGACTGTCATTCCAGGAATCTGGGCTGAGGGCTGAGACTTTTATGTCACATGAAATGGATCCCATACTCCAATATGAAAACCAGTGGCATATTAGACTCTGCACCTGAAGGTAGTGGCAATCTTAATATACAGGATCCTCAATTTTATTTTTATGAGTGACCGCTGCATATTGAGTTGCCGATGCATATGTTGGGTACTAGTGTAATATTGTAACTGTTGGCACACATGTTATTATCTCTCTTAATAGACAGGGGAACAATTATTATATAAGAGCTGGTTTGTCTAATTCTAAGCATCAAACTACTGATGTTGTAACTTAATAAAATGGTTCTAAGCAGCAGTGCACTTTTAGAAGATTCTATTGTATGTTAAGAAAATCAAGTTTCAATTACTAACTCTATTAAGAGCAGGCTTGCTAGAAATGTAATGTTTAAACGTTGAGATAGGTTTTTGATAATTTCTTACAATTGAGTGACTGGTCAGTTTCGATCTTTATGCTTTTCAATGAAATCCTCAATAATCCATATAAATATATCAAAGACAAATACAATTATTTATTTAACAATATTTTCATGCCTAGAGCCATGACTGGAAGAAAGAGACAGTTTCCCCATATAAAGACATTCTTCACAGAAAGGGTGATAGAACTGTAGAATATCTTCTTATAGGAAGTGGTGATATCAAATGCATTCTGAATAGGGATGGCCATCAATGTTCATTGTTTGCAAACCATCAATTGTTTTGGTCCAATGGTGATAACATTTTAATTCAATGTTCTCAGTCATAGAATGGTGAAGATCTGATTGATAGTGAAGCAATGTTGTTTTTTCCCCTACTGAGAGGCTAAGAGTGCCACTTAGCCAATTCTTTAGAGACTGTCCTACTAGGCAACATGGTTTGCTTTGATTGGTTCTCACTCAAACAGCCTCTCAGAGATTAATACACAGCCACCATCCTGCTTGCTACTAGGGTGCTATATTTCTTTGAAAAAACATTGACACCACAAATCAAATGGTTTCTGAACCATATTTATATATTAGGATTTATATGATGGTAGAAATACAGAAAACATTCAGTACTGCCCTTTTAATATCCACAACTAATTCTGAATTTAAAAGTGGATGGCTTTTATTTTAATAGAGAACAATACACAGGTATTTGATACAAGAAATTATACATTTGCATTTTTTTTGGTTCACGGAGGAATTTGTTGTCCCTGATGAGGTTAAATCATGGTTCCCAAGCTGTGTGCTGGGACACTTGCAGGGGTGCCACAGGTTGGTGGTCTAGGACCAAATAAATTTTTTTACAGTTAATGTGATAGACAAAACCAGAGCTGCTGGAGGCCAATAATATACTATGTTGACAAACAGAAGGGTAATCTTGTCCACCACCACATAACTGACCCTAAGGGTGACCTCTAAACACAATGTACTTATTTTAATAATTTTTGCATCATTTCTCAAGAAACTTTTGGCTTAGGGGTGTGCCATGAAAATGATACTGATACTCTAGGGTGCCGTGATTCAAGAAAGTTTGGGAAATACTGGGTTAAATTGTTAACTGCCGCATTGGTTCAACAAAATTAGTATTTGTATTCGGTTAGTTTTGATGGACCTCTGTCATTTTTTTTCAGCAATATTATGTAACTCTGTCGCTATGTATCTTATCATTAACCTTGCTCATTTTCAACTCAGTAAATAAATATTTTGTATTCACTTTAGCATAATTTTTTCACACTTGGTTCTATTTTGTCTTTTTTGCAGGCATAATCAGCTATGTGCTGATAACATTACAAGGTGATTTTCTCCATATCTCCTTTTAAAATGTCAGTGTGAGTTCACAGTACATTGTCTTTGCTCTGACAGGATATGTCCTTCATGCAGCAAAGTTGTGTTGGGTTATTCAGAAACAATGTCAGCTTTCAGTGACAAAGTCATCAATGTGAATCTTTAGTTTGTGTACATTGAATAGACTGTAAATAAAGCATTTGCACAGATACAATTCTTCATCAATTTGTTTCACAAGAGGAGTGTCACCCCACATTTATTTAGATTTCCTCTTAGTTTGCCTCTTCAGAAATGTAAAACCAATCATCTTATAATAATGCTAGTCATATAATCAGATGAGGGGGTTTGGTAGTCATGCTGAGCTGACAGATCACTTCTGGACCACTTCAGATGTGTTAGTGTGGACCACTGCAGATGTGGTTAGTGTGTTTATAGCCTTCCTTTTCTTACTGCCTTCATGTACATGCCCAATGGTGATCCAATTGATTTTCTACTGATTGTTATTGGTTATTGAGTGAACTTTGGATAAATGCATGCAGCAATTTGGGACTGCTGTGGGAAAAGATAATATGTCTTCTGGAGAACTACAGGCAGCGATTGATTGAACTCTACAACTCTATAGATAACAGATTTAGATGTCCACACCACAACAATCTGCTGTCAAAAGAGGTGTGAAGTAGACAATTGTTTGCATAGTCATAAGAAATTGGTCACATGGGTTGGTAGACAGGTGCTCAAGGTTTTGGTTTTGGGCCTGTCCCGAGTGGACTTTTGGCATGGGTATTTTTCTGTCTTCATTTTATATTTTGCTATTTTAAGAGGTATGCATTTTGATTTTAAATTAACTTAATTATGAATGTTGCAATTTTAGAAAGTGAGATGATGTCAAGAAGAGTTGGGAGAACATTTTGAGAGGTCTCAAACGAGCCTATGAGAAGTTGTTAGAAAAGTAGTTGCTATATTTCTGTGAAATTAGTTACGAAGATGTGGCTTTAATGAGAGCAAAAACAAGTGCACAAGGCAACAACGTATTTTCCCATTGCAAAACTATTTTCAAATACCCCCATATCAATTGCAATTATTTTTCTTATTAAAAAATCTTCGAACAGAATATGTTTCTTGTCTTTGGCAAAGCACACCTAATGAATGATTTCCGTGCATATTTCCAATCATGGTTTCGGGGAAGGCAATAAATGTGGTCAAGCAATCAGTACAGGAAAAAGTTCAGGGGCTATACGTATATGTCTCATTTAGAGTTGAATATAAATCTATTTTCATGAATTAAAAATGCATTCATATCTTGAATGTGTGATCCTTGTCCATGAAGGGGCAAATCTGGGTATTCACATGGCTCTAAGGGGACCACAAGCAAATGAGCTGGCCTCCCCTACCAAAGATTCTGAGTATAAATAAATAATAAGACAAATACAACTATTTAAAAATAAACTTTAATAAAATAAAAGACATTATGAAATATACTTTTTTATTTTATTCCCTTTAGATTACTAATACATCAGAGCTATATTCTAAATGAGGGATTTCAAAGAGTTTTTACTTTAATTAATGTTGAATTTTATATTGTGAGCATATTATACATTTTTTATTTTATATTTTTATAAAGGACAGGAGCCTTAGCATTTCCATATCATTGGATTGGGTCCACTGAGGTGACAAATAGCTCACTGCAGGGATCCTTTGTTTTTTTTTCCAATACACTGGTACCTATAGCCCAGGGGTGCCCAACACATTACAAATTGTCTTTGGAAGGGAATACCCACTCATTTATTTTGGGGCCTATCATAAAGGCACCAACCCTTCACTGACTTGGCTGGCTCTGGCTCCTCTAAGTCTCCTGTGGAACCCATGGTGCTGATTTCTTTGTTTCAACTCTGGCAGGAACCCCAACACTCATTGTCTATATGTTTTAGAGGAAACCAGCCCAGGCTATGTACACAGGTGCTGGTTAAGGATCTAATGGTAAGGCACATTATTATTTTTTAGTTGTATTTGAAATACTTTCTGTATATAATAATGTTTAACGTCTTCACTGAGTTATTCAAACAGCTGAGTCTATAGATATAGCTACTAATGATGACTGCTATATTTTTATTTTTAATGCTTTTTTTACACTAAATTTTAATATGGTTATACCTTAAAATACTTACAACTCAAAATACAGATGTAAAATCACAAGTTTGCGGATGTATCATGTCATGTTCATTTAGGGCTAGGGAGTAAATGTAATAACCTGCTTGATGCAGGCATTGGCAAGTTTCTGGCAAGTCTGTCTGATGTTTTAAATGCACAATCATTTAAAAGGCAAAACCAGGTTGGTTTAGCTTTTCAAATGTTTCACCCCTTTAAAATATCAGGCGGACTTGCCGGGAAACTCGCCGATGCCTGCTTGGTGCAGGCTATTACATTTACCCCTAAATGTGTTGAATTCTAAGGGGCATATTTATCACAATTTTAAATACAGCTGTGGTTGAAAATTTGGCCCCAATTTGCAATGTGGTGCTTGGTAGATCAGCTGCTGTATAAGATTCTCTCTGCGGTCTCTCTGCGGTCAGTTCTGCTTGCTAGTGTGCAGTACCAGGGGAGTCCCATGTTTAAATCTTGTATTAGAGTCCAGTATATCTTTCATGGTGCAAATGGCTCAGCCCTGTGTGAAGTGAGGGAGCCGGGAGGTGAGAGTGGAAATGGAGCTGGTCCCTGGGTTGGGGAGATTCTGGCGAGATTCTGCCCTTCTGCTCCACGGGAGGTTTCTGTCCTCCCTGAGCTCGCCTTAGGACAACTGCGTTACGGTTTGACAGGTGTACCGCCCCAGTCAAACTCCTCACCTGCCAAGGTCTAGTAGAAATAGTGAGGGCAGCTGTCCTGTGTCCAACACATTTCTGTGCCTTGCCTTTATCATGGAAAGAGGTGAGGTGTCTATGGACATGTTTAAATGCTAAATTCACTTTTTGATTAAGAGGCCTGCCTCTTAGTGGGTCATTGTGAATGTTTGGAGGACCTGTCAATCTGCAGCATAGGTGTGTTCTTGGTTGGTTGTATCATGCCCCAGAGAGGGTCAAAGTGTTTGAGGGGTTTTCCCGATTAGAAGGTCTGCCTCCTAGTGGGTCACTGTGAACAACTGGCGGAACTGTCAATTTGCAGCGTAGGTGTGTTCCGATTGGTCAGTTGTGTCATGACAGGGGAAGTCTGTCAGCATGAGGAAGAGTCAGTTTTGGGTGCTATGTCTTCAAAATATGGTGCCAGCACAGGAGACTGCAAAGACTCTGCCACTGTGCACCTACCTCCCTATTTATTAAAATGCCTCTGCTGGATTAATTGTAACACATCACTGGAAAATAACAGTAGTTCCTAAAAATAACTGCCTAAAGCTCTGATTGTAAGCTTAAAAATATTTTTAGCACTTTGTTCTTTTTTATGTGTAGTTCTTAAAAAAAAAATCTCTTTATGGTATACACTGCAAAATGCGATGCTTTTAGTGTTAAATACAACTCCTAATTATTTTTTTAGACAAACAAAAATAAGAAAGTCAGCATGAACCGATGTTTTGGTACCTTTCTCATATCTAAGAACAATGTAATAAAAGCAGAAATGTTGTTTGTAACATATCTATGGCTCACACTCTACTTAAGTGTATCTCTGTGTGCAATAATTGTCTAATGACCCAGCAAGAGAAGGATATGACCCTTAAACAGATCCAGACATATAATCCTTTACCCCTTGCTGGCTGTCGGCAGTCAAGCTGTTATTGTTAGGCATTGAACAGAGGAGTGTCCTGCCTTTAAGGTGTGAAGATGAACAGCTCTAGGTTCTGATTCTGGGTATAATTTGCAAGGTGTATGGCAAAAGAGACATTGGGAAGAACTGAACTGTAACCCAGCTGTGATCCTTCTGTGAGTACAAATGTCTATAAATACAAGAGTCCTGAGTTTCCAGTAAAACTTGACTGAAGTGTGTTGAGACAATGCATTAAATACTTTGTGGTAATAAATTGCACATGTAAGAAAGACAAGGAAGTGATTTTGAAATGTACCTTAATATTTACTATTTATTTAATCTGTTCATTTTTTTTTACATTTAATACACTTTGCTATATTATCTCACATATACAGGGAACTGTGTGTATGACTGGGAACTGTAATACATCACAATCTTGAAACAGCACCTTGTCTTATCTTGTTTTATAGGAAATTACTGGACCAACATTTTCAAAGCTGGGGAAGGTGATATGTTTCCTTTGAGCCATTCCTCCACAGAGTGCTCTTGCAGGCCGATATTTAAAATGTCAGTAATTCTTGGTCCCCCATTAGTTTGAAATTAATAATGGCTGACATTGGACTCCAGAAGTACTTGGTCAAAGGGCCCTAAGGTAGTTGGTACCATCTTGATCACTGTTGTTGCACCACTGGTGTGAGCAATTTTTACGTATCAGGATCATCCAAAACCACGGGGTTATGTAATAATGTGCAAACTTGTGCCAATGCAGGAATACATGCAAGTGTCTCGTATTTTGAAATAATTTTCATGGTAAAACCAAGTTCCTTTAAAATGATTAAAAATACGGGAACACTCGCATGTATTCCTGCAGCGGCACAAGCTTGCACCCTATTATATAAGCCCCCATGTTTTTAAATGTGCCCAGACAATTTTACAATCACTGATAGTGTTGTAGACTGTGACATAGGTGGCTTGTTGGAAAATCACACTTATACTGCTACAGGTCATAGCTCTTTGCTTTTATGGAATCAAGGAACTCAATGAGCAAGTTTAGGATACTGAGACTGTGTAAGGTTTCATGACATGTGACCTCAATCACCCAGGTTACAGCCTTTGCTCCAGGTTTTCATTCAGTTACTGCTATTAACATGAGATTGACTATCTGATTCAACTGCTGCCAAGTTACAATGTCCGTATTGGTTGTATTCATATGTTCATAGAAGCAAGATAAAAAATATCTGTTAATTTACTTGTATAATATTTGGACACATTTAGTGCAAGCATACTATGAATTATTAGTTTAGGAAATCTACTTTTTTACATGTAGATATGTCAAAACCAATGTGTCACTGTGCATCAAAACCAATCCTGAAAACTAAGTTTTTGTTTAACACCACTCAATGCATAAGGTTCTAGTGAGGTTCCTCACCTGGAATTATCTACTGTATCAATTTAGGGTAGTTCAAAATCTGGAGCTTGTATGATTATATTGAAGACTTCTAGGTAACAAGAATACATACTGCAGATTGTTGGTTTCATACAAAGTGGCATTGCTAGTGATGTCATTGTTGGAGAACAGCAGCAAGGACCACTGTACTGCACAGAGGTGCTGACATCACAGCACAATCTCCAATGATTCATGCACAACTGGGGAAAGGGAAGCCTGAACATTTATTTATCAGTGATGGAATAAAAAGTGGAATATATGCTTTATGGAGCAACTCAGACTGACAAAGCCTTATTAGCTGCACTATCCAGCCATTCACTTCAATATACTTTCTTTGAAGTTATACTTTACAGTGAAGCCTCTCCTCTAGTGGCAACCCAGTCTCAACCATATATGACGCGGGGAGGGAGTCGCAGCCGCGGTCTTTAGCATGTGACTGAACCTAAGGGCCGTATTCAATTAGCGGCAATAATATTGGCCGATTATCATCCGATTTGATCACACCTGCGATGATTAATCACACTTTTATAGTGAAAAACAGAAGAAAAGTTTTCTCCATCTCAGACCTGGAAAAAAAATCCCTATTTTTGCCTAAAAATGTGGGGATTGTTTTCACAACCCTTTGGACACCCCCTAACGATAAATTACCACAACATTTTTTTGTAAGTTGTGTACTTTGTCAAAAAACAACTGCGAAAATTTACGGCAAAAAAAAAAGTTGAAAATGGGTTTAAAGTATTGGGTCTGGTTTTTCGGGGGGCCATATGGATATGACAAGTGTTTTAAACATCGCACATGACCGCAGCAAGTGTTTTTTTAATGGTTTTTATTATCACCGCTAATTGAATACGACACTAAGTAGGATGCAGAGAAATAATTTTTTTAGAAATTGATTACAAATAAGGCCCTATATGTGTGAATGTGTATATATATATATATATATATATATATATATATATTGTGTGTGTGTTTATGCATTTGTTTATATATATATATATATATATACACTGTGTGTGTATATATATATATATATATATATATATATATATATATATATATATATTAGGGGTGTGCACCGGCCACTTTTCGTGTTTTGTGTTTTGGTTTTGGATCTGGATCTTTCTTCGTGTTTTGGATCTGGATTGGTTTTGCCAAAACCACCCTTGCGTGTTTTGGGTTCTGGGTTTTGTGTTTTGGATCTGTATTTTTTTGAAAAAAAGCATAAAAACAGCTAAAATCACAGAATTTGTAGGTTTTTCTGCTCCTATGCTATTATTAACCTCAATAACCTTAATTTCCACTCATTTCCAGTCTATTCTGAATACCTCACACCTCACAATAGTGTTTTTATGTCCAAAAGGTTGCACCGAGGTAGCTGGATGACTATGCTAAGCGACACAAGTGGGCGGCACAAACACGTGACCCATCTAGGCGTGAAACTGCAGTGGCAGACAGGATGGCATTGAAAAACTAGGCCCCAAACTGTACATAATGCAAAGAAAAAAAAGAGGTGCAAGATGGAATTGTCCTTGGGCCCTCCCACCCACCCTTATGTTGTATAAACAGGACATGCACACTTTAACAAACCAATCATTTCAGCGCCAGGGTCTGCCACACAACTGTGGCTGAAATGATTGGTTCGTTTGGGCCCCCACAAAACAAGCTGGCAATTTATCTGTCCCTGCACAAACTGGCTCTACGGAGGCAAGATGTCATCCTCATCCTCCTCATCCACCGATTCCTCACCCTCTTCAGTGTGTACATCCTCATCCTCACAGAGTATTAATTCGTCCCTGCTGGAACCACAGGTCCCTCTGTACGTTCTGGAGGCTGGTCTCCCTGGAAGAGTTGATAATTCATTTTATGAACATCATCTTCTCCACATTTTGTGGAAGCAACCTCCTACGCCTTTCGCTGACAAGGTTCCCGGCTGCACTAAACACTCTTTCGGAGTACACACTGGAGGGGGGGCAACTCAGGTAAAATAGAGCCAGTTTGTACAGGGACCTCCAAATTGCTTCTTTTTCCTGCCAGTACAGGTACGGACTGTCTGACATGCCTACTTGGATGCTGTCACCGATGTAATCCTTTAACAGACAGACGCACGCTTGTCGCTGCTGCTTTGAGGATTCAAGTGCGGCTACAGCCCACACAATTCACAAAGACAGAAAAAAAAAAGAATATTTTTATTGTTTGTGGAGCACACTTTGAGGGTTACACCACCCTTTAACAGACAGACGCACGCTTGTCGCTGCTGCTTTGAGGATGCAAGTGCGGCTACAGCCCACACAATTCACAAAGACAGAAAAAAAAGAACAATATTTTAATTGTTTGTGTAGAACACTTTGAGGTGTCACCACCCTTTAACAGACAGACGCACGCTTGTCGCTGCTGCTTTAAGGATGCAGGTGCGGCTACAGCCCACACATTTCACAAAGACCAAAAAAAAAAGAACAATATTTTAATTGTTTGTGTAGAACACTTTGAGGTGTCACCACCCTTTAACAGACAGACGCACGCTTGTTGCTGCTGCTTTAAGGATGCAGGTGCGGCTACAGCCCACACAATTCACATAGACAGAAAAAAAAAGAACAATATTTTAATTGTTTGTGTAGCACACTTTGAGGGTGTCACCACCCTTTAACAGACAGATGCACGCTTGTCGCTGCTGCTTTGAGGATGCAAGTGTGGCTACATCGCACACAAGTCACAAACACATTAAAAAAATAGTTTTTTATTTTTTGGAACACTTTGAGAGTTACACCACCCTTTAACAGACAGACGCACGCTTGTCGCTGCTGCTTTAAGGATGCAGGTGCGGCTACAGCCCACACATTTCACAAAGACCGAAAAAAAAAGAACAATATTTTAATTGTTTGTGTAGAACACTTTGAGGGTGTCACCACCCTTTAACAGACAGACGCACGCTTGTCACTGCTGCTTTAAGGATGCAGGTGCGGCTACAGGCCACACATTTCACAAAGACCAAAAAAAAAGAACAATATTTTAATTGTTTGTGTAGCACACTTTGAGGGTGTCACCACCCTTTAACAGACAGACGCACGCTTGTCGCTGCTGCTTTAAGGATGCAGGTGCGGCTACAGGCCACACATTTCACAAAGACCAAAAAAAAAGAACAATATTTTAATTGTTTGTGTAGCACACTTTGAGGGTGTCACCACCCTTTAACAGACAGACGCACGCTTGTCGCTGCTGCTTTGAGGATTCAAGTGCGGCTACAGCCCACACAATTCACAAAGACAGAAAAAAAAAAGAATATTTTTATTGTTTGTGGAGCACACTTTGAGGGTTACACCACCCTTTAACAGACAGACGCACGCTTGTCGCTGCTGCTTTGAGGATGCAAGTGCGGCTACAGCCCACACAATTCACAAAGACAGAAAAAAAAGAACAATATTTTAATTGTTTGTGTAGAACACTTTGAGGTGTCACCACCCTTTAACAGACAGACGCACGCTTGTCGCTGCTGCTTTAAGGATGCAGGTGCGGCTACAGCCCACACATTTCACAAAGACCAAAAAAAAAAGAACAATATTTTAATTGTTTGTGTAGAACACTTTGAGGTGTCACCACCCTTTAACAGACAGACGCACGCTTGTTGCTGCTGCTTTAAGGATGCAGGTGCGGCTACAGCCCACACAATTCACATAGACAGAAAAAAAAAGAACAATATTTTAATTGTTTGTGTAGCACACTTTGAGGGTGTCACCACCCTTTAACAGACAGATGCACGCTTGTCGCTGCTGCTTTGAGGATGCAAGTGTGGCTACATCGCACACAAGTCACAAACACATTAAAAAAATAGTTTTTTATTTTTTGGAACACTTTGAGAGTTACACCACCCTTTAACAGACAGACGCACGCTTGTCGCTGCTGCTTTAAGGATGCAGGTGCGGCTACAGCCCACACATTTCACAAAGACCGAAAAAAAAAGAACAATATTTTAATTGTTTGTGTAGAACACTTTGAGGGTGTCACCACCCTTTAACAGACAGACGCACGCTTGTCGCTGCTGCTTTAAGGATGCAGGTGCGGCTACAGGCCACACATTTCACAAAGACCAAAAAAAAAGAACAATATTTTAATTGTTTGTGTAGCACACTTTGAGGGTGTCACCACCCTTTAACAGACAGACGCACGCTTGTCGCTGCTGCTTTAAGGATGCAGGTGCGGCTACAGCCCACACAATTCACAAAGACAGAAAAAAAAGAACAATATTTTAATTGTTTGTGTAGCACACTTTGAGGGTGTCACCACCCTTTAACAGACAGACGCACGCTTGTCGCTGCTGCTTTAAGGATGCAGGTGCGGCTACAGCCCACACATTTCACAAAGACCAAAAAAAAAAGAACAATATTTTAATTGTTTGTGTAGCACACTTTGAGGGTGTCACCACCCTTTAACAGACAGACGCACGCTTGTCGCTGCTGCTTTAAGGATGCAGGTGCGGCTACAGCCCACACATTTCACAAAGACCAAAAAAAAAAGAACAATATTTTAATTGTTTGTGTAGCACACTTTGAGGGTGTCACCACCCTTTAACAGACAGACGCACGCTTGTCGCTGCTGCTTTAAGGATGCAGGTGCGGCTACAGCCCACACAATTCACAAAGACAGAAAAAAAAAAAGAACAATATTTTAATTGTTTGTGTAGCACACTTTGAGGGTGTCACCACCCTTTAACAGACAGACGCACGCTTGTCGCTGCTGCTTTGAGGATGCAGGTGGAATCTAGACGGGATTTGGAACCGAGGACACACTACCTCCATCAATTGTCTAAATCCCACTGCACTAATGTCGGATACCGGACGCACGTCTAACACCAACATAGCAGTCAAGGCCTCAGTTATACGTTTTGCTTCAGGATGACTGCTGTCGTACTTCATCCTCATCGCTAGGGACTGTTGGAGGGTCAATTGTTTAGTAAAAGTAGTGATGTTCCTACTTCCTCTCTGGGATGATGAACAACTCCCAGCAGCAGCAACAGCACTAGGAGGAAGTGGTTCTTGATCTTTCCCTATTTTATTTTTATCGGAGAAAGTTTGGTCCACCATTTATGTTATATTGAAATATATACGTGCGGCTAAAGCGCACACAAACACAGAAAATATTATTTTATTTTTGCTGGAGAGTAGTGCACTTTGTGGGTTACACCACCCTTTAAGAAATGAGCCAGCCGGCTCTTTACTTATGGGACACAGGCGCACGCTTGGCGCTGCTCCTTTGTTGATGCACGTGCAGCCACAGTGCACACAATTCACAAACACAGAAAATAATTTTTTTTTTGGTTTGGACTGGAGTGTACTTTCGGGGGTTACAGCACCCTTAACGGTCAAGCCAGCCGGCCCTTTACTTATGACACAGGCGCACGCTTGGCACTACTTTGTTGATGCACGTGCGGCTACTGCGCACACAATTCACAAACACAGAAAATAATTTTTTTTTGGTTTGGACTGGAGTGTACTTTCGGGGGTTACAGCACCCTTAACGTTCAAGCCAGCCGGCCCTTTACTTATGACACAGGCGCACGCTTGGCACTACTTTGTTGATGCACGTGCGGCTACTGCGCACACAATTCACAAACACAGAAAATAATTTTTTTTTTGGTTTGGACAGGAGTGTACTTTCGGGGGTTACAGCACCCTTAACGGTCAAGCCAGCCGGCCCTTTACTTATGACACAGGCGCACGCTTGGCACTACTTTGTTGATGCACGTGCGGCTACTGCGCACACAATTCACAAACACAGAAAATAATTTTTTTTTTGGTTTGGACTGGAGTGTACTTTCGGGGGTTACAGCACCCTTAACGGTCAAGCCAGCCGGCCCTTTACTTATGACACAGGCGCACGCTTGGCACTACTTTGTTGATGCACGTGCGGCTACTGCGCACACAATTCACAAACACAGAAAATAATTTTTTTTTTGGTTTGGACTGGAGTGTACTTTCGGGGGTTACAGCACCCTTAACGGTCAAGCCAGCCAGCCCTTTACTTATGACACAGGCGCACGCTTGGCACTACTTTGTTGATGCACGTGCGGCTACTGCGCACACAATTCACAAACACAGAAAATAATTTTTTTTTTGGTTTGGACTGGAGTGTACTTTCGGGGGTTACAGCACCCTTAACGGTCAAGCCAGCCGGCCCTTTACTTATGACACAGGCGCACGCTTGGCACTACTTTGTTGATGCACGTGCGGCTACTGCGCACACAATTCACAAACACAGAAAATAATTTTTTTTTTGGTTTGGACTGGAGTGTACTTTCGGGGGTTACAGCACCCTTAACGGTCAAGCCAGCCGGCCCTTTACTTATGACACAGGCGCACGCTTGGCACTACTTTGTTGATGCACGTGCGGCTACTGCGCACACAATTCACAAACACAGAAAATAATTTTTTTTTTGGTTTGGACTGGAGTGTACTTTCGGGGGTTACAGCACCCTTAACGGTCAAGCCAGCCAGCCCTTTACTTATGACACAGGCGCACGCTTGGCACTACTTTGTTGATGCACGTGCGGCTACTGCGCACACAATTCACAAACACAGAAAATAATTTTTTTTTTGGTTTGGACTGGAGTGTACTTTCAGGGGTTACAGCACCCTTAACGGTCAAGCCAGCCGGCCCTTTACTTATGACACAGGCGCACGCTTGGCACTACTTTGTTGATGCACGTGCGGCTACTGCGCACACAATTCACAAACACAGAAAATATTTTTTTTTTTGGTTTGGACTGGAGTGTTCTTTCGGGGGTTACAGCACCCTTAACGGTCAAGCCAGCCGGCCCTTTACTTATGACACAGGCGCACGCTTGGCACTACTTTGTTGATGCACGTGCGGCTACTGCGCACACAATTCACAAACACAGAAAATAATTTTTCTTTTGGTTTGGACTGGAGTGTACTTTCGGGGGTTACAGCACCCTTAACGGTCAAGCCAGCCGGCCCTTTACTTATGACACAGGCGCACGCTTTTCACTACTTTGTTGATGCACGTGCGGCTACTGCGCACACAATTCACAAACACAGAAAATAATTTTTTTTTTGGTTTGGACTGGAGTGTACTTTCGGGGGTTACAGCACCCTTAACGGTCAAGCCAGCCGGCCCTTTACTTATGACACAGGCGCACGCTTGGCACTACTTTGTTGATGCACGTGCGGCTACTGCGCACACAATTCACAAACACAGAAAATAATTTTTTTTTTGGTTTGGACTGGAGTGTACTTTCGGGGGTTACAGCACCCTTAACGGTCAAGCCAGCCGGCCCTTTACTTATGACACAGGCGCACGCTTGGCACTACTTTGTTGATGCACGTGCGGCTACTGCGCACACAATTCACAAACACAGAAAATAATTTTTTTTTTGGTTTGGACTGGAGTGTACTTTCGGGGGTTACAGCACCCTTAACGGTCAAGCCAGCCGGCCCTTTACTTATGACATAGGCGCACGCTTGGCACTACTTTGTTGATGCACGTGCGGCTACTGCGCACACAATTCACAAACACAGAAAATATATTATTTTTTTAGCACTTGGGTGGAGCACCCCTGATGGACAGAGCACCCCCTGGACAACACTGCAGCACTCCTTTAGGACTGGGACACTGCACAGGACTTTGGAGTGGACACAGCCCCTATGGAGAACTGACTGCACAACACAGTCCAGCCAGCCCCTATGGACTTTGAAGTAGTGGACACAGCCCCTATTAACAACAGCAGCACAGCACAACACAGCCAGCCCCTATGGACTTTGAAGTAGTGGACAACAGCAGCACTACACTACACTACACTACACAGCCCTAACTCCCACCCTCCCTCTTCACTGTCCACAGCCGAGTGAGAAAATGGCGCCGACGTGGGTACCTTATATAGGATCCAAAACCCGCGAGACTCGGAAGGCGGGATGATGACGTTTTGCCTCGATTTCAGATCCGAGTCAGGCGGGGAAAAGTCGAGCCTGATTCGGATCGGACTCGGATCGGGGGGGCTCGGGGGGGTTCGGATTTCAGAAATCCGAACCCGCTCACCCCTAATATATATATATATATACTGTATATATATATATATATGTATATAAATATATAGTGTGTTTGTGTTTCTGCATGTGTGTGTATATATATTATGCATACAGTATACACACACATGAAAACGGGACAAAACTGGTCTGGAAACATTGCCAATTGTCAATAAAGATATAATTATTTTCACTATTATCCGGTGTGCTATCTTTTTCCTTTAATATAATACTCCCTAACACAAGTTCTGGATCAGTATTTTACTTAAGGTAGGGACCTATATATAAATGATAATACCAAATTAGTTAGTTTTAGAGCTTTGGTGTGCCTATAGCTGTGATGATAGGGTAGTAAATAATTAAGCTTTACATTTTTACAAAGCGTCCATGGAGAGCCAGTGGGAAGCTGAACAATGTGTTTTGTGTTTATGCTTCTAGTATGAAAACGTCACTTTAGGGGGTTTATTTTCCCTTAAATATGAATATGTTAATCTGTTCATAAAGCACTCTGAGATTACATGTTTATACATTTTCCAGCTGTGAAGACCACTGAAGGTACACTGCCGCTTTAGTAGGCAGTGGGGCATATAATAACCAGAAATTACTAGGCCCCACAGCAAAATTAGAAGACGGCTACTATCACTTCAAGCCACTCCACAGCTATTATGCACACACATATCATAACAATGCTCAATAGGGTAATGCACTATGTGCATCTTTGCAAATCTGTCATAATTGCCTAGATTATTTATAATATACATTCCTTTTATCCCCAGTTGCTGACTAAGTACATCAATATGCTGACAGGCTGAAGGGCCATTAGAAGCACATATGCTGTACACTAGGCTCACTATACTGCTGGACCTATGCAGGGGTATTCAACATAAAATAAATCTTTTTACTGTACACAATTCTGACAACAAGACTTATTTTACAGTGTGCTCTGCTTATGTTTTTCTCATTTGTTTTTCTACTACAGTAGCCACAATTAAGTATCTGGATTTAAAGACATTTTTCAGATCAATTAATACTATTTTTCGGGCAAGTAATTGCAATTGGAAAGTAAATGGAAAATCAGAAGCAGGTTTTATAACTCTGTGAAAAGTAGTCAGGTTGGCTCCAATAATGTTGGTATGTACACATTTATTGTATATATTACACATTTATCACATTTGTAAGTTGCATATTATGCCTTTTAACTATATCGCACAATATTTAGATGTTTAGATGTTCTATTGTAATAACAATTTTAAATAGCAAAATTCAACAATTTTGGTTATTTTTTTATAAAAATGAATTGCTTGCAGCTGCATAGCCATAGACAGTACACAAACATTATTCATAGTTTGCATTGACAGAAAGAAAACTGTCTAAGATATGCTGATTTTTTCCCATCTAAAAAAAGGGTTGAAGACACAAACCCTATATTATAAAGTAAGGTGTAGCAATTGCTTCAAATTGCCAATTACTAAAGCCAGCCCCTGGTTTATGTGTTGGTGCAAACCAAACAAATAGCAGCTAAATATATTACCATGACGTATAATCAGGTATAATCTTCTACACTGCATACATTTGCATATATTTTTGTATCTCTATAATGAAAACCTAATATAAGACATTATTGTAGTAAAAAGATAATAGTTTAAATTAAAGGTTTCACTTAAAGGAAAACTACCTATGCTGTTACAGTACAACAAATAAATATTATTATAAGGTTTACTCTATAATGATAGTAAGAGCTGCAGTATATTTGCAGCAGGCAGAAATCTAAGCTTAGTTCTAGATGTAATTCCTTTCTAAATTCATTGTCTTAGCGTTTTATGCTGAAATGACATGTGTTTTATCATCATAAGGGGAACAACTAAGCAATTAGTCTGCATGACACGTGGTAGAGGTAAAACAGCCCCCAGTCACAAAAATAAAAGGGAGTCCTTTGGAAAAAAAGGGCCCTGGGGAGCTGGGACCTGAAGCTCTCATGATGATGATTGATGCAGGCAATGCAGAGACGCCCCCAACCTCCCCAGAAAATTAAAAGCCTATTTGGTACACATCACATTGATGTCTTCACGTTAACCATCAGCTGATTTTATTATTGTCAGTTGTGTGCATTGTAATGATTCTTTCACTCCTTGAAAATATAACAACGTACATCTGTTTCAGAGATGTAATGGAAAGAACTTCAAACTTCACTGAGCAATGTGCTTGCAGTAATTATTATTGAACAGGTCACTACTAAGTGGTATTAATAATACAGTTATATTAATACAAGTTTGCATCAAGTATTCTACTTATAGTAGTTACATTAACAATATGGTATTTTATTATTTTTAGAATTTATATACATTTTTTTAATTTTTTATAATAATCCATTGGGATTAAAATGACTGTATAGTATATGTGACTGTAACCATGTAAAAGGTGAGATTCTGCTATATCTAATTCAGGCTCTGATACATGTATTGTAATAAGTCAACATAATCAATGGATCAAAATAAATATTAGTATTTTTGCAAGTTGATACATAATTGCAGTAATGTGCAATGTTAGAGACCAAAAATATTCAATTTCTCAATTGTTTAGAAAATAAAATCTTATGAACGGCTTCTTGTTGTTGATATATTTTTGATAGATTGACTTGTTATAGTTTGTTCAGACTCAATTTGTTTTTCCTAAGCACCTTAACTTTCTTAGGGGAATTCATGACAACATTGATATAAAAGCTATGTGTAATTGTTCCTTTATTTTGCATTAAGCTAACATCTGTTTTGTGTTTGGTTCTGAGGACAGATGCCCATATAACAGCTTGCAGTCTGTTAACAGATGCTATGAATCTGTCCACAGCTTTTTCTGATAAGCAAGTACTAGTGTAGCTGCAAAGGTAGCAGCCAAGCTCCATCTCCTCCGAATGTAACCAGTCACCATTCACATGCTGTAGCCTGTCAGCAAGACTCGTCCTTGTTGCTGGAGAGCCAACAGCTTTGTGTGTTTTTATAGTGACAACAAATCTGACAACCAGTTATTTTAACCCTCATTAAATGTCAGATTTTAGATGTGCATTAATAGAGCCATTTAAAAGTCTAATAAAGCACGCCAGTGCAAAAGGATTTGTTAGTGTGGGAGAAATGATGAACTAAAATTGCTCTGTGGTCAAAGAATGGAAAACGTTACAGTCTCAGCAGGTGTGCCAATACTTGCATAATGCTGCTGCCTATTCAGCAAAGTAGTTCTGCTAACAGCAATGAAAAATGTATTACATTTGGGTCAATATGTGTGCATACTATGTATATAACTGTATGAAAACATACTTCAAACTATATATACCTGCTGCCTGTGTGTGATGATACATCTCCATTGACCTGTCTTGACAAAGGCCCTCTAGGGTTGAAACATCAACTACAGTATGATGATGGTATTTCAATAAATTTACTTTTGCATTTTGGAAATCTCTGGTGAGTACCCTCATGTGGCTGCGATTATGGCCAGAAACTTTGAATATTGTTGGAGCCATTATTGGTCCCTTTAAAGGAGCACCCCATTTGCTGACACGTACTTGGTGTGAGTGCAGACTCTATTGGAAATATATATATATATTTATATACTTATTACCAGTTATTTATGTAGTGCATTCATATTGCACAGCGATTTATAGAGAACCTTGATCCATTCACATCAGTCCCTGCCCTAGTGAAGCTTACAATCTATATTCCCTGGCACATGTACGCACACATACACACTAGGGTTAATTTTTTGTCAGCCAATTAACATGCCAGTATATTTTTGGATTGTGGGAGGAAACTGGAGAACCCAGAAGAAACCCAAGCAAGCACTGGAAGAATATACAAACTGCGCACAGTTAGGGCCGCAGTGGGATTCAAGACCAAGACTTCAGTGCCGTGAGGCAGTAATGCTAACCATTACACCAACCATGCTGCACTTGATATTTTGTGGCTTTATTGCATTTGGACTATTTGTGGCATATATAAATATACATTTCCTTCTGTACATGCTTACCAAGATACACTAGTCTTATTATATCAGAGTCTCCTAGACTTACGGTCCCTGACACCTGGAGTGGAGTACTGGGGATGGGCAAGTGACGGTTAATAAAGAAACAATTGCAGACTGCACACTCAAAAATATTCAGAGCAAACAAGTCTAATAAAATCAAGAACCATACATCCTTTAATTAGAGAGGACAAATACATATAAAGATTCATATAAATCACTAAATCTACACAATAAGTAAATTGGAAGACACACTAGCAGTGTACATAATCAATCAATGATAATATTAGTAAGTCCTAAGAGACAGATGACCTCATTCAGAGTCGGTCATTGTGGCCGCACGGTCGTAAGGTAAAAGGGGCCGGATATGCAAATGAAGCGCTCGCAAGTTGCGTCATTAAGATGGGATCGTTAGCTGGACAAGTGAGGGGAGGATGCGGCTGTAAGACTAAAATACGCCCCCTTCTCGTTCCCATTACACGTCATCTCCGGGCATATAAGGATTAATCGAGACCATCGGGAACCATCGGAGCTGGTCGTAGACCTTAAGGTTGACCATACCCTCGCTTAAGCACTATGATCAAGTCAGTGTAAAAACCTCCCATGTCACATGTGCCATGACACTACTTAGTTAGTTATGCACTCCCATAAAAGGTCTTTTGCATAGTCAGGCATGCCTGCGTTCGGATCTCCACTCCCCCGTTCACAAGCACCTTCCCCTGTTACCACCCACAAACGCCTCATCCTGTCACTCAAACTAAAGACCTGGCCAATGTGAAGGAGAGAACAATTTCTGATCGTAATAGCTAGTTTGCGCACGCGCATTGTGAATTTTATGCATGCGCAGTTTAGCGAACATCGGTGGCGTATGACCGTGCGGCCGCAAAGACCGACTCTGAATGAGGTCCAGAGTCCACTGTAACCATACAGAACATAAGCAGTGTTTTGGAATGATGTAGCAGAATTGCGTAACAATGTTGCAATATATGGTAGGTATGGTTTAGATATTGTATCGGACCTGTGCAATAAACCACTCAAAGTTTTGTTCAAATAAAGAGCTTAATCCAGGACAGAGAGTTCCGATAATGTCCATAGCAAAGAATGCTCAGCACCGTGCTTGGAATGATCCCAGTGTTAAATAGTGAAAACGAGCTTAACTGTAAGTAGCAATTGTCAGATCCGGACCAGAGGCTAATAGTGTCCCATAACCAAAATGAGTCCTGTGTACTGAATAGACCTCGGAGTCACGGACCTGTGTGCCGCATGTAGTCGTGCAGAAGTGCCGGCCTCTGGAATGGTGCGGTCTAAGTATGGATCCTACAGGTGTGACCTCTGGCTGAAACTAGCTGTTTGTTTAGCATGCAAGCCGTCCGAGTGAAGTCAAATGGAAATGAAGGGCATATCTCCTGACATAGGTGCCAGGTGCACTGAAACGCGTTGAGCTATATTTTAAAATATTTCTGAGACATCACCAGTTCCAGAGTACCACTGTTTTACAAGTCTTCATTTCCATTTGACTATACTTGACAGTGGCTGTCTGTCCTAAGATGTCTACAGTTACACATCCTTGTGGCTAAGAATGCTTTTAACTTGTTGTAGCGAAATGCACTCACTCTCACTACCACCTGCTACTGTTGTTATTTGGGAAGGCCAATCACAATTACATTCAGTCTCATGTCATATACATAAATTGTTTATTTATGTAAACTTTATGAAAAAAGGATAGTAATAATCTCTGCACTATAGTACTGCATAAGTACAGTATGCACATTTGTATGCTTGAAATGGGAACACTGCTGCCTTTGCACTCAGTGGGATTCAATGACACACACAAGACCACTTTCATTGAACCCATTTGTCGGCTAAAGATACATAGTATCCAATTATTGGGGCGATCAGCAGAGGCATATATAACATATTTGGTGGTACCCTGGGCGGGTCCATCGTTTGGCACCCCACAACATCCCTTATAGATACCGCTCAACTTTTGGGATTTTAAAATATTATTATACTTTATTTATATGGCACCACAAGGGTTAGCTGCACCTTACAAAGTATAAAAGCAGAAACAGTGGGCCTGATTCAGACCCGGTCGCAAGCGCTGAGCGCTCACAACCGGGTCGATGGTGGCCCACAGCGCATGCGCACGACGGAGCCGGCTCCGTCGAGCGCATGCGCGAGACCCGGCTAGCGATGGGCAATCCGTCGCTCCGGGTCTCACACCAAAGGGGGTGAGCTGTCGATGTTGAGTGACAGCTCACCCACTTTGGTGGGTGGGCCGGGGATTGGCTGCCCAAACAGAGACGTTTGGGGGCGGCTCCACTGACATATTAAGTGATGTCAGTGGAGAGATTCCGGCTCTGTTAGAGCCAAAATCTCTCTGGGGCTTGCGGCCACGAGACCCTACCACAAGGGTCTCGTCGCAAGCCCGATGGTCTGGGTAGTCACCCACAGCTATGCGAGCGGCCAAGAGGCCACACCAAAAATAAAAAAGCACGGCCCTGATTCAGAGCGAGCGCTCTGTCAGAGCGAGTGGCTCTGAATCAGGCCCAGTGTGAACAAAACCAGGAACGAAAGTGACATACAGTAGAGAACATTGCAGAAAATTGACATTGTTTATAAACATTGCTGCATCAGCAGTCATAATGCTCAAATAAACAGCAGGATAGCAGAACCCAAAGGTTAAGTGCTGTTTTAAGTAGTGGGGGGGTTATGGTGTTAAAAGTGAGGGAAGGAAAAGCACATGAGGGAAGAGGGCCCTGCTTGTGAGAGCTTACAGTCTAAACGGGGGTAGACAGACAGGGGAGACACAGAATGGAGAGAGGGTAAGCAAGGAGTGGGGTGCAATGGGTTAGGATGAGGGTTGGAAGAGAATACTTACGTGTATCTGTAAAAAAGTGCTGTGTGATACAACACAGCATGATTAAAGGAAGCATGAAGGCACTTGTGATCCAGCGCTGCTTTCTGGATTAGGCCCCCACAGACCCCCACTGCAATTGCAAACGTTGGCTTCTAAAGTGGCCAGCGTTCTCAGTGATGCAGTATGCGGGTGATGTCATGACATCACCCATAATGCAAGGAGTCTGCGCGCCTGCTGGATCTAGTTAGATCCAGTCAGCGGCAGCGGGAGCCCTGGCAATGTGGAGCAGGCGTTGCAATAAGTTTAGTACTGGGGGCATTACTTTAGGGGGCACAGCATATGGGGCACAACTACAGGGGGCACTGCATATACGGTACAACTACAGGGGGCCATGCATGGGGCACAACTACAGGGGGCAATGCATATGGGGTACTGCATAAGGCACACAACTACAGGGGACTCTGCATAAGGGGCACAACTACAGGGGGCACTGCATATGGGGCACAACTACAGGGGGGCAATGCATATGGGGCACTGCATAACGGGCACAACTATAGGGGGCCATGCATATGGGGCACAACTACAGGTTTGGTGAAGTGAAATGAGAAAAATATATATAAAAAAGAATCTTTATAAATAAAATTCTGAAAATTGGCATGTAATCACCCGCTTTTCTATGAAGCCCCTCAAAAGTTCTGGTGCAACTACTTACCTTCAGAAGTTATGTAATTAGTGAAATGAAGTCCACCTGTGTGAAATCTAAGTGTCACATGATCTGTCAGTATAGACACACCTTTTCTGAAAGGCCCCAGAGGCTGCAACACCACTAAGCAAGAGGCATCACACTATGAAGACCAAGGAGCTCTACAAACAAGTCAGGGACAAAGTTGTTGAGAAGTACAATTATGGGTTGGGTTATGAAAAAATATCCAAATGTTTGATAATCCCCCGAAGCACCATCAAATCCATCACCATCAAATGGAAAGAACATGGTACCACAACAAACCTTCCAAGAGAGGGCCGCCCACCAAAACTCACAGACCGGGCAAGGAGGGCATTAATCAGAGAGGCTGCACAGAGACCAAAGGTAACCCTGAAGGAGCTGCAGAGTTCCACAGCAGAGACTGGTGTATCTGTGCATGTGACCACAATAAGCCATACACTCCATAGAGCTGGACTTTATGGAAGAGTGCCATTACTTAGTGATAAAAATAAGAAGACACAATTTGAGTTTACCAAAAGGCATGTGTATGGAGCAAGGTGCTCTGGTCAGATGAGACTAAAATTTCACTTTTCGGCCATCAAGGAAAACGCTATGTCTGGCACAAACCCAACAGATCCCATTACCCCAAGAACACCTTCCCCACAGTGAAACGTGGTGGTGGCAGCATCATGCTGTGGGGATGTTTTTCAGTAGCAGGGACTGGGAAACTGATTTGAGTCGAGGGAAAGATGGATGGCACTAAATACAGGGATATTCTTGAGCAAAACCTGTTTCAGTCTGCCTGTGATTTGAGACTGGGACAGTCTCAAATCACAGGCAGATTCACCTTCCAGCAGGACAATGACTCGAAGAATACTGCTAGAGGAACACTCGAGTGGTTTAAGGGGAAACATTTAAATGTGTTGGAATGGCCTAGTCAAAGCTCAGATCTCAATCCAATTGAGAATCTGTGGTCAGACTTGAAGATTGCTGTTCACAAGCTGAAACAATCCAACATGAAGGAGCTGGAGCAGTTTTGCCTTGAGGAATGGACAAAAATCCCAGGGGCAAGATGTGCCAAGCTCATAGAGACTTATCCAAGGTGACTTGCAGCTATAATTGCCGCAAAAGGTGGCTCAACAAAGTACTGACTGAATAGTTATGCACGCTGAAGTTTTCTGTTATGTTGTCCTAAATGTTTGATTCACAATATAGAAAAACACAACTTCACAGTTCTAGGCATGTTCTGTGAATGAAATGATGCACACCTTCAAACAATCCATTTTAATTCCAGGTTGTCAGGCAACAAAACTTGAAAACTGCAAAGGCTGTGAATACTTTTGCAAGGCACTGTATGCTAAATGTTCTATAAGTTAGACAAGTTATGATTAAATGTTGCCAGGTGGTGTGTTTTTTTAAGATATAAATTAAAGCAAAGTCATTGTGTGCTGGTGCTCTGGACTGGACTCTTAGGCACCTGCTCCACAGGGAGCCAACAGTCACCAACTGCCAGGTGGGGAGGACACTCAGCACCAACCTCCATGAAGGAAGGACACACACAGAGTTAAGACATAATTTTCCCTACCTATCACAATCTGGCTACTGCCCTTAATCCATCCACCACTAGCTCCAACACCATGGGAATAATTAAAGGGATATAATCTATATTCATGGATTGGAGATTAGGAACTGTAATTCCATCTCTTGTGTATGATGTACCTGCAAAGAAGCACATCTGTCTGGTGATTACATATCCACATGCCTGTATTACCATCTATAGAATAAACTGCATTTTGGTAATAACAATCTGTCTAGTTGATATTCAAAGGAATCACTAGAATGTGCGGACCTCACAGTGTTTCCTCATGGGGAAGGGGTTGTAGCTGTCAGGGGCATTAAGAGCCACAATGAGCCCAGGGGAAGGGGGCATGGCCTAATCATGGAGGCATGACCACGCCCCGTTAGGCTAATTTTTTTTAAAAAAGAATAATTTTTCGCAGCACTGCGCCCTGGGGTGGGGGGCGCTATGAACCCCTCTGCCCGGCGCAAAGATAAGTGTGATTGCTCCCCTCCACAGGCATAGGAGACTGCTGCTCAGCAGCCGCAAATAGTCTCCCACTGCAGCCCAGCACAAAGCAGCATGTACTGGGCTGCTGTGAGATAAGAGGGAGGGGGGGAGGGTGCAGCGCCGGAATCCGGACCCCCACCAGGCCCCTTTATCAAGCCCGGGCCTGGGTAATTAGCACCCACTCCCACTGCTCTCGGTGCCCCTGGTAGCTGTGGTCCCCTCCATCTTTACTTACCTGCTACTTCAATCTAATCCTTCTGTCTTCTGCCTCCCTGTAGCCTATGCTGCTGGGGCTGGGCTAAGGGATTCACTCTCTTCTTTTTCTGGCTACTGCTCTACTCAGGGGTTGTAAACCTGGAAGTCCATTCATTGCAAAGGCCAGTTTTTTCGAAAGAGCTGTCCTTTGCGATTTTAATTGGAATTCTAGGTACATTCCCATGTAATTAACAATGGTATGTATCTGATAAGTGGCGGGATGTACCGCATCCAAAATGCAATGTGTAGTACATCCTGCTCATGGAATGGAATGTGCAGTACATCCTGCTCATGGAATGGAATGTGCAGTACATCCTGCTCATGGAATGGAATGTGCAGTACATCCTGCTCATGGAATGGAATGTGCAGTACATCCTGCTCATGGAATGGAATGTGCAGTACATCCTGCTCATGGAATGGAATGTGCAGTACATCCTGCTCATGGAATGGAATGTGCAGTACATCCTGCTCATGGAATGGAATGTGCAGTACATCCTGCTCATGGAATGGAATGTGCAGTACATCCTGCTCATGGAATGGAATGTGCAGTACATCCTGCTCATGGAATGGAATGTGCAGTACATCCTGCTCATGGAATGGAATGTGCAGTTCATCCTGCTCATGGAATGGAATGTGCAGTACATCCTGCTCATGGAATGGAATGTGCAGTACATCCTGCTCATGGAATGGAATGTGCAGTTCATCCTGCTCATGGAATGGAATGTGCAGTACATCCTGCTCATGGAATGGAATGTGCAGTACATCCTACTCATGGAATTTTGACAGGGAAGGTGAGTCAGCTTAGCCGTGGGTCCCTTCACCTATGGTAATTACACCCTTTTCTACCTGTAATGTATGTGATTGTGGTATGCTGTTGATGCCCACTGTATGCAACTAGGTGCAGTGAACAGGGAGTGAGCGAGCCTCCCCATTCACTTGCAGATGGGAAGGAAGGTGGATCAGTATCTACTGTCAGTACAGTAACAGATATTGGTGCTCTCATTTGGCACAGATACTCACTGGGACTCTTGTGCTGATACATCAGGACTACCACTCTGAGACATTCTTCTGCCACAGTAGCTTATTGCACCCATGGCCGTAGAGAGCCTGGCCGGGCCCGGGTAAATGAGGGGGTGTGGCCTAATCACGGGAGGTGTGGCCACACCCCCTTGAAATAAAAAGTTAAAAAAGCCACCCAGCCTGGCGCAATTCAGGGAGGGGCGCAATCAGTGTGATCGCTCCCCCCCACAGCCATAGGAGACTGCTCCGGCTGCTGCAGCAGCCACGAGCAGTCTCACACTGCAGCCCATCACAAGCTGTGTGCTGAGCTGCTGTGAGGGGGGGGGCGACGCCGGGCCCCTCTAGCAAGCCCGGGCCCGGGTAAACTGTACCCACTCCCCTCTCGGTGCCCATGATTGCACCTGCAAGTGCACCCTATATTTTGTCACAACACACCTCACCATTGTGTTACATTTATGTCTGAGATCTGTTTTATCTAAATTGGTGTGTTCTTGTGGTTTTGTACCTCCACTATGACAGTTATTTTATAATATTAGCTACATTATGCTATAACAGGTTATTACAGTACAGTAAATTATACAGTAATTGCTTACAGGAATCAGGAAAATGAAACTTGGAAATATTGTCAAAGGTTGTGAGTATAACAGTTTAGAGCCAGTACTCAAACCAATGTAAATCTTGCAGTGGTCAAACTGCAGACAGGTACAGTATAAGGTAAGTGACTGCTGACAGATATAAGGTCTCCTATTAAAGCTAGTTTACAAAGAGAGTGTTAGTTAGAAAAATGCATTTTTAAATGTAAAACCCTTCAAAGAAACCAAAGAAACCAGCAATTTGAGAGCTCAAAGAAGACGTGGAAAATTAATGCAGATACTGTAGATGCATTTTATCTGTATGTGTACAATCATAAGAACAATCCCTTTTGCAATATCCTCCACCACCTGCAATTAACTGTGATGATAGCTTTCATCTGATGTTTCCACGTATTCAAATCATAGTATTAAAACTTTACTTTGCTTTGAGGAAAGTAGCCTCCATTCAGAAAACCCTAGAATTTAGTGTCCACTATCAGGCCATTATCCAGCTTCTGAGTCAAGTGCAGGCTTTCCTGTAGCTTTCTGGGTTCCATGTGGATAGTAGAGATGTGCGCGAACCCTCAAGTTTCGGTTTTTGTTTTGGAAAAACACACTCAAATGTTCTGGTTTTGGCAAAACCACCCTCAAGTGTTTTGGTTTGGTTTTGGTTTTGTATTTCTATAAACTTGATAAAAAAAAATCTAAACTCATGTAATTTGACCTGTGTACATGCAATCCAAAACCCAAGATCCACTTTTTAGATTCTTATGGGTAGACCTTAGCTGAGATTCAGTTCTAATCGGAACCCCTAAAGTGATACAAGCCAGGACTCGGTTACGACTCGGAACCCCAAACGCATTTTTTGTGTGGACATGTTAAATGTTGACCTTTTCAATGTGTCGCCCATTTAACCATGTCAACCTAAATACATTTCTAAATATTGGTGTTTGACCTAATGACCATGTCGGCCTTTCAACTATTTACATTCAAAACCTGACGATTTGCTTTATTTTCATGCTCCTTTAAATTGTAAACTTGGGATCCCGGTGGTCATAATCCCAACACTGACATCCCGACATGGTTAGGATACCGACACCTGTCGTTAGGTATCCTGATCCTCCCCCTAACCTTAACCCTCCCTCCGCGTTGCCTAAACCTAACCCTCCCCCCGCGTTGCCTAAACCTAACCCTCCCCCCTAGTGCTAAACCTAACCTTCCCCCTAGTGCCTAACCCCAGCCCCTAATCCTAACTGTCCCCCTAACCTCACTACTTACCGTCAGAATGCCGGCGCCGGGATTCTGACAGGTGTTGGGATTCCGGTGCCAGCATTCTAAGCGCTGGCATCATGACTGTCAGTATTAATACTACATCCTGGCGAGGGGTGCAAATCTGACTATTTAGTATTGTCTGCTCAGGCTTATATTTCATTCTATATTTAGTTATAGTTTTACTTTAAAGTCATTTATTATTTTCCTTTATATTTTCTTTTTTCTGTAATATATATTAGGAGTTTGAAAAAATTATTTTGTCTTATATAAAAATAAAAGACCAATTAATAGCAAGTGTTGATTAGCAACAATAATATTTAAAGTTTAAACATTCTCTCTCCTGATTTTTTACTTTGTATATTACATGTGTTTTCTGGAGTAGCTTTCATCTGATACAGTTTGACATTTTAGCGTCTATTTTATGCAAAAATTGACAAAGAAACAACACTGGTATTTGTGTTTTCATGTTATTTCTTGTAAATATATATTTAATTGACCATCTTCAGTATCCTTCCGAACACACTTTTAAAGCAATCATTTAAATGTGATGCAGAATTGGTACTAATTCATTGGATGGGATGTCTCCTTTTTTTCTGAAGCCCACAAAAGAAAGGTTATTTTCATGTCAAGTGGGGTGGGGAGACCAGCTGAGAAGCTGCATAGATGAATTGTGAAAATTTCTGCAGCCAATACCCGTTAAAATTCTTATATGGGCAAGCAGGAGACAACATATGGTGTCTCACACAAGATGCTTCCATTCACAGAAAAAGGCCTGATGACCCCATTGTCACCTTCTGTCTGAAAGGCATCCTTTGCTCTTAAGGACCAAGTTAGAGAGATACTGTATGGCTTGCACCTTCATTGAATGATAGTTAATCTTAATGTATTTTGTAAACTACACATCCTCCACTAATTGGCTAAGTCAACTATGTCATTGAAAATACAATGATCAATTCACCGGTCTATTGATAAATCATAACCTTATAAAAGTGAAATATGTCAAAAAAATTCCCCAAATAGGGTAAACAGGTAAAGAATAAAATATATTAGTAAAAACAATAGACACATCTGGAAAATTCAGAACTCTGGCCAATAATATGTGCAGAATGGCAATTCTAAAACCATTATTTTACATACCTTGTATAACATGCATACCTCATTTACATGATAACAATAGTAAGGAAAAATTGTACTAGTGCTTACAATTCAATTTGCAACATCCAAAACCTCATAATATGTCTTTTCAGGACATTAAAATGACATGTACTATTTATTTTTAGAATAAGTTACTGCTCTTGCTGGGGATCTGTAGGACATTCATTTCCTCAAATTAGTCTTTGTCAAAAACACATAAACACATATAGGGGCTGACTCTGAGTGGCTGCAGTGGTGGGCAGCCGCAGAAATAATTTTTTACTACTTTATGCTAATGCAAGAATCCGTTTAACTAATGCTGGTGTTTGTACATCTGCAAGCGGAAAGCTGTGCCTCCCATCGATTTTACGCCAGCTGCAATACCCGTCATCATTAGTATCTGCACTTTCACCAGCTCCATGCTACTCTAGGTGCAAGAGATCCATCAGAAACAGGCTTCCCTTCCTCGTTCGCATGACTCAGAATAGCACTGAGCTTTTGATGAATGCCCACCACACTCCCATGGCACTCCCACAAGATGGTGCATTTACATTGCCACCACCCAGTTTCTGTCTCAAAATGCCCTATTGCACAGAAAGAGAGATCCAGACAAGTGCCACATTTGCCCATGCGCTGTATGCAAAAACTCCCCATCTGCGTAACTCAAGATTAGACCCATGGGGGGCGATTCAATTGTTTAGCCAGCGGCTATTTTTGTAGGGTGTGGTATATGACAGTAATTAGATAGACAATGTCTAGATAGACACCAGATGTTAGACAGTCAATAGGGACAAAAGATCGACAGGGACAAAAGTCAGACGCACTAAAGTTCGACATGTATGAAGATCAACAGGTACAAAAGGTTGACGGTCAAAAGTTCGACATGAAAATGGTCGACACAAAACTGGTCGACACATTTTTTATTTTTTCAGCCCTAATCTTCACCCTAACCCTAACCCTCCCCTTGGTGCCAAACCCTAACCCTCCCTCCTGGTGCCTAACCCTAACCGTCTGGGTAAATGCCTCACCCTAACCGTGGGGGTAAGTCTCTAACCCTAAAAAAAAAAAATTGTGTAGACCATTTTGTGTCGACCATATTCATGTCGACCTTTTGTACCTGTCGACCTTCTTACATATCAAAGTTAAGTGTGTCTGACTTTTGTCCCTGTCGACCTTTTGACCATGTCTAACTAATGACTATCTAACATCTGGTGTCTATCTTGACATTGTCTATCTAATTACTGTTTATCTATAGTCCAGAACCCATTTTTGTAATGCGCCCAATGGAGCAATTCAATTGCTCCATCTGAGTGCGATAGCCGCTGGCGACGGCATTTCTGCTTGCACCTTCAGGAGGTTGTGAGCAAAAATGTGCTAGAAACCCATGGTTAGGGCACCCTAACCAGAACTTTAGATGGGTTTAGCTGTTTTACATGGGTAAACACGGCCTAATAGGGCATGAAGAGGGCGATAATTAATGAGCACCCAGAACAACTGAATTGCAAAACTGAACTGGGTGCTCATTAATTATCGCTGTCCATGCAACAAATGATTCTCCCCCATAGTTTGCAAAACATCTCACACTGAGTATGTGTAGCTCTAGGGTGTCTGTATCTGTTTGTACATAATGTGTCTAATAACATTATTTCTGCCACTTTCCCCTTACTGAACTTGCGATATTGCAAAGCAGAACAGGCAATGGGTCATGAGGGAATCCTGGAGCATGGTTCATTTTGGGCTGCAAATAGGGTAAGGAAGGCACACATTGAACTTGCTTACATAGCAGCCTTTATTTGTGTGCATGATGGGAAGATACTGTGAATTAGCAGATGATCAGCATTGTTTCTGTGATAGTCAATCACAGTAATGGCATCATCTGTTTTCCAGATCATCTACTGTTCTGTTTTGGGCAACTTGCCAAACCTGTCTTGAAGCAGAGGTGTACCACATTCACTCATCTCCTTTCAGTCTTGCTGCTCTTACTCCATATTCATCTACAAGCTACTTTCCAAAATCACATACCCCAATTGTTAGTCCTTGCATTAATACTGGCATTGATACTGTCACCAGAAACAGACATACTGTAATATTTCCATCTTAAACATTTGTATATGTGTTTTGTGCACATTTCAAATGTTGATCTCCCAAAAAGAGAAACACATTTATATCGACATTGAGTTCATGATAATTGATTTCAGTTTGCTGACCCTAATAATTGCTAACTAAAATAGCTGCCTTAAATGACCTCATCATAGCTTAAAGGCCTCAGATAAATTTGCTGATTTCACTTGGGTTTGGGTTTCAATTAACCAATTAAAAAGCAGGAAAATGTCACTTGAGAGCAGAGGCACTTTAAGGGAGGAGGTGGCCATGTGCAGGCTCTGATCGGGTCCCCTCCTCTCCGGCAGTGCAGTAGACTCTGACATTGTGCCAAAGTCTACTGTGCATGCGCAGGTCTTCGGGAACATGGTACCCGTGCAGTGTTCCCAGGACATTTCTACTGCACATGCGCAAATCACCGGGAAAATGGCAGCGGTGGCCATTTTCCCAGTGATTTTTGCAGCTCTGCAGCCAGCGCTGGGCCAATGGAGACGTAAGGGTGTGTGGGCCCCCATAGACCCAGGGGCCCATGTGCACCGCACACCTTGCACACATTATAAATATGTCCCTGCTTGAGAGCCTATGCAGAGTTGTATGCAAGTTGACCATAATTGCTCCCTCATTGCATGTACAGAACTACAGGTAAGTGAGTATATTCGCACATATGCAAGGTTGTACATGTCTGTGGCTGGATCGCCTTTATCTGTTTTAGAGATGTGTGTTTACCACCGTCAAGTGTTTTGGTTTTGCATCTGGGTTATTTTTTTTATAAATGACAAAAAGTTCTTAAAAACAGCTAAGAGCATGTAAGTTTTGCAATCCAAAACCCAAAATTTGTAAATTGGAATTCAAAACCGCAGGAAGATCACAACTGCAACTCGGATCTGTCTGGATCTCTTCAAGAGATCAGAACCACAACTCGGATCTGTCCGGAGTCACAAAATTCCTGTGGATTCGGATCACTGGAGACCTGAACTGCACATCTCTAATCTGTTTGCTTAGTTTCATAGCCGTCATCACCAATTCTATCGTTGGTGCAAAAGAAAGCAGACGTACTATGCATATGCACAACTCTGAATACCTGCAATTCTGTTGACACGTCTTCTCTGAACTTTGCCCTCTGAAGAACCGAGAGACAAATAGTCTGGAGGGAAATAGAACATCAAAAGCAAGGTCTACAACTGATTACAAAACAGAACAGGGAGTGTAAGGTTCATCTCTGTAGCAGGGAAAAGCTGAAGCTGATGATGCAGCATTTCGGCCAATCGGTGACTAGGAGCAGGTGCTTATAGTGCGCCTATTTAAGGGTTGGAAGGATAAGCTTCTCATCAAGACAGTTTTCCCTCAATCCCACCCCAGGTAAATGCTGTGTGTGCGTGTGTTTTTGTGTGGTTTGTCTGGCGCTTGTTAGGGATGTAAAGCACAGTGGTAACCAATAGCTATTTGACATTTTTGGTACAGCACATGTAAGCATTTTGTTGTGGCAATTTCACCAGTAAGTATATTGTGGATAACACCTGCAATGGAGGGTCTGGTTCTAATCTGATTCTGGGAGGGTAAGCACTCCTTGTCGACCATGTTGCCAGGGCCATCTTAACAGCAGTGTAGGCCCTGGGCAAAGCAATGCACAGGGGCCCCTACCCACCCATTATATATATCCAAAAGATTATACAATACAGGTATTGTGAAAGGCGGCACTTACAGGACTTGTTTGATTCGGTGGGTGATGGAAACACATACTAGACACACATCATGCAGTTCAGTTTAATAACTGGATAACAGGTATAAAACATAGACGCTGGAGCGCTGGTGGTTGCTCCTAGTAACTAGAAGAGTGGAGATACAGTCAAATCATGTACCTGCAAATTTTTTGTCCCCACAAGTAAATAAATATCCCACAGCAGCTGCGGCACTGGAGATAGGCTGCCATGTATGAGCAGTCATGTCTCTCACACTGCCTCCGGGGTTTATTGCTGCAATAATACCATATCATACTATGATATTGTATTATACTATATCATAGTATGATATGGTTTTATTGCAGCAATAAGTCCCGTTATAGTGAGATTTTGTCCAGTTATAATTGTAATATTGTGCAGTGATTTCATTCATGCTGTGCAGCTCAGCCCTTACCTTTGTGGTGCAGGTGGTGCGCCTGTGGCCGGGTCGGAAGTCGCCGGGACAGAGGCAGTGGTTGGCAGAGGAGTCTCCTGAGGAGACTTTGCCGGTGATGATGGGCTGAGCGGCACACACAGCAGGAGCCAGCATCAACTCTCAAGGCAAGGCCATGCCCAAACTGCCTGGCCTGGGAAGAGCTGCTGCTGCTTGTGCATCAACCATTCAGCAGTCGGGACTGAAGACGAGGTGAGTACTCGTCACTGGGGTAGGGGGGGAGATCGGAATACAGTGCGGCGGCGGCCAGCTTTTAAACATATAAAAAAATTACCAAGTGGCCGCGGCTGCAGGGGGTGGGTTGGCGGGCCCCTAGAAGCTTTGAGTCCTTGGGCAACTGCTCAACAAGCCCAATGGAAGAGATGGCCCTAAATGTTGTGCAGGGTTGAGTGATAAAACCTCTCTGTATTATAGATGATGGTGATTGAAAATTTATCTGGGGTTATAACTGTTTGCTTGTGCTTTGTTTTGCCACAAGTATGTTTTGTTTTTTGGTTCTATTTAGTCAAGTAGGCATTCTAAATTTAACACTATTCAAATATTTACTGATTTATTATAACACAGTATTCAGAATTTGTTAAGCTTTTGTAAGTAATTTCTATTCACCATCTTGCAATTCCTGGTCTGTATTTTAATTTGGAGTGTTTAGTTTACCTTAATTTGTGGTCAATTTGGAGATATGTGCTGATACTGAGTTTATGCAGTTTAGTTATGGCCCTTCAGTCAAAAGTGGAGATGCATTCAGTTTACACCCGCAGATACAATTGAAAGATTCCGGCACATGTGCAGAGCAAAACCACACCGGCTGCGATCTGCAAATGGACTTGCATTAAACTCTGCATCAGCCTCTAGAGGTAAATATTATTAAACAGGGTATTTTAAGGAGGTTTGAACCTCCAAACCATTAGATTTTCTGTTCAGCTGTCTGAATGTTGTTTGTAATATAGTGGTCAATGCATAGCTGTATATAAAAATGGCCAACTGCTGGTGGTTTTCCCAAACAACAACAAAACTGCTAAAAAAATCCATCACAAAACAGCCGGAAAGCTATATAGTCAGTTGACAGAGAAAAAAGCTCAATATACTGAATATATTAGTGGTCCGAATTAAGATTTAATTATATTAATACACCTAGTGCTTTTTTTCTTCAATAATAAATGTACCAATAATCATCTAAAGATACTAGTTGAAATTTGTAGTAGTTTTCATAACCTGGACAAGTCTTCAGCAGGGAAGCCGAGAGGGGGGGAGCGGGTACTAATTAACTGGGCCCAGACTTGCTGGAGGGTCCCAGTTCCGCCCCCCCTCTTACCTCACAGCAGCCCAGCACACGCAGTCACTGCAGTCTCCTATGCCTGGTGGGAGGAGCAATCACACTGATCGCCCCCCCCTGGTTTTGCACCAGGCTGAGATGCTCACAGTACCCCCCTCCCCAGCGTGCTGCAAAAATAATTTTTAATTTATCCTAAGGGGGCGTGGCCATGCCTCCCTCTATTAGGCCACACCCCCTGCCCCAGGGTCCAGTGCTGCTCTCTCCGTGCCCCTGGTCTTCAGATACATATTTTGTCGATTTAGTGAATGATTTCACTGATTTCTTGCTGTTTCTGGAACAGTGCAATATTAATTATATTAAATTGAAAATATGAATAGGTTGTTTATGGGGCCAACAGAATTTATTTAAGATGGGTCAAGAAATGCAAAGTAGGAGTAAAGTCCAGGACAAATGCAGATAAGCCATTAATACAAATGTGTACTTTCAAACCAACTCAGCTGTACCTAAGCATGTGGCTGTGTGAACATAGGGGTTCCTCTCTCAATGCATTATCAAGTGAGGCTTTGCAGAGAACTACTGTACAAGCTTATACGTCAGGCATATGACTCATAGTTTGGTTCTGTTTTGATGCTGTATAGTAAGACAGGTTAAAAACATTGTGCCAAACATACAGGTGTGGATCAAGTGGATTGATCTCAAAGCAAGATCCATAGTGCTCCGGAATGATTGTGTAAAAAAATGCACACTTACATATTTCACCAGATTATATCAGGGGCCAGGGGGCTATAATGTCATCAAAAGAAATGTAGATATACACCTGCACACATTATATTTACATATATATATATATATATATATATATATATATATATATGTATTAATATTTTCTACATCTGGGGATAGGTAGTCAAACATTGTCTATAAGTCAAGACTGGAATATTGGTGCTAATTTATTATTCCAACAACTTTCTTTGTTGACATTTTAAAGGTTATACAGAGAAAAATTCCATTAACCTAGTAGACAACTTTATGACTTGAGTCAGTTGAGTCAGGGCCTGATTCAGAGCCGCTCGTAAGAGGCCGCTCGTTCGCTCCGAGCGATGTTCGCACATCTGCGCATGCGTATGGGTCGTAATGCGCATGCGCCAACCAGTCAGTGCGGTCGGAAATCGTGTGTTCGCAAAATAGCGAGTGCCTGCTAATTTGAGTGACAGGATGAGGCGTTTGTGGTTGGTAACAGGGGAAGGTGCTTGAAAACGGGGAGTGGTGATCCGAATGCAAGCGCGCCAAACGGTCAAAATGGGCGTTTTAAGGGTGGGCATAATTAACAAAGCAGCGTCATCGGCCACATCACTTGGTTGTCTCTTAGCCTGAACTGTTCGCATGATTGCGGTAGGAAAATCCAACCACAAGCACTGCGAGCAGTTCAGACGCCTTTCGATGTACTCGATTAATCTAATAAATAGCGGAGATGACGTATGATGCGAGCGGCCAGGGGGCATCTTTACAAAAGAGTGAGCGCATGTTTCGTTCGCTCGCTCAGACATAGAGGCGTCAACAGACCGCAAAGAGTGAGCGCTCAATTTAAATAGCCAGCCCCTTTTTCTGAATGAGCGAGCGCAAATGGCGTCCGGCTCTGAATCAGGCCCTCAGGCCGCACAGGTTGGCCCACTATGCCTCTGGACCCCATTGTAGGAAAGAAGGATAGTTTTGGTTGCGACAATTATATATAATTGTCCTCTCCTTTATATATAATTGACCTTTCCTTTAAATATAATTGCCCTCTCCTTTATATATAATTGTCCTCTCCTTTATATATAATTGTCCTCTCCTTTTGGCTGTTCTCAGCTTATGGCCAATCATAGTGTGTCCATCCATTTCAATGGAAAGAACATAACCTATGCTGTAGGGACAAGTTGAGAATTGAATACTGTAAGTAGTGTTTTTTTTCTTTTTGCCAAGCCAGTATGTGGGTGTTATATGTACTGAAGATGACCTTCCCAGTGGATTTATGTAAGAAATGAATAGGAAAGAGACGGCTATGTGGGACTTTTATTTAAATATGTCCTGTCTTTATTTTAATATTTTGTACAACTGCACTGCAGGTGCCAGTGGGCCCTGGATGCCATGGCGTGTTGGAACTTATGGTTCTCCAAGTAACAGCATGCTGGGAACTTTTTTTTTTGCACCAATAAAAATATATATTTATTTTATTATTATTCACTTTATTATTCCACACCTGCTATGTAGGGAAATGGGAAGAGCTCTAATACTATCAGTACAAGGCTGTTTTTTCCTATGGGGGTTGCCAGCATCTTTTTATATTAGCCCGATCACCCTAGGAAATTACAATCTTGGTTGGCATTATAGCAGAGGAGCACCATGCTGTGTGTCTCCCTACTATAGTAGCTCCAGCCCTAGCTGGTAACTAGAGCTGGTAATAGAAATTTTATTTAGGGGGCACACAACTTTTCAGGTTTTACCAATAATAGCCTAGACTGAAGTGTTAGTGCTAGTTTTACATTGAGGATGGGGGGTTACATGCTTTTTTAATTATTTTTTACATTTAAAAACACGCTTTAAATGCGCTGGAATGTTGGTGACATGTGGGTTTATAACTCGATGACAATGTTGTCAGCTTGGTTACTCAGCATCCAAATAGCTGACTATTCAGGGCCAGATTAACAATGGGGCAGATGGAGTTACAGCTGCAGGCCCCCACATAAAAATAGGCCCATCATTATATCAATATAATAATATCCAGACACCAGTTGACCACATGGTCAATTATAAATACTGTAAGTATTAAAAATAATAATAATAAATTTTTCTATTGCTATGTATTTAGGGAGACATTGTGGCTGATAGTGTAAAGGTTGTGTACAATGTGTGAATACCCACATGACACTGGCCACACCCACCCTGCACTGGCCACACCTTCTTACCTTCTCTCAAGAGGCCCTTAATCATTTTCAGCCCCAGGGCCAAGTGGCCCTTAATCCATCCGTGTGACTATTAAATCTGTAAACACATGCTTTACTAATCTACAGATGTGTTCTTTTACACTGTAGTTTCAGTCATGCCAAATAGCCCCTCTCGGTCCTGGACGACTCGTCTCCACCAAGCGTATGTCTCTCTCAAAATTTGCATCTTATTCACATAAATAAAACAACTGGGAGTGACAAAACTACATTGTTAGTTTGCACTGATCAATCTGTGTCCAAAATAGTCTGAATCTGTGTAACAATATTTAAAGAAAAATATGGTACACTAGACTCAGGGGCATCTTTAGAGAGGAGGATGGGGAATGTACACGGGCCCCCTCCTCTCTTCCTGGCGGCCAGCAGCCGACTTGTGTGGGTGGCCAGCCACCGGAGCATTAGAAGAGTTTGGACACTAGAGTGTGCCCAGAGTTTACTGCACATGCGCAAAGCGCCAAAAAAATGGCCATGGCCAGTTTTAAGTAATATGGGTGCAGGGTGTGCAGTGCCCGTGTGCACCGCACACCCTGCACCCATTATAGATACGCCCCTGATGGTAACGTGTTTTCGGACACATAGACCACCGGTACAACTTGGCAGCTTTTTGCCATAGTCATCAGTAGACCTCAAAATTTACTAAGGATTCATATTTGTGTTAAAGGCCTAAATATAGTGCAAATCAGTCGCAAAAGACACAAAAAGAACCCAAATAGAAGTCTCAAATAGAACACCTTTTTCCTTTTGAATTTCACATCTCAACCTACACAAATGCATACACAGATCAGGGAGACCTGTGAAGCATGCATCTGTGTGTAAATAAATAAACAAAGATGCATGGACGGGATCAGTGAGATCAATCTGTACCTCTGTGTTTAAAAACAAATTAAAACCGGTGTAAAAAAAAAACGGCATGCCTTCCTCCTTTCCCAAAAGAACAACCAGCACCACACTTTGGAGACCCAGTGCTGGTTGTGCTAAATACAGGGGGCAAATGAGATAGGGGTCCCCTGTATTAAGCACAGCCAGCACCAGGATATTCAGAACCAGTGCTGGTTGCCAAAATACAGGGGACAAAAGATGTAGGGGTCCCCTGTATTTAGCACAAATGGGACAAAATACATAGGGGCTTCCTGTATTTAGCGCAACCAGCACTGGGCTCTGAGTCAGTCCCGGTTCTGGAAATACAGGGGAAAAAATGTGTAGGGTTGCCCTGGAAATTCCAGAGCCAGCACCAATATTTTTCTAGCAGGGGAGTAATGTTACAGCTAGGGGAACCCTTTCAACGGGTCCTCCCGCCAACGAATTACCCCCGACTGCTAGTCAGCCCAGGCAGGGAATCCCTGGGGAGCTCAGGACCCCCCCAATAAAGGGGTCCACCTCTCCAGGGCACCCCAGGCCTAGGCTGATAGCCTGGGGCTATCCCCGGCAACTCAGGTTCATAGTGTAGTGTGTTGTAAAAAAATAGATGAGATAATATTTTCTTTTGCTATGAAACTTCAGGTCCCAGCAAGCCTCCCCCACATGCAGGTACTTGTAGAACCACAAGTACCATCTTGCGGAGCATTATGGGCCCACTGGTACCTGTAGTTCCACAGCAAAATAAATATAAAAAAATCCACAGAACACACACACCGTCATAGTAAAAATGTAATAAAAAATACATGCACACACATGTACACTCACGCTTACACTCACTGTCTCACATACCATAGGGTTCCAGTAATAAAAAATCTATACTCACCTCCTCCTATGCGTGGATCAAGTCCTCTTCTGTCCATGTAGGCAGCCACGGGCTTGGCAAAACAAAAAAATTAAAATACGCAGATCTACAGTACTACCCAAATGACGGCTCCACTGCCGGAGTTCTCTACAGAAATCTCGGTGCTGAGCATTCTTTGGCTGAAAGAGGTGAGCCTTCGGCCTCTCAGTAAATGGATGGGTCCCACCATTGACTTCAATGGTGAGAACTGCAAAGGTAACTTAAGGTTACTTTTGCGGTTCTCACCGTTAAATGTTTTTTATTTTTTTAAACATAGAAGCACAGACAGATCTCACTGATCCCGTCCGTGCATCTGTGTTTATTTATTTACACACAGATGCATGTATCATGGATTTCCGTGATCTGTGCATGCATCTGTTTGTTCGAGTTAGTCAAAACCAAATGCTAAATAGAAATGAATAATGCGAATGACAATGAATGATTACACCATCGAATAACACGAATGACAGGAATTCGGCAACTTAGTAAATTCAGTAACCTGTTTTAAAAATTAAAAACATGAATCCGGATGATGTCATCCGAGATTGATCTCTGATGACATCTAATAGAAATCGACAGCTTAGTAAATTAAATCTTAAGTGTCAGAGTATATGTCAGTAAATGTGTATTTCCCATTTAGGCACAATTATTAGATACTTTTATGTATTAAGTATCTGTATCATTAATATTGTACCCCTTTTCCATAATACCCGGGTTATTGATGTGTCAACCCTGGTAGCGGCTCAGTGGAATATTCTTCTAGGAAACATCCTGGGATTGACCCAAAAAATGTCTCACTCGGGTAAAACCATGCTCAGGCTCAGTGGAAATGGGTAACCCAAGTCTTTCTACCCAGGACCCATTTAACGCATGGTCATTGACTGTTATTTGGAAGCTGTCTGTGACAGCTATCACCTGGGAGAGAGAGATTACAGCCTCGGCACCGCAGTGTAAATAGGGTAAATCCTGGATGTGACCTGGTTTGGAAGCGTGTTACAAATCTTGAGTTAGATTCGGGATTTGGTAGAAATGGGGTATTATTCAAGAATCATATACATTTATGTGTTCACATTTAGATTCTTTAGATACACTCCAGAGTACTGCATATATTATTTGCTGTATGTTTTTTTTATTTATTTTGTTGTCATTTAGGCTTGTATTCGTCATCACTTAATTTCTATAAAAGCAGGTGAAAATTAAAATTTTCACTTGCAATTGTAGAAATTAAGTTTTCGGGCCATTCATCAAGAAGGTAAAGCAGGAAATATCACATATACCTCCTGCTTACCAGAATTACCTGCTGTCCCTATACACTAGTATGGGGACAGAATGCATCAAGCTCCGAATATACAATAAGCTTGATTGCAGGAGCATTCACCATTTTGAGATGGTGAATGCTCCCGCTACCTACTCCTTCACCATGCAGGCAACACACCTGACATTTGTGCAGAGCTCCAACTTAACACCAGACTGTCTGCTACCTTCAATCTTGTAGGTCCAACAAGAACACATAGGACTCAGCACCCAGCATCGCAGTTAAGACCTCATGGGATCATGGGATCGGATCCAGCTCCGGCCGCTCTACCGCACTGCTGCACTTCCACACCCACCAGGAGCCCAGATAGTTGCAACATCATGAGCACCTCCCTGCATGGCTTCCCATGGGATCGTGGAAGAATATATCTACCGGCAGTTACACTGGTTAAGTGAGAAATCTGCTCGCCAGCCCGGATCCTTTAGACCTACCGGTAGGTAAGCATTTCTCATACCCAGTGCTGGATGCCGCCATCTGGAGGAACTACTGACTTTTTGACATTGAGACAATCCCAGCTCCTAAGTCTGTAGACCATAAGTCCAGCAGGGGAATGTGCAGTAGTAAGTACAGCATGTTAAGGAGCCCCCTGTATGGCTCCTTCCGCCGGATGTCATGTCTCTTGTGTGCTAATGTGACCTGTAGGTCACGCATGCACACTTGTCTTACTGCTTTAAAAAGGATCAGCTGTCTCTGCACAGGAGCTGATCCAAGATGAATTGCTCTTGCGCTCGTGGCAAGTTAATATGTTAATTATCGGGGTCCGATTTTATTAGGTGTCACAAGGTGTATTCAGCACTGTACAAGAGGTGGACAGAGACAAATACAGTAACAGCATAAAGGCAATGCAGAAGAATAAACCATCACATGAGTACAAAGCATGAATACAAACATTGCAGCAACATCACAGAGAGTGACAAGTAAAGTGGGATTCATTAATAAATTAATATGGATACATTTGTACATAGTAATTTAGCAGTTTCTATATAGCAATGTACAGTTCCTTTTAAGTCCCTTTTTCGGTTACTTGAGGCCTGATGCAGAGTTGTGTGCTATGCCGAAATTTATGCAGTTGGCCGATGTTTGTATTACAGCGCATGCGTCTAAGTCACACAGTGCATGCGTCCAAGTGCTTCTGCGAGTGATTGACACTTAGGGACCAGAGTGATTGACAGTTGTGGGTGGTAACAGGTGGTAATGGAGGGGAGGTTAGAAAAAGGCGGGCACGTTGCAACTGTTTTATAGGAGCAGCGACTGCATCTTTGTACGCAGTTTTACTGGTGCCAACTTCTTAGTTGACAGGGTTACTCAGAAGGCTGATAAATAATTTGCGACCGATGCTGCATCTTTGTACTCAGATGCTGGGATTTGCAAAGCCACAGGTAGGCGTCTCAATACATCTCCCAGTGGCTGCGATATTTGCATATTGTCGCATAGCAGCTGCGTACGAAGAAGCAGAAGCAGAGGCATTCGTTTACAACTCTGAATCCGCCCCTTGGTCAGCGGCTATCCCATGCTGAATTTATTACTGCCATCTTACTAAAAAACTCCCATCAGGTCAAAATGCTATACTTTTTACATATTGTACAGTTCTTTCATATTGTACAGTTCTTACATATTGTACAGTTCTTACATATTGCATAGTTTAGGGCACCTCACTGTAAGAAAGCTTAGGAGAACTTGAAATGTTCCAATCTCTCCCTGGCTCTGATGCAGGAGGGGATGCTGTGGCGCCCCTAGGCACGAGCCTAGGAATCCACCAATGCATATGCCACTGCTGATTCCCTCTTTACTGTAACAGTCGTTATTCTGGTTGCTAGACTAATGGCAATATTGTGCTGAAACAATGCTACATTTGAATAGATATTCCAAATATCACCCAAGTTGGCATATTTATTGGGGTGTGACAGATCACGACTAACCTCCCTGACACTCTTCCACCTACCCCTCCTTTAGCTGTTAACCACCAGCTACCCATCTTATGTTCTTTTTCTCCCATATATTCACCCGCATCTACATTTGCCCCAACCAATGCCTTCTCAGTGACAGAAAAATAGAATCTTGGTTTCCAAATGAACAAATTGTTTACAACTGTATTCATCATTAAATCTGGTTGGTTGTAAACGAAGTACACTGAGTGGTATTTAAACACCATTTAGTCATAGTGGTTGATTTAATTATGATCGCCTTGCGAGCCCGTGCAAGTAAGTGCCTTAAAGTAGCTCCATACTTGCTGATTTTTGTTCTCAGCTCCATAGGACTGTGTAAAAAAATCCACAAGTCCAGGACGAGATCGGGCCGCGAGGTGGGCGAGATTAGATGCTGTTTGTGGAGCTTCTATGTCGTTGAAATGGCAACATGCCCCCCTCTCATGGCTAACTGAATAGACCCCATAGAACATGCTATTTAAGTTAGTTATGAAGAGACATATACAGTACTACAGAGTATTAATACATTATTGATAGAGTATCAATTGTCTACTAAAATTTTATATATAAACATGTTAGAAATATAAAATCCATTTAGAATATAAAAATAAATCACACCCGTTTAGAGAAATATATTGCAAGTAAAGAAAACTAGGCATATACTGTAGGTGGGGATATGTATCAAGAGAGATAAAGTACTAACCATTCAGCTTCTAACTGCCATTTTACAGGTTGTGTTTGAAAAATGACAGTTAGAAGCTGATTGGTTGGTACTTTATCTCTCTACTTTATCTCTCTCCAAGGTTTGATACATCTCACCCATATTCAGTTATCCTACATATTGGTATATAGCCTATTCTTTGGACCAGTCTACAAAACACGATCCTGGCTGATGACTATCCCGTTCTCAAAACAAATAAACATTAAGAGATCTCGTTCTGGGCAGTGATATAGAATAAGTTAATTGTGTGAGTTAGTACACAAATTAAACTCTACAGTATTGTCATGGCAAACACTGTATTTAAAGTTTTTTAAACTCACTCAGGTTACTAATATATAAAGAAAATTCAATTCTGGTGAAATGTAAACAATATAGAACAGCACTTTGTTGCTTAACGGGAATTTAAGAGAAGTCCAGATGTTCAGTATATTTGAAGATTTATGGTCCTGCTTATCTCACCTTCCTCAACTAACAATTGCCAACTCATATAAATGGTAAGATCTGTTTACTGCCATTTATTGGTATGGCAGTTACTGCAAATTATGTTAGTCATGTATATGAGTTTGAATACATGAGTTTTAATATTGTGCTTAACTGTATTGGCCGGTAGTTTGTGCTACATAACACAACATTCTCTAACTTAGTTATACTAGAAAAAATCCATGGCTAAGAATGTATTATTAAAATAATATTGTCTACTTTACCCATATTTTTAGTACTGGCAATAATGCTTTGATTTCTAATTTCCAAACCAAATAAAATTAACCTTTAATAAAGTAAACATTTAAATAAAAATTTCCAGCAGAGGTCCTCTTTTTGGCTAACCAAAAGGCAGAAACACTGATAAAGATATTGTATACATTCAAACTGTAATAATATTAGTCATATGCCTTACACAAATCATAAAGTTGGTAATTATTATTTGACATCATTTATACAAAATGTTACACTTGTCAGAGGAGGTTTCTCTATCTTAATTTATTCATCTGTGTAGTCTGTTCCTGGCTGCTGACTTTTTCTTTCTTTTAAGTAAAGCTGGGTATACACTGACAGATATATTGGGCGATCACTTGATCGGCCAATATATCTGGTGCCCGTTGGCCAGTGTGTACCAGCGATATATTTGTGAACTACATCGTTCACAGATATATTGCGTCTGCTGTCCTGCAGAGCTGATGGCAGATATATCTGCAGATATATCTGTCCATCGGCAAGTGTGCACGGGCGATCAGCTGATCGCCCGTACACATGCAGCGGCAGACACGTGGAGGGGGTCGCTGTGCAACCCCACCAGTGGGACCCACGACTGCCTGAAATATGATGGTCGTTCAGTGTATATGAATGACCATCATCTACAGATATATCTGCAGATCACTCGATCTGCAGATATATCTTTGCAGTGTGTACCCAGCATAAGTGTGTTGAGATTGGTTACATGTAAGATAGTTAAGGGTTTAAGGACCAAACTTGAAAACAACTGCCCTACAATTTTGCTATGAAAGATCTGAGCTGAATGAAAATCAAATTTGTCTATTTGCTTTAGATATTTGATCTCTGAAAAGTTCAAATTGTTCTTTCAGCTTTGACCCTTTTTCTTGCTGCGGTAATTCCAGGGGGCAATACGTAGTTGAGATTCCTAGCTAAATGAAGAGAGCAATAAATTCATATGAAAACTAAATAATAGAAAATAGAAAAGTAAACTGTGCATAATATCTTAAACATACATAAGTCCCACATAGGATGGGTACGGGATGCTGGCACTGGGGATACTGGGGGTCAAAATCCTGTTGCCGGCATCTCGACAGGGTTAGAATACCGAAACCTGTTGGTAGGTATCCTAACTCTTCCCCTCTCCCTACCCTAACCCTATTTCCCTGGTGCTTGAACTTAACCCCCCCTAGTGCCTTAACGTAACCTCTCCCTAATCCTAACCCTCCCCCTTAGTGCCTAACCTTATCACTTCCAATGGTGCCTAATCTTAACCCCTAATGCTAACCCTCCCCCTAACCCCACTACTTACCTTCGGGATGCCAGTGGTCTGGATGCCGTCGCCATGATTCTGCCAGGCATCGGGCTTCCGGCAATGGTATTCTGAGGCTCTGGCATCCCCTGTGCTGGGATATTGAATGTATCTCATCCCACATATGTCCTGTCATTCAGAGACATACTGAAATTGAATGCTGTTTGTAAATCTAGGTACACACTATGCGATCCCTCGTACAATACATTGTGCTGTCATACACAGCAGTGTGCAGTGTGTACGGACAGCGCTATGTATCGTTCCATTGCGTCATCCTGTCAGCTGGGTACACGATCGTATAGTATGTACCAGGCTTTAATCACTCTCTGCAACCTGTTTCCTGCACATGTTTTGTGTGGTTCTATATATAGTAAATATTGTTTATTTGTCAAGAAGAGCAGAGTGGACTATTAGCCAGAATTTAGCCAAATTAGTACATTTATAAGTTACATCCTGTATTTTACCAAAATTAAATTTTGCAACTGCAGCTAATTTACTGTATAAATGTTATGTTAAAATTGTTTGTTTATATGGGTCACAAATTATATTTTATTCCACAGAGTAATATATGTGTGACAAAATACCGAAAAAAGTTTCATTTTCAAACACATTGTGGCTGAGTCAGAGTGAGCACTACACATTGTGCAAATTGATTTCACTCTACGCATTTCCAGAAAAGTGACTGCACACATACTGTATGCAGACATGCATGATTCCACCACTTAGTATAGGTGGGATTGGTGTAGTCTAACATAGGCCAGTACAATAAAGGTAATTGCAAACATATACGCCAGAGTAAGCAGAAATAATTGAGGATGGTTAGGGGCAGGTGTAAATACCCAATAATGATGTCAGCTCACAGCACTAGCATATCAATAGGGATTAGCTCTTTGCATGTGCTCCGCTGACTGGCATTTCTCCATAGCTCTGAAATACATTATGTTTTTGTATGCATGTTTCAGTTGACTGTTTTTAGTACTGTACATGAGATGGGGAGTAGTTTCTGCTCTGTTAGAGAGGTTTCAGCAATTCTATTAATGCCTAGTATTTAATAAAAATAAGTTGTTAGGGCTATGTGATGTTTGCATGGCATAAAGCAGGCTCATGTGCTACTGTTGCTGACCAGTGCGCATTATGTCACTTCATATATACTCACAATTGCGCACTTCTTTATGACCGCTGCTATATGGAGCGCTCTGCATTAGCCCCTTAATTTGCAAAAACTTCATCTTACATTTTATTATATTACCTATTTAGAGTTTCTTAGATCAGCTAAAACTGTTTTAAATCCCGAAATGTATCTCATAGTCAACCTCCTGACAGTTCTTCCATGGACTATCCATCCACACTGCATTCAGCTGGCTCTAAAATCTGAGGCAGATGGACACCTCACAAAAGACCCCTCACCTCTCCAAGCTGGTCTTTCAACATGCCTGATTAAATCCTAATACATAAGTTAGAATTGATACAGTGACTCTGGGGGGATTCAATTAGTGCAGAAGGCATGAAGAAAACAGCACAAAGAGATGTGGTAGTTAGAAAGTCATTTTCTTTTGATCATTATAGCATCTTACATGTGGAAGAAGAAAATTATAGGCTCATGTGTCTTTCCTTAATATCCTCTGGGGCCAGATTTGTCGTAACATTGAAGTTTGCTGTCAGATTTGACAAAATCGTGTGGAGTTGATGAATTTACAGCACTGTTTTAAAAGCTAAAGCCTTAGCTGTTAAAAAATCTAATACATACATTCCTACTTATCATTTCACATTTTATTAAAACTCTTCTGCTTGCAGCTGTACTAACCTAACCAAATCAGTGTACTTACCCTATTACACCAAATGCAAGGTGCAGGAATGTAAACACTATAAAACAAGCATATATGCAGAAATAAGAAGATATTCAGACACAGTTGTGTTCAATAGATGGCAGTGCTGGCTAAATTGATGCACAACAACAATAATGGTGTCATACAAAATTAGAGGTATTTTACCTAGAATATTTTACATAACTAATGAACCAAACAGAGCAAACAGAAAACAAGCTTGGTCAAAGTAAAAAGGAGAAGTAAAAAAAGTTGTCTATACAGGTATTTAACAATTTAACCCAGAGTGGGGCTTGTCTTCTGCATATACCTTAAAACTGTAGATGATGAGTCCCACTCATCATCTGCAGCAAAGTGCTCCCCACTTACTTACCTTCTCCCCACTGGCAGTAATCCCTGGTGGGAAGTCCTGGGGTTCAGCGGACCGGTCCTGGAGCAGTGTGCATCAACGCCACTTTTTAAAAAATAAATGATTGCCACTGATGGTGGGAGAGAAGTTAAGTCCCTCTATCTCCCTAACCCTGGCACCTAGAGAGATGAGGGCACCCTTGTATAAATGAAGGGGAGTCCCCACTTTCAAATCATGTGCACCCATAGAGATTATTGCGTGGTGATTAGTGTGATCACCAGGCAAATCTTCCTGCACTGAAGAAAAATCATGGAGTCCAGGGATAGGGAAAGATCTTTCCCCAACCTGGCATCTTCTTTTAAATGATGCGTCCCCTTAGTACTTATTGTCTGGTGATCATCGGACAATGTTAAGCTGCTCTACAGAAGGCATGCTTTCCAAATATATGGGGGGAAAGCAGTATGCCCTCTCATCCACATAATCATGCTGGCAACTTTGTGGGCACTGGGCACATATTTTTGAAAGAGGGGAGGCTGTTCTTTCAAATTATGTGGCCCACTAGTAGTTATTGTCTGATTTATTTATTTATTAACAGTTTCTTATATAGCGCAGCATATTCCGTTGCGCTTTACAATTGGAAACATTGATAGAACAAAACAGGGTAATAACTGACAGACATAGAGGTAAGAGGGCCCTGCTTGCAAGCTTACAATCTATAGGGAAATAGGCATTGATACACAAGGATAGGTGCAATATATATTGCAATTTGGTCTGGCCAGAATGCAGAGTTTCTTGGTGGGCTGCATGATCCAGTCACACAGGAATGTTGGCAAAATGTCAGGAGTATATGGAAGAATGACAATATGTGAGGTTATGTGTGGACTGTGAGAGGGGATGTAGTAAGACATGGAAGCTAGGAAGGTTATGTGGTCAGTTCTGGAATCTGATAAGCTTGTCTGAAGAGGTGAGTTTTCAGGGAACGCTTGAAGGATTGAAGAGTAGAGGTAAGTCTTATTGTGTGTGGTAAGGCATTCCATAGAGTGGGTGCAGCCCGAAGAAAGTCCTGTAACCGTAAATGGGAGCAAGTAATGCGTGGGGATGAGAGACGCAGATCTTGTGCTGAGCGGAGAGGTCGGGTTGGGAGATATTTTGAGATGAGTGAAGAGATGTATGTTGGTGTAATTCAGTTAATGGCCTTATGTGTAAGTAACAGTATTTTGTATTGAATACGGTAGAAAACCGGCAACCAATGGAGGGACTGACAGAGCGGGGCAGCAGACGATGAACGTTTGGCAAGGAAGATAAGCCTTGCAGCTGCATTCATAATGGATTGTAATGGCGATAGCCTGTTTTTGGGAAGACCAGTAAGGAGACTATTGCAATAGTCAATGCGGGAAATAATGAGTGCATGGATTAGAGTTTTTGCAGTGTCTTGTGTGAGATATGGTCGAATTTTGTATATGTTTTTTAGATGTATGTAACATGATTTTGAGACAGATTGAATGTGGGGAACAAAGGACAGTTCAGAATCAAGGATGACACCAAGGCAGCGAGCTTGTGGGGTGGGGTGGATTGTTGAGTTATCAACAGTGATAAAGAGATCAGATTGGTAACTGTTATTGGCCGGTGGAAATATAATTAATTCTGTTTTAGAAATATTAAGTTTCAGGTAGCGAGATGACATCCAAGATCACCTGTGATCACCAGACTTTACTACATGCCCTATCATCAGGGCTGGACTGTCCATTTGGAACTTCCGGCAAATACCAGAAGGGCCGATGGCCAGATGGGCCAGTCTGGTGTTAAACCCTGGCTGAGCAGCTCCGCCTTCTGGCACTCTGCATGGCCGGGATAATGACACACGGTGGTATTCCGCAAGGCCAGGCCCCTGTGACTTGCGGAAGTACCCTGTGAGATATAGTCACGCCCCTTTTGAGGCAAGGTCATGCCCCATTTGCCCCAGTCCATCCCTGCCTATCATGCCATGATTATAAATTGGGGGTCACTCACATATGAAAGATGGGAGTCCCCTCTTTCAAGTTATGTGGCCAACCTTAGCAGCTATTGCCTGATGAGCTACTGTAATCACTAGACAATATTGCCCAGTGCTACAGAAAAAATTGTTTTCTCTAGATGGGAAAAGAGCATATTGTGCCTTATCTCCCCGTACTGGCATGCACACATAAGGGGGCACCCTATATAGAAAGAAGGGAGTCTCCTTTTTCAAAAACATGCCCCCTGGCGATCACCAGACAACAGTTGAAACAAAAAGTGCATTAAAATTGAAGCAGCAAAAATTTGAAAAAATAAGCATTTTCAATTTTTTTTTTTTATAAAACATACTGTACAATTTTGGAAAGGTGGATTATTGGTGAAACAAGAACCACAAAGTATTTCATATTTGATTTTGTTCTCTTACTTGAAATTTCAATGAATAACAATTTTTGGGCCATTTGGGTTAATTTTTGTTTACGTGTTAGTATGAGAAAAAAGACTAATGGTATAAGTCTTCTGGAAAAAAAAGCAGGTACAGTTTTTGAAATGTGATGAGCGCTAAAGTCATAAAATGGCCTCAGCACAAGGGTAAGTAAACACAGAGCAGCAAAGGGGTGAAAATCTATATAACTATATATTGATGATCCACCACATTGAAATGAATGGGAGAGCTTTTAGAATAATACTGTGCTTAAAAGACAAATATGTCAACACATACAATGTTATACAGTAATATATGCAAGAAACTGATCATTCCATTTAGATATTAATGAATTATATCTATTATATTATCTTTGTATAAATTCATATTTGCCTGATCTTTGTCAGTATTTTTGTACATAAAATTGATCTTAATTGCAAATAACCCCCCCTAATACCTCTGGCAGTACTAGCAAATTTGCCCCTTATCTATGTGTGTGACCCTGAAATGAGCTGGATGCCTGATAATGAGCAGGTCAAAAATGTACATGTCATTATCTGTATATCTGGAAATTTGGTTAGTGGAGAATTACAGGCTTAGTGTCATTTGGCACATTGGTCCTAGTGTCAGGTGGCTAAATCTGTTCATGTTATCCATTGACTTATGTGACTTTGTATTTTAATCACCCCCAAGCCTCTGCACAATGTTGTCAAAATATTTTTAACCTTCATTAAAGGTCTATTTTACCAACAGTCTTGTTGGCAAGAAGAAGTACTGTAGGTCAAGGAATAGAGATGAGGAAATTATGTCAATGTTAATTCTGTATCTCAGCACCAAAGCCTTGGCATTGGTACCACACAGAGCAGGAGTTAAAACCCTTGGAATTCTTGCTGAGTACTGGATCTCAGATACCATATCCCATTGTCTGCAAGGCATCTTACAGCAGGGACTTACAGTACATTATTATAAGTATACATAAATCTGTGGATACTCTTTATCATATAATGATGTTGGTACATTTGCTTAACTGGTATAGAATAAAATGGGCACTCTACTGGGCTGTCATGTATCCATAAACTGTACATGCTTCTGGCTGATGACTGGAAAATGACAAGTTATATATCTGGTCGAATCACTGCTTTAATATTTTGGGAGTCAATACATATAAAAAAACACACCTTGGGTTACTGTATTTACGGCATCTAGTTAGATGGTCGACATTCAGATGGTCAACATGTTCTGAATGGACTTTAGGTTGTAAAGCAAACCAATATGTTGACATATGGCTTTTTGCATATTTTAGGGTTAGGTTTAGAATTAGTGTTAGGTTTAGGGTTAGGGTAAGGTTGAGGGTTAGGGTTAGACTCAGGTTTAGGGTTCACTAAAATTGTCAACATTATGAACATGTCAACATTATAACCATGTCAATCATTCTGAATGTTGACATATTGGTTTTCAACCTAAAGTCCATGTTGACATTATGACTGTCAACATTTACAACCTGTCGATATTGTGGAGTCGACCATTTTATACTACACCTGTAATCACATACCATGATTGGGCACTTAATTCAAATCCAAGCTCTATGGAACCAAGCAAAATCAGGAGGATAAATATATATTTTTCTACTTATATTGTGCCAAGTCTGAATTTACTTATATGAAGCCATTTTCTATACAATCAAGGCCTAAAACAGTGGTGGAGAGAACTTGCATCCTGGTTTACTACAATAACTACACTAAAACATAAAAAAAATACCGCCAACACACTGCAATAAGCCAATAAAAAGGCTCAGTTGACATACATTTGCAAATTTATGATAAGCCAGTTGCCACACCAAGCTGCTTCTGCTAAGAGTAGTCCTAACTCAATGAAAGACCCTATATGATGCTGTATATTTGGTTATACATTCACAGAGCCAGACCCAGGTCTGCTTGCACCCTGTGCAAAGTTTTTGGAATGCCACCCCAAATACAACAATGTACATAATGAATACTATTAAACTAATAAAATAAGACCCCAAAATGAAAAAAGCACATACACATTGCACCCCACAGGAAAAAAAAAGCACACACACATTGGCCCCCCCAGCAAAAACAAAAACAAAACACACACACACATTGGCCCCCCACAGCAAAAATAACAATAAAACACACAAACATTGGCCCCACACAGGAAAAAATTGCACACACACACATTGGCGCCCCACAGGAGAGAAAAACACACCTCGGCCCCCACAGGGAAAAAAACATGTTGGTTCCCCACAGGAATGAAAAAAAAACACACATTGACCCTCCTCAGAAATAAAAAGACATGTTGGTCCACCGAAGGACAAAAAACACACACATTGACCTCCCACAGAAAACAAAACACACACATTGTCCCAAGCCCCAGAAAAAAAAACACATTGGCTCCACAGAAGTCTTTGGGGTAAATTTACTAAAGTGAGAGTTTTAGAAGTGGACATGTTGCCCACAGCAACCAAACAGATTATACTTAACATTTAACTAGCACCTTCTAGAAGATAAAAGTTAGAATCTGATTGGTTGCTATGGGCAACATCTCCACTTTTAAAAACTCTCAGTTTAGTATATTTACCCCTTACATACATATTTTACTTACCTCATATGAGTTGGAGACACCTGCTGAGCTGCCTCACTTACAGATCAGATGGCATTGGTGGCAGACTTCTTAAGGCTGCATTTGCAGCTGCTTAAAACATCCCCTTGAAGAGGTGAATGTAGAGAAGGAATAGCAATTCCTTTAGCAGTTCAAGCAGTTGTCAGCAACTGGCTGGTTGTACTTTGCTGCTGTACGCCTCCTCTCCCTCCTCACCCTCAGTGCACAGTTCAGCTGCATGACCTCCATGACATCATGCAGCCACTGCTAAGATGGGTCATGACCTGGCTGGGCCACATCTGAGCCGGGCGATGACCTTAACATGACCCAGGCCAGAAGGTCAGCAGTCAAACTGCGCTCCCTATGGGGAGGCCCCCCATGCGGTTGCATGGTCACCGATGATGAAGTATTGAACACGCTGCCAGGCATACTTAAGTATCCAACTTGCAGCGGGGGAAACATGACACCAGAGCAATTCATCATTGCTCCGGTGAGGGGACAGTTGCTCCAAAAAGCAGTTGTCCCCGTGGTTAGTGTCGCAGCTACAGATGTACCTGAGGTCACGCATGCTCACAGCCACCGTGGAGGTAATGAGGAGGTGGTGGAGGGATCCGCTTGGATCCCTCTTCGCATCCCCGGAACTCCTTCTCGTAGGAAGGAGCAGGGATCCCAGAACAAGCTTTGTCTGAAGATGGCACTTTTTCTTGGCAGCAAACTCCAAACATTTTCAGTGTTTGGAGTTTACTGAATATCAGGTGGTCCTTTTCAGACCCCTGATGATGAATGGCCTGGCAACATATGCAAAACTAGCATTTCCACATGGTTACCGGGCCATTTATCGTATGATGAATAGACCCCATAGAATGATCATGTATATAGGTTATCGTAGTCACTTGTTCTAGGACTGCTTTGCTTTTCATGAATCTGTCCCCTCACCACCCCTCACCCTATATGCTAATGGAATTCTATTTATATAAGTGGAATGTAACAGATGATTCAGTGATTTCTAATTAAAAAAATGATTCATGTAGCTCTGGTGAAAGCAATATATAGGCTGTTATATGACAATCTTTATTTGATATTTATACTGCTCTGAGTCAATGTGAAATGATGTGTGGCAGACAGGTACGCTTTAAGAACTAGACCTTGCAATAGATTAGTAAACCAGATATTTGCCTAAATCTCATTAAAAGTCACTTCTCAAACCACTTTGCATTGAATAGAATCAAGCCCCAAGTGTTTAGTAGGAAACAAAGATCATGACTTTTTTTCTTTCATTTGAATTATGTAAATCCCATTTGGATTCTGGTATGTTCACATATATATATTTATTCCAATTGAAAAATGTTTCTTATTTGTAATCTCTTTATAATTTCTTATGTCTATATAATGTATACTTTAACTTAATACTATATGTTTGGTGGCTTCTTTCGGTTGGTTCAGTTCTATGAATCTCTCTACTTTCTTGTATTCTGTCATCTCTGTCTCGTTCTCTAGATATGCAAATCAGCGAGTAAGTATATCCTTTCAAATAATTATCATATATTATTCTCTACTCATCTCTGTAGAATTTCCTCATATGCATAATCGTATTTGACTTCCTTATGAATGTAAAAACCATCTTACCTTAGGCAAGTTAATCTTCATTGATTGAATATCAAATTCATTTGAATGTGCAAGCAAATTTTTTCTCTTTGGAACAGCATGGAAATGAAAAGGCTATCTTCACTATATTGTAACATGTAATTTTTTTGTCCAGTATTTTCATTAAAAAGTTTGTATACTTTTTTTTCAGTACTGTACAAGCAAATACTGCTAGTACCATATCGCACATCTATAAATAAATTAGGAATTTTAGGAGTTATCTCCTAAAGAAAACCAAAAAAGAATATCTGGATGCACAATATTGCAGATTTTGAATAAAATATTAAGATATTTATGAAAGCTGGTGCACATGTTACTACAAACAATTATTGAATCATATAGCAACTAATCAGATGCTATCATTTTTGTAATAAGGTTTACAAAATTAAAGTAAATGTCTTTTTTTTTGCTAGGGATTGCTAAACCGTTTACACAATTATATGACAAAAAGTTTGAATTAATGGCCCCCAAAAGTAAAATTACAGAGTGCAATCATTTATTTCCGTGTTCCAAGGGTGAAAATACCTGATTCTTGTAGTATTTTTTGTGCTGGATTTTAGATTTTAGATATGTTTGTGAAATTTCTCTATCAAGTAAGATTTTTGAGTGACATATATTTAAAACACATATACATTTACAGAAAATCTGATATAATTGACAAACCTGTAGTTTTAAAAGTTGCTTTATTTCATTGTCTGCTATACTTTGCCCCAGGAATGTCTCTCTTAAGAGTGTAGCAGCAGTCAGCCAGCAAATTGGGGCTCCACTTGCCTTAATACTTTTCAATATTATAAATATCTTAATGAAAACACTGTGCACTGCTCCCATGTTTACAGGACAAAAGTCCAAATCAGATTCCAATAAATGAACCTTTAATATTGCAACCCATTGCTTTGTAATGTTATCCATTATTTCACAGTAGTTTTCGGCCTTGTGATTCCCCAAAAAGCTTTTGCAGACAGTTTTGAAACTCTTTCGAACAGCTTTCTCAACTTAATTCAGCTCTACTTTCAGTCTTCTATCTCTTCACACTTCTTTAATCTGACAGTCTACAAAAATACCTTTCTTAATCTTGGCATCATTGAGCAAACTTATTCCTTACATATGTAGATCCTGTTTGCTTTTTATCCATCACTTTAACAAAGTTTTTTCATAAATCCAGACTTGATGCGCACAGGAGGAAGGTACAGTTTGTCAGAGTAAACAAGCAAACTGTTCACAACATTTTTCTTGCCTGGAACTAGTAATATACAGTACAGTCATGGCCAAAAGTTTTGATAATGGCACAAGTATTGGTTTTCGCAAAGAATGCTGCTTCAGTGTTTTTAGACCTTTTTGTCAAATGTTACTATGGTATACTGAAGTAAAATTACAAGCATTTCATAAGTGTCAAAGGCTTTTATTGACAATTACTGTACATTAAGTTTATGCAAAGAGTCAATATTTTGGTAACGAATAATGCCTTTTCCAGCATGATGGAGCACCTTGCCATAAGGCAAAAGTGATAACAAAGTGGCTCGGGGAACAAAAGATCAAAATTTTGGGTCCATGGCCAAGAAACTCCTCAGACCTTAATCCCATTGAGAACTTGTGGTCAATCCTCAAGGGTTGGGTGGACAAACAAAACCCCACAAATTCTGACAAACTCCAAGAATTGATTAGACAAGAATGGGCGGCCATCAGTCAGTATGTGGCCCAGAAGTTGATTGACAGCATGCCAGGGCGAATTGCAGAGGTGTTAAAAAAGAAGGGTCAAAACTGCAAATATTGACTCTCTGCATAAACTTAATGTGATTGTCAATAAAAGCCTTTGACACTTTTGAAATGCTTGTAATTTTACTTCTGTATAGTAACATAGTAACCATAGTAACATCTGACAAAAAGGTCTAAAATCAATGAAGCAGCAAACTTTGTGAAAACCAAAACTTGTGTAATTCTCAAAATTTTTGGCCATGGCTGTACATTTAAGCCAATTTTTTGGAACGTGGTTTTGTTTCTCCCTCCTTTCCCAACTGTTCCACTCACATAAAAAACAACAGTACTTGATGCAACTTAGCTACAACCCTAGCAAAATGGTAATGACATTTAGATCTCCAAAGGTATTCCACTTATATTTTTCTTATTGAACCTTTTCTAAAAGCAACTTCATGTTTGCAGCATGTGCAATAGGATCAGTGGAAAATTAATTCTGAAGAAGGATCGCTTATAAGATGACTTTCGAGGAGTCAATAAAAACATGCAATTGTCTACGTTGTGTTCATGACCAAGAGCCCACGAGACTAATTTAATATTATCTTATCCTGCCTGCATTATAAATTTTTCAATTTTGCTAATTCTGCTTCATATTAAACAAATTAATTATATATTTTTATTTTACCCCATGATTAATCTAAATTAGTAAAATAAATATAACTTACAAGAAAGCTAAGCCGATAGGAAAAAAGCTAATTGCTTATTTGGAGTCAGCATAAAAAAGTATACTTAGAATACCCATCAAAATTCTTGGGACAAAGTTGTTGTTGACCAGTGTAATTCATTGGTAAAGCCAAAAAATCATGGTAGTATTACATTCTTGCTAATATTTGCCAATCAGGACAATACCTACAATTTCACTTCTCTACAGTTTGGCCATAAGGAGCCGTGCTTAGCTGATTGGTCAATTTCATTTAAGCAGACAAAAAAATATTTTATCAAAGTCATATTAATACACGAATGCTGAAGATAAAAAAAAAACCTACAGTATGCTAAACATCAGTATGGTATTATTTCCTATTAAACCCCTTATTTATTTATTTGTGTTTAGTCAGGGGGATATTAAGAGAGGAAGGGGCCCAATGTGTATTCCCCAATTAGGGCCCACTCCTCTCTCCCCAGAGGCTGGCAGTGGACTGACTGCAGTAGTAGACTTTGGGCACTAGTGTGTGCCAAGAGTCTACTGCGCATGCGCAGGTCACTGGGAAAATGGCCACGGCAGCCATTTTGCAGGTGTTTTGTGCAGGGCTGCGACACCCGACATGGGACTTCGGAGAGATAAGTATTACAAAATATGGGTGCAGGGTGTGCGGTGTGGGCTCCCCCTGGACCCAGGGGCCTGTATACCCATTATAGATATGCCCTTGTGTTCCGTATGATTTATTTGTGTGCAGTATCATTTATTTGTGTGCAGTATGATGTATCTTTATATTACAGTAGAAGTAGATATAAGTTGTAAGTATAAATGGAAAGCAAATATAGAATAATTATTATTTTTAATGTAATGTATATTCTTATCAAGCAAACAATAACACAAATCAGACTATTATGGATGTTGATTTCAATAGCTAAATATTTCCATGTTGGAACAAACAGGGCATGACCAGCGTTTATATCACATTGACTCAATTTCCCATAGGGAAACTACAAGATTTATACTGATCACAAGATTTTAAAATCCCTTTGTTGCGGGAATAACCTGAGTGCATTGCTATGTAATGCAGAATCACAAACCCTCTTGTTGCCTTAAGGGATAATCTTTCAAGTTTAATTATCATTTATTAGGTAGTTTCTTGGATAGGGATTAGTATTAAGAAATGGACATTCATTTTCTGTTTTGAATCTTTAATGAGATACCTAAGAAGAAAATCAGTATAACATGTGAACATTTATAAATGACAAAATACAACAATTTAAAATGTATCTTTACATGTCATGTTTCTGAAGTTAATTGTATGTATTTCCTTATAATTCTTATATTTTACGGTTATATATTAGATGATAGAGTTTTATTGTTGGTGTGGGCAAAGAGCAAAGTCTAAAAAGAAATGTCATGTATTAATTATATGCACCTTAGCAAATTACTTTTATATACAAACTGCTTGAGCAGAGTTAGACTTAAGCATTTATGTGATACAGTACAAATACATGTATGAACAATTCTAAATAATACAATGTGTAAACAGTGAGTTTCATGTAATTACTTAGAAAGTGGGTTCTAATGTCATCACTCCAGTTTTCAAAATGAATTTTATTATATGTAATGGCATATTCCTATTAAATAATTAGTGATTTTAGAATTTTATAATCTGTGAAATCTCTCACATTTTTTTAGATTCACACATGATTACATGATGAAATATAAGGGGCTGATTCTGAGTCACATGCAAAGTGGCTGGAGCTGTGGGCAGCCAAGGAAGCCTGATTTACTGCCTTATGCTGATAATAGAACCCATAGTGCTAATGAGGGGGTTTGTCCACCAGCAAGCTAAGCCGTATTGCCCATTGACTTTACACCAGCTGCCGCAACTGTCATCCCTAATATCAGAACTTACACCAGCACCATGCTACTGTAGGTGCAAGAGATCCATAAGAAACAGGTTTCCCTCCCTGTACACATGACTCTGAATAGCATGGAACTTTAGATACACACCCATGATGCCCCCATGACACTCCCACAAGCCAGGGTGGTTCTGTATGCTCACATTGTTGCCACCCCAAAATGCCCAATTTTAAGGAAAGACAGATCCAACGAGTCCTGCCTGACTCAGAATAGGAGATACACAAAAAGGCATGAATTTACATTTGTGCATGCGCTGTATGCAAAAACTCCCCATTGCATCCATGCACATAGATCCATCTGACTCCACACTAATTGTTATTAAGCATGACTGGGATATATTAATTTTGGCGCTCAAATCTAAGTTGGGAAACAATGTACTCTATGTTAATTTGTAGAGAATAAGCTGAGTATTAGTAGTAATTTACCACTTGAGAAGCTGGTTACATACTTAAATGACTCAGAGGCCAATTGCCCAGCTGTCCAGCTGACTGACGGACGATTTGGTAAGTTATACACATCTTTCCAAATAGGCCTCTTTGATATGTATTACCAGACATTAAATTTGCTCCTCCACTTGTGATCTAAGAGTTGCCGGTTCCTGCGGCCAGTGTATGGGTGGTCAGCGTGTTGCCCGTACATACAGGCAGATGTACTGATATATCTGCAAGATATATAGGCATCTACTGTGCTGCAGGGCTGACCTGATATGTATGTGAACGATGTCGTTCACAGATTTCAGAGATTTGCTACACTATTAATAATAAAGAAGAGAGGGTTTAAATAATGATAAGCATTGACAAATGGTTTTGCTTACATGAATAAAAAAAATAACTAGAGAGCAATTAATCAGATGCCAATTAATATTTTGGTGGCTTATTAAAAATTGTGACTTAGTCTTTGGAGAAGACTTTTTTTTTTTCAGAAAATACCATTAGTTTCTGTATATCTCCTCACAGGACAAAGAAAATGTACCAGAATTTTTTTTTTTTATTGAAATTTTAAGAAAATTACACAGAGTACAAGTAAATGGACATAGTTTCTTTTCCTATACACAACCAATAAATACTTTGTGTATATTGTTTTGATATAAATCCATCTTTCCAAAATTCAAAAAGCAAGATTCAGATTTAGGTTTTCATAATAAAATCTGCACTGTTCTTTAAGGTTATGTCATCTAGGTATTAGAACTACCCATCACTTCTTAATACTTTATGTAGTATAATGCGTTATTATTTAGAGGGAGCCCCAGAGTGTGTAGATGCCATGATAAGGAAAGCCAGTCATGTTAACTGTCCTTCTCGTTCCCTTGGCTCTACTTGTATTACCATGGTGATATTGTGTTCAGCAGACAATAACCACTAAGGAGCCATATAATGAGGGTGCCACTCAGTTTATTGAAGCCAGGATTGAGGAGATCCTCTACCATTCTTATACTTTACAATGATTTCTGTAATGTAGGAGGTTATTGTCTGGGAAACACACTGATCACCAGAAAACAACTACTAAGCATTTTACAGTTTAAAAGGGTGGACTCTGCTCTTTAAAATATGGTTACCAGACTTTTGGACTCGGTGATCTGCTTATAAAGCTAAAAACCTTTTGTGATCTACTGAGCCTGAAAAAGGGGGTGTGGCATGCAAAAAAGGGGCATGGCATACAAAAAGATGGTGTGACCTCAAAAGGGGTCCTAACAAAATCACACGTAGTATCCCCAATTTAAATTATGCCACACAGTAGCACAATCTTATTCACCCTTCATTCACACTACACCACATAGTAGTGTCCCTTATTCATGTTACAACACACAGTGGTGCCCCTTATAAACAATGCCAACAGTAGTGCCCCTTATGTACATAATGCCTACAGTAGTAGTACCCCTTATACAGTGTCCACTGTAGTAGTAGTGCCCCTTATGCAGTGCCCCTTATGCAATGACCCCAGTAGTAGTGCCCCTTATGCAATGCTCCCAGTAGTAGTGCCCCTTATGCAGTGACCCCAGTAGTAGTGCCCCTTATGCAATGGCTACTGTAGTAGTGCCTCTTATGCAATGCCACCAGAAGTAGTGCCCCTTATGCAGTGCCCCAATAGTAGTGCCCCTTATGCAATGCCCCCAGTAGTAGTGCCCCTTTATGCAATGACTACTGTAGTAGTGCCCCTTATGCAGAGCCCACTGTAGTAGTGCCCATTATACAGTGCCCCAGTAGTGCCCCTTATGTGGTGCCCCCAGTAGTGCCCTGTATGCAGTGCCCATAGTGCCCCTTATGCAGTGCCCCAGTATTAGTGTCACTTACTCAGTGACCCCAGTAGCAGTGCCCCTTATGTAGTGCCCCCAGTTGTGTGCTCCTTATACAGTGCCCCCAATAGTAGTGTCCCTTACACATGCAGACACACACAACACCATACCTGAATCCCTGCTCCTGCCCCCGCCACTGTCCTACTGTGCCTCACGCTCAGCACTATGAGAAAAATATTATGAAGTATATACCTTCACCCTCTTTGAGAGCTGGAAGGCAGAGCCCTGGGTGCAGCAGTCAGTAAGGATCTGCTTGACTCTTATTGGCTGCTGCAACTGCTCCCAGACATCCACTGCAATTGGCCAGTCACATGTCCATGGTCAACCGGTCAATCACGATCGACACTTCAGCCACTCTGGCCTTAGAGTTTCTGTTTGCCAGAATGGTGGGGATGGAGTGATTTCAGTTCTCTATGCTTCATTCTCTGGCTCTTTTCAATAGTGTGTTATTTGAAGGGGGCAGAGCTTATTGTATAAAACCTTCTAAAGAGGACAAGTTGACCAAAACAATCAATCAGCTTCCAGCGATCATTTACCATGTACATTTTATAAAATGATAGGTAGAATCTGATTGATTTTGATGAGCAATTTCTCCACTTGTATTCTTTAGAAAGTTTGATACATCTCACCAATAATAATCACACTACCTGGCATGGTGTATCATCAGTTTAAATCCTGCAGTGCTTAGGACCAGTGTGACTGTATATTTGCAGTCACTCTCAGCTTTAGCACTGAATGAGTTAAAAATGGGTTTGATGCCTTACAAGGTATGATATCAACAGTTATTAAGAGTTAATCAAGCAGCTGTGGTGATTGATTCAGGTAATTACTGTAACAATAATGCTCTCTATGGAGTCAGAAACAATTTCTTTCTCCCTTTCAAAGTTAAATTGTCAGGTTTTTATCTAGATTTAATTTTCTTCAACTCTGGATCAACACAGTTAGAATTTATTAAATTCACTATGTTCCATATCTTGTTCATTGTCTATGAAAAACTTTGGATTACAGAGATGTACAGTCATTCTGCAACTTTGTGCTAACAACAGAAATTGGAGAAATATTATATGGTCCTTAGAACCCAAGATTGAATTTATACCAAGCACCAGAGTTGGACTGGCTCAAAGGTGTACAGGGGAAATCCCTGATGGGCCCCACTGCCTGAGGGCCCCACCTCTTCTTCTAATGTCAGGTGTCAGACAGTGCACTTGAATTATACATTGTTACTCTGTTACTGAGTCAGTTACCTGGTAGAGCAGGAACATGGATAAACAGATCATGCAGTGTAGTATCCATGTTGTCTCCAGGCTACGTCTTCTAAAATGGTTAGCCAAGCCTCTGTGGTGGCTGGCCACACCCCTCTAGAGGCTGGCCACACCCTTTAAGCATGGGCCCCTACTACTGCATTCCCCCGGTGAGCCCTTCATGGCTCAGTCCCACACTGCTAAGCACCATCCCGATTGGCCACCCCCTTATTAAGAAAACATTATGTAAGTTACACTACTCACTTCAAGTTGATTGTCATTATAATCAGCTTCAGGAAGTAAGTAAATAAATGTGATGCAGTTTGTTATTATTAGATATGTGTTTTTAACAATTATCTATTGCATTAATGGCTGGACTTTGTTTTTATCCTGCCATGGCCATAGTGACTGGATAAGTGTATTTCATAATTTGCTGTGTGTCAGGTTTAACCAGGAATAACATTATGATGTATTTTAACCCTACCTAAACAAATTTTATTCTGAGCTCCCGAGAAACATTTAATATTAAGAAACAATTACAGTTAAAAATCTGTTCAATTGCCCTGCAAATTTACAGGAGGGAGTAGTCCTTTTAGATAATGTTGCTTACTTTAAAGAATTCTAGTGAAGTGGACTCATATACAAAATTAGATAAAAACTAGACTGGTGATTATCTGAAGGCCTTATCACATCTTGTTATAAACACACTGAATAAAAAGTATTTTGGACAATAAAGAATTTAGCTACCTGATGACTAGTGGTCCCAAAATAACAATTCTATTGTAATTACCAAAGATCAACAAAGATATTATATTAATCCATTCAGCACACCTAGAATAGTGGTAATTAATTTCTTGACTAGTAAGCATCCAGAATATGTAAATCCTATTTTTCATTCTTATGAATATAATCTAAATTTGTATACCAGATACAACCTAGATATTTTGGGCACATTAAATAGCTTCAAGTGGCAACTATTCTACAAGTGTTTACTATTTACTTTTTCTAACAACATACTTGTATCAGCTATACCAGTGAAAATTAAGATAGTGATTACTACTAATAAGTTAAGAATAAGATCTATAGAGTATAAATGTAATTTATTTTGGAAAGTTTGAAACATAATTTTTTTATATTAGCTACATTTGTTATTGGCATGACATGGCATTAGGATGTCATTTTGCATATAATAACACTAACTTCTTCCTTGACCATTGCTAGGATAAATACACTGTCTGATAATTGCCCATATAGAGGGCAACTTACAATGTTGCATCATTATATTGATTATGTTTTATTAGTCTAGAAGAAGAATATTTCCTTTGAAAAATGTTTTTAATATATTTAGAGCAAAGAGGTTATTCTCATTTTAAATACCAATTACACACTAACACTATAGACTTTCAAGATTTAGTCATCATACACAATAAGATATTTAATGGATTCTGAAAAAATATTAGAGAATACTAAAAAATAACAGTTTTGCAACATTTTTAAAGAATATTTTGCATGTGTTCTATAAAAAAAGTGACTAGACTTTACATATTAGGTCCTAGATTGCTGGATTATAAAACAACTCCTATATTTCATTTACTTGGCTACATGTTAAACTTAATGATGTTTACTAATGTAAACATTTTTTATTTATTAATTTAAAAGACCATAACAAGGAGTTTAAATCTAATATAACCAATAGAACTTAAGCAATGGATATACTAATTGCAATTATATTTGGGAGATACATTTATAGCATGTGGGTCACTTTAAATAAGAACTAGGATAAAATACATGTTAAAAATAGTAAGCTACTATAGCAGTGGTTCCCAAACTGTGTGCCATGGCACCCTGGGGTGCCTCGGGACACTTGCAGGGGTGCCTCAGGTTGGTGGTCCAGCACCAAATCAAAATATTTATGGTCAATGTAATGGAAATATGTGGACAAACAGAAGCACAAACCTGTCCACCACCACGTAACTGAACCTAAGAGTGACAAGTAAGCACAATTTACTTCACTTTATTACTTTACATTTTCTTTTGAATTTCTCAATAACATACTTTTGACCTAGGTGTGCCTTGAAAACAATGCTGAGACTCTAGGGAGCCGTGATTCACAAAAGTTTGGGGACCACTGTACTATAGTACACAAGTTGCATACAAAACACTTCAATGAGGCACATTCCTTTCAAAACAATGGACTTAAAGTTTGGTGGATGGAGAAAACTTGTTAGATGTTAGGGGTGATAGAAAATGCTTTTTAAAAAACACATTACTTTATAGATTTTAAGAACATCTGAGACAACATATCTAAACATACAGTAGTGGTAGAAGAATTATAGCAAATGTTGTAAGCATTATTGCTATGTAACACTTTTTGCTATTTAACTTTTGGATTGTGTATTAAGAATATATCAAAATACTGGGTTACAAGATTTATGACAGAGGTTGAATGTCTTAAATATTGCTAACTGTATCTGTGTACTACAGTTATTACTATCTGTAGCTATATATAAAACACTTGCAACGATTTGGATTTGTTGTACTTAAGTGTGCAATATTTGGAGTATATTTTAGCAAGATAACAAGATATTAGATCACAACTCACTTGTGACTATTTGGGGACTTTCAGTGACATCACATCTGCACATAGTGGGTCACCGAATTCCATTCAGCTGTTTTTTATTTGCTTTGATCATCTGACCTATCTTGGTTGTTTTAAATTGTATTATTTAATAGTAAACTGTATTGCATTATACATGTCTGTTCCTCATTTTAGCTCAAATTGTTGGAGAATGTAAACTGAAAAGTAATGTAATGCTGGGATCCATGGCTTGTAATGGTTCATGGCTTGTAATGTTCACTAGGAAGCAGAATTTTTTTTCACTTTGTTCAAGCTACTGATTGTATTGTTTAGTCCAATTCCTTCAGCTCCTAGTAAATTGATTATAAGAACTGTTTTTTTTTATTTAATGGATAATATATATGGGAAAATGACAGGCCTTGAATATGCATTCTGGTTGCCCAACTCTGACTGCCCCTGTTGCTGCCACCTCCTGCCCTCTTGCTTCTTAACTATTGTGGAATTGAGGCGAGTGTTGTATCTTCTGGTGAGTGTGGCACTGGGCTGTAAAATCATAGCTAGCCTAACACCCCCAACCTATTAAAAACCTGGAGGAGCAGCATCTGCAGTTTCATAATAAGTTGCTGGTTATTCCACCGTTATGTTAACATCTGACATTCAGTGCAGGGGTGCTGTGGTATAAATGAAGACACTGACTTAGTGAAATTATGTCACTCAAGTGTCTTAGGCATCACCTATACCCTAGGACCCTGGGCAACCACCAAGGTTTGATGCTAGAAATTGAGTAAAGCTAAGTAGAACATCTGCCATTTTCAGTATTCCACTGTTTATATTCATGCAATTAGCTCAGTTTCTTTATTTTCTTTCAACATTTAGTGACCTAGTATAATGTGTTTATAGATACCAAATAGGTGCACTTTACCCAAGACTTGCCACACATATATTGTGAGTAAAAAAGTAACTTGATTTTCATCCTATTGAAAATTGTGCTTCTAAAGGGTCCTCAATTGTGAGTAGTAAGAGATAAAGATCTAGGTGTAAATTTACTATGCAATGCTTTTCACTGTGGTTTTGGCAGCTGGAATTAAAATATTATATTACTAAAAAGATAATTTTAAATTCCCACCCACAACTCGCTTCTTCATATGTCTGTTAACTTTAGAGAGTTGACCTACAGTACCCTTATTCCAATGATCTGTACTACACAGTCTGTGATGTTATGTTAATAGTTGGTACCTATGCTATGGTCTGCCATTGTGTATTGTATTATGCTCTGATGCGCTTTTACTATAAAACTTATATGCTGTATGGTGCTGTGGACACATTGTAGCAGTATAAATAAAAGTAATAATAATTGTATTCCAATAAAGGTGATCACATCTTCAGTATTATAGTGTTTGTAGCAGAACAATTGCTGGATTGCATGTTTATGTAGTATCCATATAAAGAACAGGTACATACAGTGAACAATGTACAATAATAGCAATACAATAATAGCAATTACACTTAGCAAAGACCAGTGTACTGGTGACCAGCCAGGCAGGCATAACATGGAAGAGAAACATTTGAAAAGTACATACTATAAATGTACAGTACATGGATCTCAGCAATGAAGTTAAAATCCACAACAACATAAACAAAAGTAATTTGGCTACGATATTATTTGTACTTACAAATGCAACTCAAAAATAATGTGAGGAATTTGGCATTACAAGTGATAGCATACTTAAAAACAAACAATACACAAAAAATTAAGTATAGATTATGGTTGATTGAAAACTAGCAATGGAAGGAAACTAGAAACTGAAGAAATATATGTAAGGAAGGAGTTTGTGTACACCACTTTATGTAATATCTCAGGACAAAGGGGTGGGAAGAGGTGATAGAGAATAGTAGACTATCTAGGAAGAGGTCAGAAAACAGGTAGCTTAAGGGCTAATAACACACAGACTCTTAGGGTGAAATTTCATCCTCAGCATAATATGAAACAGTATTTATTTTCCCAGAAATATGCACATTAATATATTCTAGCATTACCAGGCAGCTGCAAAATATTGAGTATACTGTATCATACCCAGTACTAATATTACAGTATAAATGTGCTCATTAATGAATATACCTATTAGTAGTAATTACTGTAACTCAGGAACTAGTCATTAATATGGCGTCCATTAATATGCTAGGGCGTCAGTTTGTAGTAAAATGTTTATAAATGTACCCAGTTTAAGTAAAGTGACAATTAATGTGACCAGAGCAGTAAAGGATTCTTAATAAACACAGATACTAGCTCTAAACTCATGTTATTGCTGCTGTTGACTTCTATTGTATCCTACCTGCCGTCTCTTCCTCCTGCCCCAGCCTCCAAACCTTCATCTTCACTGCCCCTGGTGTCTCAGCAAGTTTAATACCCTTTAACGTCTCCTCCTGTGTCCTGGGGACCATCACTCCTGCTTTAATAAAGTAAAATGGATACAGCGCAAAAGCACTTTAGACAAGTTGCCTGCCTTGATTTGTGTCAGTCACCTAGATTTTTGGGAAGGCATTGGCCATACACATTGAGATGGCTGTACTTATAGATTAGAAGCAGTTTGCAAAAGCAGAAATTTGAAGTTTAGCGGTGTAAAAGCATTAATAGAAAATTACAGATTATCCAGGCCATTGAAACACATTTTGCACTGGTGTGCAAAAATCAAAGTGGTGTTGCTAAACTAAAATTTTAATTTATAGAGCAAGATCACTGAAATGTAATACAATGGTGGTGAGGGAGCATTTTCAGGGGTATTAACTACAGAGGGGAACACAGTGTTTCTACTTCACAACTGGACATGGATCTTGTACCCGATCAGAGCTGGGGTACATTGTGTCTATCAAAGAAACAGAATTTGCAAGAAGGCAAACACTGAAAAAAGACAAATAAGTCTTTATGGGGCACTCTTGAAACAAATGTCAGTATTGGAAATATTTAAAATATACTTTTATTAATAGCCTTAGCTAAAATAAAGTCTAATTCACAACAAACTTAATTAAAGACAAACATATACAGTAAATGTGTGACACGCAAATGCACAAAATAAACAAATCATAATCAGGATCGTATGATCTGTGGTAGCATGAACATGAGGTTGGTATATCCTGTGAATAGGTAAATCGTAATTACGATCGTATGCTCAGTAATAGTATATATACAAAGTTAATATATCCTATTAAATTACATAGCTCATAGTACTATGTCTACCTCTAGGTAAATGTGAGTATCAGTAACACAATTTGTATTATTATGTACTGATAATTAGATCAATATAAATAGGCGAAAATATACTGATTTATAGGATCCTAATAAGTTACCCACGAGATAAATTTCTGTAAGGTACAAGTAAAAATATGTCACACACAATAAATAGAAGGATGATCAATAAGTCAATAAATTGTACAATAGAAATCAAAATTACTTGTTTACCATGATCACATCTATTAGCATAACAGAAAAACTGTTAATCATGCAGCATATCCTAAGATCTAAAATTCCATAATCAATAAGTACATCTGATTTATTTTGGTCCGATGAAAATTCCAGTGGTAAGGGAAGGTAACCAGTTTATAAGTAGGTATAAAATATCATACAATTGTCAGATCATAATTAGTGCAGTATGTATCCACGATCTCAAAATAATAAAGGCATAACATTACACTTAATAATGCACATAATCCTGAACCCAATGAAATCCCAGGTTATATCCTAGCATTGTCAATAATTCATAGAGACACCAAACTTATATAATACCAATATTAGTTGAACAATCAATTTTATAATCTGCACGAGGAAAAATAATCCCTTGATGGGCCAGTGCAAAAAATAAATTATAATATAATAACGTTATATGTGTGGTCTACAAGTGAATATTAATGCACTGTTATAATTAATTCAGAGTGATCACATTAGATGAAGGTCCAGTATCACATGGAAATTATACTGGTGTATGTGCCAAGGGATATGACTGATGTATAGGGTCAGGGATGAAAAAAGTAAGATCTGTGGTACTGGGAACGCATACCCACTTCTGCTTTCCCTGGTCTGGTTCTGACAAGAGATGAGAGAGTGGGACAGCGTGACACACAGATGAAGTAAAAGTTATGCACTTCTGCTGTTTGAGGAAAAGTTGTGTCTCTCCCCTGTTACCATGGGCATTGCAGGGGGAGTCACACGCAGGGAACTCAAATGAGAGAGTGCTTTGAAAGGATAGTGAAGTACCTGATTAGGAAAGGAGGAAGGACCACGGCTGCAAGTGCTGTGTGTGAGGACCCTGGTGCTGTACACTGTTCAGACGTGCATTTCGCCGGTATGGCTTGGTCACCTGATCGCGTTGGTGACCATGCCATACCGGCGAAACGCGCGTCTGAACAGTTTACAGCACCAGGGTCCTCACACACAGCACTTGCAGCCGTGGTCCTTCCTCCTTTCCTAATCAGGTACTTCACTATCCTTTCAAAGCACTCTCTAATTTGAGTTCCCTGCATGTGACTCCCCCTGCAATGCCCATGGTAACAGGGGAGAGACACAGCTTTTCCTCAAACAGCAGAAGTGCATAACTTTTACTTCATCTGTGTGTCATGCTGTCCCACTCTCTCATCTCTTGTCAGAACCAGACCAGGGAAAGCAGAAGTGGGTATGCGTTCCCAGTACCACAGATCTTACTTTTTTCATCCCTGACCCTATACATCAGTCATATCCCTTGGCACATACACCAGTATAATTTCCATGTGATACTGGACCTTCATCTAATGTGATCACTCTGAATTAATTATAACAGTGCATTAATAATTACTTGTAGACCATACATATAACGTTATTATATTATAATTAATTTTTTGCACTGGCCCATCAAGGGATTATTTTTCCTCGTGCAGATTATAAAATTGATTGTTCAACTAATATTGGTATTATATAAGGTTGGTGTCTCTATGAATTATTGACAATGCTAGGATATAACCTGGGATTTCATTGGGTTCAGGATTATGTGCATTATTAAGTGTAATGTTATGCCTTTATTATTTTGAGATCGTGGATACATACTGCACTAATTATGATCTCACTATTGTATGATATTTTATACCTACTTATAAACTGGTCACCTTCCCTTACCACTGGAATTTTCATCGGACCAAAATAAATCAGATGTACTTATTGATTATGGAATTTTAGATCTTAGGATATGCTGCATGATTAACAGCTTGTCTGTTATGCTAATAGATGTGATCATGGTAAACAAGTAATTTTGATTTCTATTGTACAATTTATTGACTTATTGATCATCCTTCTATTTATTGTGTGTGACATATTTTTACTTGTACCTTACAGAAATTTATCTCATGGGTAACTTATTAGGACCCTATAAATCAGTATATTTTCGCCTATTTATATTGATCTAATTATCAGTACATAATAATACAAATTGTGTTACTGATACTCACATTTACCTAGAGGTAGACATAGTACTATGAGCTATGTAATTTAATAGGATATATTAACTTTGTATATATACTATTACTGAGCATACGATCGTAATTACGATTTACCTATTCACAGGATATACCAACCTCATGTTCATGCTACCACAGATCATTCGACCCTGATTATGATTTGTTTATTTTGTGCATTTGCGTGTCACACATTTACTGTATACGTTTGTCTTTAATTAAGTTTGTTGTGAATTAGACTTTATTTTAGCTAAGGCAATTAATTAAAGTATATTTTAAATATTTCCAATACTGACATTTGTTTCAAGAGTGCCCCATAAAGACTTATTTGTCTTTTTTCAGTCTTTGCCTTCTTGCAAATTCTGTTTCTTTGATATATGTGTATAGCACAAATTGTTTTGGGTGCACCACCAATAATAAGTCATCCAGAGTAAAAATCTTTTTTAATAAATATCATTTGTTTAAACTTTGGTGATAGACTTAAATTTGGTTCTATAATTGAGATACAATAAATATCTATTTTGTGTTACACCAGTGCGGACTCTATTCCCCTTTTTTGTACATCGTGTCTATTCATATACTTTTCATGGGACCATTTGAGCTCCTCCATACTAAACTTAAATGGAAAAGCTAATTTCCTGGTGCACCACGGGATAATTTCTAACACTGTAAATAGTTTATTGTAATAAAGACAGTCCCATGTTTCCACACTCTGTTGATTATTATGAGCCATATTAAATGGTAAAATACATTTATTTTAATAGAAAATTTGATTGAAAGACTTGGTACTTGTATAAGAGGATGGACTGTAATGTGAAGTTTACACTTTTGTTCAGTGCACCTCTGAAGGTTTTTCTACCTCTTAACACATTGACACAGTGTGTACTGTAAGGTGCTCTGGGTTCTCCATCGTGTCACATTGGTGCACAAAGGGGTCTTCTTGTACACATCTGGTGTGTTCCATAAATGATCTCCAGATTACGACTCTCGCACAAATTTGTGGTGAGTCAGTGGGAGTAAGAATTGTTAACGATATCTTGCATACACACTGGATGATATTAAGCGTGATGAACGATAGCTATATCATTATCATACATATCGTCCAATATATCGCCCAGTGTGTATACGGCTAAAGTTGGCCCCAAAATTGACTATATTATACAGCATTTCACAACTACCTTATGTAGACACCTTCACCAATCATATATTTGATAGTTTTCATGTCCTGTTACTGATTGTTGACACATATTAATATGGAACAAGTGAGGGGTCTAAAGTGTTTAATTCAATTGCCAGATATATCTTTATTTAACTTTGAACTTAATGCTTGCTGGAATGTAATTTCAAATGACCAACGCTGCTTTCTTCTCAAAGCTGTCATTTGGTGCAGAACTAGTCACACACATAACACACAAACACAAATATACAATGCTGACTTTAATGACTGTTACCTTACATAAAATAGGAGATTGCAACAATTTTGCTCCAAAATGCAAGAAAATTAAAAACCTTCACATTCAATAACATTATTTGAAAAATGCATTGGACAAAAAAAAATCTTTTATTCATAAGTAGACATGTTAAACATGTTAAAAGGGGTTAAGACTATGCAAGCTAACAAAAAGACTTGGCACAAATCAGTAGGCAAAAAATTCATTAATTCCTAAGCAACCTTGTCATGTCCTTTGGGTTTTAATGTTTCTGTGGCCTCAGCTGGAGCGCATAAAATGGGAGGGCTTCCTGAACAAAAGAAAAGGACAAGCAGTAACATTACAGCAGTTTACAAAATTACATGTGACATGTATAAAACAATAGTCTAACATTTCACATGTAACTTCAGTTTACACTTTATGCTGCTCAGGTCATATAAACTTACAGCAAATGCATGCAAAATAGCTGATATTACTGGTGCTACACCAGAAGTGCATTGAGGCAGATATGTATTTATTTCACAATTACCTTTCCTCCGAATGTGTCAATTAATAATGTGAAACTTACAACTGTTTATTCAATAGGAACAGAATTAATAATTTTTAACTTTATTTGTGAAAATGTTTTCCATTTTCAGTGGTCATCTTTAAGCATTACCTCTAAGTAGTGGAAATCTTAAAAAGGATGATTGAATTTAATGTGAATCTGTGGCTTTTCAGCTTAATGTGGCTATGCCATTTTACATGGGTATTATATTTACTATTACTACAAAATGAAGGTGAAATATTATTCAATTTGGCAACAAATTCAAGGGAAGTTCACAGTTTGTTAAGGAGTATATCAAATCCTATAGTTTGCTCATTTATTTTATGATTTCAACTAAAAATCTACTTTTAACCCGAAACACCTCTCAGCTAAGTTATTCCATCTAATGATCTATTAAATAAAATGGTGAAATAACATATGCACTATAACACATTTTACCCTTCAAATTGTCAGATTTATGACCTAGTGGCTTAGAGAGTTAAAATATAAATTGACAATTTGCGGCATGTTTGAAAGGCGAAACTCGTTAGATATTTGGCTCAAAATGGCTCTGACAGTCAATATTTAATAATAATTTTATTTAATAATTCTGTAAAGGCTATCTGTCTTCAAAATGTATAGGCAATGTGAGCAGGGGCACACCCCAATGGCTCCAACTGCTAGGGAGATGGGATAGACCTAGCCTAGGGAGAGGACCCACCTGGCTGGCTGAATTTGGGTAAGTATGGGAGCAAGAAGGAGCATGTGTGGGGGAGGAGGGACCTAGCAGGGGGGGCAAGGTGGGACAGAGCAGCAGAGAAGGGGGCAGAGGAGCAGATAGAAAGGGAGTGGGGCCAGGCAGAGCAGGGATAAGCCGGAGCTGAGGGCAGACTGAGGTAAGCTGGCAGGTGCCATTCTCTTTACTAGTAATATAATAATGACATCTTTATTACATAAACAATATAATTAATAAATATTAAGGGGACAATGTTATTTGTAACTGAACAAGGCATTAATACAATGTTGGACATAAGATGTATGGCCTGTGGATGCCATGAAGTCTTATTAAAAATATCTTCCAGGTACCCTGCAAACCTGCTACCCGTTTGCCATAAGCATATACAAAATAATAACAGTACCCCTAATAAAGCTTAAACACACAATCCAGGCATGTGCACATGTGTATGGGTCATCGCAGTGACAGGCAGAGTAATAACAACTGGAAGAACTGAAGATGGGCCCTTGGAACAGTAAGTAATGATGTCTAAAAAAAAGAGAAATAGTGGGGGGTGGGCAAGAAACAGGGGTGAAGGAGAGAAACAAAGATACAAGAGAGTTAGGGTTATATTTACTAAAATATTGGTTTAGAGAAGTGGAGTGCTGCCCATAGCAACTAATCAGATTCTAGCTATTATCTTTAAGAAGGTGCTAGATAAATGATAAGTAGAATCTGGTTGGTTGCTATGGGCAACATTTCCACTTCTAAAAACCAGCACTTTAGTAAATATACCCCTGGGAATGGGAAAAGAGCAATACAGAGGATGGATGTAGAGACAGGGGAGGTAAGAGAGAGGCATAGTAGTGGGAGAGAAAGAAAATTAGAAAAAAGGGTAAGAAATAGGGGGAAGAGTGCCAGAAGGAGAAAGAGAAATAGACAGAGGAGAGAGATGGGTAAGAGATAAATGGAGTAAGGGTGAGGGAGAAGAAGATAACAAAAGGGGAGTACTGAATAGAAAGAGTAAGAATGAAAGAGACAGGAGGAAAGAGAGAGTTCTAAATATTACAATAAATTGACTATTATTTAAAATTTCTGCTTGGTAGCTGTATAAAATTAGACAACTACCAGTAATTCTTGTTATTTCTATAATTGCTGTGTTTTATAAATGTCATTTATGGTGCTGGCATATATATTTCTAACTTCAGCTCTGTCTACATTCTCTCCAGCCCTCTGCACTCCTCCTTTGATCACCTCACCTCCTCACTTCCCTGGTCAGTTATTCTCACCTCCCATCCCCTGGGATGCACTTTCATCACGTTAAAAGAAATTATACTGATGCAAATCCAACATTAAAGTTCTCATTAAGATCTAATGAATACACACATACTTTGCCTTCCTTTTTAATAGATGAAATACTGTAGACTAGGGGTATGCACCGGCCACTGTTATGTGTTTTGGTTTTGGATCTGGATCTTTCTTTGTGTTTTGGATCTGGATTGGTTTTGCCAAAACAACCCTTCAGTGTTTTGGGTTCTGGGTTTTGTGTTTTGGATCTGTATTTTTTTGAAAAAAAGCATAAAAACAGCTAAAATCACAGAATTTAATATGCTATAACCTCAATAACCTTAATTTCCACTAATTTTCAGTCTATTCTGAACACCTCACAATAGTGTTTTTATGTCCAAAAGGTTGCACCGAGGTAGCTGGATGACTATGCTAAGCGATACGAGTGGGCGGCACAAACACGTGGCCCATCTAGTAGTGTCACTGCAGTGGCAGACAGGATGGCAGTTTGAAAAACTAGGCCCCAAACAGTACATAGTGCAAAGAAAAAAAAGAGGTGCAAGATGGAATTGTCCTTGGGCCCTCCCACCCACCCTTATGTTGTATAAACAGGACATGCACACTTTATCAAACCAATCATTTCAGCGCCAGGGTCTGCCACATGACTGTGGCTGAAATGATTGGTTCGTTTGGGCCCCCACAAAACAAGCTGGCAATTAATCTGTCCCTGCACAAACTGGCTCTACGGAGGCAAGATGTCATCCTCATCCTCCTCATTCACCGATTCCTCACCCTCTTCAGTGTTGTGTACATCCTCATCCTCACAGAGTATTAATTAGTCCCCACTGGAATCCACCACCACAGGTCCCTCTGTACGTTCTGGAGGCTGGTCTCCCTGGAAGAGTTGATAATTCATTTTTATGAACATCATCTTCTCCACATTTTGTGGAAGCAGCCTCCTACGCCTTTCGCTGACAAGGTTCCCGGCTGCACTAAACACTCTTTCGGAGTACACACTGGAGAGGGGGCAACTCAGGTAAAATAGAGCTAATTTGTACAGGGGCCTCCAAATTGCCTCTTTTTCCTGCCAGTACAGGTACAGACTGTCTGACATGCCTATTTGGATGCTGTCACCGATGTAATTCTCCACCATTCTGTCAATGGTGACAGTATCATATGCAGTGACAGTAGACATGTCAGAAATTGTTGCCAGGTCCTTCAGTCCAGACCAGATGTCCAAACTAGAACCTTGCTGCCCTGCATCACTGCCAGCGGGTTGCTTAGGATACCTAAGTTTTTTCCTGGCAGCCTCAGTTGCGAGAGAAAATTAAGAAGGAGCTGTTGACATATCACGTTCCACTTCAGCTGACAGTGTTTTCACCAGCAGGTCTTTGCACCTCTGCAGGCTTGTGTCAGCCAGAAAGAGAGACACCACCTAGGCTTTAAACCTAGGATCGAGCACGGTGGCCAAAATGTAGTGGCCTGATTTCAACAGATTGACCACCCTGGAATCTTGGCAAAGCGAATAAAGGGCTTCATCCACAAGTCCCACATGCCGAGCGGAATCGCTCCATCTTAGCTCCTCCTTCACTTTCTCCAGTTGCTTCTGCAAAAGCCTGATGAGGGGAGTGACCTGACTCGCTGGCAGTGTCTGAACTGACTTGACGTGTGGCAAGTTTGAAGGGCTGGAGAACCTTGCACAACACGGAAATCATTCTCCACTGTGCTTGAGTCAGGTGCATACCCCCTCCTTTGCCTATGTCATAGGTGGATGTATAGGCTTGAATGGCCTTTTGCTGCTCCTCCATCCTCTGAAGCATATAGAGGGTTGAGTTCCACCGCGTCACAACCTCTTGCTTCAGGTGATGGCGGGGCAGGTTCAAGAGTGTTTGCTAGCACTCCAGTCTTCAGCATGCAGTCGCTGAATGGCGAAAGTAGCCAGAAATTTTTCAGGCCACCCAAAGCATCTCCTGCACGCCCCTGTCGCTTTTCAGAAAATTCTGCACCACCAAGTTTATTGTGTGAGCAAAACATGGGACGTGCTGGAATTTGCCCAGATGTAATGCCCGCACAATATTGGTGGCGTTGTCAGATACCACAAATCCCCAGGAGAGTCTAAGTGGGGTAAGCCACTGGGCGATGATTTCCCTCTGTTTCTCTAAGATGTTGTCGGCGGTGTGCCTCTTACTGAAACCGGTGATACACAGCGTAGCCTGCCTTGGAACAAGCTGGCATTTCTGAGATGCTGCTACTGGTGACGCTGCTGTTGTTGCTGCTTAAGGTGATACATCTACCCAGTGGGCTGTCACAGTCATATAGTCGTTAGTCTGCCCTGTTCCACTTGTCCACATGTCCGTGGTTAAGTGGACTTTGGGTACAACCGCATTTTTCAGGACACTGAGTACACTTTTTCTGACAACCAGGGACACACTACCTCCATCAATTGTCTAAATCCCACTGCACTAATGGCGGATACCGGATGCACGTCTAACACCAACATAATATTCAAGGCCTCAGTTATACGTTTTGCTTCAGGATGACTGCTGTCGTACTTCATCCTCCTCGCTAAGGACTGTTGGAGGGTCAATTGTTTAGTAAAAGTAGTGGTGTATCTACTTCCTCTCTGGGATGATGAAAGACTCCCAGCAGCAACAGCAGCAGCGGCAGCAGAAGACGTAGCAATGCAGGATCCACCGGAGGAATCCCGGATAGGAGAGTCAGTCATGCCAGTGACATGGCCTGCAGGACTACTTCCGATCCTGACTAAGGAGGAAATTGATGAGGAGGGAGTTGACAGTGTGGTTTGCAGGTGCTTGGATACATCAGGACAAAGGGATTTTGGTGTCCCTGGACTGCTAATGGTCTTAGGCAAAGTTTCTGAACTTGACAGTAACTTTTTATGAAAGCGCTGCAGTTGACGTATAAGGGAGGATGTTCCTAGGTGGTTAACGTCCCTACCCCTTCTTATTTCACCTTTACATATGGTACATAAGGCAAGACAGTTGTTGTCCGCATTTGGATAGAAATATTGCCAGACCAAAGAGGTGGAATGTTTGGTCTTCTGCCCAGGCATGACCGTGATGGGCTTTTTCATCCCATGAACAACAACTGTCTCCTCTGGAGCCTGATTTAAACAAGCTACATCACCATCAGAATCCTCCTAGCCAACTTCCTCCTCAGCGCCAGCTACACCAGTATCCTCATCCTGTTGTACTTCAAAAGTGACATCTTCAATTTGCATATCAGCAAGTGGACTGGTGGTGTTCCTTTCAGCACTTGCAGGGGGTGTGCAAATGGTGGAAAGAGCCACCTCTTCCCGTCCAGTGCTGGGAAGGTCAGGCATCACAACCGCCACCAAACTTGGACTCCTTGGAGATTTGTGATATCTTCTTAGAACGCACAGTTCTTCGCTGTGCTTTTGCCAGCTTAACTCGTTTGATTTTTTTAGCGGGAGGAGTCCTTTCATCGTCATGTGAAGCTGAACCACTAGTCATGAACACTCCGTGTCGTAAATGGCATATTGGCAAGTTTACGTTTCTTCTCAGATGATTTAAATGTTTTTTTAAGGTCATTTTCCTGAACTTTGTCATTTGGGATTGTATGTGCCCTCTACTATGACATTGGGCATCGGCCTTGGCAGACGACGTTGATGGCATGTTACCGTCTATGTCATGACTAGTGGCAGCAGCTTCAGCACTAGGAGGAAGTGGTTCTTGATCTTTCCCTATTTTATTTTTATCAGAGAAAGTTTGGACATCCATTTATGTTATATTGATATATACGTGCAGCTAAGGCGCACACAAACAAAGAAAATAATTTTTTATATTTGTTGGAGACTAGTGCACTTTGTGGGTTACACCACCCGTTAAGAAATGAGCCACCGGCACTTTACTTACGGGACACAGGCGCACTCTTGGCGCTGCTCCTTTGTTGATGCATGTGCAGCTACAGTGCACACAATTCACAAAGACAGAAAAAAAAGAAGAATTTGTTATTTTTTGTGGAGCGCCCTTTGAGGGTTACACCATCCTTTAACAGACAGATGCACGCTTGGTGCTGCTGCTTTGAGGATGCAGGTACAGTGCAGACAATTCACAAACACAGAATTATTTTTTTCTGGAGTGCACTTTGTGGGTTACAGCACACTTTAACGGACGAGCCACCCGGCCCTTTACTTATGACACTGGAGCACACTTGGCGCTACTTTGTTGATGCACGTGCGGCCACTGTGCACACAATTCACAAACACAAAAAATAAGTTTTTATTTTGTTTGGAGTGCACTTTGGGGGTTACACCACCCTTTAACAGATGAGCCAGCCAGCCTTTCACTTATGACACAGGCGCATGCTTGGCGCTACTTTGTTGATGCACGTGCTGCTACTGCGCACACAATTCACAAACACAAAAAAATATTTGTTATTTTGTTTGGAGTGCACTTAGGGGGTTACAGCACCCTTTAATGGTCAAGCCAGCTGGCCCTTCACTTATGACACAGGCGCACGCTTGGCGCTACTTTATTTTTGCACGTGCGGCCACTGCGCACACAATTCACAAACACAAAAAAATTTTTTTTATTTTGTTTGGAGTGCACTTTGGGGGTTACACCACCCTTTAACAGATGAGCCAGCTGGCCCTTTACTTATGACACAGGCACACGCTTGGCGCTACTCTGTTGATGCACGTGCGGCTACTGCGCAGACAATTCACAAACACAAAAAATAAGTTTTTATTTTGTTTGGAGTGCACTTTGGGGGTTACAGCACCCTTTAATGGTCAAGCCAGCTGGCCCTTCACTTATGTCACAGGCGCACGCTTGGCGCTACTTTGTTCATGCACGTGCGGCTACTGCGCACAAAATTCACAAACACAAAAAAAAAGAAATATTTTTTTTGGAGTGCACTTTTGGGGGTTACAGCACCATTTAATGGACAAGTCAGCCAGCCCTTTACTTATGGGACACAGGCACACGCTTGGCGCTGCTCCTTTGTTGATGCACGTGCAGCCACAGTGCACGCAATTCACAAACACAGAAAATATTTTTTTATTTTGTTTGGAGTGCACTTTGGGGGTTACACCACCCTTTAACAGACAAGCCAGCAAGCCCTATACTTATGACACAGGCGCACGCTTGGCTCTACTTTGTTGATGCACGTGCGGCTACTGCGCACACAATTCACAAACACAAAAAATATTTTTTTATTTTGTTTGGAGTGCACTTTGGGGGTTACAGCACCCTTTAACGAACAAGCCAGCAGGCCCTTTACTTTTGGGACATAGGCGCACGCTTGGCGCTACTTTGTTGTTGCACGTGCGGCTACTGCGCACACAATTCAGAAACACAAAAAATATTTTTTTATTTTGTTTGGAGTGCACTTTGGGGATTACAGCACCCTTTAATGGTCAAGCCAACTGGCCCTTCACTTATGACACAGGTGCACACTTGGCGCTACTTTGTTGATGCACGTGCGGCCACAGTGAACACATTCACAAACACAGAAAATTATTTTTATTTTGTTTGGAGTGCACTTTGGGGGTTACAGCACCCTTTAACAGTCAAGCCAGCCGGCGCTTCACTTATGACACAGGTGCATGCTTGGCGCTACTTTGTTGATGCTCGTGTGGCTACTGCGCACACAATTCACAAACACAAAAATATATATTTTTTTCTTTTTTTTGGAGGCACTTTGTGGGTTACAGCACCCTTTAATGGACAAGCCAGCTGGCCCTTTACTTTTGGGACATAGGCGCACGCTTGGCGCTACTTTGTTGTTGCACGTGCGGCTACTGTTCACACAATTCACAAACACAAAATAAACATATTTTTTTCTTTTTTTTGGAGTGCACTTTGGGGTTTACAGCACCCTTTAATGGACAAGCCAGCCGGCCCTTTACTTATGGGACATTGGCGCACGCTTGGTGCTACTTTGTTGTTGACTAGTGGCAGCAGCTTCAGCACTAGGAGGAAGTGGTTCTTGATCTTTCCCTATTTTATTTTTATCAGAGAAAGTTTGGTCATCCATTTATGTTATATTGATATATACGTGCGGCTAAGGCGCACACAAACAAAGAAAATAATTTTTTATAATTGTTGGAGACTAGTGCACTTTGTGGGTTACACCACCCATTAAGAAATGAGCCACCGGCTCTTTACTTACGGGACACAGGTGCACGCTTGGCGCTGCTCCTTTGTTGATGCATGTGCAGCTACAGTGCACACAATTCACAAAGACAGAAAAAAAAGAAGAATTTGTTATTTTTTGTGGAGCGCACTTTGAGGGTTACACCACCCTTTAACAGACAGATGCATGCTTGGTGCTGCTGCTTTGAGGATGCACGTACAGTGCAGACAATTCACAAACACAGAATTTTTTTTTTCTGGAGTGCACTTTGTGGGTTACAGCACCCTTTAATGGACGAGCCAACCGGCCCTTTACTTATGACACAGGAGCACACTTGGCGCTACTTTGTTGTCGCACATGCGGTTACTAAGCACATAATTCACAAACACAAAAAAAATATATTTTTTTATTTTTATTGGAGTGCACTTTGGGGGTTACAGCACCCTTTAATGGACAAGCCAGCCAGCCCTTTACTTACAAGACACAGGCGCACGCTTGGTGCTACTTTGTTGTTGCACATGCTGCTACTGCGCACACAATTCACAAACACAAAAAATTATTTTTTATTTTGTTTGGAGTGCAGTTTGGGGGTTACAGCACCCTGCAACGGTCAAGCCAGCTGGCCCTTCACTTATGACACAGGTGCATGCTTGACGCTACTTTGTTGATGCACGTGCAGCTACTGCGCACACAATTCACAAACACAAAAAAAATAATAATTGTTTTGGAGTGCACTTTGTGGGAGCATCCCTGATGCACAGACACCCCCTGTACAACACTACAGCACCCCTCTAGGACTACAGCCTTTATGGGACACTACACAACACAGTCCAGCCAGCCCCTATAGACTTTGGAGTGGACACAGCCCCTATGGACAACTGACTGCACAACACAGCCCAGCCAGCCCCTATGACAGCAGCACAACACAGCCCAGCTAGCCCCTATGGACAACAGCAGCACAACACAGCCCAGCCAGCCCTAGCTCCCACCCTCCCTCTTCACTGTCCACAGCCGGAGTGAGAAATGGGGACCTTTTATAGAATCCAAAACCCGCGAGATCCGGAAGGCGGGATGATGATGTTTTGCCTCGATTTAAGTTCCGAGTCAGGCGGGAAAAGTCGAGCCTGACTTGGATATGACTTGGATCGGGGGGGCTCGGGGGGGTTTGGATCTCAGAAATCCGAACCCGCTCATCCCTACTGTAGACATGTACTTTATTGCTATGTGCTGATTGCTAATATCACTGTAATAATGAAAAAAATAACAGTAGGATCGTTTCTAGTATTAGTGGGAGGTACTGAGATGCATTCAACCGAACACTTGGGTTCCAACACTCATAAGAATTCCACATCCAGACCTATGTCTCTGTCTTGTGGTCAATATGGGACACATCTTGCTTGTATTCAACAACACTTTACTTTGGCCACACTTCCGCTACCCATCCAAAACCTGACCTGTTTTAGTGCAAGGAGTTATAAGTGCAAAATACATCATGGCTGAAGATGCATACTCTAAGGCAACATAGATTGTAAGCTCCTAGGAGCAGGGTCCTCCTCCCCACTGTCTCGCAGCCTTCTTCTCTAGCACTTCTATGACAGCCTTCACCTTCAGAGCTGTACTGTGTATGGAGAATTGTGTTGCTAATTGTTACTTGTGTTCTGTTTATATTTTGGTTACTGTATTGTAATGTAATGTTCTGTGTACCCTTTACTGTATGTACGGCGCTGCGGACCACTTGTAGCGCCCTATAAATAAAATGTAATAATAATAATAATGTGGCTGTAGAGTAGATACATACAAATACGTATTTATCACACTCACGCAGTTCAAAAAGAGCAATTCAGATTAAATAAAGATGCAAGTTCCATTTCTGTCCAATACTGCATGATTATTTAATTAATTAATAAAAATACTTATTCTTAAGAATACCTGTTTCGATTACTCATTGGAGAAGCACACCTGAGGAGAATTAATTTCTGTTTAAGAGGTCTTTAACACCACTTAGCATCCAAATATTGTATCAATTTATACAGCTGTTATAGCATACCCTGACATATAGCATATATACTCTGACCCTACATGCATGATATTAATCAATTTATTCAAATTGTAGAATAAATTAGTAATCCACATTTACATGTATTGATTTGAGCTTCATACAGTATTTCTGTGTCTCACCCCTTTCTCTCCTAATAAGTGATGTGGGTTACAGCAGCTCTAGAAGTAGTAAGCAAACTACACATAAAGTGGTTGTTTAATTTTATCATAATTATATATGCCCTACAAGTAACTATGTAGTTGAGGTCTTCTTGCAATATAGCTTTCTTCCTTCCCAGAACACACTCTCAAATGCAGTGGACTAAACCATTTTTAATTATTTTAATATTAAATTCAAGAAATGTTCAGAATATATAGTGTCCATTGCTTGTAAATTAGATTTTGCATTCTCTGCAAAGCCCATCATCTGATCAACTTTTTTCTTATTTATTTTGAATTAATTTATCAATTTGTTGCACATAGCACTATTTGTTTCTTTTTGGTTTTTATATTTACTGTAGCTAAGCTGAGAAAATTAGGAGTACATTTTCATTTATCATATTTTTTAATGACAAAATGCATGAAAATTGTCCTACAAGTGCTTCATATATTGTCTGAATGAAACCTTGTGGTTTGAAATTTATGAGTCAAGATTGCAGTTTAGGTTTGAGGTTCATTATCTGCGATTTGCATTTGCTGTTTTTGTCTTTAAACATTATTTAAACAATATTTTCACATAATAAAAAAAGTATCTTGTGTTATTTTTGTTCAAAATATGCTGCTTGCCATCTGTATTTATGGTCTTGGCTCTCTGCATTCTCAATTAAAGCCTTTAACATCAGTTTTAGCTGCAACATATTTGAGCCAGTTCACACATGATTGAACAGGCTCAACAATGGTCAAATGACTCAAGTAGAATCTTTGGAATCTAGTTTAATTGTTAATTGATTGAAAAATTTGCCAGAATCTCACATATTTGTTCAAATTTGACAAAACCATAAAATAATATGTGGCCTATCTCACGTACAAGTTCTTAAATGCCACCTATCTTGTATTGGTGAATACCTCTTTGCCCATCCCGTTCATTACTTTGTTTCAAAGCTACTGTAAAAAGTTTCAGACAATCAATAGCTTTTGCATATATAGCAGCACACAGAATTTCCCATTTGTGAACATGGCTTTATATGAAATCTATCTAAACAGTGTTTGGGACCAGTAGTGGCTCCAGAGGTGGGGCTGCAACGCAGTTCAAAATTCAAATAGGGAAGCCACATCAACTGCCAGTGAGTCCTGGCTAGTGATGTTTGGTAGTGTTTGGAAGGGCAATTGGTGTGACTCCCCTATTTGAATTTTGGACTGTGCTGCAGCCCCACCTCTGGAGCCACCACTGTTCGGGGCACATTTTCACTGTGCGCATTAAAAGTTATCCCGTGAGTTAAGCATTGTCTGATTCTGAAGGGGGTATGAGGGTAATTACACATGCAGCTGCTGGGTGTTTGATTTTGAAACTATTACAAATATGGTAGCATCAGAATTGGGGGATTATTTAAAAGAAAAAATTAATTAGGTGAATCTTTAGTTCTTTTAAAAATTAGCATTTTGATGGATTAAAAATGAGCTGATTTCCATGTAATGTCATGTGAAGGTGTGTAAAAGTTAACATAATCTTTATATAATCATTTAGACACATTAAGATACATTTACTAAAAGTGAATGTGTTTTAATTGCTTTTAATTATGTTCTGAGAGGTTTTCTGGCAACACACTTATCTCCACGCTTGCCTACTGCTATTATTTAAACCATTAAAAATGACCTAATTATTTAGATGAATGTACTGTAGGTAACAAGTTTTTAATGTTAAGATTTTATCAGAATATGTTCATTATCTACCGTATAGAACACGTCTGGCATAAAAACTCTTTTTTTGTCCCCCCTCTCCATTTCTCTCTCTGGGCCTGATTCAGAGCCGCTCGTAAGCGGCCGCTCGTTCAACTTTTCCACTGCCTCTGTCGGCAGACCTTCTCTGTTGAAGAAACGTTAATCTTCAATTTGTCCTCTCATACCCTCACAGAAGATGAGGTACGGGTCCTGAGTAAGGGCTTGTCCTTCGTGCCCACTACCTCCTTTGATGAACTTCAATGGGAGGTTGAGAAATATAAACTTACTTGCCAATTACGTCGATATGAGCACTTCAAGGGATCCACGAGTTTTGAAAATGTTTCTGACGATTGTCAAATACCTGCACAGTTACGTAAATTGCTTAAGAAAAGCACTTTTGATCCTTGTTCTAACAATGTCTCGATACGTACTTTTTCTCGTATGTTAAATAATGAAGTTGAGTCCATAGTTAAGAACAAAGTCAATAGTGGTAAAAAAGTGTATCATAACTTGTCTAAATGTGAGCGTGATGCTCTGCATGACCTGTCTAGTTATTCCAAGATTGTCATTCGTCCCGCCGATAAAGGCGGGGCAATTGTGATACAAGATATTACAATGTACAAAGCTGAAATTGATAGACAGTTGTCCGATGTGTCTATATATCGATTGTTGCCTGGTGATCCTACTGTATGTTTTTCTAAAGAAATTGAGACATTATTATCTAATGCTGTCTCTGAGGGAATTATTTCTGAGGCATTAAAATCGGCCTTGATTCAGAAGCATCCTGTGGTGCCTGTGTTGTATACACTTCCCAAGGTACATAAGAGTGAGACCTGCCTGCCTGGTCATCCCATTATAGCTGCCTGAGGCTCACTGTTTCAAACTATCTCTACTTATTTAGATGCACTTTTACAACCTTGCATTAAAGCCAGTCCTGGGTATATTCTTGACACCACGGCCTTTTTGAATTTATTAAGGGGCACTGTTGATATACCAGATAACTGTTTTTTGTGTAGCTTGGACATCTCTAATTTGTACACTATTATTCCTAACTCTGATGGTCTAGCAGCGGTGAGATCACTTATCAGTGGGAATGCTTTATATAGTGGACCAGACATCTCACTGATATTGGATCTCCTTGAAATGACTCTGACCCATGATTATTTTCTTTATAATGGCAGGTTTTATCTACAGGTGTCTGGCTGTGTGAGGGGGTCCAATGTGGCTCCATCGTATGCCAATGCCTTTATGTTCACAGCCGAAAAAGATATTTTTTTCAGTGATAGTGCCATCTCCACTCATATTGTGGCATACTGCCGTTATATTGATGATTTATTTTTAATCTGGTCGTGGTCCAAACAACATTTTGAGGAATTCATGAGTATACACAATGTGTCTGATAGTCCTATTAAGTTCACCTATCATATTGATGAGTTTAAGGTCAATTACTTGGATGTACAGGTGTCCTTGCTAGATGGTGTATTAAAAACATCTTTATTTCAAAAGGCTATGGATCGTAATACATTCCTTCATGCCAGTAGTGACCACCTTAAATCATGCAAATATGGGTTACCATTTTCCCAATTTTAACGGGCTAAATGCATTTGCAGGTAGAGGAGGTAGAGGAGGCTGAGAGGCACATTGATAAAATGATACAGGATTTTTTGGCTCGTGGTTATGTTTATGAATCACTGGTAAAGTCCAAACAAAGGGCTATGTCCATTCCATGTGAGTCATTATTAAGCACAAAACAAGTTCAGGATAAAAAGAAGTATATACCTTGGGTTAATCATTTTAATCCATTCAGCAATAGGATTAATACTGTTTCTAAGAAACTCTGGCCGATTGTTCAATCTGATGATAATTTGGTTTTGCAAGAGACCAGTGTTATGTCTTGCTATATGAGAGGACGTAGTGTCATGCGTGCTGACATTTCTGAGCCAAATGGCAGTTCTAGTAGTATTTCAAATTTTTTATCATTGCAAAATGGCTGCTATAGATGTTTAAATTGCTTGACTTGCTGGTACATGCAAACCGGCAAATATTTTAGTCATCCACATAGTGGAGCAAAAATTTATATTCGACATAGACTGTCCTGCCTTATGAAGTTTGTTGTCTACCTCATAACCTTTTATGTGCTATTAAGATATGTGTCATTGACTATGTATTGTCTGATAGTAATGATCATTCGGTTTGATTATTTCACTATGATACTGCATTTTGCTAATTATGTATACACAATTTTTATTATTTATGCACAGAGCAGTTGCCAGGGTGACGGGTGATGACGGATGATGTCACTGAGGTGTGACTTCCTGTTTCCCCGTGAGCCGGTGCTGCACATGGTGAAGGTGGTGGGTATTTAAGGTGAGCTGTTTGTATGTATTTATTTATCCTGATGATGAGGGAATAAAGTACCCTCAAAATGTTGAACATTACTGCCGTGTGTGGAGGAATTTATTGACCAGAGTACCGCCCATTTCACTGCTTATGTTGTACCTTTGTTACCGGGTTACTTGGGAAGGCACCTGGCATTGAGATATAGAAGGGAGGGAGTGCTGTCCATCCTTGGAATTATATGTATGTATATATATATATATATATATATATAACAAGATAGGAACGGATGGCGCTCCGGTATGAAAATAATGAATCAGGCCACTCAGTAGTGGTAGTCAACGTTTCAGAGGTGTGACCTCTTTTATCAAGACCTTATAGACAAATACAAAACAAACAAACAATAAATAGTCACTCACCAACGTGCATCTCTCAGCCTCGCTGCCCGCCCAGGCGCCAATGACGTCATCAATCGCGGCAACCCGCTGGCATCATGGCTACCTGCGGGGGGCGTGGCTTGACTAGCGTGCCCATCACCAAGACAACAAAACACACAACAATAACAAGGCAGCATGAGTACGGCAAGCAGTGCATAATGATCGCTGTGATGCAAGTACAGGGATATATCAAAGCGAACCATGACTGTAAACGACATAGGTACATCTATAACAGTGCCGTGCCGCACTATAACATCTAAAGTACACATGTTTATAGAGACTCAAACGAGCATGTAAAAATGTGAATGGATCATATACAGCAACAGTGCCCACAGACAATAATCTGGCTGTCTAGCCCAAGCCCATGTAACTCTGTAAAACAGGAGCTACTACAAAAAGCACGAAAGGGACAGCATCTCATTGAGACCTGATGGATACACTGTATTTAGAATGTGTATCCACCTTGCCTCTTTTTGCAACAGAATACGACCTCTGTCCCCTCCCCTTATACTGGGGGGAACACAATCTATCATTTTATATCTAAGGGTGCTCAAACCGTGTTTGGCATCCCGAAAGTGCCTTGCCACAGGCTGCTCAGAGGGCTTACCATCGATCGCTGCTCTTATGCTGGACCTGTGGAGTGCCATGCGCTCCTTTAATTGTCTCGTGGTCTTGCCCACATAAAGGAGCCCACATGGACACCTTATGTAGTAAACCACATATTTACTGGAACATGTGAGGGGGAACTGAATCTGGAATTTTTTGCCTGATCTGGGGTGCACAAATGTGTCTCCTACTTCTAAGTAGCTGCAAGTAATACAACCAATACATCTGTAATTCCTTGCTTTACGGGTGAGAAAATGACTCATCTTGGGGGATTTAAAGGAGGAGATGTCATTGTTCACAACCAAATCTTTAATGTTACTCCCTCGTCTAAACGCGGGCATAATGGAGGAGTGTTTAAGAACCGGCAAAGAATCATCCCCAGTCACAATGGGCCAGAGTTCTTTCACAGATTTCATCAGTTTGCCACTTAATGCCGTGTAATCCTGGGTCCAAATGATGCGTTGCTTACTGTTCTTATTGTGAGTGGCAGGCTTTAATGCATCCTTTCTGCTGATTGAGAGGGCTTTGTTCATCGCTGATCTTAAGGTTCTGGGGTGGTATCCTCTAGCTAGAAATCTGTTGGTCATCAAATTCATCTGTGTGACGGCATCACTCTTATTGCTGCATATTCTGATAATCCGCAGATATTGGGAAAATGGAAGGCCCTTTCTGGACGCTAAGGGGTGATAACTGGAAGCATCCAGGTATTTGTTCCGATCTTCTACGGACTACAGCTGGAAGGGCACCTGGACTGTTGAATTTATTCTTTGAGTGCCGGACAATCCAAGTACTGTCTATATATATATATATATATATATATATATTTAATTTACCCTGAATAGATGTACAATTCATGTAACTCTATTTATGGGATTTTATCTCTGTGGGTTATGGCTTTGGGGTGTTCACCAGTTTAGACTGTATTTGGGTTATATCCCAATGATGAACAACAATTAATGCTTTATATTTATTTATCTCATTTATTATTTAAATTTTTTACTTTTTAAGAAAATATATACTACTTTTTATTAAAAAAATATTTATTTATTTTTATTTTTTCTTATTATTATTTCGGTATTTACAACTGTCTCTGAAGATACCTGAATTTAATCTTTATTAAAGTCATGATCTGATATTGATGTTACATCTAATTTTAGTAAATGTTTATTATATTAATATACTTTGTCCTATCTATATAAGTGTCCAATTTCTATATATTTCTATATATTGCATAATTTTTATATATTGTATATTTTTTATATATTATTTTTTATATACTATATGTTTTTTTGTGTATATGTTTTTTTTATTATACTAATCCATTATTATATTGTTTTTTAACATGGGATATAAATTCTATTTCTTTGTATTTGTCTAATTGATGCTCAGTTCTGTGATACTAGGGCTAATTCATGTTTAATTAATTACCAATTGACTATTCCATATGTTAATAATTAATAATTAGATACAAGCTTAAATACTAAGCACCCAGACACATTTGCCACCTCTGATGAAACGGACCCTCTCATTGGCCGAGAAACGCGTCAGTTGATCTATCCAGGATTCTGACCTAGAGAGCACTCGATTGGCTGCATCCACTGAGTCAGCATACCTGCCTTGCTCCTTCCAGCTGGAGGCTCTGGGGCACTGGAGATGGAGACCTAGCGTTGGTGACGGGGATGCCGTATGCCTTCTTTCACCTTCTTCCCTCCCACACTTGTTGTGGCTCATACATTGTGGCTCACGGAGGCTCAGCCAGCTTCCTCATTGTTGGCAGCACCCTGCCGGACATGCTGTCTGTGAGACTCGACTCCCTCAGCTCACACAGAGCCATCATGCTGCAGGAAACTCCAGGAACACAGGTAGTTCACTTATCACTGTTCTGACCAGGATACCGGCAGACAGTGGAAATGTCTAGAGCTCAGTATCCCCCACGGAGATACCACTGTGTGATTTTCAGCACAATATAACTTGCTCTTTCACCTGTTGGAGTTCCACAATTTACTAACTCGAGTCTGGCTATTTGTGCAAGGTTTGTTGCTCCCTACTATTGCAGCTTCATCTATATGCTTATGACTGATATAGTTGCTCTGAATGCATGACGCTTCTATCCTGCTTTGCTCCTACTAACAACTGCTGCTTAATTTATTATGAATTGATTTGCAGTAACCAACTGTTTACACTCCATCTTTGATGTGCTCATGATTACTGACATTTTAATCTATACATTTGGTCGATCCTGGTCCTAGTTATATCAACTAGTCATTGTGTGTTTGTTATTTATATTGTGTTTTTTACTGTTTATATTGATATAATAAATATAATATAGATATGAAACCTCTGTCCAGCACTCTCCCTTTATTTTTTACTTCGAAGTGACACTCAGACCACGTGCTCGCCCCCTGCTGACAGTTACCTACTGAATACAATATAGGACAATAATGACCAACATGCTTGATCCCACATCACCTCACACCGATCCCTCCTCCTTTCAGAGCTGGATAGTCACACAGATCCCACCTTCCTTCATTGCTGATTCTACCTAACCTTCTTAGCTGACCCTTATACCTTCTGCCCTAACAGCTGAATAGTTAATTATCTGGGTTACTACACATGGCAAAGTCCCCTGTCCCTGAACAAGAGCCTGCAGGGAGAGATTGAAGCTGGGTTTTGGGCAACAGTCGAGCCCCAAGTACAATGTATTTTCCACAAGACTCTCCCTCAAACAGCGCACATACCACACAGAAGCTGCAGCCATGACCCCAGACCAGCTCCTCAAATAGTGGCTGGACAAGCAGCCAAGTGTTCTGTGGTAAACGGTGGGTAGTGGAAAAGAACCTTGTAAGTAAGGATCCCTAAGAGCTCTCCATGAAAACATGTCACAGGTGAGATCAGCAAGACATTCACAGACTCATTCTATCCCTTTGAACCTAGGATCTATTGCTCCTCTCCTTCCCTGCACATTTCAGCCTTTTTCCACTCTAGTTCCTAGTCCTTGATAACTATTAAATTCACGCTTGCATTAATTCCCCTTTACCTCCCTGACAGTGGGATCTATTCCAGTTGAATGCAGCAGCGATGTGAAAACAGAGAGAGAGAGCGAGAGATAATAAATGGGAGAGAGGAAAAAGAGGCAGAGTAAAAAACAGGAAAAAGAGAGAGGGATGAAGAACAAAGATGTGAGAGCATGAAGAGGGGACAGAGTAAGAAGAGGGGGAGCGAGACAGATGGAAGAGATAGAGAGAAGGAGACGGGGGAAGAGGGTGAAAGAGAGGGAGAGGCAAGGAGAAAAAGATGGTAAAAAGGGGAATAGAGAGAGAGAGAGAGAGAGAGAGACAGGAAAATGGGGAGAGACAGAGAGAGACTGCTCTATTTGTGTAATAGTGAGAGAGATGGTACTTGGTACTGTAGCATCATCACCATATTTATTCCCAAACTTATAATTTGTGCTTGTAGAAGTGTTGACATATTGGTAGCTTTTTTCATTTTTGATCGTCCTACCCTTTTATAGTGTAATTTTGGAATTATCTATCCACACTTATTTCATGTGTAGTGGGGTTAACTGCTAACCCCATTCCCACCACCTTCCTAATGTGAGCACCAATACCCCACATTGATAAACATGCTGATAAACTGCATTTATGTTGTGCAGCTAAACTCAAATTAGCTTGTTATTGTTAGACACATCCTTCGCTGAGGTGATCAACCATGTTTGGTTTATATCAAATATAGAGTATATCACCAGCTTCCAAAATTGCACAATACAATAAAGTAATACAATCTGGGTCCCTTGATATAGAAAACCATAATGCTTCAGTTCCTGGTTTTGCATGACTCAGACATTTCTCATGCTCAATGGGATTTTATCTCTCTCCCCTGTGACTCACTCAAACCTCCCCCACTGGAATACAATACAAATGTTGCAAAGGGATAAGATAGAAAGAGAAGAAGGAAAATAAATTTGGAACCACAACACCTATGAGCCATAGTATGGTAGAGAAAAGGAAGAGAAACAAATAAACAATAATTTTTTTTATCTAAAATATCATGTACGTATTGATGGAGCAGGTTTGTGTTGGGGGTTCCTGAGAACACATACAAGTTTCACACCAAACTGTACCCATGAAACATTGCCAAAGTTGGGTTTGATGGGAAGAGGGTAGGATGTCAATAAAGTTCTCCCATGTCTCCAAGAAACGCTCAGTAAACCTCTCATTTATCATGGAGTTTTCCAACCAGTCCACCTGAAAAATATGCAAGAGCATCTCTAAATAAAGAGAGAATGGAGGGAGAGTGGCTTGTATCCATAACTGAAGGATACTGGCTGCTGCCAATATAACTAGTAACAATAGCTAGTAACAATTTCTTCATCCCCCTAGCCACTCTCATACACTAAGGTAAGTTTCCAAAATGGCCCATTTGGGAGATACAGGGAGATAATTAACTGATAGTGAACATACCAGTGCCCAAAACAATCTAATCATAGGAAAATCCCAGAGACTGCACCAGGTCCACCTTAAGAGACCCGCACTTGGGATAGGAGGAATCCCCCATCAACTTGATCATACCCCTGCAATGACGGGAGAGATACACTCTATGGAATATGTTAAGAATAAGCTCAATGTATGATGTAACAGAGATAGCAAGTGTCCGCAACAGTAAGGGAATAGTCAAGGAAGGGAAATGATCCCTCCATTGTGCCAGTCCCATTTCCGATGTATCATATTGTAATGGGTGTTATATTGTGATTAAACCTTGGTACAATCCTGCCTAAACCTTCTAAACCTCTATACAATCCTGCCTATACCTTCTAAAATTGTTGCTATTTGCGTAATGAGTCATACAGTAAATAAATGCCTTCAGACTTTGAATGTGTTTCCAACGCACAAAAGGTTATTATTCAACATAAAAACAGTAGGTTACACACTGTGATCTAAAAACAAATTAGCGCAAATAAATCATACAGACCCAAGGTACAGTTGTTATATTCGCACACGCTCTGGCCCAGATACCGGCATCAGCAAGAAACCTCCGTCAACAGCATCAGCAAGAAGACTCCCGATTGTGGTCAGAGCACACATATATACCCTTACAGAGATAGGCAATACAATAGGCAAGTTTGGCATGATTCCATTGGTTCTCCATCATCATGCTTCTGTTACAGGACATTTAATAGGTCACTTCAAATGGACACAGGTCAGCCTCCAACAGCCTTTTGTCTCCTTGTTCCAGCTGCTTGCAAATCTAAGCTGCTAACATTACATAGTACATTTTAGTGTTTTAACTCTCTACAGTCCATAAGTTGCGACACATGTTGCGATCTTCTCACCGATGACACTGGGAAGCTGTTGAGAAAGAGTAGATCAGTACAACACCAAACACAGTCTGCTTATCATGTACTAAACCTTAGATATCAAATAACCTTTATTACACAACATTAATAATCCCTGAATAAACCTTGAATATTAAACTTTAGTACTAGGGAACCTTTCATGTATTTTGTGTATGTGTAAGTGTAAGAGAATATTGCATAAAGTTGCTAATATGCATGGTGCGTTTATTTGTAGAGTGAAACAGCGCAACTGTGCATAATGTGCGGTGTTTATGCATGTGCGTCTATTTATGATGGATTTAATATATATATATACATACATCATACCTTTCCAACATATGGTTTTTTTAAACTACAATGCAAGATGTTATGAGCAGTGAGTTTCACTCTCAAACAGGGTGGAGACCGCCAGCTGGCTGCTGGTGCCATCCTGTCTGACACTGAATCCAAAGGTTTTCTTCTGCCTATTTAGGATACCTGTGTCAGTTCTTTTTTAAGCAGATTTCTTACCATTGTTCATTCAGACAAATTCAATTGTGCAGATCAGTGTATGCACCATATTTCAATTGCCACAGCTACACCTGTCCACATGTGGGGTATCTCCATTTACATGCAAAAACACCCACAGTATCCTGGTGTATTGTTTTTATAATTACTTTTCTCAGGAAGCTGTTTTACTAAATCCTGCATGAATACTGTGTTTGTTATGGTATTTTTTATGCAAGGTTGTCCTTAGAATGGGCTTGTATACACCATGGTATGGTTTCTGGAAGGATTATTAAAACATTGCCATATGTATTTAGCTTGTGAGTTGTAACTTAAAATAGCGCTGAGTGATCAGTCACAAAATGGCATCTTGCAGATTCCGATTGTAAACATATTCTGTCTCAGCCAATCATCCAGCTTCCACAGTCCACCCTTTGATAGCCAATCAAATGCTATCACAACCTATTCTGAATCTGTTTAGTCATGCATGAGAATATACCGTTTAATGTTATATATATGGTATGACACGGTCATCTGAACCATGTAGATAATGCGTTTCCAGGAGGGTAAAACAATCCTTATATGCCATCTGCGGATCCTCAAGGGACCATTGGCAGGATGTGGGAACTCATCTCACCTATAAAGGAAGTTTGGAAACGGGGATTGGGACTGTGTTACCTAAGATGACTTAAAAGAACATAAATTATATATTTATCCACAACCACATGAATTCATGTTACATTGTCATACAGTACACTCTAACTCAGGATTGTAATGCAGTTCTTCCTTGACCTTGGTATCCATATCACTGCCGTTTACCACAATCATCTTAATGTCTCGGTTCGCCCTAGTATGTTTTCCGCACTTCAACACATTAGGAACACATCTGACACATGAGCCAATTACTAAGATGACACTTACTATGAGGATCAGGAATTGACCTACTGTAGCAACAAGCTCTTGGACCCACTCTCCTAGACCGGAGAACCACTTCACTGGGTTCAACCATGTGAACCATTCCTCTACCTTGTCTTCAACTTCAGTCAATGAAGCATTATGGTTCTTCCGGAATTCCCTTTTAAGTTGTAGGATCTCATCCATCTTCCGGTCTATCATCTCCTTGGGGTCACTACTGTTATTCATAATATATGTGCAGCACTTTACACCAAACTGGGTAGCCAATGTTACACAGTACCCTCTCGTGACAGCTGTTAAATAATTCAACACCAACTGGTGCTGCACCAGTACTTTCTTGTAAGCTTGCAATTCCCGGCCTGCGTACCTAAATGTGTCATCATACATCTCGGTGATATTGTCTATTAATTTTGCAAGGTTTTTGATATATCTAAAATTTAAAGTACCCCGAGTGATCCTGGTGGGATCTAATGCTACTAAAATTTGAAAACCAGTTGTCTCACTAATCAACTGTGTTGCTGTATGTATGTCACCAGGTATCATGTTTCTTTTGTCACGATGTTCATAATGTGTATGAAGATATGGAGATGGTGTGTTTTTATGGATACCAAGCATTTCACCATGTGTAAGGGTCATAACTTCTGGGAGTATTCTTCCCAGGTGACATAGACCCTCTGAACTCGGGGAGAGCCACTTATACGCTTTTCTTCCACATATAAAGTATATGTCACCAGGCAGGACATATGGTATTGAAAACATCATATTCATTAAACACATTTCTCTTGCATATAATCCTATTTCAGGTTCTCCCATCTGGTCAATACATGTTTCCGGTTGTATAACTCTGGCACAGTACCCTTCTGGTACCCTGACAACCATTTCTTTGCTATCACTAAGCGTATACCGATACCTAAAGTGTCTCTCATTAGATCTAATTGTGCGTAACAGATCATAATTCATAGGCTCATTATCAGCTCTTAGTGAGAAGGTCATCGTCTGGTTATTCCCCGTCACTTCCCAACTCCCTGGTTTATTGGGGTTGGTTATGTTTAAAAACAATAGTGATCTATCTACTTGGAATTGATGGAGTTTGAAATGAGGTGGTTTGGATGAGAGGAATTTTCCATCCAACGTTTTCCCTTTTTGCAATTCTAAAATTTCCATAATATTCAGCGGAAATGGCACCAACCCTACATTATGCTGTCCCTATGGCACGTGTGAGCACACCCAACAATCAGTCTGATTTAAAACTTTGCCTACCATGCTATGATAATCCTCTAAAGGATACCCACCCCAGTACCGGTTATATTTAGGCTGGCACCGTTGGATACATTTCTCATCAACTAGGGACCCACCAAGTTCACAAATACAGGAATCTTCAGATGATAAACCTTTACACTGTCCCCGAGTTTCAGACATTACAGATCTCTTAACAATGACTTTACTAAGATTGGTCAGATACCTCCCTTGGGACTGTATTACTCCTTCTCCAGACTCCACTCCATCAATGTTGTCATCAGCTCCCCTCTCTGTTATCCGTCCTCCATCACAGAAACTGGATATCCCCAAACAGATCATCATGACAGAAACTCTGGAAGAAAGGACTAGGATGACCACAGCAGACCATTCAATTGCCAGAAGCAAAGATCTACACATTTCTTTAGCTCAGATATCTCACCACACCTTTCAACTTTCCCAGAACAGGCTCACGATCGACAGGTCCTCGTTATCTGCCCTGATTCCGCCCTGTATCTCCACCGGTTGGTTGACCTTTCTGCAGTGAGTGGAATGGACCCAGGTATCTCTCTCGGCCACCTTCAAGGATGTGGTACTCGTCAGCAACACCTGATATGGACCTTCCCACCGATCTACCAGACAACCTGAGCATATGAAATTTTGGATCATAACAAATTCTCCAGGTTTGACTTCATAACAGTCTGTTTCTAGCATATCAGGTGACAACAAGCTGTTTTAACTGCTTACTCATTGTTATAAGATACTTTACAGTTACCTCATTGTTACCTTTAAGATCTTCCTGTGGACTTATAATCAAATGAGATTGCCTACCAAACAGAATTTCAAAGGGGGACAAGAGGAGGTCTAGGAGTTGTCCTGATACTGTGAAGGACTTACGGTAATGCATCTGGCCACCCCAGTCCAGTCTCTGCCATAATTTTATTACCCATCAACTTACACATGCCCTGGACAAGGGGTTACCTTCTATGATGTCCTCATCATTTACAACTCTCCAGTGTCAGTTTGTCTATGACAACTCCTGTCCGTGTAAAAAATAGAATGTCAATACTCTAAAAGTGTGTATATCAGGTCTTGCAGTAAGGGTCTGGTTCAGATAATCCATACAATCATGTGCATCAATATGCCCACTGAACTCACTTCCTGCCAGCCACTCGTCTCCCTCCATCCTTTGTGCATGTTGCACATGTGGTAAATACGTTGCTGGTTTTAATGTACTGCATCGTTCAACAGTGATGTTTGCAGGTGGTGTTAGAGCTAGTTTCTACTTAGTGGACCTAGCTGAAGAGACATGTCTAGTTTGGGCAGAGTTTAGCAGGGCAGGTACAGCATGGGGAGTATAGACAATCATATCATGGCCAAATACCACATCCCCACTTTTACTCGCCAATAGAGCAGTTGCTGCTACACTTCTTAAACATGTTGGGAGTGATCTTGCCACAGTGTCCAATTGTGCACTGTAGTATGCTACGGGCCTACTAGCATCACCATGTTTTTTTTTGTGAGGACACCTGTTGCGCGCCCATCAGCTTCCGTACAATACAAAAAGGTACAGATTTGCTGCTGGTTGCGTGGCAGTGTCATGTTTTGTATGGCTTGTGTTTGATCAATAGTCAGATGTCTTAATCCCTGGGTTAGGCAATGTCCCAAGTATTTAACTCTGGACCATAGTTTGTCCTTAGCAACCTTGTGTCCTGTTTGTGAGAGATGAAGCAACAAAAGTTTAGTATCATTTAAACATGACATAAATGAATCAGAACATAGCAATAAATTGTCTACATATTGTATTAGAACAGATCAATTGGCATGTTAAAAGGATTGTAAACAGTTGTGTAAGGCCTGTGAGAAGATACTGGGGCTGTCTATATAACCCTGGGGTAATCGCTGTTGTGTGGTTGGAGCAGTAGGGAAAGATTGTGGATGAAGATAAAGATTTTGAGGGTAGTGTGGGCTTTGTGGCTGTGTGTGATAAGTGGGATAGGGTTTTGTTTGTGGCTGAATGGGATTTGTGAGGGCATGTAGTTGTTCAGGTGCAGATGCAGGTGTGTCTGCTGGCTGTGATGTTACAGTCATGCCTTCTAGAGCTTGGATACTAACAGCCATTAGTTTCTTGCTTTGAGTCTCTCTCTTTTTAGAGATGTTTTTGTCATGTTCAATTTTCGGATTCTATGAGGGTGTCTACAGTGACTCCCCCCCATCCTGGCTGTGAGGTCTGAACCTGGGTCTTTAGGTTTTTTTTAAGACCATCCATGAGTATGGTGACAATCATTCCCCTGTGGTGAGTGCTATCTTTAATATCTTCTAACCCAGTGTACTGGGTGGTAGCCTGCAGAGCCTGGTTACAATAATCTTCTGCAGATTCACTCTCTTTTTGTTTTATGGTTAAAATTTTGCTCCAGTTAACTACTACTGGAAAATATACACCCAATTGTGTTACTATGCAGGAAATGTTACCTTGATTAACTTCGTCTGTTAAGGGAACATCTCCATCCAATACACAATCTGTGATAAATTTTGTCACGTCGGTATTGCGTGGAAGACAGGACCTTAACACCACTCACCAATCTTTATTTGTTGGCTCATGAGAACTACCCACATTTTTCAAAAATCTTTGACATTTGGCTAATTATTTTTTTGGATCGGGGAAATCAATCATTATGGAATTTAGCTCCGCTCTTGTCCAAGGACAATGCATTGCTACTTCCCTTGTGGGCACTACACCGATCGCATCCGCATTCCCATTCGGAATAGATATTGTCCGGATGGGATGCAGACCAGCCGCACTGCTCCTTTTGACCTTATTACCTGGCTGGGGGTTTAGTCTACTACTGCTACGTATAGGGTTAACAACTTCCTCTACGGGTGCAGTGGATGTTAACACTTCCTGTACTATCACCGGTGAAGATGGCGGAACCACTTGTGATTGCCGTGGTGGAGCATCTAACATGTGTACAGCATGGGAAATGGCAGACATAACAATAGGCTCATCATCCACATCATAAACATTTTCCTTATGGTTACTTAAGAGAGGGTACAAGTTACTTGTTACATTTTTATAGGTTGTTTCAACAACTGTGCCTGCACCACCGTCGACATAGGGCAGCGGTGGTATGCGTGAACCACTGGCAATACCTTCCACAATGCTACCTCACATGCATGCCATTTTGTAGCTCGCACGCTTTGCAATTCAGCACTGAGGGTATACTTTCTCGTAACGTGCTCACGACGCTAGTTTGCGTCGCTTGCACACCTTTAAGCCACACATCCCCTTCATGCTGCCATAATTGTAAACATTCGTTATATTTTACCTTTTTCACTCGAGAGACTGATGTGATTTTGGACATTGTTCAATACATCCTTATCAAAGCTACCAATTCTGGGAAACGGTCTAACACTCTTTATCGTCATCTTAAACCATACATCACAGTACCTAATTGCATAAGCACCGTACTTAGTATGCATAATACGGAGTGCCGATCCAAGCGGCGTTTCCATTAGCAGCACATCATTGTCTAACATCTCTACTGCTTGCGTGGCTCCCATCCTGGGACAATCCCTACATTTTTCAATAAAGATTTAAACTGGTGAAAGACAGTCAAGATACTTTCACTTACCTGTGGACGTCTTTGAAAAAGGGCGTATCCACAAACTCTAAGGAAGACCTCTAGATGCCTCCACTCACCTATGGAAGAAAAGTTGCTCCCACGCAGAAATCCCTTTTTGACTACTTTCAACCACTAGGGGGCAATACATACCCTTTGTTTTCCAGTTGATTTCGTCCACCTTCTCATCAGTTCATAATCACAGTTAAGCCCAAAACTATGCGGTTCAATTACAGTGCTCAAATAAGCCTAACCGATTACTGAATACTGTAATCACACTGAGAGCCGAACCCTAACAAAAATAACAACCCATACACCTGCCTTGTGTAAAGTAAATGGTAAGCTGCTACCGAGTCACTAGGCCGCTCGTTACGCCTAGCACTTAAGGGTCCTATGATACCCTTAACATTTAGGACCCATGTTACACCCTAAACAAATACTCACTGTTACACACTTCTTTCCTGTGCAGAAAAATACACGTTAACCCAGTTATTGGCAACAATTGATAATGTAATCTCAACGATTTTGTCTAAAACATGTGGAAGCAAGACCGGAAATACGTATATGCTATTGTGCGACTAGTCGCATACACAATAATGCGACTACTACACAACCGTATTATGACTCTTACGCTATACTGCAACTTAGCTGCATACACAATAATGCGACTTCCCCTTTTTAACACACAAAGCAAAATACAAAGAAAAACCTATCGATGAAGGAAAGCAAACTTTCCTCCCTCGTCCCTGGATTCTAATCAGCACTCCTTTTACACAATAACCAGCAGTGCGCTCTCAGCAACAAAATGGTAACAGGCGACGGCTAAATGCATCTCCTGTCATGGCGCCTTCACCCTTTTGCTGAGAGACAACTGACCGAGTGTTACCGTGTATCATATAGTTGATTCACTCAGCAGAGCCCCCATCTGTTATATCATGATTAAACCTTGGTACGATCCTGCCTATACCTTCTAAACCTCTATACAATCCTGCCTATATCTTCTAAATCCTGCCTATACCTTCTAAGATTGTTGCTATTAGCGTAATGAGTCATACAGTAAATAAATGCCTTCAGACTTTGAATGTGTTTCCAACGCACAAAAGGTTATCATTCAACATAAAAACAGTAGGTTACACGCTGTGATCTAAAGACAATTTAGTGCAAATAAATCATACAGACCCAAGGTATAGTTGTTATATATTCACGTGCTCTGGCCCAGATAACGGCATCAGCAAGAAACCTCCATCAACAGCATCAGCAAGAAGACTCCCGATAGTGGTCAGAGCACACATATATACCCTTGCAGAGATAGGCAATACAATAGGCAAGTTTGGCATGATTCCAATGGTTCTCTGTCACGATGCTTCTGTTACAGGACATTTAACAGGTAACTTCAAATGGACAAAGGTCAGCCTCCAACAGCCTTTTGTCTCCTTTTTCCCGCTGCATGCAAATATAAGCTGCTAACATTACATAGTACATTTTAGTGTTTTAACTCTCTGCAGTCCATAAGTTGCGGACTCATGTTGCGATCTTCTCACCAATGACACCGGAAGCTGTTGAGACAGAGGTGATCAGTACAACACCAAACACGGTCTGCTTATCATGTACTAAACCTTAGAAATCATATAACCTTTATTACACAACATTAATAGTCCCTGAATAAAGCTTGAATATTAAACTTTAGTACTAGGGAATCTTTCATGTAATTTGTGTATGTGTAAGTATAAGAGAATATTGCATAAAGTTGCTAATATGCATGGTGTGTTTATTTGTAGAGTGAAACAACTGTGCATAATGTGCGGTGTTTATGCATGTGTGTCTATTTATGATGGATTATATATATATATATATATATATATATATACATATATACATACATCATACCTTTCCAACATATGTTTTTTTAAACTACAATGCAAGATGTTAAGAGCAGTGAGTTTCACTCTCAAACAGGGTGGAGACCGCCAGCTGACTGCTGGTGCCATCCTGTCTGACAGTGAATCCAAAGGTTTTCTTCTGCCTATTTAGGATACCTGTGTCAGTTCTTTTTTAAGCAGATTTCTTACCATTGTTCATTCAGCCAAATTCAATTGTGCAGATCAGTGTCTGCACCATATTTCAATTGCCACAGCTACACCTGTCCACATGTGGGGTCTCTCCATTTACATGCAAAAACACCCACAGTATCCTGGTGTATTGTTTTTATAATTACTTTTCTCAGGAAGCTGTTTTACTAAATCCTGCATGAATACTGTGTTTGTTATGGTATTTTTTATGCAAGGTTGTCCTTAGAATGGGCTTGTATACACCAGGGTATGGTTTCTGAAAGGATTATTAAAACATTGCCATTTGAGCCATTTAGATCTTTCTGTTGTGTCTTCTTGGTGGTGCAGGTGGAGAATACAATCTGAGGAAGACACAGTAGTAAACCACTGGCTAGTGACTTAAAAGTTCAAACAACAAAAATAAGAGTCAGTTTTGTGTAACTGATATCTAAATATCTGTATGCCCTCTTTAACAGTGCAAATAGGCTGTAGTTTTGTTTATTTTATTTGTTTTAAAGGTTGATGCATTTATCTTTTTGTATTAATTATTTTATACTAAACAAATAATGTGCCAAACTTACATGGAATTGCATAAGGCTGAATTCTGGAATCACCCATATGTTTTTTTATTTACTTGAAATGTAAGAGTAGTTCCTTAGTATTGTTAGAAATATCACACAAGTGTCATACAGTACAGTATGTCCTTCAGTTAAAGACGTAATAAAAACTGTATAGCTAGCCAATAAATTGTATTTGTCTTAAACATCCTGTCTTTTTTTTTTCATCCACTTTAAATATTGTCTTAATTTATTTGATTAAAAAAATATTGATTTATTCAAATAAAAATACTCTTTTGGGGAGATTTACTAACCTGTTGGTTAATCAAATTACATGTACTGTACAGTTTGTAAACTGATAAATTTACGAAAGCCAAACTGTACATCAAAGCATATGATTTTTAGCCACAAAGTTTAAAGCAGTCATACCAATTTTTTGGTTGCAAGTTGCCTATTAGGGTTCATACAGAGAGCTCAAACTAATTGCAGTTTAAACAATCTTGAGTTTCAGACCTAGAAAATATAAAGAAGATTAGTGCCTTACACAAAGATAATACAGACCCAATGGTGAGTAGCGCTGGAGATGTCCTGGTACCCCTGGCCAATGGGTACCAAGAAAAATGTTTTAATTAATAGATCACACATAAGTAGCACTGACAACCCATGATCATTCTACAGGAAGTTGCAGAGCTACAAAGGCCAGTATGCACATGAGAGGCAGTGCCACAAGTGTGCTCTACAAGTGTTGTCCAGATCCTAAATAACAGAATAATGACCTTGACTCTAAATCAAGATACAGTGTTTAAATCCCCCAATCCCAAATAAATGTTATTGTTACTGAACCTAAATAAATAGTAATACCCGGAATCATAAAAAAATTAATAAACTATATTAATGACCCCATTCCTAAATAAAAAAAATATATATTAATGCGCTAATCTACAGTATATAATAATTTCAGAAGGTCTGTCTTATCTTCACAATACGTGTGCAGTGAAAGCTTAGGAGTGTTCCCCAACAGCTCTGGGTGAGGGATGTCGGATGGAGCGATGGAGGATTGGAACTGTGCAGCAGGAATGGAGCAACAATAAGCGGGAGGGGGGTGGGGAGTGGGATATGAAGTAGGGGTAGAAACTGAGGTGACTTTGCATATGTGGCCAAAATACTAGTTAATAATAAATTTAATTCACTGTGGCCTGCAAACCAAATGTGCCAATAATGAATAATTTATTCCCATATAGGATTCAAGTAATGAATATGAAAGAGGAAAAAAGCCCTTTTGAAAAACCAAAACTTTCCCAAAGAGCATGAGATGCAAACTCATTCAGGAGCGATATCTCCCACCACTCATCCTTTTATAGAGACCCTATTTGATGTACGGAATTTTGCAAACTGTAACAGAAATTTACCCTTATTAGATCTCCTCCCTTATGTTAAATTTGGGTTGGGTATGGGATCCCAGCGGTCGGGATACTGGCAGCCAGAATACAGACGGTGGCATACCGACAGTCAGAATCCGGACACAAGCTGGTAAGTGTGCTAAACCTAAGCCCTAACCCTTCCCCTAACCCATCTTTCTCACAGCCTAACCCTATCCCTCCCATCCTGCAGCCTACCTCTATCGCTCCCCCCGCAGCCTAAACCTAACCCACCCCCCTGCAGCCTAACCTATCCCTCCGTCTAGCAGTGGCACATCAAGGGGGGGCGATCAGGGCGATCGCCCCCCATAACACACAGCCAATGTACACAGTACTGGCAGCCTAACCTCCTTCAGCTAAATATGTATTGAGTGCTCTGCTCAGGTTACCTCCACTCACAGTATTTGTGGATACTGCCGGGTTTATAGATCTTCCTCATTCTGTTGTAAACTTGACATGAGAAAAAGCTAGCCTGGACCAAAAGTATTTTCTGTTTACTCAAGTAAGCTGGGTGAATTTTTGGTTGTGACATATTTACACATTTTATCTGCATCACCTTCCCATTGCAGTTTATTGAGCAAATACAATTTGTTTTATCTTACCCTGGAAATATAATGGTCTCTCAGCGCTTATAGAAAATGTAATCAAGGTGCATTAAAATTCTTTGCACTGCAGCACATTGTAGATGTCTATAGATCTATGTTTACCCATCTACAGTGTGTTACCTAACCACCACTATACACACACCTGGTTTCATAGTTGTCTTCTTTCTGTGTGCTTTTGCACCAGCCCTATCATTATGCAATAGGTATGTTTATGTGTAAGCACATCTCTGCATAGCCTATCCTCAATACGTCATTGCTATAGTAGACTACATGCAAATCCACTGTTACCACCCATTTGCACCCTTTCAACAACAAACGGAGATGTTACTGAGTTGCGCATATATGACGCAGAGTCATACACAACTCAGTAACATCTCCACTTATTGTTGAAGATCTTAAGATCTCTCTACAAAACCGACTTGTGTTCAATTCTGCATCTGCCCCACACTGTGGGCCACAGTGTTCATACTTGCCCAATGCTTTCATGTCTCCCTTTTTATAGTACATTTGAATTGCAAAGAGAAGTAGGTGAAACCTCTATTTTTTTGGCTAGTTAAAAATGTCTTAAAGGTCAAAGTGAAACCATGATTTGGAGTTTTTTAGCTATAAATTCTATTAAATTGTAAAAAGTATGAAAATTACACAATTGTTCGGTTTGCTGCTTGTGAACACTTGAGCATACATTTAGTAGACACAGTGTAGCACATTTAAGGGGGAATTCAATTAGCCAAGAAAACCCATAAGTCCATCCAGGGGCTGTGCTGAGGGCCTAATTCAGACCCGCTCGCGAGCGCAGGATGCTCGCAAGCGGGTCGATGGTGCCCTAATGAGCATGTGCACGATGGAGGGAGCTCCGTCGTGCGCATGCCCAAGACCCGCATAGCGACAGCCAAGCTGTCGCTCCGGGTCTCGCACCAAAGGGAGAGTGCTGTCGTTGGTGACTGACAGCACGCCCCCTTTGGTGGGCGTGCCGGGGGCGTGGCTGCCAGACAGAGGTGTCCTCATGGGAACGCCTACCGTCTGGGTCCGGCCCCACTGACATCACTAGTGATGTCAGTGGGAGTGATTTTGGCTCTGATAGAGCCAAAATCACTCCAGGGCTTGCGGCCACGAGACCCTACCGCAGGGTCTCGTTGCAAGCCCGATGGTCGCGATGGTCTTGACCATCACGACCATCATCATGGACGCTCGCATAAGCTGTGGGTGGTAACCCACAGCTATGCGAGCGTCCAAGAGGCCGCTACATTTTTAGGTAAGAGGGCCCTGATTCAGAGCGAGCACTCTGGTCAGAGCGTCCAGCTCTGAATCAGGCCCTGAGTCCATCCAGGGGCTGTGCTGAGTCCATCCAGGGGCTGTGCTGAGTCCGTCCAGGGGCTGTGCTGAGTCCGTCCAGGGGCTGTGCTGAGTCCGTAAAGGGGCTGTGCTGTCTCCGTCCAGGGGCTGTGCTGTCTCTGTCCAGGGGCTGTGCTGTGCTCCATTCACTCCTGTGCTGCCTATGCACTTGTCTAATGTTTATCCGCTCCAGTGCTGCCAACATTCCTGTCCAGTGTCCATTCTCTCCAGTGTTGCTGATGCACCTGTCCTGTGCCCATCAGCTCCAGTGCTGCCATCACACCTGTCCAGTGTCCATCTGCTCCAGTGCGGCTGAGGCACCTGGTTGGTGTCCATCTGCTCCAGGACTGCTGACACTCCTCTCCGGTGTCCATCTGCTCCAGTTCTGCCGACGCACCTGTCCTGTGTCAATCTGCTCCAGTTATTTAAAAAAATAAAATAAAAAAAGTTACAAAAAAAGAATTACAAAAACAAAAAATTAAACACTTAAAAAAATCAAGAAAAGTTTAAAAATGTAAAAAAAAAAAATAAGTTAGTATCCCTAATACACAAGTACTGTGATGCCACAGGTCATATCCTTAGTGTGCATCCATAACACAAGTACTGTAACACCTCAAGCCGTACCTCAGTGTGTATCCGTAACACAAGTACTGTGATGCCTCAGTCTTTACCCCAGTGTGTATCCATAGCACAAGTACTGTGATGCCTCAGGCCGTACACCTGTGTGTGTATATATAACACAAGTACTGTGACTCTGCAGGCCATACCCTTAATGTGTTTTAGTTGTTTATTAAACAGTTATACTGTCTGCCACTGCAGTGCCACTCTGTTTCCTAGATGTGCCATGTTGGAAACTACCACATGTTTGTGATGCCCACTTCTGTAGCTTAGCTTAGTCAGCTAGCTACAGTAGCTCGGTGCAACCTTTTGGCCTAAACTGGATTAAACCAATATTGGGAGCTGTGAGTTGGTCAAACCTGACTGGAAATGAATGTTATTGAGGCTAATAATTCTATAGGAACAAAAACAGGCCCAAATTACTGTATGTGATTTTAGCTGTTTTTATGATTTTTTAGAAAACAATACAGATCCAAAACCAAGACACTCAAGGGCAGTTATAGAAAAACCAAATCCATATCTAAAACACAAAGGAGATACAGTTCCAAAACCAAAACACGAGGGTCATCACCAATCTCTATTATTAACAAGGGATGTGCGTCGACCCTTGTGTTTTGGTTTTGGATCTGTATCTCCTCATGTTTTGGATCTGGATTTGGTTTTGCGAAAACCACCCCTTGCATGTTTTGGTTTTGGATCTATATTTCTTTTCAAAAATTTATAAAAACTGCTAAAAGCATATCATTTGTTTTTTTTTGTTCCTACAATATTAGTAACTTCAATAACATTAATTTCCACTTGTTTACAGTCAATTTTGACCACCTCACAGCTCATAATATTGTTTTCATCTGGTTTAGGCCCAAAATTTGCACCAAGCTAGCTGGCCAACTAAGCTAAGAGGCAGCAGTGGGTGGCACAAACATGTGGCAGTTCAACTTCCAAAATGGCAAATAAGGAAACATATGTTTTTATTAATCATGAGGCCTGAGGGAGTTGGAGTATGTATGTAGTTGAAGGCAGGGAGAGTAAGGGTTGATTGGTAGTAAATTGTATTAAATTTTTTGATTCTGAAGCAAATTTATGAGGGAGGAGGGGAGGGGAGGAGGGAAGGCATTTACAAAAATTATTTAAATCATTCACATCAGTCATTTCCCCAGAAGAATGCCTGCTGCTGCTGGGAGTGGATTTTCATCCCAGAAGGTGACCAGGAAGACTACTATTCACTGTTAAATAATCCTTTGCAAGGAGGAGCAAGTATGACAGCAGTCACCCAGTTGCATAGCGGATCACTGACGCCATAACATCTATGCTGGTATCAGATGTGTGTCCAATATCTGCCAATAATGCAGTGAGTTTTAGATAGTTAATTAAAGTCCAGTGTCCCCACTGCCAAATCCCATCAAGATTCCACTTCACTAGAAAAGCAATTCCCAACCTGTACAGGGACATTAAAAAAAACTTAATTAGGGGCCTCCAAAATGCTGTTGTACCCACTGTCCACTTAACCACAGATATGTGGACAAGATGAACAGAGTTAATACAAGATTTAAGATATAAAGTCCACAGATCTGAAGAGATGAAAAGAGCTGTTGGTAGGCAAATTGTCAGCTCAAGTGGTTTGTGATGCAGCAATGGCTTCTCCTTCAATTTCTCCAGCAAGTGCATCTGCCAAGAAAAAAGTAAACTTTCCCAAAAGACCCACTGGTGATGCAGATGAGTCAACACAAAACACAAAAACTTTTTGGTTGAATGCACTGCAGATGACTTAACAGGGAGTAGATTCCTAGATGGTTATGGTTCCTGTATCTACTTACTCTGGCTTTACAAAGGGTACAGATGACTTGACAATTGTTGTCTGGATATCGGTAGAAATAATTCCACACATAATAAGTGGATTATTTTTTTGTCTTGTGCCCAGGCATGACAATGGGCTTTACCTTATCATGGGCAATAACTGTTTATTTCACTGGTGCCTGATTTACACAAACAACATTCTTATCAACTACATCTTTAGCAGTATCAGCTACACAAATGTCCTGCTTATCCTGTCTACAGAAGCATCCTCAATTTCTATGTCAGCATGTTCACTTGTGCTTACATCATCATAAGAGGCAGAACCACCAGTCATAAATAAATGCCAAGGTATTAGCCTTTCCTTACCATTTCATGTGGTGAAAGGCATATTGCCAATATTAGGTCTTTGTGCAGCTAACTTCCCTTTGATGTTTTTTTCTTTACCACTGTAAAAGATTGGTTCTTGATTTTAGATGCCCTGACTTAAGCCCTGTATGCCCTTGGGCATTGGCTTTAGTAGATTATGTAGATGGACTAGTATCATCATGACTGGTGGTACTGGCAGCAGCTCCAGCACTAGTATGTGGTTCCTGCTCTCCTCTCAACTGATCATTCTCCATATCAACAAACACGAATGAAGCGGGGTACAGCACACATGTCAGTTTGTACCAATTTTAAATATTACACAGCGGTATCAATGACCTACAGTGTCATAAGATTTTTTATGAATAACAAAAGAATAACACGCAGTGCTGCCACTTAGTGTCACAAGATTATTTATGAGTAAGTATAACACACTGTGATACCACTTACAGTGTCACAAGATTATTTATGAATAAGAAAAGAATTACACATTGTGCTGCCACTTAGTGTCACAAGATTATTTATGAATAAGAATAACACTGTGATAACAATTGCAGTGTCACAAGATTTTTTATGAATAAAAGAATAAAACACTGCACTACTACTTAGTTTCACAAGATTTTTTTATGAATACAAAAAGAATAACACACTGCGCTACCACTTACAGTGATGTCATTATGTTTTATATATATAGCACATGTTATTTAGCACTTTGTTGTGGTCTTGTAGTTGACGTGTAAACTAATCATTTATTCACGATGGAGGAAAGAAGTGAAAAGTTGAATACCACTTACAGCATTGATTCCCAACCTCGGTCCTCAAGGCACACTAACAGTCCTGGTTTTAGTGATATCCATGATTGTGCACAGATGGTTAAATCAAATAAACGGAGGTACTAATTAGGTCACATGTGCTCAAGTATGGTTATCCCTAAAACCTGGACTGTTAGTGTGCCTTGAGGACCGTGGTTGGGAACCACTGACTTACAGTGTCACAAGATTTTTATGAGAATAACACTGTGCTACCACTTACAGTGTCAATATTTTTTATGAATAAGAATAACACACTGCGCTACGACTTATAGTGTCACAATACGTGGACAATAAACTGCAGTCTGGCTAGCAATGTCACCAAACAATAATAGCGCAGCTAAGTTGCTAATGCACACACATACAAAAAAAAGCACTTTTATTTTTTTTGACACTATGGAAGAGCACACCTGCATGAGGCAGCAGCCCCTTGATGAACAACACAGACAGCGCCCCTTCTTTATGGACAACAAAGCACCCCTGCCAAGTGCAGACAGACCTCCTGCAGAGTCACAAATACATGGACAATAAACTATGGCAGTGTCACCAAACAATAATAGCGCAGCAAAGTTGCTAAAGCACACACACACAAAAAAAGAGAGAAAAAAAGTAGTTTTTTTTTTACACTGGGGAAGAGCACCCCTAATTCACAGAGCACCCCCATGGAACACACAGCACCCCTTTATGGACTGCAGGCCTAGCCTGATGGACAGGACAACAACACAGCAGCAGCCACAGTTAATTGACAGGACAAGTGACACAGCAGCTGCAGCACCCACTGAAGGAAGCCCCCCCTTATATACTGCAGCCTAAGCTCCTTTATGGACAACACAGCAGCAGCCTTCAGCTCAAGACCCCGACTGGACACACACACTGAGTGACTAACAGTGACTGACTACACGTCTGCTAGCTTCTGTCTCCACAGCCAGAGTGAAAATGGTGCTGATCGCGTGGATCTGTATAAAATCCAAAACCCGCAAGAATCCGACAGTGGGAGGATGCCACCTTTTGCCTTGTTTTCGGATCCGAGTCAGGTGAGAAAACCCGAGCCAGACTCGGATCTCCCATTCGGAACATGAAGTGTGGGTGGGTCCGGTTCTTGGAGGACCGGACCCGCTCTTCTCTATTTTTAACACATTTTTAAAAGTGGCTTAAAATAACACAGATATCTACTTACAGGCATTTTAATGCACCCCAAATGTATCTAGAGCATTTACTTTGCAGAAAATATGAGATATGGTAAGAACTTACCCTTGTTATCTCTATTTCTACGAAGTCCATAGGGTTCCACAGGATACCTTGGGTGTGACGTCAGTCGCAGGGCACCAAAGAGTTAAGCTTTCAGCCTCCCAGGATGCACTAGGTCCCCCTCCTATACCCCGCCCCCGGGCCAAGGCACCTCAGTTAGTTACCAAGCCATAGGCCGGAGGAGGAGAAGGAAGAGAGAGAACAAAGATCTGGACACATACAAGAATCACATTCTCACCAGAGGGAGACGGAAAACCGGTGACCAGAGCAAAGCCCATCTGCAGCACAGGTGCGACAGGGCGGGAGTCCTGTGGAACCCTATGGACTTCGTAGAAATAGAGATAACAAGGGTAAGTTCTTACCATATCTCATATTTTCTACTTCAGGGTCCATAGGGTATCCACAGGATACCTTGGGGATGTCCCAAAGCAGTATCCTTTAAGGGTGGGGACGCTCCTGTGCAGAAAGGAGAATCCGCCGCCCGAAGGAAGCATCCTGAGAGGCGAAGGTGTCAAACCTGTAATACCTCACGAAGGTATGGACAGAAGACCACGTAGCAGCCTTGCAGATCTGAACTGCCGAGGCACCACGTCGAGCTGCCCACGAAGGACCCACAGACCTAGTGGAATGAGCCTTCAGAGAAGGAGGGACCGGTAGGCCTTCATGAAGATAAGCTTCAGAAATAGCCATACGGATCCAGGCTGCCAAAGTTTGCTTTGAAGCAGGCCAACCCTTTTTACGGAAGCCATAGAGGACAAACAAAGCGTCCGACTTCCTAAACGAAGAAGTGCGGTCAACATAAGTCCTTAAGGCCCGCACAACATCCAAAGAGGCCTCACCCACGGAAAGATCCGGTGAGTTAAAGGCCGGAACAACTATTTCCTCGTTAACATGAAACTTTGAAACAACTTTGGGAAGAAACTCGGGCCGAGTGCGGAGCACTGCCCTGTTCCCGTGAAAAACCAAGAAAGGGGGTCTACAAGAAAGAGCCCCTAACTCAGAAACACGTCTGGCCAAAGCAATGGCCAGAAGGAAAACAGTCTTAGCTGTTAGCCATTTAATATCCACTGAGCCCAGTGGTTCAAACGGCGGTCCTTGGAGAGCCCTCAGGACCACAGCCAAATCCCAAGGTGCCACAGGTGGAACAAAGGGAGGCTGAATACGGAGAACACCTTGCATAAAGGTGCGCACATCCGGGATTGTAGCAATCCTACGGTGAAACCAGACAGATAGGGCCGAAACCTGTACCTTCAAAGAAGCAAGGTGAAGCCCATGATCTAGTCCCGCTTGCAGGAAGGCGAGAATCCGAGACAGACGAAACTCCCGCGGTGCATAACCTCTCGGTCAACACCACTGGAAGAACGTATGCCACACACGATGGTATACCCTCGCAGAAGACGGTTTCCGAGCTCGTAACATGGTACGCACCACAGAGCTGGAAAACCCCCGGGACCTCAGCATGGCCGTCTCAACAGCCACGCCGTCAAAGACAGCCGAGTCAGGTCCGGGTGAAGGCAAGGACCCTGAGACAGAAGGTCCGGTCGTAGCGGCAACCGCAGAGGACTGTCCACGGACAGACCCTGAAGGTCTGAGAACCAGTGCCGTCTGGGCCACGCGGGAGCTATCAACAGGAGCGTCCCTCCTTCCTGTTTGAATTTCCGGATTACCCGTGGAAGAAGGGAGACCGGAGGGAACAGGTATGCGAACCGGAACGTCCACCGGACGGACAGAGCATCCACCAGAGACGCCCCTTCGTCTCTTGTGTGAGACCCGTACACCGGCAACTTGTTGTTGTGCCGGGACACCATGAGGTCGATTTCTGGAAGACCCCACCTGTCCACCAGTAGTTGAAAAACGTCCGGGTGCAGGGACCATTCCCCCGGATGAACGTCCTGGCGACTTAGAAAGTCCGCCTCCCAATTTAGCACTCCCGGGATGAAGACCGCTGATATGGCCGGAAGATTGCGCTCCGCCCAAACCAGGATCTGAGAGACCTCTACGAGAGCCGCATGACTGTGAGTTCCTCCTTGCCTGTTTATGTAGGCCACGGTGGTAGCATTGTCCGACTGGACCTGCACCGGGTGACCCTGGAGAAACCGCTGTGCCTGCTGGAGAGCATTGAAGACCGCACGGAGTTCCAAGATATTTATTGGAAGCTCCGCTTCTGTCGACGTCCACCTGCCCTGGAACAAGTGTGGACCCGAAACTGCTCCCCAGCCCCGAAGACTGGCGTCCGTTGTCAACAGGACCCAATTTGGAACCCAGAACGGACGTCCCTTGTTGAGGTGGGTCGTCTTTAACCACCACGCAAGGGACAGGCGAACCTCCGGGGTGAGCACAATCGTCTGGGACTTCAGAGACTGAGGCAGCCCATTCCATTTGGACAGGATCAGGTGCTGCAGAGGTCTGGAGTGAAACTGGGTGTATTCCACCATGTCGAACACCGACACCATGGAGCCCAGTAACCTCATCGCCGAGTGTAAGGACACCCGGCGGCTGTGCAGACAACTGCGCACCCTTGACTGTAAAGCAGAGATCTTGTCCTCCGTCACGAAGATCCTTTGCTGTCCCGAGTCCAATAATGCTCCAAGATGCAGAATCCTCCGAGACGGGATTAGAGTGGACTTCTGCCAGTTGATTAGCCAGCCGTGCCATTGCAGCAGCGCAATGGTCAGGTCCAAGTGGTGTAACAGGAGCTCTGGAGATCCTGCCACCAATAACAGGTCATCCAAGTACGGCAACATGCGGACTCCCTGCAGCCGCAGAGAAGCCGCCATGACCGCCATCACCTTGGTGAAAACACGTGGTGCTGTCGCCAGGCCAAAAGGTAATGCCCAAAACTGGAAGTGGTCGCTGCGGATTGCAAACCAGAGGAACTGTTGATGGCGCAAAAGAATAGGGACATGCAGGTAAGCGTCCTGTATGTCCAATGACACCATGTAGTCCCCAGGTTACAGCGCCAGAATGATGGACCGTAGGGTCTCCATCCGAAACTTCGGGACCCGCAAAGACTTGTTGAGTGCTTTGAGGTTGAGAATCGGACGATATGACCCATTGGGTTTCTGTACCAAAAATAGATTTGAATAGAAACCCTGGCCCCTCTGGGAGAATGGAACAGGCACTATAACTCCAGCCTGGAGCATAGTGTGCAATACCTTCCGCAGCTCCGTAGCCTTGTTCCGGTCTGGTGGTAGACCCGTGGTGAAGAATCGAGCCGGGGGTCTGTGCCGGAAGGAGAGGGCGTATCTGTGGGAAACCACCTCCAGAACCCAAGTGTCTGTCGTAGTGGTCGACCAACACTGGGCGAACTGTAGCAGGCGGCCTCCCACCCTGGGATCCCCCAAAGGGAGGCCCGGACCGTCAGGCCGCAGGCTTATCATCTGGCTTGGGGGCCGGACGTCTGGTACTCCATGCCTGCTTCCGGGGTGTGACCGATTTCTTAGGGCCAGCCTGTCGAGGAAATGACTGTGGTTTGGGCCTGCCCTGGGCCCTAGATGACCGAAAGGATGATGGTCCAGAACCAGAAGGAGCAGCGGCCGACGGGAGACAAGCAGATTTGGCTGCCGCCAGCGTGGCCACAATCTTATCCAGATCCGGACCGAAGAGAACTTCTCCGGTAAACAGCAATGCTTCCAGACCTTTCTTGGAATCTGCGTCCGCCTTCCAGGATCGCAGCCGCAAGGTGCGACGAGCAGCTACCGCTGCTGAAGAAATTCTAGACACCAGAGTACTAATGTCTAGAGCCGCCTCGTTGATGTAGGTGGCCGAATCACGGAGATTGCCAATCAACTCCGCCTGTTCGGCCGGACAGTCGGATTCAAAAGAAGCCTCTAATGAATCCGCCCAGTGCTCCATCGCTCTGGCAACCCAGCAAATGGCCATAGCCGGCCGTGCTGCCCCCCCTGCAAGGGAATAAGCGGACTTCAGGCAGATTTCTACCTTGCGGTCCGTAGCATCCTTAAGGGAGGACATGGATGGCATCGGCAATGTGGCACTACGGACAAGACGGGTCACGTGAGAATCCACCTGTGGAGGGGATTCCCACTTAGCAAAATAATTATCCGTGAATGGATAAGCCACCGCCAGGCGTCTCTGCGGCTGGTATCTTTGCCAGGTTGTTTCCACGCCTCCTCTAAATGGTCCACCAACTGACCCGAAAGAGGAAAGACTGTGGCATTGCCCTTCACATCTTTGAAAAAGGCATACTTAGATTTAGCCGCTGGGGGAACTTCGTCCTCAATCACCAAGGCTGTGCGGACCACCCGAATAAGTCCAGGAATATATACTTTGGACTTAGCATCAGCGTCCTTAGTATGGAGAGGTTCCTGATCGTAAGGATCCAGAATCTCCCCATCATCAGACGTCCCTTCGTCATCCTCATAAGGAGCGGACAGAGACGCCACCGGCCTTTTATGAGGCCGCATCACAGACTCCCCTTGCAACACATCCGACAAGTGCTGTACAGAACTCGTCAGGGAGTTAACCCACACTGGCTCCTGAGAACCCGGGAGCGGGGAAATAGGGAGACTGTGGGGTACCACCAATTGTCGTGGGAACCCCTGCATGGGTGATGACACCACAGACTGCTGGGACAAACCCATCGGAGTAAACGCGGGCTGCGGAGCTAACTGGCCCACTAAAGCTGTTAACGCCTGAGCGAAACAAGCCCAGGGCGGCTCCTGTACCGGTGCTGTAACCGTAATAGGCCGCACCATGGACAAACACTGCCGGCAAAGGCCCTCGGCGCTACCCTCCCCCTCCGCTAACGGTACTTTGCACGTGGTACACTGTAGCCGGAGGGGAAAATCACTTTCAGACATGATGGCAACCACGTATGTGACCTCTCTCACCAATTAAGTATTAAATAGGTGAAAGACCACCCTGCAGCACTGCACTGCAAGGGCTTTAGCAGAAAGAACAGGGACAGTAATAAAGCTGACAGTTTTGAGAAGATAAAGTTACAGGCAGCAGCGCTAGCACAGTCACATACAATGCAGAGAAATAACAATTCCTGCACTAACAGCGCTGATCACTCAACTACACAGACACAGGGCCTGGTAGGACACAGCGCTGCATACACAGACCTGAGCCACAGCGGAGGAGAGGTATGCGGGGGGACCCAGACCACGATGCTTCCTTCCAGGCTTCCAGCAGCGTTCACCATGCGTTGCAGAGAAGATGGCTGCCGAGGAGCAGAGAGAAGCTGGCCTGGGGGAGGAGCGCTGACACAGGACCAGTCAGCACAGTGCAGAGAGGGCCGGCTGTGAGACAGGGAAGGCGCGCTCCCCTGGCATGCATTTAACCCCTGGGACGCCGCAGTGCTACCGCTTTGCTGCGGTCCGCTGTCCCAGGGGGTAGTGGAAGCGCAGGTTGGTCGCCTGGCTCCACGCTGCAGCCAGTCCCCAGGGAGCCCCCTGCCTGGGGACTTAGAACCATGTGATCAGCGGGGACACACCGCGGGACCCCGCTGCTTACCTCTGTCCCCCTTGAATCTGGCCATGGTCCGGAGCATCTGGGGTCACCGCTAGCTGTGACCCCAGACGCCCACCAGCATCCCCGTATCAGTACCGGTGTTCTGGTACCGGCGGGGTGTAGGGAAGACAGCATGGACGTCAGGACTGACTGTCCATGCTGTTCATCCAGATGTGCAGCCACAGCTGCATGAAGAAAAAGCTTCAGGGGCTCTTCTAGCCCCCACTCCAACAGGTGCACCCGACTCCGGCCGGGCACCAAACTAAACTGAGGTGCCTTGGCCCGGGGGCGGAGTATAGGAGGGGGACCTAGTGCATCCTGGGAGGCTGAAAGCTTAACTCTTTGGTGCCCTGTGACTGACATCACACCCAAGGTATCCTGTGGATACCCTATGGACCCTGAAGTAGAAAAACCCATGCTTTCTATCTTTTATTCACTGTTTTGAAAAATGCATATAACAGCCATTTGACACATTATAAGAACCCAAAATACTTTGCTTTGGGACACTTACAGACTTCTATAATGTTATCCAATATTAGTTTGCATTTTTTTTTTGGGGGGGGGGTAACAGGCTGATTTTTACATTCTCACCCACACTTAACACAGGTATTATCCGCAGGTATTACCTGGCGAACGCTGGAATAAGCATTTTCTAATTGAATTGAAGGATAAAGAGGGTAAGTGAACTTACCGGGCAATATGCACATTAAATAACAGTTTTTTATTCATTGCGGCTAATTGAATTTGGCCTTACGTACACAATTTTAAAATTTCAAAACAATTTAAATGATTGGTCCAATATTAAAAACCCAAATTGTATGACTAAACTAGTTTATTATGTTAAAGTTACTTCCACAGAAAAGATGACACAGTAAAGTGCATAAGAGTAGTTCTACATTTACACGGAGAACAGTCATTTAAATATTATTATTATTATTATTATTATTATTATAGTTATTATTATTATCATTAGATTTCTGTTGCTATAATATTATAAATGACTTGTTTAATGTCAAATATTTTGTGCAATCACATTATTACTGAAGAAAAATTATAACATTCCTACAGTCAAATAGTTTTCTAAAGAGCTGCTATTTTCTAGATCTCACAAGGTCAAGGTGTTTTTTTGACATATTCTTTTAATTGTGATAATGCAGCACATACCCATTGTACTACACAATGACATCCTTCACTGGGAAATGGTAGTAAAATACCACAAATTCTAAATCCTACCTCAGAAGTTAATGAATGTATTAGCTCATACAACTAGAAAGTGTTAATTTTGAGTGGGGATGAAAAAATTAGTTGTTGTTAAATTTTTTATATAATGCTTAATAGGTTTATATGCTTACATTTAGTTTTGTGAATATTTTTTAATAGGTAGGTGAATTATAATGTTAAAATTCCTGGCTATAACACTGTTAGGCCCCTATTTACTACAATCCTCAATTCAAATGTAGTTGAAGTGTGATATTTTCACATAATTTTGCATTGCAAATTTAGGAAATATCACAGGAATGTATAAAAAAATCACTTGCAGGGACAAAGCTTGCGATAAAGCACTGTCCTTGTGAATCCCCTCTGCACCCAGCTGCCAGCACAACCACCCCCCGCGCGATTACCCTCCCCCTGTTCTGCTTACACTTACCTCAGTAATCGGTACTCGAGTGAGGTTTTCTCTCTGGGACCAGCTCGTTTCCGGGCTCCTGCACTGTAACATTGGTCAGCTGCTCTATGCTGCAAACCGAGATTTCGGAATGGAGCAGTTGACCGGAGTCACAGTTCAGGAGTTGGGAGACCAGCTGACATGAAGCCCCAGAGGACCTGACCAGAGCACCGATCACTGGTCCGTGGATGCAGGTAACTGTTTGTTTTTTTAACTATGTTTAGACCACAAAGCTGAGCACAGGGGCTGGCTCCTGGCTCTGCTCTGCATGTCAGAAAAGAGCAGGAGTCGGAGAACCTGGGGAAAGCCCTGATAATGCCATCTGAAGATGGCGTTATTATCACAGGGCTTTCCCACTTATTTTTTTACAATTTATTTTTAGTACATTTCAGGCAGATCACATTTCTTATTACAAGTATAGGAAATGCGATGTGCTTACTAAAAATATGTGAATTTAAGGGATAAAATTAATTTTTCATGAAACCTACTCCAATTGCCTGTAATACATTTATGTGATACTAAAATAATGTGAAAATGGTATGAAAACACCCTTTTTCACATTTTTTATTAAAAATAATAGTGATAAATAGGGCTTTTAGTCAGTCAATGTTGGTGTGCACCAGAATAATAATATAGCAATAATAATATAACTAGTATTAAAACAAATAGTATTTGGAGAAAAGAAAAAAAATCAGTGTTATTAGTACTGAAATTAAAAAAAATAACAAAAAAGAAACAATATCTCTATTGTGTGTAAAAGTCTGTTAAATTATGGAGATTCATTGTTAGCACATTCATTGAACTGATTTTGTATTATATAGAACTATGGCAGACTACCTGGATTGTATAGTTCTAACCTATTTGCTCCATTGTATAACAGTCTCAGATAGTTGCAGTTAGGGTTGGATGGAATTATTACGTCTTCACATGGCAGCTGCTTGATCATGCCATTTATCTAAGACAGCCATGCACTATAGCCTGTTTATATTCATTATTTTTCTCATGCACATTGTGTGTAACCAGTTTGGATGGCAGTGTTAGAATAACCTGTAGATCAAATCATCAGAATTTTACTGCATAACTAATTATTAGATCGGAATCTCACAAAAGCAGGGCCCTCTCTACCCTATGGGATTGATTTACTTAGCCACAAGTCAGACTAAAATTGCTTAATACAGTTTATAAACCCACACCCGCAACTTTTTGCAATTTTATTAAGCATCTGCATTATGCTAATGTGGGCCTCAATAGGAGTTAACATAGATTTTAGTTTGCACCTCCAGGCTGAGTGAAAAGTAGTAAAAAAATCCTTATATTAAGGTAAAAATGCTAGGACACAGTGCAATGATCATGGGACACCCCTCACAATGACTAACAATGTATTTAGGGGTTTCTAACTAAGAAAATCTGGCCAATAGAAACATGTCATTCTTCAGGTGATTTTCTCTAAAAAGCAGAAAAACTTAGTGTAATGATATGGGACACATATGTTGGGTATCCAGATAGAAGATTGACAGTAATTAGATTAACAGTCAATAGATCAACACCAGATGGTTGACAGGCAATAGGTCAACATGGTCAAATGGTCAACAGGGACAAAAGGTCGACTGACAAATGGTTAACAGTACAGAAGGTCAACATGGTTTAAAGGTCGACAAGCTCAAATGATCGACACACAAATAGTCAACACACAAATTGTCAATACATTTTTTTTATGGTTATTAAACATTTTGAAGGTACAGGTTAGACACTTCGGGGAGGATTAAGGTTAGGCACTATGGGATTAGGTTAGAGTTAGGATTATGGATAAATTATAAAAAAAAGTGTCAACCATTCATGTGTCAACCATATGAACCTGATTACCTTTTCACCCGGTCGATCTTCTGCACTGTCCACCATTTGTCAGTCTGTCCCTGTCGACATTTTGACTATGTTAACCTATTGGCTGTCGACCATCTGGTGTTGACCTATTGATGGTCGATCTAATTACTTTTGATCCATTACACTGCACTTGTATCTTGTGTGTTGTACTAATGGGAAAGCGTTTTTTGAACTTGCAACTTGTAAGTGGGAATTACAAATTATTTTTTCCAACTTTTTATAATCTTGTATAGAGCATACTCTATAAAAAAATCACTATAGATACATTTTAATGTATCCTAAAATACTCTAAATACTTTAATTTGCTGAAGTAAACTTACTGGCTATCATTTTTCCATAATTTGTGAAAGTTAGGATAATCAACCATACGCCTCCAGTACTTTGCTTATGGCCACTGGCAGCCTTCTACACTGTCCTTTTATCTTATTTGCCATATTTTCTAAATGAATTGCCAGGGAATTGGGAGTGAGCTTCATTAAAATATCTAGCAAAGACACATAATGTTAACCTACGAGTATAAGGCATGGAACCTACAGTTGATTGAGTCAGCTCAAATGTGGTATGTCTGTGTGAAGCCTTGGGATTTTGCTTTTATGGAGGAGCACACTGAAAGAATTATAACTGCAATATTCCAAGAGGTGAAGAGGTGGTAGCCGTGGAATACCCTGAGGTGTTTAACACAGTAGGTACAAATTCCGTAGGTATAGCTGATTACACAAATGGTGAGAATTTGGTAGTGTGCCACAGGGTACAAGGTTGTGTTGGCACTGTTTGTACAATGTGTGGCATGTAATAAGTTAAACAGAGGTGTTGGTACTGGCTGAGCAGTGCGTAGCATACAAGAAGGTACATGGATGTGTTGGTACTATTTGTGCAGTACTTAGGCCCTGATTCAGAGCCGGACGCTCTGACCAGAGCGCTCACTCTGAATCAGGGCCCTCCTCCATTAAAATGGAGCGTCCTCCTGGACGCTCGCATAGCTGTGGGTCACCACCCACAGCATATACGAGCGTGCAAAAATATGGTCGCGATGGTCTTGACCATCGCGACCATCGGAATTGCGAGGGAAACCCTGCGGTTGGGTTTCCCTGCCGCAAGGCCAAGAGTGATTTTGGCTCTATAAGAGCCAAAATCACTCCCACTGACATCACTAGTGATGTCAGTGGGGCCGGCTTCAGACGGTAGGCGTTCCCATGTGAACGCCTCCGTCTGGCAGGCACGCCCCCGGCACGCCCACCAAAGGGGGCGTGCTGTCAATCAACATCGACAGCACGCCCCCTTTGGTGCGAGACCCAGAGCAATGGAAAGTCCTTCGCTCGCCGGGTCTCGCGCATGCGCACGACGGAGCTCCCTCCATCGTGCGCAGTGGGGACCATCGACCCACTTGCGAGCGTACTGCCACTCGCGAGTGGGTCTGAATGACCCCCTTAGTGTGCAATAAGGTACACAAAAGTGTTGGTACAGTTTGAACAGTGCATAGCTTGCAATAAGGTATACGGACGAGTTGGTACTGTTCGGACAGTGCATAGCATGTAATGAGATACACGTATGTGCTGGCACTGTGGGAACAGCTCGTAGTGTGCAATTAGAGGCAAAGATGTGTTAGCACTGTGTGAACAGGGCGTAGCTTATAATGAGAGGCAGAGATGTGGAGATGTGTCAGCATTGTAGAGAGAGTGCATAACGCACAATGAGATACATGGAGTATATTGCAAATAATTCAATAACAAAATGGCAGTAATTGCGTGAATAATAGCAGCTCAAATAAAGCACTACTATAAATTTAAAAAGAGTGCTTGAAAATGTGAATATGTCTATACCACGATTTAATAAAACATTGAACTCCTCATATACACTTGTTGTCTATAGCTCTTTTGCTGAATAAGTGGTATGGAGTGGAATGTCTGTAGGTGGTCCGGTGAATACGGGAACATAGGTCTCATAGAACACTGTCCCTATTCTTACCCTAAGGTTGTCGTCCCTCCGGTATTACTTTACAGTGCGGTGCATGACATATTCTCTGTCCCTTTAGATTGGACGCTCTGTGCCTCCTTGCACGGTGGTCAGCGGAGTCTTACTTCTGATGGGGGAGAAAAAACAGTCGGGCAGCCTGCAGTTCTGTCTCCATCACCAACGCATTTCATACCATACGTACTTTATCAAGGATGATGTCTATTTCCTTAGGAAGCCTTTTTATTCCTCCCTCCGTGGTTTCTTTTTTTCTCAAATAAACTTTATTGATTAAAAACGACACAATGTGTCTATTTAGTTACTTTCCAAGTAACAGTTTTTAAATCGTGGTTTTCAAATAATTATGTTTAAATGTTTATAAATTACATAAAATACTTTTAAATTAATGAATTAAAAAGTCAATATTTTATTCTAAAAATACATTCAGCTCAATATCTATATTTAGACCTTGTGGTTTAAGTGTTTTTAATAAAAAAATCCATTTACTTTCATGTTTTTTTAACTCTTTCACTAAATTTCCCCCTCTCCAGTTTGTTTTAACTCTTTCTATGCTGAAAAATTTTAATCCTGCTGGATTTTTTTCATGTACTTCAAATAAACTTTATTGATTAAAAACGACACAATGTGTCTATTTAGTTACTTTCCAAGTAACAGTTTTTAAATCGTGGTTTTCAAATAATTATGTTTAAATGTTTATAAATTACATAAAATACTTTTAAATTAATGAATTAAAAAGTCAATATTTTATTCTAAAAATACATTCAGCTCAATATCTATATTTAGACCTTGTGGTTTAAGTGTTTTTAATAAAAAAATCCATTTACTTTCATGTTTTTTTAACTCTTTCACTAAATTTCCCCCTCTCCAGTTTGTTTTAACTCTTTCTATGCTGAAAAATTTTAATCCTGCTGGATTTTTTTCATGTACTTCTAAAAAATGCTGGGAAACACTATGTGTACTGAGACCTTTTTTAATATTATTTATATGCTCAGCAATGCAAATTTTTTTTCTCTTAGTTTGACCTATATAGTTTAGTCCACATGGATATGTTAAAAGATAAATAGCACCTTAAGTGTTACAACTAATATGATTGGAAATGCAGAATTCTTTCCCATTCACTATAAATGTTTTGATGGGCAAAGTAGAACGATCTTCTTTCTTTAGATTCTTGCAGCCTTTACAGTCCAAACATCTATGGAAGCCCCTATTGAATACTGTATCAATATTTCTTCCTACAGGGATAAAGCTTGATGTTAGTTTTTGCCTAAGATTCTCTGTTCTTCTATATATAATGCTTGTTTTTTTGGGAAGTATGGTTTTTACATCTTCATCCAACTCCAACAGGTGCCAATGCTTATGTAGCATCTCTTCAATATGTTTGCTGTTACCATTGTATTGTGTTAGAAATGCAAGTTCAAAGTTGTTCTCTGTCCCATTCTTTTCCTTATCTTTAGTCAATTCTTCTCTTTCCATTATTTCAATCTTATGCATACTCTCCTTCAATGTTTTTTCATTATATCCTTTTTCCAAAAATTGTTTAGTCAATTCTTTACTGTTTCTTAAATACTTTCTCATCGGTGCAGTTCCATTTCAATCCTCTATATTGTCCACCAGGAATATTATTAATCCATCTTTGATGATGGTTACTGTTTGCTGCCAAAATTGTGTTACAATCGACCTTCTTTCGGTGTGTGCGTGTCTTTATTCCTCCATCTTTTATATACACTTCCAAATCCAGGTACACTATCATAGTTGTGCTTACATCTGTGGTGAACTCTAAATTCATATTGTTATTATTAATGTATCTAATAAATGCATCTAATTGTTCTTCTATATTGCAAATAACCTGGAGTTCAAAACAGACAGCAAGTGTATCAGAGTATACATACCCACACAGATGATAAATGCAAACAAGTGGAATTGGCAAAACCAAATACCCTGGAGAAGAGTCTAAAACCCCCACGGACTTCACCAGGAATATCCCCAAGTAAATATGAACTTTGCATGGGTCCCACCATGAAAGCAAAAGAGTACATACCTTCCATCTCTCATCCTAATTTGCTGCTATGCTCCTTCCTCCCTGTTTTCCCCATCTGTGTCACACCCATTTGTCTGCCCTTCCCTTTTAGAATGTAAGCTCTTTCAAGCAGGGCCCTCTGCCTTCTTGTGCTTCTCCCTACTTTACTTTCATCTACTTCTTACTCCCCACTAGGGCACCTAACACTGGTTGCTTAAACCCTGCCGCTTATGTGGGTGTTATGGTCACTAATGTACCAATGTATATTAACCATGTCCTTGTCCTGCATTTTATTGCATTGTATTTTATTGTACTGTAAGTCTTTGGTCACCTATTTGTTTATATAGTTTGTAAGATGCTGCGGGACACTTGTGGCACCATATAAATTAATTGTAATAATAATAATAATAATAGTATGAGGACCATCGATGGAAATGTGGGTATGGCTGTGCAGCTGTTGAAGAAACTGAACACCATAATTTAAACTAACCTGGAAGAAAATTATACTGGAGAGTATAGTTCTGGAGAGGTAGCACATATGTAGAACACAATAAATACTCAGGCACTGGAAGAGTGTACTGAGTAGGTTCTTAAAGTGGCTGGCTGATGATGTGATTCCCCAAATGAGTCATTGGTGCTGGAGGTTAGTGGTAAAACCTGATTGAGGTGTTATGTCATCACTAACCATGAGGCTGAGCCCAGCTTGGTTCTGTTAAGGATTCTAATTGGAAAGGCCAACAATCAGTGACCTGCTGAGTGTTGGAGGCAGACCAATGGTATTCATGACTGCTGGCTGGTACTGCACCTCTTTTGTCTACTCTGTATATCCTTATATAATGTATTATTATTATTTAATTTGTAATTGTGTGTTTTGTATCTTGACTGTCAGGGGCTGAGGAATTTACAATTTAATGATGATGATGATGAGCATTACAATGGTAAAGTGTGTAGATCTTCTAAGAGGCAGTGACCAACCCACTTATACATTGTTGTGTGTACTCTGTATCAATACTTAAGTCTACTTATTTAAAGTGTTTAATGCAAACTGGTAAAAAGGAAAATAATACAGGAGTTTCAATATCAAATTTGAATCACAAGCACACACAAAAAAATAAAAAAAAGTGTTCATTTCTTGGTCCAGTATTTATTGTACCTGATTCTGCATTTGTAGGGTTAGCATTTATACAGAACCAGCTCTACAAATGGAAAGCCTGACACAACACACTGCATGTTGAACAAAGGAGGAGGGGGAAAACATGCCAGTTCTGTCTCCAACATGATAATTGTCACCCATTGTAAAACTTGACTGATCATTCTGCTTAGATACAACACAAAACTACTCTTTGTATCTAGTGCACAGGGCTAAGCTGAGGTCAGCCCAGTTCAACTGTGTTGTGTCTAAAGGCAATAAAAAACAATTTTGTCTGGTATGAATACAAAATGGTGAATACAAAAAAAAGGAACAGCAAATAAATGCATCTGAAACTAATAACAAAATAAAGAATTTGGGTTATATGTGGTATGGTGCAATTTCTGGGATCCTGCCTGATTTCAATGACTAAGGATGTAAAGTGGCAATAATTTATAAGGCAAATAAAGTCTGATTTTTCCTTTTAAAATGTCTCCACTTTAAATTGGGCTCAATTGGCAAAATGATGCTAGATTCCAAAAATCGTTCCTTAATATATATACCGTTTTCTGGAATCTACATTTCTGTTAACCAAGATGGTAACATCTAAAGTGATGTGTATCAGATCATTATTTATATACTGTACTTTTCTATACATGTAATAGGCTACTGAATTACTAATATTGTGCAGTGTATAAAATTATCTGTCGGGAGCTGATGTATATAATTAAACTCAGCATAAATATTGCTGCCTGACTATGGATATTATTAGTGATAAAAAATCCACAAAGTAATAATTGTTTTAGTTATAATATATATGAAACAGTTGCAATAACACATCCACTGACGCAATAGGAATTTTCAAATTTTAAAACGGATACTTACCTTCATAGTTCAATTTTGCATTTTAAAAGTAAAACATCTGCTTGGAGTGCAGCACAGTATTTTCTTTTCATTCAGAAATTTGCTTAATAAAAATAGATTTAAGATTCTGTTGGTCAAAACAAAAAAATTTTACCATATAATAGTGTATGGGTCAGAGAAAGTTTATGGATGTGCCCAATGTGCTATACATTAGTATAGGAAGTCACAGTTCCACTGCAGATACTTCACAAATTTATGGTAATTTGCAAGGTCCTGCTGAAAAAAGCAAAACACTGATGGTGTCACCATAGTATATTTTCAATGAAAATAAACAGTATGAAAAAGAAGGCAATTTATACTGGCAAATTTCTTGCAGGTCATCTTGAGTAGGCATAATGTGAAGCAAGATGCTAGTGATAAAATATAGCAATACCCCCTTTGTTATAGTTGAACCACAATGTTAAAAAAGGAAAATTACACTTACAAGAGGAAAGGTACAATGGTACCGTAGTAGTGCATCTGGGCTATTATTGCAAGACCTTGCCTCCTATCATTAGGGTTCTTGGAGCTGAAGCAGGATCCAGATGGTGTATAATTACCCAGTTAAAAGAACAAAAGTGCTTTGAACAATGTACTCAAAAAGACTGTGTTGACTAATTGTAGACACTTTTTTATTAACACAAATAAAAGTATAAAACCAATACGTAAAAGATAGGATAAAATATACATGTATTGTTGTTTCCTCAACCCTCTACCACAGGAATAATGCATATAATAAATAAATAAGATGTAATTTCACTTTAAGAATCAAATAAAAATTATTTCAATATTTGGAGTAAAAATTGCAGCAAAAAAGTCTAAATAATCAAAAGTCTAAACTAAAGTATAAAAAGTAAATAATTGTAATTTTGTTTTACAATACAAATTGATTTTTTTTTCTGATTTTGTCTTTGGTCAGTAAAATAACTTTATGTAGAAAACTTCAAATTGTTTCTTCCATTTGTAAAATGTATTTTAATTTGTTTGCAACTGAGTGAATGGGGATCTTTTTTTTAACTTGTAATGAGAACGTACTCTTATTTGTACCTTTTGTCAGTTAATAATTGTTTGAACAACTGGCGTTTTTTGTTTTTGTAGCACTGCTAGTTAATGCAGCAATGATAGGCCCTGGCTTTTAGTGAATTTAGGCCTCTAATGAGATATATTACCTGGAAGGCTGGAGTACCTACGTTAGCAGGCTGTAGGTGTCTTGTGCTCCTCAGTCTTAAAGTGTAGAGTTGAGCTCTGATATCATAACCAATCTATGTGTGCAATTCACAGTGACATATTCATCATGCTGGATGATGAATAGAACAGAGACTTAAGTAATGTTCCATGGTAAACTCGACAAGATAAATATGAAAATAGCACCTGCCCCTAATAGTGCTTCCAAAAAACACTGTCCTGCAAACCCTAACACAAATACTTTCATCACTAATAGTAGTGGTGAAAGTTTACACTGCCAGCATTGTTAGAGAAAAAAAGCCATCTTAAAGTTAATCACGCATGTGCACTGAGAGTGCAGGAAGAGGCAGAGGGATTTGAATGAGAATGGAGCACCCACAAACCAGAGCCAGCCAAGAGAAGCCTCAGGCAGCCTCCAGGCAATCCCAAAACATCCCAGCACAGGCAAAGGAAAGAAAAAAAAAAACAAGCTGCACTTCAAGACTGTAATGTGACAGCAACAGAAAAATGGGTGTAATGAAAACTGAAACATAGTTTGACTAATGTGAGTGTGGATATATTTAGACAATAAAATATGAATTTATTTTGTCAAAGATCTATAAAGAAATACAACATCCAACAACCTCATCTGACTAGTAGCTAGCATTCTAGTAATTGTAGAGCTCAGAGAAAGTATCCTTGTAACTATTACATAATATGGTAAACATCCTTGTGACCGCCACAAAATACAGAGATCATGGTTCCCCCCCGTAATATCATGTCTCACTCTGACTGGTGGTGGCAATAGGCCTATACATGCTGAAATTAATTATACCTAAAATGACTAAATTAGCCACTAGAATCAAAGGCTGTTCTTACATTGACATACAGTACTTAGCATGTGTGTCAATACAGCTACACCACTCTCATAATTTTATATACCATCCATTATACTGATACAGAGATATATCCACCACCTCATACTGATATATATCTGTCTCCTCATACTGATATATACTCCTCTCATACTGATATATATATACCCCCTCCTCATACTGATATATACCCTCCATTATACTGATACAGTATATACTCTTCTCATACTTATATATATCCCTGCCTCATACTTCATATAAAGAATAATGCACTCACTTCCCAAATATGTAAAATTATACTGGGTGCTCCACTATGGAAAATACCAAAGGTGTTCCAAAATAATATCCAAACTATGGCTAGTTAAGCCAAAATGAGGGCACTCACACTAGTTTAGAAAAAGTCAATTAAATGTATTAATCCAACATCAACAAAGTCCAAATTCGATGTTTTGGCCCCAAATGGTCTTTGTCAAGAACAGCAACAGAAAGACATCCATTCAGCATGCAGGCAGGAAGCATACTGACATAGCTTCATGAGCTCCCTTATATAGCACCACGCCTCATACTGATATATATCCCCCTCCTGATACTGATATATACTGTATCAGCCTCCTCATATTGATTTTTACCCTTTGCTTACTGATATATACTCTCCCTCCTTCCCTCCCTTTATACTGTTATATTCTCTCTCTCAAACTTACCCTCCTCATAAGCTGCTTCTCATAACCCAGTTTTTCATGATTTGTCCAGTATCAGGGGAGTTGAACTGTTTGGTGAGAATCATAGTTCAGAACAGTGTAAATCACTGTTCTCTAAAGAGGCAGATGGACTACAACTCCAAAAGTGCATTTTTGGACTATTCATCTGCAGTACAATACTCTAAGATAAATCTTCTCTGCTCTGCTGTGGCAGTGGAGTGAAGTGGCCAGTGCAAGTGGCATGTAATGGGAAACAGCTCTGCAGGTGGCAGCAGCCTGCAGAGCTCAAGTGAAAAACTTACAATTTATAAATAAAAATAAAACCCAGTAGGACCTCACTCGTACTGCCCCAAAATCCACACCCTAATGGTTGATCAGGCACTGCTGCTGGCTCCTGCTGGGCAGTCAGCAGTGTAGTGAAGGAGGACTGTGGTGCAGTTTGTTGGTGATGGTGAGCTCATCAGGGAGTCAGAGGGAGGTCTTGGAAGAAATGTCATATGAGGAATGGAGGGAGAATCACTGCTCTTATAGTCATTGACATAGCCATGAAGGCCATGCAATGTGCCAAGGACAGCAGTATAAAGTATAACAAGTTGGCTTTATTGCTGAGCCAGAATATTTAATGGCAGACTGGTCCAGGGGGCACATGCCCCCTATCCCAGTCTGCCCCTGCCAAACTATGTGGCAGATTTATACAGGTCCCACAGTAATGATAGTAATACAGTACACTTTGAGATCAAACTCACCATCAGATAGACAGACCAATTACCTAACATTGCCATACACTGTCAGCTAATTAGTCTATATCTCTGATAATATAACCACTGACAGATCTGAGCACAGATTATTGCATCTGTCAGGCATACTGAAAGATTTCTCATACCTGACATACCAATATTTTGTGTCCAGGCAAAGCCATACACTGTCCAATTAATGGCCTGATCAACAGATCATTGGCTGATTGGGTCAATAACTGTACAGTGTATGGCCACTTTAAGCAGCCACAGCAGAAGTCGTGCTCCAGCTGGCTGCTAACCCAAGATAGCATATGATCAGCTTCACACCAGCAGCAAAACTGGTACACCAATGCTAGACAGAAGGGTCTAAATTTGCCAGCAAGTAGTTCAGCCAACCACCACCTCCAGTCTATATGCATGATAGTGACACTGAGAGTTATATATTATCTTATGCTATGCATTACTCTATTTTTTATGTCAGTATTAAAATAAAAAATAGACAATGTCAATGCTTATTTTTCAAGTCTCTAAAAAATCATCAACCCTAGTTTACATTAACTTTTGGTGCTTGAATTAATAGTGAGACTGCTTCTGACCTTTATCATAAAATCTGCAGCACTACAGCACTTCAAATGGCTTTTATGTTCTATGTCCCATTATGAATGTGCTACTATAATCTTTCATTGGTGTTTTTTGAGGTTAATTGAAAAAGAATCTATGATTAGCAATCAAAATCAAGAGCAATATAGACAGATTAGTTATTCTACACACACACACACACACACACACACACACACACACACACACACACACACACACACACACACACACACACACACACACACACACACACACACACACACACACATATACTCTCTGATGTTAATTTAAGCTTAAATATTAACTTTACATTATTAACTTCACATACAATGAATTATGGAGAACAAACATCTTAATATATTTCGAATAAAACTTAGTAGAGATGTGTCAGGACCCCTGTGCTTTGGTTATAGCATAGCCACCCTCAAATGTTATGGTTTTGGTTTTAGCAAAGCCACTCTCAAGTGTTTTGGTCTTGGATTCCTTTTAAAATTTATAAAAAAAGCTACAATGTAATTTGGAGATTTGTTTTTAAATCTGAGTTCTAACCTTACAGCAGAGCCGAGTCATTCCTACTTGGAGCCCCAGAAGCAATCCGAGTTGGTACTCAATTTGACTTGGAACCCCGAAGTTCGAGTGTGTTCAGTTTTCTATTATTTAGTAACCATGAGGTGCTTGCATATGCTTGGTTCTACAGTGGTGCAAAACACGGGATGTAGTCGGCATCCCGGCAAGCAGGATGCCGACATTCCTAATACCAGTGCCAAAATCCCAATAGGTCGGGATCATTTTCCCAACTGTCAGCATCCAAAAGGTAAGTATCGGGGTGCATGGGGAGGGTAGCATTACCTAGCAGGCTTAGGGTTAGGCACTAAGGGGAGGGTTAGGATTAGGCAACAGGGAGGGAGGGTTAGGATTAGGGTGCAGGGAGGGGGAGGTTAGGTTTAGGCACCGGGGAGGAGGTGTTAGGTTTAGGGGGCGGGGAGGGGGAGGTTAGGTTTTGGCACTAGGGAGGAGGGTTGGGGTTAGGCACCAAGAAGGGTGGGTTAGGGTTAGAGTAGGGGTTAGGGTAGAGGTAGGGAAAATACTTTCCTTTCACTCCAATGCATGTTGCCTATCAGGATGCCGCTGTCGGTATTCTGACTAGCGGCATCCTGACAGCCGGGATATCATACCCAACCCACAAAACACGCATGGGACAAGCACTGATTGGCTGAGAGCTGTCATAAAAATGGTTTCCATGCTTTCAGCCAATCAGCGCTTTCCCATTAATTTCTATGGAGTGACTGGCAGTAACCAATCACTCAGCGCCAGGACCCTTCACGGGTGAGTACGACTTTTTTAATTTGCTACCAGGATCATGACCCCTTCAGTTTGTAAGTAGTAAACTGGTGAAAGAGGGTGTGTGAGGGAGTGTTTTTTTAATAATTGTATACAACATGTGTTTGGGTGTCTTGTGTTTATTTTAAAAACACTTTTACAGACAGATTACAGCACCAGCAGGCCTTCAATGTCCTGGCATGCTGACACTTGTTGATCCACAAGTGCCATCATACTGGGGCAGATTTGCTGGGATCAGTAGTCCACATGTAAAGACCAATATTATTAACTATTATTTTACTATTACCCACTTACCCAATGTCCAGGGGGTGCAGGGAAGAGCCCTGGGCTGCTTGTTTCTCAGGAGGGGGGGCCACATTTTATTTTTGGGGTCCCCATTTCCAAGTAATTCCAGCCATGGACTGACCAGTCTGAGGCTGGTCAATGTGATGGTAGGAGATCCCACTCTGTGTGTCTCCCTGCTATGGCATTATCCTCCTGGCTGGTTCCTCCTGATGCTGGTTATTAGAAAATAGGGGAAACCCCACACCGTTTTTTCCACCTATATTCCAATACCAGACCAAGCTCAGAGGTCCAGGCCTGGTTATTGATTTTGGGGGTGCGACCCCATTCCTTTTTTTTTATTCTTCATCTTACTACAGTATTAAGCTGCTACTAGCAGTATCAAAACTAGCAGTACTGGAGAAGTCTGCTGGTAATATATTATATTTCCTACTAGGCTTTTAATTGCAGGTCATTAGTTCTTGATTAACATACATTCTTTTAAACTGATATGCGTTTGTGCCATTGCTCTGTTGCTTACTTTAATTGATAATTATTAAGTCATTATCAATTTTTTGTACTGGGCTGTAACTCTGCTGCTATCCTGGCTTGAATTGTCTGTATTGACATGAGGCCAGTGATTTGCTTGTTGGAGAAGTGTGTAGGTAGTATATTATAAATTTACAAGGATTTTAATTTTAGGCTATTAGTTCTTCAGTAATGAAAATATTCAATAATGTTCTTACAGTATTATTAACCTCAATAACATTTATTTCCAGTCATTTCTGGTCAATTTTGACCACCTCACAGCTCACAATATTGATTTAATCCAAATGGTTGCATCGTGCTAGTTGGCTGACTAAGCTATGTGACAGCAGTGGGTGACCCTAACATGTGGCAGTTCAGCTTCCAACATGGTACAGAGTGGCACTGTAGTGGTAGACAGGATGGTAGTTTAATAAACTATTGTTTTCATTAATCAAGAACTAGGTCAGAGGCCTAAGGGAGTTGGAATATATTTATGGACTAAAGAAAGGGAAAGAACAAAAGGATTGATTAGGTTTTAATTTGTTTATTTTAATGTTTTGATTCTTAAGAAAATTTATGAGGGGGGATTAATGTAGGATTAGTTCTTGAAAGACATCTTTGATCTGGAGGAGGTTTTTTATACATCTAATAGAAATTCGATGGCCTTGCTTGTGGAGGTGCTGCTAAATACTATATACAGATGTTTACTTTGTGCTCAGAGAGGTTGTTAGGAATAATGGGACCAAGACTTGCTGGTTACATCAGAGGAAAGCATCCTGTAGCGCTCTGGATGAACTACAACTCCCAGCATCTGTGCTGTTTGCCAGGCCTACTTGAAGTTGTTTGTCAACAAAGGGTGGCATGCCACAGGTTACCTCAGCCTGCTTTATGCACTGTATGTAATATGTAAATTTGTATGTAATGAGACTAATATACACAACTAATTTTAATTTTAAACGTATTTGCACTTTGTTGCACACATCCTGGCAGAAAGATGCTATGTGCTGCTGCACATATCTCTGGTCTCTCTCATAAAACCCACCATCTACATTATCCAGTTATTCTGCTTAGAGTCACCTATATAGAAAGGAGGCAGGCATTTATTGAACTGAACCATTATTTATAACAGCCTATCAATTCACCAGGGTCCTGGGCACCTCGTTGGGGTTGGGGGGAGTAATTAAAAAACTGGGTACATTTGAAAATCTACCATGTTTTGCCCACCCAATCAACTTGGTAGTTCAGAATTTTTTTTTACAAAATTACAGGGGCATACAGGGAATACTGTCAATGGCCATAAAAATTTCTGGACATTTTTTGCATTTAGCAACCACATGTAGAAGATTTCAGCAGCTGTGGCAGTTCAACTTCAACATGGCACATCAGGAAACAAATGTTTTTTTATTAATCAAGACTGAGGCCTGAGGGAGTTGGAGTATGTATGTAGTTGAAGGCAGGAAAAGGAAGGGATAATTCGTAGTAATTTTATTTTAAGTTTTGGAATCCGAAGCAAATTTATGAGAAATTTGACTCATTCACATCAGTCCTTGCCCCAGTTGAGCTCTTTGGTGGGTCTGCATTTTTTATTTTTTAAAGAAAGGGGCATGCAGGAAATGCTTTATGTGGCCACAAAAATTTCTGAACATTTTCAGCATTCAGCAACCACATGTAGAAGACTTCAGTGGCTGTGGCAGTTCATTAACCAACATTGCACATCTAGGAAAGAGAATGGCACTGCAGTGGCAGACAGGATAGCAGTTTAAAAAACTATAACAATAATGTTTGTTATCTACACAAAAAGACAGTCTGCAATGCCCAAAACAGCTCTTAATGCATATATATTAAACAGGACATGCACATTTTAACAACCCAATCACTTCAGCAACAGGGACTGCCAATTGTGGCTGAAGCGATTTATTTGCTTGGGCCCACACAAAACAAGCTACCAACAGACAGCTGATATTGCTGGCAATGATCTCTCCATGCACAAACTGGCTTTACAGAGGCAAGATGATCATCATCCAAATACTCACCCTCATCAGTGTGTACGTCAACTTCACAATATTAATTCATCCCCGCTGGAATCCACCATTATAGCCTCAGGTGCACTGTAATTTTTAGACGCAATTGGCAGTAAAGGTCTTCCTCATGGAATTTGTAGTTCATTTTAATGAACATCATCTTTTCCACATTTTGAGGAAGTAGCCACCTACGCTGATCGCTGACAAAGTTCCCGGCTGTGCTGAAAACTTTCTGAGTACACACTTGAGGGTGGGCGGCCCTTGTGGAAGGGCCGGCAAATTGCCTTTTTTTCCTGCCAGTAGTCAAACAGACTGTCTGACATGCCTATTTGGATGTTATCATTAAAATAGTTCTAAAACATTCTTTGAAGGGTGACCATATCAGATGGAGTCATGGTACAGGTCTCATTAAATGTAGGCAATACTTTTTGACCTGACCAGATGTCAAAACTTGGTTGTATTGAATCATCTGCATCACCAATGGGTCTTTTTTTGGGATTTTTTTTCCTGGCAGCCACACTTGCTGGAAAAACTGAAGGAGGAGCCATCGCTGCATCACGTTCCACTTGAGCTGACAATTTGCTTATCAACAGCTCTTTGCATCTCTTCATATCTGTGTCCATTGGGAAGAAAGATATGATGTATGACTTAAACCTAGTATCAAGCATGGATGCAAAAATGTATTGATTCGATTGGAAGATCCTAACAACTTGTATCCTGGTGAATGAATAAAAGACTTGATCTAAAAGTCTGATATACTTAGCATAATTGCTTTGTTTCAGCTCCTCCTTCAGTTTCTCAATGTTCTTTTTCAACAGTCTAATAAGGGCAATTACCTGACTCAAGCTGGCAGTGTCTGAACTTACTTCACATGGGACTACTTGAAAGGGTTTCCGCACTTTGCACAACACAGAAAGTATTCTCCACTGAGCTTGAGGAAGGTACATTCCCCCTCCTCTTCCTATTTCATACTTTGTTGTGTAGCTTTCAATTGCTTTTTGTTGTTCCTCCATCTGTTGAAGCATATAAAGAGTGGAGTTCCACCTCGTAACTAACTCTTGCTTCAGCTGGTGACAGGGCATATTCAAAGTGTCTTGCAGGTGCTGCAGTCTTCTACATGCACCTGCTGAATGGTGAAAATGTCCAGAAATTTTTCAGGCCACAGAGAGCATCTCCTGCATGGCCCTGTCATTTAAAAAAAAAAGTTACACCACCAAGTTGATTGTGTGAGGAAAACATGGGATGTGTTGGAATTCACCCAGCTGTAATGCTTTCACCATATTGGTGGCGTTGTCAGAAATCACAAATTCAGAGGAGCGTCCAAGCGGGGTAGGCCATTTTGCAATGACTTCCTTGAGTTTTTCTAAGAGCATACTGCCTCTTAGATGCTATTTCTTAGATGCTGCTGCTGTTCGTGCCGCTGAAGACTATACACCCACCCAGGGGGCTGTTACAGGCATGTAATCTTGCGTTTGCCCTTTTCAACTTGTCCACATATCTGTGGTCAAGTGGACAGTGGGTACAACGGCATTTTGGAGGACACTAATTAAGTTTTTATTAACATCCCTGTACAGGCTTAGAGTTGCTTTTCTAGTGAAGTGGAATCTAGATGGGATTTGGTAGTGGGGACACAGGACCTCAATTAACTGTCTAAAACCCACTGCACTAATGGCGGATATCGGATTCACATCTAATACCAGCATAGATGTTATGGCGTCAGTGATCTGCTCTGCACCGGGGTGACTGCTGTGATACTTGCTGCTCCTTGCAAAGGATTGTTTAACAGTCAATTGTTTTTTTGAACCTCTACTAGTAGAATTCTTGGTCCCCTTCTGGAATAAAGATCCACTCCCAGCAGCACCAGCAGCTGGAGTAGCGCTCAAGGATTCTTCTGAGGAATCCAGGATAGGGGAGGACTGAGTTAGCCTTATCAAATTGGATGCAGGACTACTTCCATATATGGTTGAGGATATTGTTGATGAAGGTGTTGGTGGTGAAAATGCCAGGTGCTTGGATCTAACAGAGAGAAGGGAGCTAGCTGACCCTGGACTGCTTGTTGTTTCTTTTTTTCACCAAAGTTTCTGAATTTTGCAAACACTTTTGATGAATGTGCTGTAGATAATGTAATGGGGAGGAGGTTCCTAGATGGTTAGGGTCCCTACCTCTACTTACTCTGGCATGACAACAGGTACATATGCCTTGACAATTTTTGTTCATATTTGGGTAGAAATGATTCCACACATAAGAAGTGGATTTAAAATTTAATGCCCAGGCATGACAATGGGCTTTTCCTTATCATGGGCAACAACTGTTTCCACTGGGGCCTGATTTACACAAACAACATCCTCATCATCAGCATTCTAATCATCTACATCCTTATTAGTGTCAGCTACACAAATATCCTCCTCCTCCTGGTACACTTCTATATCAGCATGTTCACTTGTGCTGCTTTGCAGAGGATGCACAAGTGGTGGAAGGAGGCTCTTTTCGAGTACAGTATTGGAAAGGACAGGCTCACACATGGCACCCGCCGACACACTTAGACTGTCCTGAGAGATTTGTGACATTTCTGTGCACACAGTTGGTCCCCGTGGTGCCTTAACGATTTTAATTTTTTTTAAATGTCTTCAGGGAGAAGGGCTTACATCATCATAACAGGCAGAACCACCAGTCATAAATAAAGGCCAAGGCCTTATCCTTTCCGTGCCACTTCATGTTGTGAAAGGCATAATGCCAATTTTATGTCTTTCTGCAGCTAACTTTCCCTTTGATGTTTTTTCTTTACCAATGTAAAAGATTGATTCATTGATTTTAGATGCCCTGACCTAAGCCATGTATGCCCTTGGGCATCAACATCTGTAGTTGACGTAGACGATCTAGTATTGTCATGACTGTTGGCATTGGCAGCAGCTCCAGCACTAGTATGAGGTTCCTGCTCTCCTCTCAACTGATCATTCTGCATATCAACAAACACAAATAAAGTGGGGTACAGCACACATGTTAATTTGTACCAATTTTAAATATTACACTGCAGTATCAATGATCTACAGTGTCACAATAATTTTATGAATATTACACTGTGGTATTACTGACAAACAGTGTCACAATACTTGTATGAATAATATTACACTGCACTACCACTTACAGTGTTACAATACTTGGATGAAATTGGGGTACCACTAACAGTGTCACAATATGTGTATGAATATTACACTGTGGTTCCACCTACAGTGTCACAATGCATGTATTTAAATTACACTGTGCTACCACTTACAGTGTCACAATGTATGTATGAATACTACACTGCACTTCCACTTACAGTGTCACAATAGATTAGACTGACAGAGCAGAGTACCCCTGGAAGACACAGCAGCCCATTGATGGATGGACAGAACACCCACAGACCGACAGAGCAGATCACCCCTGAAAGACACAGCAGCCCCTTGATGCCTAGACTGGCAGAGCACACCTAGAAGACACAGTAGCTCCTTGATGGATGGATAGAACACTAAGAACACCCCTATACTGACAGAGCAGAGCTCCCCTGGAAGAACCAGCAGCCCCTTGTTGGATGGACAGAGCACCCAGGGCACCCCTAGACCAACAGAGCAGAGCACCCCTTGATGCTGTGCCTTGCACCCCTGGATGTGCAAGGCACAGTAGCCCGTTGATGGATGGACATAGCACAGCAACACATCCGTTCACTACGCTACACAGCCAGAGTGAAATGGCACCGATGACCTGGGACCTTTATAGATTTCAAAACCCATGAGAATCCAGTAGCGGGAAGATGACTTTTTGCCTCATTTTGGGATCCGAGTCAGGCAGGAAACGCCAAGCCAGACTCGGATCCCGTCTCGTATTGTGAAGTTTGGGCGGGTCCAGTTCCCTGAGAACTGGACCCGTTCATCACTAGTGTTTATACATTTATAAAGAAATCCAGATACAAAAACAAAACAGGGTGAGGGTGGTTTTGAAATAACCAAAACAGGATGAATATTTAGAACCAAAACATGGAGTCTACATACATCTCTATTTAAACTAGAGATGAGCAGAATCTGAACTGCTCTGAACACAATGTATATGAGTCCAGATGTTCCTGCCAGACTCGAATCCCACTTTGAGGCCAAACGTCATCCTCTCGATGTCAGATTCTTGCGAGAGTTTACTTCTATATAATGCGCCATGACCGGGACTCGCCGCCATTTCACTTTTCACTCACATGCTGCGCACTGCTCTGCAATGTCTCTGTGCATATATTAAAGTACACTGATGTATGCTGCGCTACTCTGCTGATTAAAGTGGCTGTAGTAGCTTGTGTCCACTCCAGACCCCAGATTTACAAGTGACAGTGTATAGAGGGGCACAATGCATGCTGATGTATGCTGCGTTACTCTGTTGATTAAAGTGGCTGTTGCCTGTGTCCAGACTCCAGACTCACAAGTGGCTGTGCTGTTAAGTGACTGTATATGGGGCACACTGCACGCTGATGTATGCTGCACTACTCTGCTGATTAAAGTGACTGTAGCCTGTGTTCAGATTCAAGACTCACAAGTGGCTTTGCTGTTAAGTGACTGTGTATAGGGGGGGCACACTGCATGGCACGTTCAAGTATGCTGCACTATACTCTGCTGATTAAAGTGGTTGTGTCCAGACTCACAAGTGGCTGTATATACAAGGCATGCTGCTGTATGCTTCGCTGTACTCATGCCCATCTGCCCCAGTGTAAACATTTTTTAAATAATATTTTTAAAAAAGTTAAAATAAATTAATAAAAGTAAAAAAAATTTTTTTTTTGTGCTGTATCCCACTGTGTAAGGTATTCAAGCACTGTGACTCCTTGGGCCATAGCCCTCTGTGTATATTGTATACAAGCACTGTGACTCCTTGAGCCATAGCCCTCGGTGTATACAAGCACTGTGACTCTTTAGGCTTAGCCCTCTGGGAATACAAGCACCATGACTCCTTGGGCCATAGCCCTTTGTGTATACTGTATACAAGCACTGTGACTCCTTGGGCCATATCCCTCTGTGTATAAAAGCACTGTGACACCTTGGGCTGTACCCCTCTGTGAAAACAAGAACTGTGTCCCCTTGGGCCATACCCCTTTGAGTATACAAGCACTGTGACACCTTGGGCTGTACCTCTCTGTGTATGCAAGCACTTTGACTCATTGGGTCGTAGCCCACTGTGTATACAAGTACTGTGACTCTGCTGCCCATACCCCACTACCCAAGGAAAATTCCATCTTGCACTACCTTTCATTTCTGCCACTACTGTGTGGCAATGTTTCATAGATGTGCTTTAAACTGTGGTGTCTGTGCTGCTGCTCTGTCGCTTAGTAACCAGCCAGCTCACTGCAGCCTTTGGCTATAATGGTGAAAACAATATTGTAAGCTGTAAGGTGGTCTAAATTGACTGTAAATGACTGGAAATTAATGTTATTGAATTTAATAATACTCTAGGAACAAAAAAAGCCCAAATTATGTGATTTTAGCTTTTTTTTTGTACATTTTTGTAAAAAATCCAAATCCGGACAATGAATCAGAGCCAAATCCAATTCCAGAAATGGTTTGGCGCACATCTCTAATTTAAACTAGTGTTATACTGTACTGCATATTCTGTTAATTATGATTTTTTAATATGTGATAATAAATAAATGTTTCACATATTTATAACATTTATGTGATGCATACCTGACACCCTGTGGGCCTGATTCAGACTCGCTCGCAAGCGCTATGCACTCTCATGTGGGTCGATTGTTAGGCAGTGCGCACGCCTCAAAAAGCACTTGCTCCGGCGCTCGCATCCAAAAGAGGTGGCTGTCGATGTCGATCAACAGCTCGCCCCATTTGGAAGGCGGGGTGGGGGGTGGCTGGCAAACAGAGGCATTCCTGCAGGAATGCCTGCCTTTTGTGGGCGGCCCTACTGACATCTCTCGTAATGTCAGTATGTGGACTTCCTGCTCTATTAGAGCAGGAAGTCCACTGGGGCTTGCGACAACAAGACCCTTGACCATCGCGACCATCACCTGGCCGCTCGCATAAGCTGTGGGTGGTAACCCACAGCTATGCAAGCAGCCAGGATGCCACAACTAAACAAACAAGCGCCCGCCCTGATTCAGAGCGAGCGCTCACTTTTTGCGAGCGCCTCTGAATCAGGCCCTGTGTCAGCTTGTTCCTTTGTTTTTCTTTGTGTTAGCATTGGTTGTTTCAGAAATCTGAGCCTGGTTGTGGTTTTTATGATACTTAAGGTCAGTAGGAGAACCAGACAGAAACTGATTCATTTGAGAAATGTATAAGTTGAGAGGTCAATGCCAATGATGAAACAGCAAATTTATAATATTTCCGTCAGTTAATATGGAATGAGTGAGAAAGTATAAAAATTGGATGTGACTGTAGCTGAGAAAACTGTATTGCTGCAAATGGTATAAAAATGTACAGTCTGCTGAAGTTGCAGAGGAGTTAAAAATGTATTGGCAGAAGACAGAAAGTCATAAATCCTGGCAATGAGTGACACAATCTAAAACCAAAGAGTCAATTTAAGTAAAATGTGTATTTGGCCATGAAGAATGTCTGTATAATTTGCAATAACAGTGATTTCTCCTATCACTTCTCAAACCAATAATCTTTAGATGCAAACAAGAGATTAATTGCCATACAGTATGCCGTAATGGGACTTTTCTTAATAGGGCAGTCTGATGTATTTTATTATTATTTATTAACTAAGATACCCGGCGTTTCCCGGATTGAAGACTGGACCCTGAAATACACCTGCAGCCTTCATATTTGTACATTGGGCCTGATTCAGAGCTGGACGCATTTAGCGCTCGCTCGTCCAGAAAATAGGGGTGGCTATTCAAATGAACCGTTTGCGCTTTGCGGTCTGTTCATGCCTCTAGGTCTGAATGAGCGAACAAAACTTGCGGTCGTGTTTTGGATAAATGCGCCCCCTGGCCGCTCGCATCCTATGTCATGTCCGCTATTTATTAGATTAATCGAGTACATCGACCAGCGTATGAACTGCTCGCTATTCTTGTGGTTGGTTTTTGCTACCACAATCTTGCGAGCAGTTCTGGCTATAAAATAACCCAGTGACGTGGTCAATGACGCTGCTGTTTTAATTATGCACACCCATAAAACGCCCGTTTTGACCTTTAAGCACGCCAGGCATTCGCTATTTTGCGAGCACATGAATTTCGACCGCACTGACTGGTTCGCGCATGCGTATAACGATCCGTATGCATGCGCAGTTCGGCAAACATCGCTCGGAGCGAACGAGCGGCTGCTTACGAGCGGCTCTGAATCACGCCCATTGTCCTCACCTATAACCTGGATAACTGTGCAAATTAGGAGTAAATGACAATGCAGGCTGGTGTATTCTCATACCGTTTGGAATGGGGTATATCAGGAGCATACTCACTTACAGAGCAGAAATCAGTATAGCTTCCAAAATCACTTGAGTTTCTAAAATCACTTCAAAACAGAGGGGGTGATTCATCTGTGGACGCATATGCTATCACAGCAGCTAACACGTTAGCAGCTGTGATAGCTGTAATATGGTAAAGCAGCAGGCATTACTGATCTGAGCTGTGTCCAAGTATACAGAATTGGATCATCTGCGATCCCTTCTGCTGGCTGAGTGACCATGGGGTCACGCAAGCTGGTCATTGCAAATAAGTAAAAGAGGCCAGGAAATCTCCATCAGCCAATGGTCTTTTCACTAACCCCTCAACTGCATTGACATGACTCCATTTTGGGAAACGGAGGCCGTCACTGCCCACTCCCCACCCAGAAATGGAAGCATATTGTCAATCACTGACAGTCTGCTACAGAATTGTGTACAGAATCATAGCCCCGTACTGCTCATGTACAGTATGGGTCAGGTACATGCACAGATTCCCGATAATTGGGAATCTGCGTGATCCCTGTCACTGCGTCTGCAGCTGAATCACCACTGAAAACACTCTGCAGACCAACAGTGAAGACCATGTTTAGTAGGGCTGCCATCAGGGGGGGACACTTAAGAAGGGGGCCTGCCCACAGTGACACTGTGTGGCTGCGATCAATCTCCCCTGCTGTTTATAATATCTATATGATAAAATTTGCCAGGATTGATTATTCTGTCTGCCACAGTCTGAATGTATCGAATGCTGAGCTGCTCATGAGCCTGCTAGGCACACTGCTAAGATGCTCGGGGCGGCTGCTGTAAGATGAGACAGTGAGTGAAATGCTAATACTGCACATTTTTTAATGTCAAAGCTTATCATGTAAACACAGAGGGCTGACTAACTCCATATTTCATGTATGCGGCTGTTAAACCTAATCCTGTTCAAGCTACACCACCATGCCAAATTTGGGGGAGCTAGGTCCAAAACTCTGGCCATGCATAAAGGACAAACAGACAGACAGACACACTTTATCATTAATTATATAGATTATTTATTTATTTTATTCTTGTTTTTCCTCACCCAGAATGGATTTGTCTGCTGTTTAGCTGCCTGGACTCATTAGTGCCTTGCCCAGGCATAAAGGACATGGGTTCAGCAATATGAAGTCCATGCTAGCAGGCTCTCTATCATCATTGCAGAACACTGAAGCAACATGTTTGTGGGATGTCAGCACTTGGCAGTGGTACATAATATAACAGTTTTAAAGAAAGCAAGTGACATATTGAAATAATTTCAGTAGGGTACAGTTCACTGTATCTGAATGAATTATTGCATGTATGTGTGGCACCCCACCAACACCCTGTGTTCCTACCCACACTGATGTGCCTCTATGAAAATGTAATATATTAATGTGACTCCTGCCATTGTCTAATATAGGGCATGATTTAACTGGTTTCATTAAGATTCAGGGACTTTTTGCACTGCACCTTCAGTGGTGGTGGATGTCAGGGGACCAGTGAGTACTGTAGCAGGCTCAAGAATTTGAACTACAGAAAAACGGCAGTTGGTGTGTGCAGTTGGTGAGGTAGCTGGACAGGAGAAGGGGCTGCGCTGCCTTGATGCTTACCAGAGGGCTGCAGCTGTACTCTGGGACGAACAGCGGAGGTCTCTGAGGCAGGGAACATCCGGTGGGACTAAGCTGTGTCATCCGGGGAGGTTCCTGAGAACAATCAGCCTAAGACGGGTGTGTCGGATGACCCCTAAGGGAGTGCCTCAGCAGAGCTGCGAAAATAGAGAGAGACTGAGCTTGTAAAGGAGCTGGAGGTTGAGAGCTGATCTGGAGGGGTAAGAAAGCTGCTGCAACCTCCCAAATAGACACTCAGTGACATTGTCGCTTATTAACTGGAGGTCTACAGTTGTCCACTGTTACATATGCACAGCAGTCCCTTCAGAGATCAGCATGGGGTTTATAGACTGCATTCATAATAGTAAAATTAACCCCCTGATACCGCATATTGGAGGATAGGTACAACAGTTACCAGCAGTGTTAGGGCGACACTTCACTGCCAGAACTTGTAATACTTCCGCTATGAACTAACGTTGCTAAGCAGAGAAGGAACTGACTGTAATACCTACCAACACCATCGCAGCAGGATAATTTACAGAGGATTACAGTATTGCATTAAATACAGACACGTACTGTAGCTGGAGCAGTTTATGAACTGTTATTCATATCCCGTGCAACGAAGGGTGCACCCTATTAACTATTTCAGCGCTGAACTAGCATTGTATGAGACTTGTAAAGTGCAGTAGTGTGAGGAAAACATTTTCCTAAAAAGGTGTATAGAAAAGTAACACAAGTTTGCAATTGTATTCTTGATGTAACCTTATCCGTTTATCCTAAAGAACAACCCAAGAAAATATCTTCGAAGTCTGGGAGAAGGAGAGTTGGTAGAGTTTTACATGGTTAAAGGAAGGTAAAAAGAGTCCAGATGAAGTTGAAAGAGAGGCAGAGGAAAAGAGGGTTAATCAACAACGGCCTTACTGGAGAAGTCGCTACCCACCCTACTGGCTAAAGAGACCATACGGACACAAACAATATCCCGTTCTCCCAGAGCATGGTGAAATGCTGGATGGAGTGTTTGGTAAAGATGTAGGAACGCAAAATATACAGGTGTGCCAGTACCGGCAAGAAATAGTCCGGCCAACATCTCCCCAAGAACCACAAGCAAAGAGTCAACCAAAAGTGTATAACACCGCTTCTTATATGCTCCTCTGCAATCAACAAGAGTTGAGTACAGCTGTACATAAAGAAGACACATAGAAAGCTCTGGACTCACCCTTAGCAGAGAGGTTGGGGTCCCCTGAACAGAATTGCCTGGATTCTGTTATGGAAATATCGAAATCTGTTGTTCTGGAGGAGCCATATCTTGTATCCAAAGAGCCCTTACTGTCTATGCCATTAGAGTATAAATTCCCAGTCCATGAGTATACTGAACTAAGTTCAAGTGAAATAGCATTAATTATGCAAAGAGTTCTGGTAAAATCAAAAAAGGAAAACAAGAATGCCCCACATATTCAGTGTAGACACTAGCCTGTGAGGTAGAGTGTTCAAAAGTACATAACTTAAAGAAACTAAGGGCCAAATGTAATAGGGTGAGAGTTTAGAAAATGTGAGAGTTTAGCAGTAAACTCTCACATTGGTTGAGTTTTATCTTCAAAATGGGAAAACATCTGAATGAGATTTTAAATCGTGAGAGTTTTTTAAGTCTAAAATAACATGCAAGTTCGCTCTGTTACTTTGTTTTTGGACTTTATTACATTGGCAAAGTTTAAAAAGTGTCAGAAACTCTCACTTTTCTAAACTCTCACCCTATTACATTTGGCCTTTTGTGTTAATATGTAACAAATGTAGTTATCTGTTATGCTATTGTTACATTATAGCAAGGAGCTAAAGTTTTCTAGACTTACCTGGTAATTGTAACTTATTGTGATCTACGCCATTCAATGAAAGAATGTACCTAATATGTATGTAAATAATTCTGAAGACATACTGATGTATAAAGTGGATGCCTTCAGGAGTTTATAGAGGTCTAAGATGTGTGAGGACACGCATCATTCTAGTGGGGAAGTATGTGGCACCCCACCAACACCCTGTGTTCCTACCCACACTGATGTGCCTCTATGAAAATGTAAAATATTAATGTGACTCCTGCCATTGTCTAATATAGGGCATGATTTAACTGGTTTCATTAAGATTCAGGGACTTTTTGCACTGCACCTTCAGTGGTGGTGGATGTCAGGGGACCAGTGAGTACTGTAGCAGGCTCAAGAATTTGAACTACAGAAAAACGGCAGTTGGTGTGTGCAGTTGGTGAGGTAGCTGGACAGGAGAAGGGGCTGCGCTGCCTTGATGCTTACCAGAGGGTTACAGCTGTACTCTGGGGTGAGCAGCGGAGGTCTCTGAGGCGGGGAACATCCGGTGGGACTAAGCTGTGTCATCCGGGGAGGTTCCTGAGAACAATCAGCCTAAGACGGGTGTGTCGGACGACCCCTAAGGGATTGCCTCAGCAGAGCTGCGAAAATAGAGAGAGACTGAGCTTGTAAAGGAGCCGGAGGTTGAGAGCTGATCTGGAGGGGTAAGAAAGCTGCTGCAACCTCCCAAATAGACACTCAGTGACATTGTCGCTTATTAACTGGAGGCCTACAGTTGTCCACTGTTACATATGCACAGCAGTCCCTTCAGAGATCAGCATGGGGTTTATAGACTGCATTCATAATAGTAAAATTAACCCCCTGATACCGCATATTGGAGGATAGGTACAACAGTTACCAGCAGTGTTAGGGTGACACTTCACTGCCAGAACTTGTAATACTTCCGCTATGAACTAAGGTTGCTAGGCAGAGAAGGAACTGACTGTAATACCAACACCATCGCAGCAGGATAATTTACAGAGGATTACAGTATTGCATTAAATACAGACACGTACTGTAGCTGGAGCAGTTTATGAACTGTTCTTCATATCCAGTGCAACGAAGGGTGCACCCTATTAACTATTTCAGCGCTGAACTAGCATTGTATGAGACTTGTAAAGTGCAGTAGTGTGAGGAAAACATTTTCCTAAAAGGTGTATAGAAAAGTAACACAAGTTTGCAATTGTATTCTTGATGTAACCTTATCCGTTTATCATACTCACGTGAGGTTTTTTGTATATATTTTAGAGATGTTAAGGGAATTGCAAAATTAGTCTTTTGTTAATTGCCACTAGAGCATACTTACCCATTTATAGTTTGCAGGTTCGAAGTCCAGAGTTCGCTAGTGATCTGCAGGTTCCTGAAAAATAAAATAAACAAGAGTGTTAATGTGTGTGTTACTGTCTACTGAAATTCATTGTTGATATATGAATATTGCCAAGTGTTTCTTTGTTCTTGCAAAGTATAATAAACATAAGAAAAGATTCACTATTGCCATCTTTACTGTTATACTATGTTGTATGATTACATTGTGAATAAACTCATAGTTTAGGGTATCACATATGCATCTGTAGTAGGGTCATAGTATACGTGGAAGCAATTGTCTGATTTAACTGTTTGCTGGGGTAGCCAAGGAGAAAAAAAGAAGAAAAATTAAATAAAGAATGTTATGTGTAAGTGTAGACAAGTTACCCATATTAGCAGAAAGGGAGTTACTTTGCAGAACAATATAAAGTACATACCCCCAAACATTTAGGAGGAGGGGGGTTGGGAAGATGAAGATGCATGCATAAAAAGGGGGAATGCAGGGCTGCACTCAGTCTCTTTCTCTCTCTTCTATTTGGGTGCTATGCACACATACATGTGAGACAGAGGTACCCAACCCCCCCTCCCCCCAACCTGAGAGATACTGCAATCCACAGATGGGACAGCAGGACAATGCCCCAAAAAAGGACTGTCAAGCCAAAATCAAAATGATTTGTAGGCCTGCAATATAAAAATTGTGCATTAATCAATATAAAAAATATTGTACTTCTGTTGAAGAAACTGGTGTATTCCTTGTTATTTTCACAGGGACAAGAACTGATTTGTTGGATATAAAATAAATAATCAGCGAATATGGATGATTCACAGTGGGGTACAATGTGATCATTAGTTACATAAGCAATAATAGCTTTATGGCAAAGGAATTTGTCCTGTTCACTATTTTTAACTACTTTGTTTTTTTTGCATCAATTTGTAACTTTACTAAGTCTGACATAGAAGAATGTAAAGTAAAGAACATAATATTTTCAATTCACAGGTTCAATAAATATCATATTAATAGAATAAATTGCTCATACATGTAAATAATTATGTTCTATGGGGTCAATTCAATCACGTGCGAGTTGGGTCCTTCAACCGGTTCTCACAGTGAACTTGCACTGTGAATATCATTTGCAATTCAATTCCAAACGCACATTGATTTTTCAGAGGAAATTTGTACGCAGCCCCCTGAGCAGGTGAAAAGGTAGGGAAAATCTCTATTTTTATCTAAAAATGTCTGGACACAGGGCCTGATTCAGAGCCGCTCGTAAGCGGCCGCTCGTTCGTTCCGACCGATGTTCGCACAACTGCGCATGCGTACGGATTTTAATACGCATGCGTGAACCAGTCAGTGCGGCCGAAAATCACGTGCTCGCTAAATAGCGAATGCCTGCTATTTTGAGTGACAGAGTGAGGCGTTTGTGGGTGGTAACAGGGGAAGGTGCTTGAAAACGGGGAGTAGAGATCCAAACGCAGGCGTGCCTAAAGGTCAAAACGGACATTTAAAGGGTGTGCATAATTACTAAAGCAGCGTCATCGACCACGTCACTTGGTTGTTTTATAGTTAGAACTGCTCGCATGATTGTGGTAGGAAAAACCAACCACAAGAATAGCGAGCAGTTCATACGCCGTCCGATGTACTCGATTAATCTAATAAATAGCGGACATGACGTATGATGCGAGTGGCCAGGGGGCATTTTTTTCAAAATTACGTTCGCATGTTTTTGTTGCTCGTTCAGACATAGAGGCGTGAACAGACCGCAAAGAGCGAACGGTTCATTTAAATAGTCAGCCCCTTTTTCTGGACGAGCGAGCGCAAATAGCGTCCGGCTCTGAATCAGGCCCACAGTGCAGAACGCCTGGTACACTCTACCCAATGAATAATCATGCACTTGGAGGGTTTTAAATAGCATAATTTGCCCAATAAAGACAGGTCAGTTTTCAGGTTAATTTCTCTGAAAAGCTCAATAATGGGTTAAATGATGTGGGACAAGTATATGGGTGGGGGGAACTTGCAGTTGAGAGGTACAGAAAAAGTGTTTATTGCAACTTTTACAAACTTGTATAAAAACACTGAAAAATTCTATACAGACATTTTTCTGTAGCCCAAAATGTTGGAATTTGCTGGAAAACACTTGCTTGCTGTTATTTGCCAACCATTAATTAAAGTGCAAAAATCATCCATTTGACACCTCTTAAGAACCAGTACTTTCTTATGGCTACTAACGGCCTTCTATATGGTCCTGCTATCCCAGTTGTCAATTTTTGGGGTCCAGAATGGTTTCCCCACTATTTCATGTACTTCGCCTTGGTTGCATTTTGTAGAAAAGTTGTGCTACTCGAAGGTGCGCATTCACACGATGTCTACGAGTTTCATGAAACAAACTCGCATTTGCAATCTCGTTCCTAATTGAATTGACCTCTTAAAATTATATTATAGTGTTTACATTTTCTCTACAAGTTTGCACTGTGAAAGGATGCTCTCAGTTTTGTATGGTGATCACTATGATGCTCTCTGTGTTGGATTAAAATCTCTAATATGCTCTCTGTATTTTATAGCCATCACTAAGCTGTTTACTGTACTGTATATTTTTTTTTTATAACCGCCAGAGGTATAGGTGCAGAATGAAACAAAAAATCTAGAATAACAAAAGATGCAAAGTAAAATATTGAACATCAAATAACAAAAAGTAACTTAAAACAACTTATTATGCTATATAAAATAATAATACGAAACATAATACTACTGATAATATATATATATATATATATATATATATTTTACAGTTACTTAGGATAAGTCAAAGCAAATACAGACAGGAAAGGTATATAGACAAACTAAGGAGACAAAATCAGGGAAGGAACAGTGAAAGGGTCAGAAAGGACATAATATGTTCAGTTTAAAAATGAACTGTTACACTGTAACTTTATTTTGTTTTTTGCTGAGTTGAAAGTTACTTATTATAACAATCTACACCTAAGATAATTTATGTGACTAATTACCAGCATTCATCTTGCCAATGTGAATAAGACTACACCAATAAATATAGCCCCCAAATAACTAGACAATGTAAAGAGGTGAAATGTGTATGTGAAAAATTAAACACAATTCAATATTTAAAAAACATTTGTGCAATGAATTAAGTACATTTTCGTTATTAAACCTGGCACATATGAAATCTGTTCTAGGGATGGTTCCACTTTACAAATGAAAAGGAAATTGCTTTTTGACAGGAAGTTATATGAACAATTTAATAATGGCATTATATATAGATAAAAAATATATTTTAAGGCCACTAAAAGTAAAAGTGATGGGGTTAGATTTATTGCTGGCCATGATTAGCTTGCATGTCAATTTGCGAGCAATATTTTTAAAGAACACCATTGCATTATCAAGCAGGGATGATTGGACAATCCAACCAGGACTCACACAACTAATGAAATACACAAATCATGTAAAAGCAAAAAAGCAGAAGCACAACAAAAAGATGTCTAAAGCTTTAATAATTATTTATGTAATAAATTGCATTTAAAAAGGTCAGTGTATAAAAGGGATGTAGAGAAAATCCTGCTATCTTGTATTACATTTGTACTTTCTTTTTAATGACACAAAATGGTGTTTGCAGTATGGTCATGCATTTTTGCAGCTGCATAGATAATCCTTTTAGCTGGTACAGACATCTATCGCAGTCTCAAATTTAATTCTGATATAATCTCAGCTGTAGGATTTAACAGAAATCTAAGGTATTTTTTTGATAAAATGATAAATAGAAGTTTTGAAACAATTTGCCACTAGAGATGTGTGCCTGTGTTTTTATTTTGGATCTGAATTAATCTTTGAGTTTTGATTTTGCTTTTGCAAAACCACCATCAAGTGTTTTGGTTTTGGATCTGGGCTTTTTTTTATTTGAATTTTTTTTTAAAAACAGCTAAAATCATGTAGTTTTTGCAATCCAAACACAAAATTTGGATTTAAAATCTGTATACCGAGTCGCGGGATGATCAGAGCCACGATGCGGATCTGACCAGATCTCCGCAGGTGATAAGAACCACGACTCGGATCTGTGTGTATTCACGAAATTCAGTTGGAGTCGGATTTCTGGTTGTCTCTCTAGTTGCCACAGGGAAAGTAACTATAAAGAATATAGTATAAAGAGCGCTGTCATGTGACAATTTTCCAAGCAGCTGCTAGAGAGGAGGTAGTCAATCTCTTACAGAACAATATAAACAAGCGATAAGCAGCGCTGATGATAAGTAATATTCACAATTTATAATAATATGAAAAAATAAAATAACAGGTACACAATAAAAACCTAGTACTGAGTAAAATTAAACCAATGAAGAATGTCAAATAATCATGTGTGACATCATAAGTGGGTACGTACAAAGCAATCTAAAAAGGCACAAATCTTATAAACCCTGTGGGCACTTGATACTTCAGCATTAGAAATGGGTATGCACCAGGCAAAGAGTCATTCAAAAAATGGCAAGAAATCCAGTTGTATTGTAGGTATATTACTGGCTTGTATCAAGATAGTGAGGATCCTTTAGTGGTGGTATCACAGTCAGCAATGTTCCAATGCAAATGGATGTAGCCTCATAATGACCGGCACTGGAAATATTGCACAAAGTCCTAAGTTCAAAAATGGTGCTCCATTAAAGAGTAAAGTGCTGATGTCCAAAGTGACAGGAGCCAATAACCAGGGTAGGAAACCTCCAACGCATTTCACTGCATAGGAGCAGCTTTTTCAAGGGCATGTCACACATGATTATTTGTTCATCTACGGAAACCTTGTTATGACTTTTACTTCCTCTAGATAGTCAAGTTTGATCGTGCTCAAGGCATGCATAAATTGCACATTCCAATTGCATGTACGTTTATGGGTTTATTCCCACACTGTTTGTTCCGATGTCAGCAATAATTGCAGATTGCAGTTTGAGTCTCTACAACACAGTGCTTAATCACTCATACAAATGGGAATACCACCATATTTGGTCTGCTACTTTCTTTATTTAAATCTAGACATGAGTGAACCTGCAACACAATTTTGAGCAGAAACACTGAGACAGAAGACGCCATTTCACAAGTTTTGGTAATATGATCATTGAGTTCATAGTAAATATATATATCTATATATATATAAAATCAAATGTCCTGACTGACTGACTGAATCACTGACTCATCAATGCCCAGCCCAAATTCCTGGACCTAGAAAAATTAAAATTGGGGAGTATATGCCTTCCAAGATGTAGGTGCCCACTAAGAAGGGACTTTTTGAAATTTGACTCCTAAGGGGGGGGGGGCTACAATGTTTCCTCCTTCTGTGCAATGTCCTGACTGACTGTCTCATCATGGCTGCAGCAGAGTTCACTATTCAAACACCAACTGTCATACCAACTGCTGCCAAACATCACTGCCAGTTGGTGTGGCTCCCCTATTAGAATAATGAGGGAAGGGAATGTGTTACTACAGAGGTGAGAGAGCAAAATGTGTTACAGCAGTGAGAGGGGAATGTTTACTATAGAGGAGAGGGAGGGAGTGTTTTGCTACAGAGGTATGGGTGGGGAATGTCTTACTACACAGATGATGGAGGGGAATGTGTTACTATAGAGGTGATGGAAGGGAATGTATTACTACACAGGTATGGGAGGGAAATGTCAAATGTGTTTCTACTGGATAAGGAAAAGGAATGTGTTAAAACATGGGCAAGGGATGGCAATGTGTTACTACAGGGTTGAGCAGGGGTAATGTATTATTCCAAAGGTAAGGAAGGGAAAGAAGTTACTACAGGTGTGAGTGAGGATCATGTATTACTACAGGTGTAAGGTAGGGATTGTATTTCTACACAGGTAAAAGAGGGGAATGTCGAATATGTTACAACATGGGTTAGGGAGAGAAATGTCACTGAAGAGGTAAGTGAGGATAATGTGCTACTACAGAGGTGAGGGAGTGCAATGTGTTAGTACACAGGTGAGAAACGGTAATGTCTTACTATAGCAGTGAGGGAGGGGATGTATTAGTATAGAGGTGAAGGATTAATGTGTTACTTTAGTGGTGAGATAGAAATGGAAACAGTAAATATCTAAGGTCTAATTGGGGAAATCAGCTAGTCTATGTATAAAGTGTAAATGTCAATGTTAGATTCTGCTGTGTGATGTTGTTGGAAATATGAAGTCAAATTCTCCCTGTAAAGTGTGTAAACTTTGAACCGTAAAATAAGGCCAACATTTCATATGAATAGGCTTTACATTTTGGTTCTATCTAGTGACATTTTAATATTTCTTTATACTATTCCACTTATACCCATTTTTACACCAAAGTCCCGGGTCTGACCCTGGATTTGGAACACATTTCCAAACCCGGATCAGACCCGGGACAGATCCCCTTTTACACTGCGGCGCCGACCGTGCTATGCTCGGGTCGGCACCGTTCACACCGGAGCCGGGTCTCCAGGCGCAGATGGGCAGCGATTCCCTCCCCCTCCGCGACCCCCTTACCTTACTCCGAAGCAGGCCAGAGGCATGGAGGGCAGGTGGGGTGTGCTGCTTCATTCTGGTTGGGCACTGGACCCGGGTTGATCCGTTTACACCGACAAAAATCCCGGGTTGATCTGTGTTCCCATGCATCAAACTGTGAATTTTTAGTCAGTTTAAAAGGGGTGTTATTGGGGTTGCCTTTATTCTAAAGACAAATGTTTCTTTCACCTACATTGTGCAGGAAATTTTTTAACCATTTTGTCTGATCTAGAAGCAACTCATGCCCCCACATTTACATATTTAATGTTATCATTTATATATATAATGTATTTATTTACATATATTGTTATGAAAAGAAAATTGTAAAAGGTTTTGGGTATAGCAAGGGATATCATCATACCAAATCGATACAGGTCTGCCTATTGTCTTGTGCAAAATATACTCATATACTGTCTCTTTTGTAACATTCTACTCAGTCTAGATATGCATCTGGCTGCAAATAGAGATTTTCAGACATTTCTACATGGGAAAGCACAATACAATTATTTTTCTTAGAACAAATGGGATCATATAGAGTGTACAACAAAAAGTCAACAGAAACTAGGAACAACAAAATGTGAAGAAGACACACAGGACAAATGATCCAGACAACAGTGAGGAAACATGAAGAAAAGAAAACGAGATAAAGTTAATGAAAGGGAAACCAATGTAGTAATGAAACTCTATGACATAGTATATCATATTATGATAGAATATTAATGGTAAGCTCTAAAAGACACTGTAAAAAATGTTTTGTTTCCTTTAAGATGCATGAGAACATATTCTTGATTCAAATTCAGTTACGTATATTTTTAAGTTTGGGAATGTTTAAAGTGTGGAACTTCCAGTGGCAGACTGTTAGTATATATATACAAGTTTGGACATTTTGAACAGTTGCTGGTAGCAGGAGTCATGGCAAGTTACATTCATATTGGCTCTTGCTTCCACATTATAGGGTATTTTAGCTCAGTAGAGTGGTCAGTGGTGCAGTGTCCAGGTGCTCAAAGTAAGGGTCATCAAGCAGCTTTTTTGGGTTAAACAAAAATAGGAGGCTTTCCTGTTGTCAGCACAAAGCAAACAGAAAATAAAAAACAACCTAGCCTCCATAAAGGGCACAACCTCACTTCTTCAATCCTATCTAACAACGCAGCTAGTCTGAAAACTTCTCATGGCATTCCCTGCTTCTTGCTGGTATGGAAACTGGCCTCAGGGCCTTTCCTGGCTGCCAATGTAAGTAATGTCTCAGTCCTGCCTGCTTCTTGCAGGTCTGGTCACAGGCCTCCTTGCCCACTCTCCTGCTTAGCTTCCAGGCACACTGGCCTGCTTGGCATCCAGGCCCCCTGCCCTTTTTAACTGCCACAACCCCATCGGGGCTGAATACTCTGGCAGCCCTAAGGTGTGGTTACAGCCCCTTTTTCAACTTGAGTGGGTGGATCCCTACACATACATACACACAATCCCACCAGTAGTACAATAATGCACAAGCCACACATTTTTTGTAGAAAATTATTTATATTAATAAATGCATAATCTACATTTCTGGGATAAGCAGAGCCCTGTCAGGAATAAAGGATTATTGTAATTTTTTTTTGCTGCTGTGTGCAGCAATAAGAAATTATTTACCGGCCAAATGTATTACAAAACACATGAAGGGACAGGGGCTCTGAAAGGGGCCTACACCTGCGATGTGTTAGTAGTAAAGTGATCGCAATAGCGGTCACTTCACTACTGTATCAGAGCCCCTGGTGAGCTACTGCTCTATGAGTTCTGTGGCTGCTGTTGGAAATGGAGAGACTGATATCTTCTGTTGTCCCTCCTTATTACATACTGGTGATACTATCCCCGATAACACTCCAAATATTATTTGATAAATAGGCCCTAAAGGGGTCCAATTTTGTGTCCCTATTTGCTATTACTGATACCTAACTCAGTGGTCTATGTACTGAGCCTTGGGGAGATATAAAGTGGAGATAGATAAAGTACCAACCAATTAGCTCCTAACGGCCATTTTTCAAACACAGCCTGTAAAGTGACAGGAACTAATTGATTGGTACTTTATATCCATCCACTTGATCTCTCTCCAAGGCTTGGTACATAGACCCCTCCGTACTGTAGAATATCCAGTATCTCCTTTCACCTCTCTTAACCAGTATCAATGTATTCACAGAAAAGATATGATGGCCACAAGTGACCGCCTCAAGCTGCACGAAGGAAGGACCTAGTATTGGGAATTCTACCACTTCGATAGCTCATGAGTGAAGACAGGTTATAATCTCTGGGTGAGATGTTGGGAATATACTAAATAGTCTTAATTTCTGATTGGAAAGGAGATTGGCCTGATGTGCATTATTATATAAGAGATTCCTTAATATAACTATCTCTCTGTTTAAAAGTATATAGTCTATAAGGGGTATATTTAGTAAAGCTTCTAAAAATTAAAAGTGGTGGTGTTACCCATAGCAACCAATCAGATTCTGTTTATCATTTCTCTATTGCATCTTAGAAATGATAGACAGGATCTGATTGGTTGCTATTTGCAACACCTCCACTTGTCTGTTTTAGAAGCTTTAGTAAATTTACGCCTAAGTATATACCATCCTATAGTGAATATAAGATCCCATATAATATATGTATATTAGGTATGTAAGTACATGATCCTATAGTGCTAAGATCAGTTTCAATGTGACCAGTTGGCGTTGGTTTTAATAATGATAGCAATCCACTGCATTTCTGTTTTTCTACAGTATATTAAAGCGTGTTATATAAAATGAGTACCTGTTTCTTAATAGTAATTATTTGGTTGATTAGCGCAGTGTTTTCTCCTGTACTCAATATATATATTTTGTCTGAGTGCCACTGCAGATATCAGGTATACCTGGTGTGCCAGTGATTCTTGCATTATTCATACCCAAGCACAGTATAATTACATATCCTCATATTTATTTCTTCTGTATAGCTCTACATTAAAAGTTTATTTGCTCAATGTCAGTGCCAGTTGTTCTGATGCCAAAACTAATCTTTATTAATTATTATTCTGCCCAAAGTGAAGTGAGGAATTATTAAATATTATTATACATGTTCAGACTGACTGAAATCAGGGACTGTCATTAATATACTACAGTATATCAGACATCATCACCATTCCAATTTATCTCATATAATCTAATCAAAACACCAGGAAACATTGTTAAAGTGTGAACATCCTGTTGTATAATTATCCCCAGATTAATTTTGCAGGGAAAGAATGTAGTCATTCTAGGCAGTGTACTTTATAACTTTTCTGGTAACCACTGAATTCAAATGACAGTGTCCATAATCCCATTCATTAAGATTGGTTGCATGCACAGATAACAGTGTGGCATGTTGGTAAGAGACGCACTTTCAGTAAGCAAATACCAATACCAATACATGTGTTTGGAGATACACAAACACAGCATTAGCAGAGATCAGTAACATTTTCAGAACTGCTGAGGAAAACATAAGTATCATAATGTTTCTGGCCTCAAAATGTTGCAAGCTAATTTGTCCTCAAATCTTACCTTAAGCACAGTACAGAACACAATCACTTCAATTAGTATTACAAATACTACTGACCAGCACTAAACCGATATTATATATATATTATATTATTATTTTTCTTTTCATTTCAACAAGCACTTCTCTCTTAAATAAATGTTAAGAGAAGAATGAGGCTGCCATTGTGTCATTTGTGCAAGGGGCTGTGGCAGTGCTAAGCACATGAAGAATAGATGTATTGAAAGTGAGAGTGGGTACAAAGGGAGTCATTCAGACCCACTCGCGAGCAGCAGTACGCTTGCAAGAGGGTCGATGTTCCCCACTGCACATGCGCACGACGGAGGGAGCTCCGTCGTGCGCATGCGCGAGACCCGCCGAGCGAAGGACTCTCCATCGCTCCGGGTCTCGCACCAAAGGGGGCGTGCTGTCGATGTTGATTGACAGCACGCCCCCTTTGGTGGGCGTTCCGGGGGCGTGCCTGCCAGACGGAGGCGTTCCTATGGGAACGCCTACCATCTGAAGCGGCCCCACTGACATCACTAGTGATGTCAGTGGGAGTGATTTTGGCTCTGATAGAGCCAAAATCACTCCTGGCCTTGCGGTTGAGAAACCCGACCACAGGGTTTCACTAGCAAGTCTAATGGTCGCGATGGTCAAGACCATCGCGACCATCTTTTTGCACGCTCGTATATGCTGTGGGTGGTGACCCATAGCTATACGAGCGTCCTGGAGGACGCTCCATTTTAATGGAGGAGGGCCCTGATTCAGAGCGAGCGCTCTGTTCAGAGCGTCCGGCTCTGAATCAGGGCCAAAGTGCCCTTGTCCCAAATTGCAGTGGCAACACCCCCTTGAGCTGTGCACCATTCTGATGCATATGTATAGGGTAATGGATTGCATGTTGGCTTGTGACCATGCCCCAACACACCTGGACATGCTTGTCTAGTACCAGAACCTGATAGTGCTCTGATGATAAGGCATCCTGAGTCAGCTGTTTCTGCAGCAAAACAAAGGAATTTCACATTTGTGTTCTTGACTGTAAAACTAGTAATCCTTAATTTTACATTATCTGTCTTTTAAGTACATTCAACTCATATACAAATATTTCTCATTTTGTATTTTGAAGAATAGATTAGAGGGGCAGCGAATAGATTAGAGTTGTTGCCCAGTCAGTACAGTGTTTTAAGTGCATTCAACTCATATACAAATATTTGTCATTATGGTGTCTATTCATGATGTTAATTATCGGGGTCCGAACGGACCCCGATAATTAGCATTCAAACTCACCGCGGACGCCGGACGGAGAAATTCATCATTGCTCCGACATGGAGACAGCTGATGCAAAAATCAGCTGTCCGTGCGAGCGGCTTCACTGCTCCGAAAGGTCACGCATGTGCACAGGAGCCCCGACATCTGGTAGAGGAAGCCGAACAGGGGCGGAGGGTTTCAAAAGGATCCCTCTTTGCAACCCGGGACTCTTCGCGACCCATCTTAAGATGGCGAATGCTCCCGCAATCAAGCTCCGAAAATATAATTTTTTCAGGACTTGGCAAGAGGAAATATAGGAATGCCCTGAAAATATTATATTTTCAGGCCATTCCGCAAGAGGAAGGTAAGTAGGATATATCTGTGATATCTCCTGCTCTACCTTGTTAATGAATGGCCCGATAACTTTATTTTTACAATTGCAGGTGAAAATGTGCATTTTCACCTGCTTTTGTACATATTAAGTGATAATGAATAGGCCCCTATGTAGTTTGAATAAGAAATTAGAGGGGCAGCAGTTCAGTTGTTGCCTCAGTCAGTACAGTGCTTTTGCACCCTGCTGGCTTGCGTGTTTCATAGGTTGTACTGTTTGTACAGTATTAAGATTTGTATAAAATGATGTCAATAAAACCTAAAAATGATAAAAAAAACTATTAAATACTGTCATGTCATCTATGTAAAACGTGTTGCATCACATGCCTCTGTACATCTGTTACATATTGAGGAACCATTTTAATATTTGCAGTTTGTATGTTTTCATCATGTGTATGTTATAGTTGTATTTATTGTTGCACATATATTTAGGTTTTAATATAAAACTATTTTTAGCCAATGTGTGTTTTGGATGGATTTTGATAATTTGCATATTTAGAAGCATGATTGCATCTTGTCTGTATAAGATTGCACATTTGCATGTTGATATCTGTCTTATAGGGTTAGGTATGAGATGCCGGCGCTCAGGATAGCAGGTGACAGGGGCGGATTGGTCATTACCTACAGTGGGAAGATTCCTGGTGGGCCGATTGGTGTGTGGGGCCACTTGTCACCTGTGGCCCCACCCCCTTAGCATGTCCTCACTCCCCGGTCATGGCTTTCTGTCTTGACAGGCAGCCCACCGGCTGCCTGTCAAAGCTAATAGAGCAGTCCGCGGCTGGTATTGCGGGAAGAGAAGAGGCTCCAAGTCCCTGCCAGCTGACACAGAGCTACGCATGCCACAAATGCTGGATGGTGACGTTACATACCTCGGAGGCAGAGCGGGTCAGCGTCCGGGACCAGCATCAAAGGTAAGGTTACATCTTCTTAATACTGGGGAGGGAGCAGTGCTGATAATGCCCACTTTCCATCTCCATCTGCACTACACTTCCCAGGCCGCCAGCTGCCTCCTGCTAGCCGGACTGTAGGCAGGGGAGGGACAGGGTTGGAGACAGTCGGGGCTGGCCGGGAGACAGGACAAGAGTCACAAGAGTGTAGGTCAGCGCTGTCATTGGCACCTGTTGCAGCCACTCTGGCAGCTTGCAGGAAATTTTTTTAAAGACTGACAGGCTGCCTGCAGAGCTGAGCTACACTGGTTGTTAGGGGGAGATTGATTTCTGTCTGGAGGGGCTGATTTGAACTAGGGGGGAATGATTATCTGTCAGGGGGAGGGGGGTTATGTTCTAGGGGGAGACAATCTGTTTGAGGGGGAGGGGGTTATTCTGTTCTAGGGGGAGATGATCTGTCTGAGAGGGAGGGGGTTTATTTTGTGAAATGATCTGTCTGAGGGGAGGGGGGTTATCTGTTTGAGGGTTAGGGGAGTAATTTTGTTCTAGGAGGAGATGATCTGTCTGAGGGAGAGGGGGTATTATTAATTTCTAAGGGGAGATGATCTGTTTGAGGGGGTGGGTTATTCTGTTCTAGGGGGAGATGATCTGTCTGAGGGGGGTTATTCTGTTCTAGGGGGAGATCATCTGTCTGAGTGGGAGGGGGGTTATTTAGTGCTAAGGGGAGATGATGATCTATCTGGCGAGGGGGATATTATGTGCTAGGCCAGCAGGATGGTCCTGGGGAGATGCATGAGGATGGTGATGGAGAGCCACAGGATGATGGTATTGCGGAGACACAGAAGGATGGTGCTGGGGATGGTGCTGGAGAGCCACAGTATTATGGTATTGTGGAGACATGGAAGGATGGTGCTGGGGAGATGCAGAAGGATGGTGCTGGAGAGCCACAGGATGATGGTATTGCGGATACACTGAAAGATGGTGCTGATGAGGCACAGGATGATAGCATTGCAGAGGCATAGGGGGATGGCACCAGAATGAAGCAGGGGGATAGCTCTGGAGAGACACATAGGGAGGATGGGCTGGAGACACACCAAGGTGATGTTGCTGGAGGCACACAAATAGGATGGTAGGACCACTGGTTCTATTGGAAGAAAAGACTGGGGGACAGTAATCTTCAGTAAGACAACAATTCTAATGAAACCATATTACTGATGCAAATGGTACCATATGAGCAAATATATTTTATTAATAGAAAATTGTTTGATATTGGAAACTCACATTTTGTCCTCCCCCAAAACTTCTGTTACTATGTATTATCTGGTTGAATCTCTGTTACATGATGATAACATTGGCTTTACTGCTACACAAACAGGCAGCTTCCAGACCATGTGATTTTCTACATGAATAATGAATACAGACTCAATACACTGCCTGTCCAGGAAGGATCAATTTTTTCAGAGGTTCCCCATTGCAGAGAAATCATATAGGTAAGAATATATTCATTCACATGCTCTCTGTGCTTATTCACTGCAGAGAGGGACTGTGGTCATGCCCATCTGCTCCTTGGGCAGTGGGCATGCCCCTAGCATGATGAAATGGGGGCTGTTGATTGCAGGCATGGCATTTCACATCAGACCACACCCCTTGCAGCAATGCCACATCCACTTTTTTGGGTGCGCGCCTGTGCTGTGCGCACATAGGGCCACTTTTATGCTTTTGCCAGGGTCACTTTAAATTCCCAATCCGCCCCTGGCAGGTGGTGAGAATCCCAATGCGAGCATCCCTACTGGGTTAGAATACTGACACCTGCCAGTAAGTACCTTACCCTTACCCCTAAATCTAACCCTCTCTCCCTGCAGCCTAAATCTAATTCTCCCCCTAGTGCCTAACACTAACCTCCCTCCAATGCAGTCTAACCCTAACCCTCCCTCCCCGCAGCCTAACCCTAACCCTTCCTCTAGTGCCTAACCCTAACCCTCCCCCTAACCCCAATACTTACAATTGGGATGTCATTGGTTGGGATTCTGATTCCGGCACCGGCATTCTAAGCACCGGTATCCCGAGCGCTGGGATGTCAACTACATACCATCTTATATGTTTATTTGTTTATTTGTCAGAATATGTACATCTATTTTTAGCTGTATGCACCTCGTCTGTGTACACATAACTATACCAGTGTCTGTTTTTTAAAAAATGTGTAATGTATGTGGGATGGATAGTTTAATTATGGTTTTTCATAAAGTATCAAGTCCAGCAAGATAGAAGGTTTGGGGATTATGTTTATGACTGGCACAGTGGTTAGCATTGCTGCCTCATAGTACAGGAGTAATGTGGTCAGTTCCAATCAGGGCTCTATCTTTGTGGAGGTGTTGTTCTCCCTGTGCACAAAGTGTGTTTCCTACAGGCTCTCTTGTTTTTCCCATAGTCCAAAAACATTCTAAAAAGTAAGCGACTTTTGACAAAAAAGAACCTGCCTGTGTCTGTCTGCGGTGGTAGGATATGCAAGCACCAATGGGTTAGGTATATATACTCTCTGGGCCTAATTCAGACCCACTCGTGAGCGCTGAGCGATCGCAAGCGGGTCGATGTTGGCCAAATGCGCACATGGGAGCTGGCTCCGTCGTGCACCTGCGCGAGACCCTATGGGTCTGGCTACAAAGGGGGCCTGCTGACGATGGTGAGTGACAGCACACCCCCTTTGGTGGGCGTGCCGGGGGCGTGGCTGCCCAGACGGAGGCATTCCCATGGGAATGCCTACCGTCTGGGGCCGGCCCCACTAACATCACAAGTGATGTCAGTGGGAGTGCTCTCAGCTCTGATAGAGATAGCACTCCAGGGCTTGCGGCAACAAGACCCTACCACAAAGGTCTCGTCGCAAGCCCGACCATCTTTTTGGCCACTCGCTATAGCTGTGGGTGGTCACCCACAGCTATACGAACGGCCAGTTGGCCGCTCTAAAAACTAAGAGGGATGGCCCTGATTCAGAGCGAGCACTCTGTCAGAGTGTCCGGCTCTGAATCAGGGCCTCTGTCCATAGTGTAATTTGTGATATATAAATAAGCAATAGTAATAATGGACAATTTGGCCACAGACTTGGTTGTATGTCACTCATGGCTGTGGAATACAGCCAGTAAAAATTAAGGTTATATCTGTTTGATTGTTATGTATAAAGCACAATTATGTTTGCAAAATATTATTACATAAGCAGTTAAAACTAAGAATGTAGTAGTTTACATAACACATTTGTATCCCTTAATTAACAATATATTTTAAATATATATGTTTTAATATAAATAAAACAATTAAAAAATCAAATATATCTTTAACAGCTTAGCACATTTTTTTGTAAATGGGAATCCCAGACTTTTCGGAGAAAGCAGTGATGCAAGCATAATGGCCTCTTTGCAGGAGACACAGCCTGAACATTTAGTATTGGCTACAATAATATGTTATGGTTCAGTGGAAGGACCTTAAACTTCCAGGCAAGGACAAGGCAGTAAAAGATGAAGCACCTGGACCCCCTATTTTCAGATTACTAGACCCCAGGTGTGTGATAGGGAGCAGTTAAATTTCATCATTACCCTTTCTTATATGGTATTTTTTATAGTCCTTTTTACTGCTGCTACTAAAGGTGCTGGGCTCATCTCCGCAGTAAGAGGACATCACTTGTCAACGGACTGCTCGGTAATATAAAACATGACAAGTCCTAGCATAACCTTTCTGATGACTATTTTCAGCTGTTTTTTCTTCATTGTATAGTTGGGGTAAAAGTCTATGGACATAATTATTATCATTTACCATTAAGAATGAAGTATTGAAAACCCCTTTTAAAAAAGGTCCTGACATCTTAAATCAGATTTTCTTTTGGAACTAAATTAAATTAATTTTAAATGTGCCTTCAAATTAGCGTGAACGTCATAACAAATGTTTGACCTCAAACTGCAAACCATGTTTCGTGAAATGATTTTATTTTTAAATAAAATATTGAATTGTCTACTGTTAATAAATTCACTTAATTAAACGTACCATTCAATTGAATTTTATAAGTTATACATTTTTAAAGATGTGTATATGTGGAAGAGAGTATGAATAAAGCAGGACTTCAAGTCTATGAGATTTATACTGAAACGTCACTTAATGGAAAATGTACAGTACAATCTGCACAATACAAGTATTAATAAATAAGACTTACCTATACATACTTAACTTACGTTCTATCTATATATAATATACATTTGAAGTCAATATGTGCATACTTCAATGTAAATAATATTTTTATAATCAGTGAGTTCTGATGTAATTGTTTGAAAGTTCATTAGAAAACATATTGTGTATTGTTAAAAAATAATACACCCACTAACAAAGTATTACAGATAGAAAATGTCACCTCACCTTTTTGGATAAACAGAGCATATGCCTCAGTAATATAATAGAATTCAGTGATGTTTAATATCCTCATACTTTACAGTGTTCCATATATTAGTTACAGATATTTATACATTTAGATTAACTGTAAATATATCAGAATTCACCACTGACTTATATGACCATAGAAAGGTACAAGGTGATAGGAATTTATTTAGGGCACAGAGAAGTAAGGTGATTTCTCATATAGGGCTAATTTACAGTAGAAGGTGCGATAATTCTTTAACATAAAATCTCTATTTGCTTATCTGAGCCCAGTACAAAGAAATGGAAATTGTAGATAGATACTGAAAAGACTAAGGGTAAATTTAATAAGATCGAATGAAATCGAATGCGGCAAAATTGGCTGTGAAGTGCATATTTGAAATTTACTAAATGCTAAACTTGGCCGAGTTTGCTCCATTCGATGTCTAATATCCCGATTGAGAATACCTGAAAATTGGACGAGAACATGTGTTCGAACAAATAGACCATCGATCCAAATCAGCAGCCTTTTACCATATACAGCAATAGGACATAAAAATTGACTAATGATTCGTATTTGTCATCACGGCCAATAAATAGTGCAAATCACCCACAAAAGACGCCAATTCGAGCCAAAATAGATGTCTCAAATAGAACACCTTTTTCAATTTGAGTTTCACAAATTAACCAACGTAACCATCACTGAAAACTCACTTCTGTGGCCAATAAAAGGGGATTAAGCACATGCATACACTTCATCCAGTTACAAAAACAAATAAAGCATGGCTGAATTTCTGTGCTGGATGAGGATCTTGTGGGAGCTCTGAGATACCTAAGGTTCTGCCACCAAGCGGGAAGAAACCAGGGTCATGAATTTGAGCATGGTCAACAGGTTGTGCAGGTACCGCGAAGGCTGCGCAGGCCTCATTTCACAGGAGCAATTCAGTGGTAAGTATATCATCCATTACTCCCTTTTTCCAATATACTGATAATATACTTGTACAGCTGTGTCCTCATACATATAGCCTCCTTGCGCGTTAAACAGCCTTTCTATTCGTGCTATGTCGTGGCGTGGCTCTGTAGAGTTGAGCTTATTTTTGTGCGACTTTTTACCTTCAAATGTGTGCTATTCGCACAGCAATGTAAATAGGTAGCAGAATCAGCTTCTGCTGATTGAAATGATATGCAGCATGCCTATGTTCTGTGTGCAACTATGGGTGTATCTGCATGCACAATACTACAATATAGTGTCATATCTGCATTATTTGTAGGGCAACTGTAGCGCACGGATGATAGATGTATGTGGACACATCTGTACTATAGTCTTCATATTGTCACAAACAAGTTTTCTTAAAATTGGTCATGTGCTACTAACTATCCTCCAACAGGTGTGTCATGTGTATGGAAAACATAACACTATTCTTTGACTAATTATGGGCATACACTTTAAAGCTCATATTTTTTCTGATTGTACATGTTGACCATAAAAAAGATATTTAGCTAATACTTCATATCTAGAAATGTGTATTTTTCTATCTTCGAAATACGTGTGTGGCATTAAAGTGTATGTTCTTATTTTAAGCATGACATAATGTACAGCCTTAAATCATTTTTGTTGTTATTAATGAGAAAAACATGTTAGAAAATTTAGCAGACTTTTAATAAAGTGTTCAAAATTTTTGTTTCCTTTTATTTTTTTAGGGAGGAAACTGTTATATAAACAAAAACAAATAGTACATTTTTCCAACATAAATTCAAATTATTTAATTTTTTTTTTAAAAGATTAGGGCAATTTCTTGCCCATTTACTCTTAACACCCCCCCCCCCCGCCATCTGGAGCTCCTCTGGCGGATGAGATGCTTTCGGACTGTCTGTATGAAGAACACCTTCATGGTGAGGCAAGAGATGTTGAACTTGATGTTGCGACCCCAGAGCTGCTGCTTGTGCCAACATTATGGGATGTCACAATAGTTTGGGACAACTGTATTATACTGGCATTTTGCTTCCTAGTGGCTTGGGCCTGACTCCACCATTCTCAGCATACTTTGCTGAGTCGCCAAATTTGCCTCCATGATACGTAGATATTGATCATTATAGCAGTTCATATCACTGCGCATCAACTCCATGGTATTGACAATCTGGCTTTGAAATTTGTTTTGCCATGTGCCACACCTGTATATTTTATTGGTGTGGTGTGCCAAACTGCCCATGAATTACAGCTGTTTCTTTAGCATAACCTGACTGGTGGTTTGCTGTGTGTCCCAGTTGGCCCAAAACTGTTGCTCCTGGCTCGGATTGGGATATGTTGTGCTGAATTGCGGTGCTGGAGTCGGTGGTGTGTGCTGAGTGTCAGGAATTTCAGACAGATGTAAAGTGAAAGTCTTCTCTGTTTCAGGCTCATCAACTTGGTGTGTGGAGCCTGGCTGCTGGATATCTTTCTCTGTGAAAAAAGTACAGTTTTGTGTAATTTTTTTTCTTGTGTGTTATGTGGTTGATTATTTCATCACTACATTTAGTGATGGCTCTAGAAATGTAAAGTGGTGTTGTTATCCATACCACCCAAAAAAATTGTACATTATATATATATATATATATATATATATGTTATTTAATTTTTAAATAAAAATATACACAGTATGTGGTGGGTTGGTATGGCCCACGCCTCCACTTTTCAGTTCTGAAGCCATTACTAAATGTATTAGTGTTTTTTTCTAAATTGAAAATATGAGGGCTGTTCAAGAAGTAATGCCTAAATGCTCACAACTCAAATTTTATTATATATACAGATTTGAAAATTTGCAGTAAAATACTAACAGAATGACTCTACTCAAAAAATGTACCATCTGCCCTCAAACATTTTCTCAACCTCTCAACCCAAGCTGTGAATCCACTATGGAAAAATTCCAGTGGTCGGTGTTTGACCCAGGAACATATGGCGTTTTTAACAACCTCTATGTCTTCAAAATGTTGACCATGGAGACAGTATTTGAGAGGGCTAAACAGATGAAAGTCAGAAGGGGCCAAATCAGGACTGCATGGTGGATGTGGCATTATTGCCCACCCCATGTTGCCATCGAAGTGTGAGGTCTGGCATTGTCGTGGTGTAAGATGACATTTGACAGTCGAATTGTTGACCTTTTTTTGAGGATGGCTTCTTTCAGCTTCTTAAGTGTAATAATGTATCGATCACTGTTGATTGATTGGTTTTGTTCCAAGTAATCGATGAGAATAACACCTCAGCAACCCCAGAAGAATGTGGCCATGACTTTGTTTATGGATTGCTGTGATTTAAACTTTTTTGGCCTAGGTGAACTTGGGTGTTACCATTGTTTTGATTGGGCCTTTGTATCTGGGTCATATAGGAATACCCAGGTCTCATCTCCTGTAATGACATTTTCCAAAAACGTCTTAGGGTTGGCTTCAAAGTTGGTCAAAAGGTCATTGGACACTTCCACCCTCTGGGCCTTATGATCCCTAGTTAATTGCTTTGGAACCCATTTAGCACACACTTTACAATATCCCAAATCATTGATTAGTGTTTCTACAGTGTCACGGCTACATTCAAGTTCATCACTGATATCTCTGATGGTCACACAATGGTCTTTCTGAATCATGGCATCGACTTTGTGTTGCTTCTCTGCTGTCACAGCAGTTGATGGTCTGCCACCATGAGGTTTGTCGCACACAGAAGATTCTCCCAATTGAAAACGCTTCATCCACCTTCTAACATTGCTATAGTCAATTGTACACTCACCATACACTTTTTTCAGTCTTCTGTGGATTTCTGTAGCACTGCAGACTTCTTTTTCCAGAAATTCAATGATGGCTCTTTGTTTCATCTTGGATTCCATGGTATTTCTTGGACTACCTAAACAAAACTACATATATAGTTAGCAGACATATTAAAGTACAAACTGACAAAGTTTCAAATAAATGTTTCGTATTATTTCAGAGTTATGAGCATTTAGGCATTGCTTCTTGGACAACCCTCGTACGTAGTATGAACTTGTCTAATCTATAAATCCGGTATTTAAAGAATTTACACCATACAATGCTAACATTAAAGTGATGATTTAATAAAGTGAGAGTTTATAAAAGTGGAGATGTAAGCCATAGCAACCAGATCAGATTCTAGCTATAATTTTCTAGAAGGTGCTAGTTGAATGTTAAGTATAATCTGATTGTTTGCTATGCCCAACATCTCCAGGTTGAAAAACTATCACTTTAGTAAATATAGGCCTGGCTGTGTAATGTGCATGTTGTATCACCTTTATAGGAATGTAAATCACCTTCAATATGAGGAGATGAAGGTCCTGGGCACTCTGGAGTCCCAAGCAGCTGCTGTGGTGGCAACGGGGACACCACCAACAGCCTCTGTGGTGGTGTGCATTGGGATGAAGGTCCTAAAGAGAAGTTAAACAAAATTATACCTTTGTTAAGATTGTCCCTTCACCAACCACACAGTGCTAAATTAATTACCTGTCACCTTGTCAGACTCCAAATTATCTGCTGCAGAGGGCGTCCTGGGGTTGCAGAAGACCTCTTCTGCCCTGTAAAATGATAAAAATATATTTTATATGTTTTTTTGTTGATATTTTATGGGCTAAAAAACACTTGCTAAGTAAAATTAGGCACACATAACGCATGATGTCAGGAAAGGAATGTAAAGTACTTTTATATTACAATAAACTAATGTTAAAATTTTGAAACAGTATTCAAGATCAATACTGCTCACGTAAATAATGGATGTTGTACTACAGAATGTTTGCTGCAAACATAATAAACAATACCATTATTTTGGTTGAAATTGTAAAATGGATGACTCAAATATTTGACATGTAAAAACACATTTGCTGTCAAAAAAATACACTACAACATTAAATTAAACCTTTCCATAAAATGCATGTTTATAATAAATAAAGCACCCATAAACATCCATGGCTCTTACAAATGGTGAAAATGTACAAGTCCCAGCATGTCCAACATATAATTAAATCGTATATGCTAATAATAATGGGATTATGGACATGGAGAACTGGTTGTTAACAAAGCACATCACATGGCACAGGTGTTGATGGCCTAGAATAAGCAATGTGTTGTGATATTAAATGATACAGGCTATGCTGAATTAGTTGTGCAAAGTAAAAATACAGCTAAAAATAAACCTTGAAATGTCAACATGTTTGCAAAATAAATAGGCCACATGCATGTATTTGTGTTGAGCTGTGCAAGTGTAAGGGCCTCATGGTCCAGGGACATAAAAACATAAAGTACATATTCCATGAATTTGAGGAGGAGAGTGCAATGGCATGTAGCCATGTAAAGATCACACAATATATGCACCATTGTCTTACAACATATTATAGTAAACACAAGGAAATACATTTTTGGTGCAAATTACAAATGACATGTAATTAGTTTGCTTTCATACAAAAATGTATGGGCAGTTGTTGCAAATACAATCATACTACATTTATCCAAATGATGGGCCTGGAGATATATTTCCAAATATTACATTTTAATGTGCACATGATGAGGAGTGTAAACCCTATACAAAAAACAATATTATGCTTAGAACATGATGCCTCAGGACACCCTAACAAAGTATCCAGTGAAACAGGGTACAAAAACAAAAAGCAAATTTAAAAAATTTGATAAATATGTAACACACACCGCACCACCAAAAAAATTAACAACAATACCTACACAAATACAAAATCCTATACACAAGCACATGCACACTAACACAAATATAAGTACCCAAAATTTTGATTCAAAACACAAAACAAACCAATACATTACACAATAGCAAAGTAACACCTATACATTAATCCAGTGGTTCCCAAACTGTGTGCCGTGGCACCCTGGGGTGCCTCAGGACACATGCAGGGGTGCCTCAGGTCAGTGGTCCAGCACCAAATCAAATTATTTATGGTCAATGTAATGTAAATATGTCGAAAAACAGAAGCTAAAACCTGTCCACAACCACATAAATGAACCTAAGGATGACAGGTAAGCACAATTTACTGTACTTCACTTGACTACTTTACTACATATTGTTCTGAATCTCTCGGCACCCCTCTCTGAATCTTACATGGCACCCCTAAGCCAAACAAATGTTTGGCTTAGGGGTGCCGTGTAAACAATGCTGATACTCTAGAGCGCCGTGATTCAAAAAAGTTTGGGAACCTCTGCATTAATCTGTGGCACAAAACCAAAAAAACAATGCAGCTAAACAAAAAAACATTACAAGAAAAAAACAAAAACATAAATACATGTCCACAACAGAAATGCAGTATGAGTACACAACAACATGACATTAACATTAATTACACACAATGGGCCTGATTCAGAGCCGGATGCAATTAGCGCTCGCTCGTCCAGAAAATAGGGGTGGCTATTCAAATCAACCGTTCGCTCTTTGCGGTCTGTTCACGCATCTAGGTCTGAACGAGCAAACAAAACTTGCGGTCATTTTTTTTAAAAATACGCCCACTGGGCGCTCGTATCCTACATCATGTCCGCTATTTAATAGATTAAACGAGTACATCGACCAGGGTATGAACTGCTCGCTATTCTTGAGGTTGGTTTTTGCTACCACAATTTTGCGAGCAGTTCTGGCTATAAAATAACCCAGTGACGTGGTCAATGACGCTGCTGTTTTAATTATGCACACCCATAAAACGCATTTTGACCTTTGAGCACGCCTGCATTCGGATCTCCACTCCCCGTTTTCAAGCACCTTCCCCCGTTACCACCCACATGCGCCTACTCCTGTCACTCAAATTATCAGGCATTCGTTATTTTGCGAGCACATGAATTTCGACCGCACTGACTGGTTCGCGCATACGTATAACGATCCGTACGCATGCGCAGTTGGGCAAACATCGCTCGGAGCGAACGAGCGACCGCTTACGAGCGGCTCTGAATCAGGCCCAATATGTATATTTTTCCCTGTTGAGCATACTTTCCATTTACGAAACCCTCCAAAAAAGGGAAAGTACTTATCAGGCCTCCTTGGGGCATCTGAGTCCCTCACATGTGTGGCCCGACCACCTTAGACAGTATGAGGATCTTCAGAGGCTCCTCATACTCTAGGTAGGTGGCGATGTAAGGGGACCCACCTCCTGTCCCGCATGACGACTTCGCCTCTTTGGACATCTTGTCCTTGACATGCCACTTGATATCATAGAAACCCTTCTGGTGGAGACCTTGGATACCTTATGGCCAAACAGTTGTTGGTGATGCCTCATCAGCTCTATCACCAAGACCATGTTTTGGCAAAGGTAAAGCGCACATTGCGCCCAGACCTGGTCTGTGTGCACTGAGGAGGCTCGAGGCTCCTCCTCACTCTCCTCCACAGAAGAGGTTGGCCCCTGAGATGCCACCTCCTCAACCTCCTAAACCTCCCCCACCTGACTCTCCTCATGGTCAGACATACTGACAAAAAAACAAACAATAAACACAAAAAAATTAGAGACAAACAAACACACTCCTCTCTTTCCACCACACATACTGCACAGACACACACACACACACACACACACACACAAACAAACATTGCCAATAAACTTTAAATAAAAATGACAAGGGCAGAAAAAATACAGACTTATAAATGACACCAGAATAAGAAAGACCACTTTCACACACAGAACAGCACTCAGCAATCACCAAAAATACCACTAAACTACTCACAAACGGTATGGGGCATATTTATATGGCTGTGACAAGACACTTCCACATATGACACTGTAAACCAATCACAAACAGTCTCTTCTGCATCTTCCAAAATTGGACTTGAATGAATGCTTACGCATTTGTACAATATGAACCAAAGCCAAATCCTACCATGTTCGGGCGAGTTAATCAAAATCTAACGCAAAATACGAATGAAAAATACAAATGATTATGAATGAATAGAACATCGAACAACATGAATGACAGCAACTCCGCAGCTAAGGAAATTCAGTAACCTGTTTAGAAAATAAACCACATGAATATGAACGATGTCTTCTGAGGTTGATCTCGAATGAAAATCGGCAGTTTAGTAAATTTACTCTTACAGGTACACTGTCTATGTTCTCTGCAGAGGCGCAGAGGGGGGGGGGGGGAACTAATTACCCGGGCCTATTGGAAGGGCCTGGGCCTGCTGCTGAGGTGGACAAATGTTTCCCTTTCCAGCATGCTGTGCTACTTCCCAGTGCTGCTCATTATTTTCTCCATTATTCCTCCAGTTCCTAATTCCCGTTGCTGTCTCAACAGACCTGGTTCTCTGATATTATATACACATATATATATATCTATTAAATATATATATATATATATATATTTCAATAGCAGTGGCAGTGCACTCCCCCAATAAAAGATACTCCAAGCCGGTTACACAGAACCTATAGCATGTACTTCAACATTTCAATCATAAATGATTTTCATCAGGAAGTTAGTAACAATACAACATAACACTTACCTAAATAACATACAAAGTACACCACGAGTACAGCTGTCTCCATCCATCTGAGTGGGCGTCTGACATCATGGCGGAGCACTGTGCAGCAGGCGCGACATCCAGTACAGCACTCACTATGGAAACCAGGATAAACAAGCTAAGTGAAAATGCCATCACCAATACAGTAATTAAACTAGCGGATCTACTGGGAGAACATGTAACATGATATGAAAAGAGAATAATATATATATATATATATATATATACTCACTGAACAGGGAACAACAGTCAATGTCAGAAATTCATGCTGTATAAATATAAATATAACTCATGACCAATCGACAGAATGGTGTCATGGCTGACAAAGACAGTGTATCAAAGTGATATATTAAAGTAATAATATGTACAACATATTATTTAATTTAATTGAAGCATGACAATGACAGTGTCTCATTCAGACCATGCGGCTGTAAGGTATTAAGGCGATATATCCAAAATGCCTCCCTTTGTAACAGCCTTTTGGCCCTAGTCTCTATGGCTATCAGGGACCTGGTCTATCATTTTGTATTGTGTCTACAAATCCGGAAATGCCGAGCCACAAGCTGCTCATTCGCTTTACCAGACAAGGCCGAACAAATGGCAGATCTGTGGAGGGCCATTCTTTTGTAAAACTGCAAAACTCCATTAATCCTGTACCTATACCCAGAATGTGGATGTGCGAAAGCTGTCACCAGTTTCCAAAAATCCACAAGTGGTACAGCCTAGGCATTAGTAGTTCCCTGGCTTCTTAGTCAAAAAGTGGGTTGTAGGAATGTGGTAAAAACCAGTGATGTCATTGTGTACCAGCCAAATTGAAAAAAAAAAATGCTTATTTGATTCTGTGATAAAATAATTCAGAGTTCATCAGGCAAGAGGAGGCAGCTTACCAACGCGTTTCATCCTCCTGGGACCCCTTGATAAAGAACCAGGAGGACGAAATACATTGGGAAGCTGCCTACTCTTGCCTGATGAACTCTGAATTACTTTATCACAGAATCAGATATGCATTTCTTTTTTTTAATTTGTTCCATATTCTTTTTCTATATGTTATTTCCTATGTGTATATATACTGTATGTGTATGAATTTTGGATATTTTAAGAGATAAGATTTATATGTATGTCTATCTTCTATTAAGATATTAATTGTCTACTGAACTACCAGATACTGTATATATTTTGCACAGCACACGGCACTTTTTGGCACTGTTTTGCACAAGCTAGAAATCAACTTATCGCTGCTAAAACTAGGTGCAGGTCTACTGAGCAATTTCTTATATGTTTGTTATATGTATTAATAACATTTTTTATGAATGTCACTTGTGGAAGTCAACACTAATGTATTTTTCTATTTAATTGCACTTATACACTTTTATTTCACTAAACAAGCTGTTATATAAATCACTTAAAAGGTCTGTTTTCTGCAACATGCCAGGTGCTTAAACTAACTATATGCACACAGGTTTTATTGTAAGGGCATCTAAGCTAATGTCCAGGGCATCTAACCTAATATACCAGTTGGTTTAGCTGATACCCAGTATCTAAAGGGAGTTCGGTTGCCATATATATATCTTTTAACAGTAATATTGCATAGAGGAGAATTTCACTGGGTTGGCGCAATTACCATAATTTTATTATTTATATATATATATATATATATATATACATACACATACATATATATGTGTCTATATATATATATATATATATAGCAAACAGACCCGGCACTCACCATTGGGTAAGAGATATTGCTAAGGTGCCATTCCAGAGTGTCTGTTACACTCCCACACATCCACCAAAATAGGACGGCACTCAGTAGGATGGCACTCAGTAGACTTCTTAAGAGGTAAAAAAAATGTCCTTTAATGTTCCGATGTTTCGGGGTAACCCCCCTTCCTCGCAGTACACAAAATACAAACATATACAGACAAACATATATACCCTCCATGATCATGATATAATTAAACTCACCTGCATACTGGTGTGTGCAATCGCCTCAGACGGAGCGCCCAGACCCGCCCAGACAGCTGCACATGACGTCACTAGCCTGCGTCAACAACACGCTGGCTTCAGACACAAGCAACAGTGTGTGCCGATCACATGAAGCGCGATCCGCGGCATCATCAACATGCACCAGTCTGCCCAGTGAGTCAAAAATGTGTTGCCTAGCAACCACTGAAAACAATAACATATCATATAAAGAATACATAATACATTACAAATTAAAAAGGCATGGGTAATAATTAAATCCTGTGTCTAGTAAAAGACTGTATATTGACACTATATAATATAAATGTTGTACACAATTAATACAAATGTAACATGAATAACACAATACTCCATAATTAAAAGCTAATGAAGTATCAACTACACCTACAAAATTCAAAGAGAGCACTGCAAGCCCAAGGTTTCATTTAATACTTTTGAGAAGAAGATATCAAGAGTGAATATCCACTTAATTTCCCTCTGCATCAAAATCTTATTTCTATTGCCCCCTCTAAGTAAGGGCAGCACATGATCAAAGATGATAGCTCTTATTGAGGCAACCCCATGTATTAATTGACCAAAATGATGGGCAACCGGTTGCTCACTGCCACCAATCTCAATGGCCTGTCATATGGCAGAACGATGAAGGGCCATGCGCTATTTAAATTGGCGATGGGTTTTCCCCACATATGACAGGCCACAAGGGCATGTGAGCATGTAAATAACATACGTTGATGAACACGTTAGTGTAAAATTCATTTTAAACCTCTTCCCTGTATGGGGCTGATTGAATGAACTGCCAGACAACAATGACCTGCACGTCACACAACCCAAACAATGATGGCAGCCAGTTTTTACACTCAGAAAATGTGTCGGTTTTTGTAGCCGATACATATCTGTGATATCCAAATGAACAATATGATCCTTAATATTCTTATTTCTAGTAAAACTAGGTAGGAGTTTAGAATTATGTAGGGCCGGCAAATATTTGTCAGAACTGACAATCGGCCACCACTGCTTTGCTCTTTTAACCGTAAGGGAACTATGGACATCAAAACGATTAACCCACAGAATGCTTTTATTATGCAGACTAGTGACTTTTGTATAATTAGATTTCAATAGCTCATCTCTTGGGATATTGAGAACTTTTTTTGTGATAATTTCTAATTCCTTCTGTGTATAGCCACGACAAATACATTTCTCAACCATATCTTGTAAGGTTTGGTCAACCTTACTTTCATCCAATGTTATTCATCTTACTCTTAATAGCTGAGAATAAGGCAAGCATTCCTCAAAGGCAAGGGGTAGGTTTTATGTGTAATGATGTCGTAAAACTGTTACCATTACGGGTGATATGCACATCAAGAAAATTTACTTCACCAGGGTCTATCTGATACAGTATGTCAATTTTATCACACTATCAGATGAATTTTGCCCCTCCAACAGTTCAACAAGATCAACTTCAGAACCTGACCAGAAAATCAACACGTCATCTATGAATCTTAAATATAATGCAACTTCTGGTTATAAATGGTCATACTCATAGAATAAAGATTTCTCTAGAATGCAAGAAAACGTTCGTGTATGCTGGGGTCACAGAGGACCCCATCGCACACAAGGCTATTTGAAGATAATAGTGTCCATCTAATAGGAAATAATTCCTAGTGAGGACTAACCACGACAATTTAATGAAAAAGTCCACTGAAGGACCGACATAATCAGGATCATCTAAAATCAAATTTCTAACAGCCTCCACACCTGCCCCATGTGGGATACAGGTGTAGGGGCTGGTAACGTCAGCCGTGCACATAATCAATGAGTTTATATCAACCTGTAAATCCCTTAGAATTAACAATAGTGCATTGGTATCCTTTAGATATGAAGTTAACCGCTGAATGCAAGGATTTAATATCGCAACCAAATACACTGATATGGGATGAAACAGTGACAGAAATTATAGGCCGCCCCGGGGGGGTCCTGTACATTTTTATGAATTTTAGGCAGTATGTAAAACAGTGGAGTAACAGGATACTCCACTGTTAAAGCCATTTATAACTCCATAGAAATTAGACCATCTAAAAATGCCCAGTCAATAACTTCATCCAATTCATGTTTTTTAAGTAATGGTGGGATCCCTGACCAAAAGTTCATAAGTTGATGAATCATTAAGTTTAAAAATAGCATTCTTTCTTGTATTTATCAATGTCTAGAATCACGACTACCACCCCCCCTTGTCCAATATCATTCCTTTTCGCAAGGGATTTAAGTGCCAAATCTTCTTCCTTGATTAGATTATGATGAAAAGAAGGTCCTAGTGCACTAAATGTAACCTCTTGGTCCATCAAGCGTGAAAAGGTTTTTATAGAGGTGTTTTGTGATACTGAATCAAATTTTGAACGTGGAATAACACTCCTTAATGCCTCCAGGATGGGACTACAAGCATCATCGATGGTCTTAGGTTTACTTTTTCCAAAATTGTCTTTCAACCATAGAGTTCGATTTAGCCGGTAGGTTTCAACCTTCCATTAGAAAGCATCCATACCAGTAACGGGAATAAATGATAGTCCTTTTGATAATACGTTATATTCAGCTGTAGACAATGGTGTTTCTGTTAGATTGAATACAAGGCTCTCTACCGCCATGGTGGCCTTTTGTTTGGTCTGCCGCGTATTTTGCTTGGACCTCCTCATCCTCCTGTAGTTGGGGTTAATACCATAAACCGTGTTTGCATCCCTAAAGGGAGTGCTGTCACAGAGCTATCAGATGGAAGACTTCAGATTCACGTTGTGAAGTGCTTGATCCATCCATTACATATCGGCGAGGTGTATGATTTCTTAAGGGAAGTTTTTGTCACTCATTATGTGCAGAAGAAATACTGACCCAAGAATATACTTTTCTTTGTTCATAGTTTGAACCTTGCATAGCTTCTCTTTCTTGAATAAAATCAAATCATGTTTGTAGTGTTCCATTTGTGTGTTGATTTTATCAGTCCATTGATTATTGGTGTCTTGAATTAGTGCAGGTTTATGCGATGTTTCAAACTCAGATATCTTTTGTCTGATGCTGTTTAATTCTCTTGTGGATTATTCAACCACCAAGACTAACAAGTCCACAGAACACTTGTTCAAAACCGCAATCCATTTGCGACAGAAGTTTAGATTGTACCTGCCAATAGTTGGCATATTTTTAATACGGAAACTGCATGGGATTTGCTTACTGCGGTAATAGTCAGATAAACTGATACTGTGATATAAAAAATTGCATTCCTTCTGCTTTAATTTTAGTAGTTGTTGGAACAATATGTCTGGTGTAACAACATAATTATCATCATCCATTTTTTTGTTTGCTGAGGATTGCCTCAATCTCTGCGTCTGAAAAAGTTAGCATCTCTCTAGCATCAAGATGCAAAAATTCCAACAATGGATCAATATCACCACCAGCAGCCATAATGGTCAAATGTAGGAGACCAACAAACAGTGTAGTTTCAAAGATATAAACAGTCATAAAATATAAATTGTTTCATCAGCAACTACACAAATGGTAATAGACAGCTGTGACATTTAATACTGATTATAGTAAAATCCCACTTGGTGCCCTGGTTGATCAGACAACCTATGAAAATACAGGTATTCAGACCACAATATATAGCAAGCAGACCCGGCACTCACCATCAGGGTAAGAGATATTGCTAAGGTACCATTCCAGAGTGTCTGTAATACTCCCACACATCCACCAAAATAGGATGGCACTCAGTAGACTTCTTAAGAGGTAAAAAAAATGTAATTTAATGTTCCGATGTTTCGGGGGTAACCCCCCTTCCTCTTGGACAGCAGTACACAAACTACAAACATATACAGACATGATCGCGTCCAAATACACTGATATGGGATGAAACAGTGACCCACGGGCAGAAATTATAGGCCGCCCCGCGGTTCCTGTACATTTTTATGAATTTATACCTCAACAGGACTTAACTAAATAAAGACTTCTACTCTGTAACATCATGGCATCATGATGTAGCCAAAGCTGTATTTCTGGGCCATAACATTTTTGAGACTACATGATGGAGAACAGAGCCAGGTGCTCGGACAAAAGACAAGGCTTCAGTAATTTGCTAAGAGCCTTCCCTGGCATTGAGGCAGGCACTGGCCCTTCTGGTGTTAAAGCTTGTGGGTGTTTGAGCTAGGCAACATCCCCTTCAATTCGTTTCCTTGGCAAATGCCAACCTGGCAAAACAGTAGTTTTTCTATTCATTAATGTATTATTTGCATATTATAAATATTGAACCAATTAAGGATAAATTAATTTCATATATTTATTTAATTCATATGAAATGAATTGGATGGTTGGTTGTAACTATGTATCAGTATGCTGGTAGAGTGTGTATTGAGAAGTTATTGATAGCATAAGAATTATCATAAACACAGGGTAAAGTCCTGTAATATATTATTCATGGATCACTTAGTTTGTCTAATCAGTGAATAAATGGGGAAAATAACAATAGAGTTAATGTCCCTGTAGAAGAGATGAGTGCTGTGAATACATGTACAAAGAGCTGGGAAAGAGACCCTTAGCTATGATGGAATTTGATATTGCCAGTCATTAAATATAATAATAACATTCACTAAGGTGGCTGTTAGGACAATGCTCATCTAAGCCAGAGACAAACACAACTGCATTTACTTAGAATCATTACCTGCTGCCTATGTTTCATTCCATACTCCCTTCATCACATTCACACTGGTGAGAACAGATAAATAACACCCCCTGCATTGCAGTATTTTTACTGTGGATGCTAATTAACGCAAATGTTATGTTCTCATCAGTGGCAGACACCCAGCTACCATAACCCATAACTAGTTGACTGATTAAATAGCCCTAATAGCTTTAAGCTAACATTCTTGTAAATGTTAGAATCAACATAGAGAATGTACATTTTTAAACAAAAAACAAAAGATGAAATACTGAGATATATTACAGAAGTTACAGTTGCCAAATGCAAGCTTTTATCGGTGTCACTGGGCAATGGTGAAATAAGAGCACACAGTAAGTAACATAGCGACATAAAAGGTAGACAAATTAAAGCATAAGTGAAAACAAAGGGTAAAGATTGCAGGGTAGATGTTATTCCTCATCATGCGTTCCTTTTTGTTATGCTCCTTTGCAATCCAGAGAAGAGATTTCCCTTCGTCTTTATGATATGTAACACTCACTGGCCTCTTATGTCATTGATACACTCATGCTGTCATTTCTTGGAGATTGTAAGTGGAAAACAATTTGCTTACAATAAAAAAAATAAAAGGTAATACAGGCACCATTTTTACTTTTGCTGTCTTGATGTTCTGATAATTAGAAGATTTGATGTTTGCGTGTGTCTGTCAACTTTAACTTTGTTATATTAGGGCTTGGAAAGCTTTATAGTCTATAGATGTTAATATGATAATGGGAGTTATCATTTTTATTTGAAACCTGGGCTATAGTCCTTTCTATTCTCCATCTAGGCTGGAAGGAACACAACAGGTACTGACTGCAATAACTGAGAGCTCTCCTAAGACACAACCATGAACCAAAACATGAACAAATGTGTCCTCATTTAATTATCCTTCTAGTGGACATACGTTTGTGCACATACACAAATCCTTAGTCACACAAAGCATTCCACCAGATACTTTTCACAAAATATACATGCAACAAAAATACAACACAAGGTTAAACTGAATACTGACACTGGCATTTCATTTACTTTGTGTGACAGTCACTAATCTGGATAAAAAAGCAAAAGACAGATATAATCCGATATTAGTGACCTCTGCAATGCCTCGTATCGTTATGCTTAATCTGCGACTGTATACCAATTTCTTTGTGACAAAAGTACTAATCTAGTGTACTTGGCACACTGTAAGCAACTTTTTTCTTGGATACAAATGCAAATAAGACACAAAATTACAGAAAAGCATGAATGGCTACCGTAAATTGTGCCAAGTATCTTGCTCCACATGGCACAAAAATAAGAGGGGCCATTCAAGTCAAAATTACAGCTTTCTGGATATGTCATATACCTAAGTTATTGCTTTCTGGATATGACTTATGCTAAAATGGATATGATGTATACTGAAATGGATATGACATATGCTGAAATGGATATGACTTATGCTGAAATGGATATGACTTATACTGAAATGGATATAATTTATGCTGAAATGGATATGACGTATGCTGAAATGGATATGACATATGCTGAAATGGATATGACGTATGCTGAAATGGATATGACATATGATGAAATGGATATGACGTATGCTGAAATGGATTTGACGTATGCTGAAATGGATATGACGTATGCTGAAATGGATATGATGTATGCTGAAATGGATATGACGTATGCTGAAATGAATATGACATATCCTGAAATGGATATGACGTATGCTGAAATGGATATGACTTATGCTGAAATGGATATGACCTATACTGAAATGGATATGACCTATACTGAAATGGATATGACATATGCTGAAATGGATATGACCTATACTGAAATGGATATGACGTATGATGAAATGGATATGACGTATGATGAAATGGATATGACGTAAGCTTAATTGGATATGACGTATGCTGAAATGGATATGACGTATGCTGAAATGGATATGACGTATGCTGAAATGGATATGACATATACTGAAATGGATATGACTTATGCTGAAATGGAAATGACTTATGCTGAAATGGATATGACCTATACTGAAATGGATATGACATATGCTGAAATGGATATGACATATGCTAAAATGGATATGACATATGCTGAAATGGATATGACATATACTGAAATGGATATGACATATGCTGAAATGGATATGACATATGATGAAATGGATATGACATATGCTGAAATGGATATGACGTATGCTGAAATGGATATGACGTAAGCTGAAATGGATATGACGTATGCTGAAATGGATATGACATATGCTGAAATGAATATGACATGCTGAAATGGATATGACATATGCTGAAATGAATATGACATGCTGAAATGGATATGACATATAGTGAAATGGATATGACATATGCTGAAATGGATGACATATGCTGAAATGGATATGACATATGCTGAAATGGATATGACATATGCTAAAATGAATATGACATATGCTGAAATGGATGTGACATATACTGAAATGGATTTGACATATGATGAAATGGATATGACATATGCAGAAATGGATATGACGTATGCGAAATGGATATGACGTAAGCTGAAATGGATATGACATATGCTGAAATGGATATGACATGTGCTGAAATGGATATGACATATGCTAAAATGAATATGACGTATGCTGTAATGGATATGACATATGCTGAAATGGATGACATATGCTGAAATGTATATGACATATGCTGAAATGGATATGACATATGCTGAAATGGATATGACATATACTGAAAAGCACATGACAGTGCCAGCCAATCACGGCTCTCTTATATAAGCAGGGCTGCTGAGAAGGAAAATCAGGAGTACAGTGTGGCATCCCGCACTCTCTCTGGGACCTGTTTGACCTACTGGTAGGTGGAGAGATGTCCGTGGTGCTATGCAGCGTAAGCTGTGGTCCCAGATGCTGGCCAGGTGTTGTGTTGCACCTCCTCGAGCCCGCGGGGTGCCTGGCAGATGGGCACCCGTTGATGTCCTGCTGTGGGCTGTAGAGTGATATGGAGAACCGCAGTGTGGTGCTGCCCCACAGTCCTGTGGGGTCAGTCTACTGTGCTGTATGCACTGCCACGGTGGCCTCGGGGCCTCTTTCAAGGACTCCTTGAAAAAGGCCCCGAGGCCAAAATGCATTTGAGATCAAGCCACCCACACTCACCACCACTACAAGAATGTTAATCAACCATTTATTGCTACACCGAATCCAGGCCACAGAGGAACCAGCACTGTACAACCCAGCAAACCTTGGATCCCCCTTGCCCGCCCTGGCTGTGCATACAGCACAGTAGACTGACCCCACAGGACCATGGGGAAGCACCACATCACGGCTCTCTGCATCACTCTACAGCCCACAGCAGGACATCGACGGGCGCCCTTCTGCCAGGCACCCCGCAGGCTCGCAGAGGTGCACGCAACACCTGGCCAGCATCTGGGACCACAGCTTGTGCTGCACAGCACCACGGACATCTCTCCACCTACCGGTAGGTCAAACAGGTCCCAGAGACAGTGTGGGACGCCGCCAACTGCACAAGCTACAGGACTTTAACAACAACCCATGCATCCCGGTTCTGGAAGACTGAGACCATAGCTCCAGCAGGGGAACATACAGGAGTAAGGACCGCATGGATAGGATCCCCCTCAAAGGGTCTACCCACTCCCCAACCAAGGATCGCACAGAGCCATCTGCTCATCCCCACACCCCATAACGGAACCACCTAGGGAAGCACTGTGTCTTACCGAATAAAACAGGTTGGATTCCACACTTACTGTCTGCCTCCTTTTTTCTCACCCACACATCCACTAACATAGCCTCCATTTAGCCCCAATAGACACACCCCTCTCCATCTCCCCTCCCCACATTCCCCTTGCCCTTCCTCCCCCCCTCCCCAGCCAATTCCCCCACACCATCGTATCACACACACCCAGCAGGTGCGCACATGTACCCCATTTTCCTCATATTCTACCTGCAGGCATTGGTACTCCTGTTAATATCATGTTGCTGAACCTGCCCACTTCCCACCAGTCCCCCATCCTCACCCCATCACTCCTCTACTTTCTCTCCTCAGACCTTCCCTCTATTATCCTTGGTGACTTAAATATTCCTATTGATATCCCCACAGAATCTACCGCCTCCAAACTACTCACCCTCACTTCCTCATTTGGACTCTCCCAATGGACCACCTCACCCTCCCATGCGAGTGGGCATTTGCTTGATCTGGTGTTCACTCACCATTGTGATATTTCTGTCTACTCCAATTCCCCATTCTGCCTCTCTGACCATCACCTCCTCTCTTTTAACCTATCCCTCTCTCCTTCCCCTCCTCTACCTTCCAGAGCCACCATCACTAAGCGTAACATTGAAGCTATTGGCACTGCTTTCTTTTCTTCCCTACTTGACTCACTTCTCTCCCCTATCCTCTCTTTCTCCTGCGCTAAACAAGCTGCTTCCTTATACAATGCCTCCCTTACTTCTGCTCTTGACTCTGTTGTTCCGGCGATCACTACTCACCCTCGCAAATCCACAACTCAACCCTGGCATTCCAAATGCACCAGATACCTGCAAAAATATTCACGAACCGCCAAGCGACAGTGGAGAAGATCACCCTCTCAAGGCAGATTTTCTCAATTTCAAATTCATGCTGTCATCCAACAGTGCTGCCTGTCTGCTATCTCTTCCTGGATGTCCCAGCGATTTCTCAAACTTAATATGTCTAAGACTGAGCTGATAGTCTTCCCACCCTCCCACATAACATCATGTCCCACTATTTCTTTATTAATAGATGGCATAACTATCTCATCTAGTCCCAAAGTGCATTGTCTTGGAGTCATTCTGGACTCTTCCCTCTCCTTCCAACAACACATTCAGAACCTCTAGCAGTCCTGTCATTTCCATCTCAAGAATATTTCCTAGATCAGACCCTTTCTCACCTAGGTTGCTAATATAGCAATGTTTATCCATGTCCAGTATTGTATTGTACTGTATTGTAAGTCAATGGTTACTTATTTGTCTATGTACTTTGTAAGGTGCTGTGGAACACTTGTGGCACTATATAATTAAATGATAATAATATAAATAATAATTTGAAGCGCAGCCCACCCCTCTTACTTGTACAGTGTGGCAGAGCTGGAAAGGGGAGGTGATTGCTAATACTATAGTCAGTGGTGTAATATTTTTGCTGTGCTGATGATGGTAATATAACACATAACTACTACTGCATGTACTATTAGTTATAGCTGCAGATAGGAGACTGCCTCTTTTCAGCTTTTTCTCCTGTGAGGATTGTGCTCCTGCTGCAAGCAGGTTATGTATTAATGTTACTTTCACTTCCTTTCTGTCCTCATTCTCTCTCATCTCAGCTCTTTCTTTACTCTCCTTTCTCTTCTTTCTCTATGTCTGATTTCTTGCCAGTACCCCAGGTCCCTGCTCATGTTAGGGAGTGCCCTGACTCCCAGCAAGATGGCTCCTTCATGATCCATCAGGTGGGGTAGGATTCCCCTATTGTCTGGCTAGATGTACTGACTGTATGCAGGCTGCTGGGTCAGAGGTTTATAGTCTGCCACAATTGGCAGTAGGCTGTGGTTTTCACTCCCCATACATGCACAGCATTATTATAACACTTACATGGCTTTGTGTGTTTATTTAGTGCATATACTGTATAGGTACTGTATGTGCATGTCTACATGCAATTCATGTCTAGGGCTTTATATTGTGTATGTATGTATGTATACATGGGCGCCTAGAGGGGGGGAGCGGGTACAGTTTACCCGGGTCTGGGCTTGCTAGAGGGGCCCGGCGTGGCCCCACCCCCTCCCTCACAGCAGCTCAGCACACAGCTTGTGCTGGGCTGCAGTATGAGACTGCTTGCAGCTGCTGCAGCAGCTGGTGCAGTCTCCTATGGCTGTGGGGGGGAGCGATCACACTGATCGCGCCCCCCCTGCTTAGCGCTGGGCTGATATATTTTTGTGTTTTTTCCAAGGGGGCATGGCCATGCATCCCGCGATTAGTCCATGCCCCCTCCTTTACCCGGGACTGGCCAGGCTCTCTACGGCCTTGTATGTATGTATTTATTCTGCCACTCACAAGTAGCGGAAGAATAAATACACATATAAATACGCAATATAAAGCCCTAGACATGAATTGCATGCCCTAGACATGAATTGCATGTAGACATGCACATACAGTACCTATACATTATATGCACTAAATAAACACACAAAGCCATGTAAGTGTTAAAACATACCTCCCAACTTTTGCAGAGTTCCACTCGGGACACCTACGTGGTGAAGCTTTCCTGAAAAGGGGTGTGACCTATGTGAAAAAAGGGCGTGACCTAGCGGCACACCCTGTTTACATTGCTAAGTGGCATGCCCAGCATCTCCGAGATGCTGGGCTGCCCCCGGACTTCCCCCCCGTACTGTGAATAATATGGGATATGGCAAGAACTTACCCTTGTTATCTCTATTTCTACAAAGTCCATAGGGTTCCACTGGACTCCCGCCCTGTCGAACCTGTACTGCAGATGGGCTTTGCTCTGGTCACTGTTTTTTCCGTCTCCTTCTGGTAAGAATGTGAATCTTGTGTGTTCCAGACTTTCTTCTCTCTCTTTCTTCTCCTCCTCCGGCCTGTGGCTTGTTATATAACTGGTTTGCCTTGGCTTGGGGGCGGGGTATAGAAGGGGGATCCCAGTCCATAGGGTTCCACAGGATACCTTGGGGTATAGGTGGATGATATCAGACATAGGACACCACAGAGTTAAAGTTTTCAGCCTCCCAGGATGCACTGGGATCCCCCTTCTATACCCCGCCCCCAGGCCAAGGCAAACCAGTTATGTAACAAGCCATAGGCCGGAGGAGGAGAAAAAGTCTGGAACACACAAGAATCACATTCTCACCAGAAGGAGATGGAAAAACCGGTGACCAGAGCAAAGCCCATCTGCAGTACAGGTGAGACAGGGTGGGAGTCTTGTGGAACCCTATGGACTTTGTAGAAATAGAGATAACAAGGGTAAGTTCTTGCCATATCCCATATTATTCACAGTACGGGGGGAAGTCCGGGGGCAGCCCAGCATCTCGGAGAATGCTGGGCATGCCCCTTAGCAATATAAACAGGGCATGGAACCCTATGGACTTTGTAGAAATAGAGATAACAAGGGTAAGTTCTTACCATATCTCATATTTTCTACTTCAGGGTCCATAGGGTATACACAGGATACCTTGGTGATGTCCCAAAGCAGTATCCTTTAAGGGTGGGGATGCTCCTGTGCTGAAAGGGGAATCCACCGCCCAAAGGAAGCATCCTGAGAGGCGAAGGTATCGAATGCATAATACCTTACAAAGGTATGGACAGAAGACCACATGGCTGCCTTGCAAAGCTGAACAGCATAGGCACCACGTAGAGCTGCCCATGAACGACCCACAGACCTAGTGGAATGAGCCCTAACAGAGAATGGAACAGGAAGGCCTTCATGAATATAAGACTTAGAAATAGCCATGCAAATCCATCCTGCCAAAGTTTGGTTAGTGGCAGGCCCTCCCTTCTCACGGAAGCTATAGAGGACAAACAAGGAGTCCGACTTCCTAAAAGAATTGGAACGGTCAACATAAATCTTTAGAGCCAGTACCACATCTAAGGTGGCCTCACTAACCGAGAGGTCTGGAGAATTAAAGGCCGACACTATGATTTCCTCGTTACTGTAGAAACTAGATACCACCTTTGGGAGAAAACCAGGGTGAGTGCCCCTATGAAAAATGAGAAAGGGAAGCTGATATGAGAGAGCCCCCAATTCTGAAATCCTTCTGGCCGAAGCAATGGCCAGAAGAAATACAGTCTTAGCTGTAAGCCATTTCAAATCCACTGAGCCCAGTGTTTCAAATTGCAGTCCTTGGAGAGCCCTTGGGACCACAGCAAGATCCCAAGGACCCACTGGAGGAACAAAGGTAGGCTGAACACGAAGTACACCTTGCAGAAAGGTGCTGACATCAGGAAGAGTAGCAATCCTACGCTGAAACAACACTGACAGGGCAGAAACCTGCACCTTCAGAGAAGCAAGGCAAAGACCATGATCTAAGCCCACCTGCAGGAAAGCCAACACCCTGGATATCCGGAACACCTGAGAATCATAGGCTCTAGGGTGACACCATTCAAAGAAAGTATGCCATACTCGATGGTAAATTCTTGTAGATGCAGGCTTCCAAGCTCTGAGCAACTACAGAGCTGGAAAAACCCCTGGACCTTAAGTCTCAACAGCCATGCCGTCAATGACAAATGACCCAGGTCCGGGTAATGGCAAGGACCTTGAGACAACAGGTCCAGACATAGAGGCAACAGCATTGGAGTGTCTCAGGAGAGACTCTGAAGATATGAGTACCAGTGCCATCTGGGCCAAGCTGGAGATATCAGCAGCAGCATGCCACCTTCTTGCTTGAATTTGTGAATCACTTGAGGAAGAAGGGATGCAAACTGGAAGGTCCACCGGAACAACAGAGCTTCTACCAGAAGTGCCTCTGCATCTCTTGTTCTTGACCCATACACAGGTAGCTTGTTGTTGTGTCGGGAGGCCATGAGGTCTATCTCTGGAAGGCCCCACTTGTTCACCAGGAGTTGAAACACCTCCTGGTGAAGAGACCATTCTCCTGGATGCATGTCTTGATGGCTGAAATAGTCTGCCTCCCAGTTGAGACTATTGAGGTGTGAACACTGCCGAAATGGCAGGGAGATTGCCTTCCGCCCAAGCTAGAATGCGGGACACCTCCATCAGGGCTGACTGACTGTGGGTCCCTCCTTGGCGGTTTATGTAAGCCACTGTGGTGGCATTGTCTGACTACACCTGCACGGGTTTTCCGTGCAGGACATGTCTTGCTTGCTGGAGAGCTTTGAATACTGCCCGAAGTTCCAAGATGTTTATTGGAAGCACAGATTCTGCTGGCATCCACCTTCCCTGGAAGAAGTGCAGACCCGTCACTGCTCCCCAGCCTCGGAGACTGGCATTCATTGTCAGAAGGACCCAGTCCGCAATCCAAAAGGGGTGCCACTTGTTCAGTTGAGCAGTGTGCAGCCACCAAGCCAGAGACTGACGTACCTCCAAGGAAAGCACCATTGTCTGTGTCTTATCCAATGGGGAAACCCATTCCATCTGGAGAGGATCAACTTCTGCAGAGGTCTGGAGTGAAACTGGGCATACTCCACCATGTCGAACATCAAAACCATGGATCCCAGTAACCTCATCGCCGAGTGATTAGACACCCGGCAACTCTGCAGGCAACTGCGTACTTTTGCCTGTAATGCAGAGATCTTTTCCTCTGTCACAAAGATCCTCTGTTGGGAGTCCAACAGGGCTCTGAGATGGAGCATCCTCTGTGAGGGAACCAAGGAGGACTTCTTCCAGTTTACCAGCCAGCTATGAGTCTGCAACACAGAGACTGTCAGTTGCAGATGGCACTGAAGCATCTCTGGAGACCCTGCCAACAACAGGAGGTCGTCCAGATAGGGCAACAAGTGGACCCCCTGCATCCGCAAGTGGGCTGCCATAACTGCCATGACTTTGGTAAACACTCAAGGTGCCTTGGCCAGACCAAAGGGCAGTGCCTGAAACTGGAAGTGTTTGTCGACCACTGCAAACCTGAGGAAACGTTGGTGTGCTGAAACAATGGGGATATGCAGGTAAGCGTCCTGAATATCTAGCGACACCATAAAATCCCCAGGCTCCAATTGCTAAAGTGATGGAACACAGGGTCTCCATCCGGAACAGAGGAACCCTCAAGAATTGTTGAGGGATTTGAGGTTGAGGATGGGCCGGTAAGACCATTGGGTTTCTGTACCAGAAAAAGATTGGAGTAATACCCGATCCCCTCTGGGACAACAGAACCGGCACTATAAATCCAGCCTGGAGCAGAGAGTGTAACACCTTCTGGAATACCAGGGCCTTGTCTTGATCCGACTGACGGCCCGTGGTGAAAAATCGGCTGGGAGGCCTCCGCCGGAAGGAGAGCGCATATGCCCGAGAGACCACGTCTTTTACCCAAGTGTCTGTGGTGGCGAGACACCAGCACTGTGCAAACTGAAGAAGCCGGCTTCCAACTTTGGGGTCCCCCAAGGAGAGGCCCATCCCGTCAGGCGGAAGGCATATCGTCCAACTTGGAAGCAGGACGTCTTGTACTCCAAGCCTGCTTCTTAGGCTTGACAGATTTCTTGGCCCCTGACTGTCTCGGAAAGGACTGTACTTTGGACTTACCCAGGGCCCTATAGGGCCAAAAGGACAAAGAACCCGACCCTGATGGGACTGTAGCCGATGGCAGACACGCAGACTTAGCTGCTGCCAGAGTGGCCACAATTTTATACAGATCAGGGCCAAACAGGACCTATCCATTAAAAGGCAAGCATTCCAAACCTTTTTGGAATTTGTGTCGGCTTTCCAAGAGCGCAACCATAGGGTGCGGCGAGCCGCCACCGCTACCGGGGAGATTCTGGAAGTGAAGAGACCTATATCCGAGGCTGCCTCATTAATGTACGTGGCTGAGTCTCTGAGATTACCCACTAACTCCACCTGCTCAGGTGAAGAGTTAATGTCCAGAGACGCCTCCAAGCTATCAGCCCAACACTCCATGGCTCTGGCCACCCAGCACACAGCCATAGCCGGTCTGTATGCCCCCCAGCAAGGGAATAAAAGGATTTCAGGCATCCTTTAAGGAGGACATGGAGGGCATGGGCAATGTAGCACTCTTCACAAGGCGTGTGACATAAGAGTCCAGTTGCAGAGGAGTTTCCCACTTGGAAAAATAATTATCCGCAAAGGGGTATGCAAGGGCCAAATGTTTTTAAGGCTGGTACCGCTTACCCGGATTTTTCCACGCCTCCTCTAAATGATCCACTAACTGACCAGATAGAGGAAATACAGTGGCATCTCCCTTAATATCCTTAAAGAAGGCATATTTAGATTTAGCCACGGGGGAATCATCATCCTCAATGACCAAGGCCGCACGGACTGCCCATATAAGGCCAGGTATATAGACTTTAGACAGACTCCGCCTCCTTAGTATGGAGGGGCTCCTGGTCTGAAAAGACAAACATCTCATTGTCAACAGACAACATCAGACTGAGCCATCTGAGACACTAAAGGCCACTTAGGAGGCTGCAATGATGACTACCCCTGTAAAACATCCGACAGGTGTTGCACTGTATTGGACAATGAATTCACCCACGCAGGCTCCTGCGAGACCTGGGGGGTGAAAGCGGGAGACACTGGGGTACCATCAACTGCCTGTGGAACCCCTGCATGGGTGACGACACAAACGACTGCTGTGATAACCCCATCTGGGCGAACGTAGGGGGAGTTGCTAGCTGGCCCACAAGGGTTGTAAGTGCCTTAGCAAAACAAGCCCAGGGCGGTTCCTGCACAGGCACAGTGATAGAAATCGGGCATGATATAAGATAACACGCCCTACCTAATGACTCAGTGTTTCCATCACCCTCCGCTAATGGTACATTACATGTGGTACACTTTTGCTGAAGAGGAAAATCACGTTTACTCTCAGACATGATGGATGTAATGTAGTGTGGAATCGGTATGAAATACCGCCGGCTGCATGGCTGACAGTTCGATTCCCGGCATCGGCAGGCCGACAGATTAGCAGAGCCCCGCAGAGGAAGCCTGACAGCGCCGGAAATCCCGATTGTCCTAAAGGTAATTATATTCTATACTAACCTAACCCCCTAACCCTCCTTTAGGGTGCCTAACCCTAACCTCCCCCCCAAGTGCCTAACCCTAATCCCCCCTCTAAGTGCCTAACCCTAACCTCCCTTTCCCGCTGCCTAAATTTAAGTCCCCTGGGGGGGTGCCTAACCCTAAGTCCCCCCGGGGGTGCCTAACCCTAACCCTCCCTCCCCCTAGCCTGTCCCTAACCCTCCCAGGGGGGTGCCTAAACCTAAGTCCCCCCCAGGTACCCTAAACCTAACCCTCCCCTCCTGTGGCTGTCTGCTCACGGCACCCGGCATCCCTTCAATTGGGATGCCAGGCGCTGGTCTCCCGGCGTCGGGAAAATTACAGGCATCTAGATATAGATGCCGGTCATTTATCCCATGCCGGGATAAAGCAGTCAGGAATCTGGCTGTCGGGATTCCGGCAGCCGGCTTCCCAATTGTATACCCATAGTGTATGTGACTCCCCTCACAGATAAATGCTTTTACAGTGAGGCAATGAACACCCTGCAACACCGCACCGCAGGGGCTTTAGCAGAGGAAGAACAAGGATAGTAAAATGTCTGACAGTCAGAAGTGAAAGTACAGGCAGCAGCGTTAGCTGTTAGTCACATACAATGCAGAAATAAATCACCTGCAGTACCAGCACGGAGATCAACTACACAGACACAGAGCCTGGTAGGAAACAGTGCTGCATACTCTGACCTTAATAGCAGAAGAGGTATGTGGGGGGACCCAGACCGCGATGCCACCTTGATTCAGCATCCAGTAGCGTTTGCACACTCTTAGAAAATGGCCGCCAAGGAGCAGAGAGGAGGCAGGCCAGGGGGAGGAGTGCTGACACAGCCCGCCAGACTGATATGGAGAGCCACTGTGCAGCGGGGAGGTGCCGGCTGTGAGACAGGGAAGGCCGCTCCCATGACATGCAATTAACCCCTGGGAAGCCAGACCTTTGCCGCTCAGCCACGTCCTGCTGTCCCTGGTGGTCTAGTGGAAGTGCAAATTAATACCTGGCTCCACGTGCAGCCAGTCCCTAGGGAGCCCCCTGCCTGGGGACTTAGGACTGTATTTCAGCATGTACCATCCAAGGGACCCCGCCACTTACCTGCCCCCTTGAATCCGGCCGCAGTCCAGGTAATTATGCAGAGCAGCAGTGTATGCTTCCCCAACTCCCCCCCAGCTGCGGGACACTGCAGCCCCTGTGTGGGACAGCGGAACAGTCCCTAAAAAACAGGACTGTCCCACTGAATGTGGGACAGTTGGGTGGTATGGTTATAATATTGCTTGACACGTGTGGGGTGTGAAAACCACAGCCTACTGCCGATTGTCTGACCCAGCAGCCTGCATACAGTAACAGTACATCTTGCCAGACAACAGGGGAATCCTACCCCACCTGCTGGATTATGAAGGAGCCATCTTGCTGGGAGTCAGGGCACTCCCTAATATGAGAAGGGACCTGGGGCACTGTCAAGGAAATCAGACATAGAGAAAGAATAGAAAGGAGAGTAAAGAAAGAGCTGAGATGAGAGAGAATGAGGACAGAAAGGAAAGTGAAAGTAACATTTATACATAACCTGCCTGCAGCAGGAGCACGATCCTCACAGGAGAAAAAAGCTGAAAAGAAGCAGTCTCCTATCTGCAGCTGTAACTAATAGTACATGCAGTAGTAATGTGTTACATTACCATCATCAGCACAGTAACAGTTATTACACCACTGACTATGGTGTTAGCACTCACCTCCCCTTTACAGCTCTGCCACACTGTAATCCTGCTCTTCCTTCCCTGGAACCCTGCTTATATAGGAGAGCTGTGATTGGCTGGCACTGTCATGTGCTTTTCAGTGTATGTCATATCCATTTCAGTGTATGTTATATCCATTTCAGCATATGTTATATCCATTTCAGCATAGGTCATATCCATTTCAGTATATGTCAAATCAATTTCATCATATGTTATAGCCATTTCAGTATATGTCATATCCATTTCATCATATGTTATATCCATTTCATCATATGTTATATCCATTTCAGTATATGTTATATCCATTTCAGCATACGTCATATCCATTTCAGCATACATCATATCCATTTCATCATATGTTATATCCATTTCAGCATACGTCATATCCATTTCAGCATACATCATATCCATTTGAGCATGTCATATCCATTTCATCATATGTTATATCCATTTCATCATATGTTATATCCATTTCAGCATACGTCATATCCATTTCAGCATATGTCATATTCATTTCATCATATGTTATATCCATTTCATCATATGTTATATCCATTTCAGCATATGTCATATCCATTTCAGCATACGTCATATCCAGAAAGCAATAATTTAGGTATATGACATATTCAGAAAGCTGTAATTTTGACTTGAACAGCCCCTCATACAAAAATGCTATGTGAATGAGGACACATCTGTCAGAATGAGATATTTTGAGTTATATACCAATGAAAAATAAATCTCAGGGTTACTGTAGATTGCACAACTTGTGATAAGGTATCACAAGCTAGTAGTCTATAAAACTTTATAGAATATGAAGCTTGTGAAACCTTATCGCAATTTGCGATACCTTATCACGAGACATTTTTGTATCATGTAAAACCATGCAAATTTCTCTCTGGAAGGATACTGTAGGTAAATGAGAACACATTTAAAATCCCTAAAGGACAGTATATATTATTGAGTAACTGAGGCAGAAATTGAGTATAAAAATAAACTTCCCAAAATGTATTGTAAATGGGGTGGAGGTGTGAGAAACAAAGATAATTTAAAATTTTTTACTATTTTAAAAAAATATATTTATACTAGCTGATGTACCTGGTTTCTCTCAGGTAGAGCTTAGATATTTACTGTTTCCATTTTCATCTCACCACTACAGGAACACATTAATCTTTCACCTCTTTACTCCTCCCTCTATAGTAAGACATTACCCTCCTCACCTGTGTACTAACACCTGGCACTCCAAAGGCAGCTGACACCTTTCATTAACCTGCTTGGGTGCCTTCCTCTGGGATATTGTGTACCCCCACTACATCCAAACAAATGAGGAGGCACTCCGAGACTTGTGAAAAAAACGTGTAATGGATGATTCCATTACACGTTTTTTTCACAAGTCTCGGAGTACCTCCTCATTGTTTGGATATATATATATATATATATATATATATCTCCATAGACAAAAAACCTTACGGTTTCACATGTCCCATTAAGGCTGCTTAGACATGATCTGAAAATTCACAAAACCTATTGAATTTCTGCTACTCCAAAAAGCAATGAAATTACACCTTAATGGGCATGTTCCTTGTGTAATACAGATATGGTATGCCATGACACCATGTGGTTAACTGCAGATTCAGCACTGTCACAGAGTGAGATTGCTGTCACTCACAAAATGGAGGAGCTGCTAATTCACAGAATTGTGTGCTGGAATACACACATGTAGTCTATGCAACTGAGGTCTGAGCAGTTATGTGGCACGCACATCCCACTCAGTGCCCACAATCTTCCCATTCAGTCACCACAAAAATTTCACTGAGTTCCAAGATCCTTCTCACTCCATACATCCATCTCATTCATATACACATTCAGCTTCCCAATTGCTAAAACTATCATACTCTGTCTACATATGTACACTATCTTCGCCTCCACGCTGCTATAACTTCCCCAATCCCTACAGCTGCATATTCTCCCAACTGTGCTAGTTTGAATGTCCTGAACCACACCAATTTGTCATTCCCCATCTGCACCGCCATGTCTTCCTGCATCTGTGTCACTGTATTTCCTTCCATCTGCACCATGACACTCTGTCTTCCCCTTATCCCTGCCACTCTTTATTCCTCCATCTGCACCACTCTGTCCCTCCCAACCATGCCACTCTGTTTTTCCACTCCCACCCATACCACTCTGTCTTCCCACCCATTTGCACCAATCTGTCTTCCCAAATCCCTTCTGTTGTGTGTTCTCCCATTGTGCTAGTCTGTATTCCTCATCCACACCAATCTGCCTTTACCCATCTGCACTGCTCTGTCTTCCCGCATCCATGCCACTCTGTACCCCCTATTCATGTAGCTCTGTTCCCCCAAACTGTGCCACTCTGTCTTCCCCATGTGCACTATTTTCCACCAATCTGCATCACTTTGGCTCGCCCCCATCTGTACTGCCTAATCTTCCCCTCTACACACCATTCTGTCTGCCCCATTCACACCACTATGTCTCCTTCCCCTACAGTGGCGTAAATTCATCCCAGATGTCCAGAGGCAAGTTTTAATTTGGTGCCCCCCTAAAAAAAGGGAAAATATATATTTTGCATATCTATCTATCTATCTATCTATCTATCTATCTATCTATCTATCTATCTATCTATCTATTACATATGCACAAAAACACTAATATAAAATAGCCTTAAGCTGGGTGAATATATTATTGGCAATGCAGGAGGTACCCCTTCAGTGCTGGCATGTGACGGCAGGTGCCTTCATTCTCTTCCATAGTTCTGCCCCTGTTCCCTCATCCAACATTCTCTTATTCCATCTGCGCAGCTGTATGTTCTGCTCAGACATCAGTTGCATTGGCTGCATGTGTGTATTCCAATGAGCTCACAATTCTGTGAATTAGCAGCTCCACCATTTTGTGAGTGACAGCAATCTCACTCTGTGAGAGTGCTTAAACTGCAGTTAACCACATGGTGTCATGGCATACCATATCTGTATTATGCAAGGAACACGTCCATTAAGGCGTGAGCCTTAATGATCATAATTTCATTGCTTTTGGGAGTTTAAGTGGCAGAAATTCAATAGGTTTTGTGAAGTTTCAGATCATGTCTAAGCAGCCTTAATGGCACATGTGAAACCATAATGTTTTTGTCTATGGAATTTCATTGCTTTTTTAAAATTTATTAACTACCGTATATACTCGAGTATAAGTCGACCTGAATATAAGCCAAGGTACCTAATTTTACCACAAAAAACTGGAAAAACTTACTGACTCGAGTATAAGCCTAGGGTGGGAAATGGCAGCAGCTGGTAGTGCCCCCAGTAGTAATTGCCCCTGGTTGTGCCCCCAGTAGTAATCCCTCCTGGTAGTGCCCCCAGTGATAATCCCCCCTTTCAGTGCCTCCAGTAGTAATCCCCCCTGGTAGTACCCCCAGTGGTAATCCCCCCTTTTAGTGACCCCTGTAGTAATCCCCCCTGGTAGTACCCCCAGTGGTAATCCCCCCTTTTAGTGCCCCCTGTAGTAATCCCCCCTGGTAGTATCCCCAGTGGTAATCGCCCCTTTTAGTGCCCCCTGTAGTAATCCCCCCCTGGTAGTGCCCACTGTAGTAATACCCCCCTGGTAGTTCCCCAGTGGTAATCCCCCCTTTTAGTGCCCCTGTAGTAATTGCCCCCTGGTAGTGCCCCCTGTAGTAATCGCCCCCTGGTAGTGCCCCCAGTAGTCCCCCCCAGTAGAGAGAGACGTAACAAGAATAACAAAAAAAATCACTTACCTGAAACTCCCGCTCCTGGTCCCCCCGCATTACTCATGACGTCTCTCCCATTACCCACTGCGGGAGCCAGAAGATGGCTCCCGCAGTGGGAGCAGCAGCAGCCGATGAGAGTGTGATAGACTCTCAGCGGCTGCTGATTACAGCAAACACACAGCTGCCGGCTCCAGCGGCTTTGTGTTTGTGCTGTGTAGCGCTGACCGAACTCCGTCCGTTCAGTGCTACACTTCACTCGAGTATAAGCCGAGGGGGTACTTTTTCAGCACAAAAAATGTGCTGAAAAACACAGCTTATACTCGAGTATATACGGTATCTGGGTTTGGATAAGCAAACCAGGCCATCTGCAGGGGAGAAGGGCAACAAAATGGTACAGTAATGGAAGAGGAGCCAGCACGCAAGAGGTGGTTTGGGAGGTGCAGAGTGCGAGACGGCTGCAGAGGCAGGCTGTAGGCATGTGGGGTAGCAGCAGCAGCGGTGGTGTAGAGCAGTGGCAGTGGTGCAGTGCAAAGGGGGCATCAGCAGGCGACAGAGGCCTCACTGGTAGTGTGCATGCACCTGAGAAAATAAAATCAATAAGTCACAGATGCACAAACTCAGCAGTGAGATCCATCTATGCATCTATGTTAAAAATTAAATGTGTAAAATAAACAAAGGTGCCCCCCCAGCACAACCAGCACCGGGCTTTTAACAGCCAGACCTGGTTGTGTTTAAACACAGGGAAAAATGACATAGGGGTCCCCTGTACTTTAGCACAATCAGCAATGGGCTAGTCAGAACCAGCCCTGGTTGCCAAAATACAGGGGACAAATGATGTAGGGGTCCCCCATATTCATAATCTACACTCTCTTTTTAACCTTGATGTAAGTCTCTAAGTGCCACCTTTATTGCATGTCTATTATTGGGAACCCAGTTTTTCCCTAAAGGAGGAGTCTGGAGCAAGGTACCTGTGATGCAAAACTACATGAGTGCCGGACCCATACATTCCTCCAATGTCTGTGTAGTAACACATTCCCTTTCCTCACCTCTAAAGTAACACATTCCCCTCACTTACCTCTATAGTAACACATTCCCCTCTCACTGCTGTTATAACACATTTTCTCTCTCACCTCTGCAGTAACATATTCCTTCTTGCACACCTGTACTAACACATTATCCTCCCTCACCTGTGGCCTAAGAACTATTGAGGTATCAGTGAAAACACATTTTACCCCTTTGAAGTGCTCTCTGCCTCATGAGCCACATCAGGTTCATACAGCTAGTGGCAGCTCCAGAGGTTGGAGCTGCAGCGCAGGCCAACATTCAAATAGGGGAGCCACACCAACTGCCATGTTTGGCAGCATTTGGGTTGACAGTTGGTGTGGCTCAACTATTTGAATTCTGAACTGTGCTGCAGCCATGATGAGTCTGCCAGTCTAGACATTGCACAGGGGGAGGAAGCATTTTAGCCCTTTTCACCCTCTTAGGAGTCGAATTTTGAAAAATTCCTGCTTATTGGGTTCATATGTCATGGAAGGCATATACTCCCTGAATTTCATGTTTCTAGTTCCAGGGGTTTGGGCTGGCCATTGATGAGTCAGTCAGTCAGTCAGTCAGTCAGTCAGTCAGTCAGTCATTCAGGACATTTGGTTTTATAAATATTTTATATGAGTGATATTTTTCTTTATTTTTGGCAGGGTAGATTTTTTTTTGTATACTCATTTGTGGCAACACATTACACATATATGAATTATTTTGATGTTGTATTTAAATTTGAGTTAAATTATAATATTTTTATCAAAAGTATTTTATAAATATTGATCCCATTATAGGTAAACACATTTTTGCTGGGTAATTTGTTTTAACATATAAGCATTGCATTATAATCTAAAATATTTTTGGTGCCTTGTAGCATTATTATTTTTCTACATTTATTACAGCATTCTCCCTGTACATATTGTAATGTTTTTTTTCCTGTGCTTTGTTGTATAAATAACTATGTTTTACGATGTGCATCCTAAGGTCTATCTGTAAGAAATTGTTGTCGCAATTATTCCAGTAAATATAGTTCCTAAAAACTATTATGATGAAAATGGGGAACTCAGTCTGTACCCTAAAAAACACGCAAATAAATACTGGATACCATTACAGATCTCTATTACTGGACAAAAGCAAAATATTTGGGACTCTTAAAAAATTTGTCTCACATAGTTTTACCCATAACTCTGCATTTTACAGAATATCACGTCAAAAATGACATGTCATTATTAGTCAAAATTAAGCTAATTAAAACTTTTAATTTCCAAATTAATCATTAATGGGATGTCCCAGGGGTTCTGAAACAAGTCTTGACATTTTTATTTTAAAATAGCATTTTTTCCTGACTTTGTACCTGCTCTGGGGCTGTGAGAAAAAAGTTGCATTAAATCCTGTTGAAAACAATCGTGGCTGAATTTTTTTAAACTATTCTGTATTTATGTAAAAAAAATACATGTTTCAGTGGACCCAGTTTGCTTGGACATGCATGTGTTTGTAGTTTTGCAAACTCCCGAAATCTTTGACAGCCACCTGCATCCATAGGTATACTGGTACTTGCAAATCTCCATGTAGGTCCCCAAAACAGGTAAGAGCCCAGTGATGTCTCTGTAGCCTCCTGGTCCCCATGCAAATTCAGTAAATGATACATATATGTATTAATTTTATCTATATAGGTAAGGTAGACCATAATTATCAAAATAACACATTCCAAGACAGTTAACCAGCTGTTACATTATTGCAGCAATTTACCAATTAAACATATAGTTCAAAAGTAAATTAAGTTTTTGCAGCTAATTTTGAGAACTGATGAAAAATTGTTATCTTCATAGTCATACTTGCTTACAAATAGTGAAGAGAATACTGAAAGTTCACAAACTTGCTTCGAAGAGTGAAAGATATCATATGAATACATTAAGAAATGACAAATTATGTGCAACTGCACATTTTACAGGGCTGGCCTTGGTTCTTGATACAGACATGATTAAATGTGAAAAAGGACAGGCAATACAGCATTTTAACTAGACTGATGCATAGCATAAAATAAATACACATGTTCTGACAGTTTGAGCTGGCTTTGACTACAGCAAAGTTTAATTTGCTTTCTTATTGTTGTAGTTATTTGTCTTTGTATCTGAACTGTCTTGCTGAAGCTGATAACAGATTTCCCCCTTAACACTTGATACTGTAAATAATTACATCTAGAAGTATGAAATTACCTGTAAAATGATGACACTGGATAGAAGTAAAACCTAAAATATGGAGATAAGGTAGAAAAGAATAGGCAATTATTTTTGTTTCTATTTCAGAAAAAGACAGCATTGGTGTGTTATCCATGCCATCAGTAATGTTAGTGAGCCTTAATATTGCTGGGTCTAGTACTACCTATTGTACCAGGACCTCTCCAGAGAGGAAAGTATGTTCTCCAGTGCATCCTAGCTTTGAGAGTCTATGGCATAAGCAACCCAGTCTTATCAATGATAATGGTGTATCAATCAATATGATGAGGCTCTAGGCCAGAAAGCAAGAACATAAGAATAATAATAATAAAAAAATATTTCCCTTGTCTGCCCTCCATATAATAATCACAAATCGTGAATCTATAGACCCAGATCTTAGGGGAGGCAGAGTCAGTGAAAACAATAAGCAGTACAGTCCCAGAAGTACATGGCATTTTCTCTGCATTACAAAAGCCTGAATACATGTCAGAGTCAAAGTCCTAATGGAACAATAAGGCTCGGAACATTACAGTATTGTATTATAGTTTGTCTTTCACCCAATCACATTTACTGCATTTCTGCATTGTGATCTATCTCTATACTAAGTAAAAGAATTACAGACAAATTAAGGCTTTACTTATCATATACAATTAAACAATCATTTCAGTTTAACATAATGAGTACCTAACATTATTTTTCTAATCATCAAATATAACTCCACATTTACAAGAGAATGAAAAGTGATGTAGATTACCATTCCATCATTTATCGCAACTTGCTAAACAATTATTATTCTGAAAAGTATGTGTTGTCAATTTAATGTAACTAAGGGGTCCATTCATTATGTTAATTATCGAGGACTGGGCAGTCCCTGATAATTAAGTATCCAATTCACTGCGAGTAGCAGCGGTGGATACAAATTCACTGGAGCAATACATGATTGCTCCGGTGTGGAGACAGTTGATCAGAAAATCAGCTTTCTCCATGATCCTATTCACTACTAGTTTTGTAGCAGTAAAACTTAGCACTGTCGAGTCTGATTCTGTGTGAATTGGGCTTTACACAGGTGCACACATCTGGCAGAAGGAGCTGACAGGGACAGGGGGATCCCAAAAAAATGCTCCTGTAGTCAAGCTCTGAAAATATTGTATTTTCAGAGCTTTATTTGTCTAGATCCCCATACTAGTGTATGGGGACAGATTAGGGCTGAAAGGTAAGCTGGAGATATCAGAGATTTTGCTTTATAATGAATGGCCCCAATACGTACTGTAATGTCTACAAAAGTAGGTGAAATGTTAAAATGTTAATTTTCACCAGCTTTTGCAGAAATTAAGTGATGAGGACATGTAAGTTGATATTTCAAACAATGTGTTTCTATTTCAGTTATGGTAGACTCCTATAACTTTTATGAACTGCCACATAATACATTTCAAATTAATTCTATTTATTTTATTTTGTGCCAATTAAAAGATAATGAATTCTACACATTGAGCTTAGTGCTACCTAGATTCTTTACTTTAGAAGTTTATTAAACTGCTTCAGGCTTTGTAAAATTTAACAAGGCAATGGCACTGTCACGGTCAGGCTATGCTGACCCTCTGCTGAGGTATTGGAAGACATGGGCCCAGGTTGGGAAAGGAAAAGGAGGTGAGAGGCCTGGAAAAAAAATCTTCCTTATTCACTAGTATTGGATGTTGGTTAGACCTGACAAAAGCCACAGATTCTAACTTACTGGGATTTGGGCTTAAGCTGCAACCAGAAAGCAGGTCGCAGCCCTTTGTTCAGGTATCCGGAACAAGTGGGAAATGGAAGAACACTATCACAGGAAAAGCAGACGAAAAAGATATTGGAAGTTTGTACTGGGGTGATGTATTGAGCACACACTCTGTAGATCCAGATGCAAGGCTGACACAGGAGAATGGCACTTGGATGATGTACTAAGTACATACGCTGTGGCTTCAGATGCAGAACTGGCACAGGAGAATGGTATTATGAGATGGTACTTGGATGACCTACTAAGTACACACACTGTGGCTTCAGACGCAGAACTGGCACAGGAGAATGGTATTATGAGATGGTACTTGGATGACCTAGTAAGTACACACACTGTGGCTTCAGACGCAGAACTGGCACAAGAGAATAGTATTATGAGATTGTACTTGGATGACGTACTAAGTACACACACTGTGGCTTCAGATGCAGAACTGTCACAGGAGAATGGTATGATGAGATGGTACTTGCATGTCGTACTAAGTACACACACTGGCTTCAGATGCAGAACTGACACAGGAGAATGGTATGATGAGATGGTACTTGGATAACGTACTAAGTACACACACTGTGGCTTCAGATGCAGAACTGGCACAGGAGAATGGTATGATGAGATGTTACTTGCATGCCGTACTAAGTACACACACTGGCTTCAGATGCAGAACTGGCACAGGAGAATGGTATGATGAGATGGTACTTGGATGACCTACCAAGTACACACACTGTGTCTTCAGACGCAGAACTGGCACAGGGGAATGGTATGATGAGATGGTACTTGGATGACGTGCTAAGAACACACACTGTGGCTTCAGAAGACTCTAAGAGATTGTACACACACCTTGGATAAACACTAGAAACAAGTCACTAAGAGCAACAGAGCTTGGGACCTGGAATGCTGCAACAGCAAGTATTCACTGGAAGTACTGATGTTGTACCGGCAACTTCCTATTGTCCAGAGCAACAGCAACCAATGCTACCATTGAGTAAAGGGCTAATCTGGATATAGACTGTCATGGCTGAGTCCATGATGGTAACTGCAGGAACCACATCACAGAGCGAGCACATGGATGTCCTAGCAGACCCCAGGTATAGTCCTCAGTGCATGACTCGCTGCCGTGCCTGGTGTCTGACCACTTGGGAGGTCAGAGGAAGCCAGCACTGAGGAGAGTAATGGCCGATCCTAGGCCACAACCTGACTGACACAATACCACCTAAATTGCTGTGTGAATTGTTCAACATAAATAGGTTTGAAATCGTATGGCTATTCGTCCTTGGGAGTTAAAACATATACATCAGGAGAATGTTGTAGCGGTTGCAACAGTTTCCCATAGGCTAAACTACATGTTACATGGTAGTTAGCATTGCTGTCTCACATCACTGGGGTCATGAGATTAATTGCTGAGATTGCCCTATCTCTATTGAGTTTACATACTGGTAATTTTGACCACCGGGATCCCGATTGCCGGCATTGTGTATGTATTCCGATAATAACAGACACCCTTTCCACAGCACAGCCTGTGACAGTATCTGCAGCATACATGCATGGTTCCTAGCAGTAGCTGAGAGATGCTGATGTACAGGGGCATGGGCTGTGCTGGGCACATGTGCTTCAGGCTATGCTAGTGCATCTCTATAGGAGCTGCACAGGTTGGAGCTGCCTTGTGCTGGAGGGAGACTGGACTGACATCCCAAACTGCTGCCAGTGGATGGTGTGTATGGACAGGAGACTGGAGTGCATTGACCGACTTCTCCTGAAGGGAGAGTTATTATATTGTCTGGCAGATGGATAGTTTACCTGAAATGCATTGCAATTTTGCAATAGGATAGTTCAGCTGAAGAGAGAAATCCTCTTGTTTATTTATTTTCTGGGCACTTGTTTATAGATGGGCACCAACCATCTAATTCGCTTTTAAACACTATTGATCCAAACAAAGTCCTTGGACTAGCATTGAGAGTACTGGGTCCATGAACATGCCTGAATGTGCACCAGACAATTTTTGCTGGTTCTGGTTTTGGTTCTAATTCGTAGGCCAGTTTTGGTTTTGCCAAACTGCCATGATTGGTTTTGGTTTTGGATTTTGTCCAAAAATTTACAAAAAAGCTAAAATAACATAATTTGAGACTTTTTTGTTCCTAGAGTATTATTAACCTCAATAACATTAATTTCCAGTCATTTCCAGTCAATGTTGACCACCTCACAGCTCACAATATTGTTTTCATCCAGTTTATGCCAAAAGGTTGCACCGAGCTGGCTGACTAAGCTAAGCAACAGCAGTGGGTGACACAAACATGGGGCAGTTCAACTTCAAACATGGCACATCTAGGAAACAGAGTGGCACTGCAGTGGCAGCCAGTATGGCAATTTAATAAATGATACGACCCCATAGAAAGAAACCAATAATGTTTTCATTAATCAATAGGCCTGAGGGAGATGGAGAAATGCAAATTAGGTGTCTGTGCTAGTCCATATATATATAAAACATAGGCTGTGAAATATGAAATATATATTGTTTTATTGAACACATAAAAAAATTAACTGCAGTTCAACTCTAAAAACATATATAAACATTGCACATTAGGGGAGTAAGGGGGTGCTTGTACTATTGATCTAAACACACGCTGTCTCCAATAAATGTAGGAAAAAAGAGTAGATATAGTGTACTCTCTATAGAGTCTTGTTGGAGCTCAGCATACGTTATCTATAGCAATCTGAGTAATGAATGATCTTGTTAGGTATAGTCACTCTAGAAGAGCCTGATGTATAAAGTGCAGCAGCTCCCCATTTTTAAATAGAAGCTTATTGAGGTGAATATGATGGCGGAGGGTCTCCAGACCAATTCACAGTCCAATGTCTCACCTGTCCCGGTGGGTTCAGTATTCCAAATGTGTATCTATGTTATAGATACACAGTTGGCTTCAGCCTGCAGAGTCACAGACTAGTACTTGTATGTTATGGATACACAGTGGGGTATGGCCTGTGGAGTCACAAACTAGTACTTGTACTGTATGTTATGGATTCACAGTGGGGTACGGCCTACAGAGTCATAGATTAGTACTTGTACATTATGGATACACAGTGGTGTACAGCCTGCAGAGTTACAGTACTTGTATGGATACACAGTGGGGTATGGCCTGAGGAGTCACAGTACTTGTACGTTATGGATACACAGTGGGGTATGGCCTGCAGAATCACAGACTAGTACTTGTATGTTATGTATTCACAGTGTGGTACAGCCTGCAAAATCACATTACTTGTACATTATGGATACACAGTGGGGTATGGCCTGTGGAGGCACAGTACTTGTACGGCATGGATATAGTGGGGCACAGCACAAAAACTTTTTTTTACACTTTTGTTTACTTTTCTTGATTTTAATTTTTTTTAAAAAACTTTTAAAAAACTTTTTAAAACTTTTTTGAAACTTTTTTTTACAATGGAGCAGATGGGCACTGGATAGGTGCATCATTAGCACTAGAGCGGATAGACACTGGACAGGTGCATCAGCAACACTGGAGTAGATGGACACTGGACAGGTGCGTAGGCAGCACTGCAGCAGATGGACATTGGACAAGTGCGTCAGCAGCACTGGAGCAGATGGACACTGGACAGGTGTATCAGCAGCAATGGAGTGGATGGACAGCCACTTCTGGATGGACACAGCACAGTCACTTGTATGGAGTATGGACACAGCACAACCACTTGTATGAACACTGCACAGCCACTTGTCTGGAGCCTGCACACAGCACAGCCACTTTTATGGACACAACACACCCACTTGTTTGGAGTATGGACACAGCACAGCCACTTGTATGGACACACCACAGCAACTTGTTTGGAGTATGGACACAGTACAGCCACTTGTATGGACACACCGCAGCCACTTGTATGGAGTCTGGATACAGCACAGCCACTTGTCTGGAGTATGGACACAGCAAAGCCGCATATCTAAATCTGGACACACAACAAACACTTGTTTGGAGTCCGGAGTCTCTGGACACAGCACAGCCACTTGTAAGGAGTCTGGAGTCTCTGGAAACAGCACAGCCACTTGAACCAGCAGAGGTCAGCACAGCACACAGCAGAGTGCCTGAGAACAGATTGAAAATGTGCTGAGTCTGACGGAGTATGACGGTTTGCCTCGATCTGGGCTTCGGTAGCCTCTGTTTCCGGAAGTTCGGGCGCTTACGGATTCTCTAAAATCCATGAACAGGCACTAAAGATAAGCACTACTGTTATTATCACCTATTAGATTTTGGCACTAGTAATCTATTTTTATTGAATATTCCAAAGTGCAACTGTATATACTTGAACAGGCACAGTAGGAAATACAAACTTTAAAACTTTATGACATAGACATGGGATCACAAGCATATAACCATCTGGAGGAGATATAGAAAAGTATGCATACTTGATCATATAGATAAATAAGAAAGGAAGCCTCCAATTGAAATTTGCATACTGCAAATATACAAATCGTGCAACACAGCGAGCAACAGATCAAGCTAAATTGTGTGTAAACCTGCAAATAAGTAGAGTAAAACAGAACCAATAAGTTAGGGGGATGGTTCAAAGCGCTTATGTCTCAACTTCAGAATATTTTTAAGGATCAGTAAGACAACAAGGTCAAAACGTGAGACTCATTCCTAGAATACAAAGCTGTACTGTACCTGAAAAACAAACAAACTACATTTCAGGAAAATAAATAAAAATAAAGAAGGAGGGAGTAGACAAAGGGGATACACATAAGGGGGGACAAGAAGTCCTTAAACATATTAAATATATATATATATATATATATATATATATATATTTATATATATATATTTTTTTTTTTTTTAATCAGTAATAATTGACTGCATTACCAAATAAATCTAATGGTCAAATGCTATGAACCATTCTTCAAAAAACTGTGTGAAGTTTTCTCATTTGCATGAATTATGCAAGCAGTATGAAGTCCCCGAGTGCTGCTGAAATAACCAAGGCTTTCTTTGTGGTGGTACGCCATTGTTTTCTGTATAAGTTTTTACATTTTCTAATTAGCTCCAGAAACAGGAAGAAATCAGTAAAATAATTTAAAAAAATAAGTAAAATATGTATCTGCACACTTATCCAGAATGTGGAAGTTAGCAAAATCTTGGATCAACCTGCAACTTTAAATGATTACCGACACCTTCTTCCACAGATAAAAACAGCACTAGAAATAACCATTATTAGCAAAGCTTATATAATGTTATTATCATGGGTGATTATATTATATCTTATCTATACTTGCCAAGCTAAGTAACAATAAAAGTTGTTGTACTGTAATGGTCCTGCAACATTCTCCTTATTAGGTTGCTTTTGCATTTTGACAGATTTGAGGAAGTTTTTTTCTCAAAAAATTGATGGAGAACAATAATTAAATATATATTTTACTTGCATGAAATTCCTATTTTTAAAAACAATATAGTCTTTTTTTTCCATTCCCCACACATAGCAGTTCCTCGTGACAAAACAGAAATTCTTACAGTATTTTTTGTAAAGGTATTATTAGATGGCCCTAGATTGATGTAAATATTAAAAGGGTGGGCTGAAACCCTATTTGGCTCTGCTCCTTCCCTCTAGGACTGTGATTCCCAACCTTGTTTCTCAAGGCACAATAACAGTCCTGGTTTTAGTGATATCCATGCTAGAGCACAGATGGTTAAATCAAAATAACTGAGGTACTAATTAAGTCAACTGTGCTCAATCATTGATATCCTTAACACCTGTACTGTTGTACCCCTTTCAGATCTGTATTCCAGGATGCACCCGGGATTTTGTTCACGCGTCCATCCCGGGTGCGACCCGGTTGAGACCCCTTTCATACTGGCTGCCCAATCCAGCACTAATGCCAGGTCGATGACGTCACCACCATCACGTGGTGAGCCGGTGCTTGGAGATGACCTGGGTCAGAGACTTAACTAGACATTTTGGTGCCCTGTGCCAGAGAGAGCATTGCCCCCCCTTCAATTTTAAACAGGGACATAAGATAGTGCAACTGAAAGAGCCATGGCATAATGGGGAAGGGCCTGGGAAGAGAGAGGGGAGGCCCCGGAGATGCTGAGGATAAAAGAAGAGGAAGCTGCAAGTGAGAATGATAATAAACAGGAAAATTGACAGGCCCAAACAGCGCCCCCTGCCCTGCAGTGCCCTGTGCCATGGCACTGGTCGCACTACCCTAGTTACGGCCCTGACTCGGGTCATCCGTTCACACTGCCCTGCAAGCTGGGTTGAACACGCGTTCAAACCTTCTCGTGACCAGGGTTGAAATGCCGGTTCTCAAGACATGGTTTATTTCTACATATCTCTTTCACACTGCACAGTAACCCGGGTTGCTACACATTCACGTGCAATAACTTAGGATATTGCTTGTAGTGTGAAAGGGGTATGATCGTGCCTTGAGGACCGTGGTTGGGAACCCCTGCTCTAGGATAAAAGCTCTCACCAGCAGGGCTCTATTCTGTTGTTTTTTCCTACATAACACTGCTCCCTTGTCTTGCCTTTCCCTGTTTTGTCCATACTCCTGAGCACTGGTCTACCTCATGTAAGTACCTTTTACCACAGACACCCATTGTTTCGCTAATTAATAACTGGATCTGTAATTGTATGTTATATTTATACTTTGTCTATTAATTGTTAGTTGTTTAATACTGTTAAATGTTTTCTCTATTTGCCCATTATGTACAGCTCTGTGGACCATTTGTGGTATCTTACAAATAAAGGTAGTAATAATACTAATAATACTACTAATAATAGTAATTAATTAGTTGCCAATAATATTTAGAGTTTTGTTGTTGTGTGTGGTTGTTTTAAATTTGCAATGCCATTAAATAATACAGTTCAGATATACGTTTCAAAAAAGTTTTCCATTTAAGCACAATATACATAAAATACAAATGTCATTATCTGGTAACCTTGTCTACAGTAATGTGACTAGAATATTTGTGTGGAAATGTTATGGGTCCTTGTAAGATCAAGATGCCAGGTTTACTATATGATTTAAATACATTTCTCAGCTTTTTAAACAATGGCTTTCTTGACAGCTCAGTAGATAATAGCTCTCTACCTGTGATACATGAAGATGAATAGAACGTGTTGCTGTACAGTAGATCTGCTTGTCTCCTCTATAAATATGGGTAGTATGTGTGGATCTTCACTGGGAAATGTGCCCTGTGCAGGATTGATGCGAAACAGAAGAAAATCAATTATTTTATGAACTGTCTCCTTGAAGGGACAGAGTTTTCCCAAATAATTTGTGAGTAGTAATATCAACTCTGCTTTACAAGCTCTGTTTTACATGCTGGAATTTGCAAGTACTGTAGGTTCTAAGAGATAAGTATAATGTTTTAGCAAAGGGACTTTCCATTTATTGATTTTATTAGATCTGAACATTGTTAATATTTTCTATAATATATTAGTGACCAATGCACTTTTAAAGTATTGAAAATTATGCCATCTTCTACAGAAAAGATATTTGAGTTAAGAAAAAGCATCCTTGGGAAATATTCAGTTAATAAATAGTCACTTGTGGCAGTAACAAACGAACACAGCCAAACTTAGGGGTTCCAAGTCAAATTGATTCCTGGCTCGGATCACTTTTGGGGTTCCGAGTAAAAACTTAGGGGTAAATTTACTAAAGTGAGAGTATTTAGAAGTGAGTTTTAAAAGTGCTGTTGCTCATAGCAACCAATAGATTCTACTTAACATTTAACTAGCACCTTCTAGAAGATAATAGCTAGAATTTGATTGGTTGCTATGGGCAACATCACTTTTAAAACTCACTTCTAAAAACTCTCACTTTAGTAAATGTACCCCTTAGTCCCAGTTTGGGTTAGCTGTAAGTTCAGAATACGGATTTTAAAAACGAATCTCGGTTTTGGATTGCATGTAAACAGGTTCAAATGACATGATTCTAGCTGTTTGTGTCTATTTTAAAGAAAGCCAAAACCAAAGCTAAATGAAAATACTTGAGGGTGGTTTTGCCAAAACCAAAACACTGGGGTCCCTTATTTGTAAATGGATCTACTATTCCACTTGGAGCCTCTTGTATATAGGTGCATTCGTAGATTTCATGAAAAAGCGATATGTCCAGTGGTGGCTCCAGAGGTGAGGCTGCAGAACAATCCAAAATTTAAATAGGGGAGCGACACCAACTGCCAGTGAGTCCCGGTCGGCGATCTTTGGAAAGGCAGTTGGTGTGACTCCCCTATTTGAATTTTGGACAGCGCTGCAACCCCACCTCTGGAGCTGCCACTGGATATGTCCACCTTTGATAAGTCCAAATATAATTGCACATTGTGAAAACAGAAAAAAAGACACTTCAAATGCTTGCCTTCTAACATTTTAGGATCACCCCCTTCATTATTTATTTATTTATTCCCTTGGAGCTAAACTTTAAGCTTGAACCCATCAGTGGAATACAATTAAGCCTGACTTATTTATCAATCTTGCTTTACATAGATACTGTAGTTGTAAGCGCAAAAATGTGCACCTGGCTATTACAAGCCACCAATTTACTAAAGGCAAAACTGTTGGAAAACTTTCCATTTTAGGAACTAGCCTGGTACACATGGCCATCCCAATTTTTACAATGTAAAAGATCCAATATATGAAACAGCAGTTTTGAAAGTCGTTAAAAAATCTGAATACAGTCCCTTATTCTTCAATCTACTTCCACTGGTGTATAGAGATGTGCGTAGACCCCTGCCTGTTGGTTTTGGCAAAACCACATTCAAATGTTATGGTTTAGGCTAAAAACACCATCAAGTGTTTTGGTTTGGTTTTGGATTTTTTTTTTAACTGATAAAAACAGCTAAAATCATGTAATTTGGAACTGTTTACATGCAATCTAAAACCCGAGATCCGGTTTTTAGACCTGAGATCTGAGCTTATGAATAGATCCGAACAGAGACCTGGTTTGACTCAGAACGCCAAAGTTTGAGTGTGTTTGGTTTTCAGCAAAACTGACTGCTCTTCTCTTCTGGAGTCACAATGGCAGGAGCGCAAGGTAGCTTTCTATAGTCTCACACTAATACCTAGGGATAAATATAATAAGGTGCGGAGTTCTGGCATTGGCGAGAGCCGTGTGAGACTACCAAGATGTTTTAAAGTAGTAGTAATTTAACAGACAAAACCAGTTTGATTTTGCCTATTAAATAACTGCTACTTTAAAGCATCGGGCAGGCTCGCATGGGACTCGCCGATGTCAGAACTCTGTTCCCTAATACATTTAACCCCTAATATCCTGGGAGCTACAGTATATGAGGGGAATTCAATTAAAGTCCATGGTTAATTACTCATTCCGCATGGGAAAAAGCTTATGAATTAACTTGCGCCAAAACACACTGATTTTGAGTAAACTGCAGAATCAATAAGTTTTTGTGCGTTAAGGCCCCAGAGGATGGCTTTTCTCTGTAGTTTAACACGCTCGGTAAACCCTGCAAATTGTATCCCCCAGAATGGATAATTAGCTGCAGGGTAAACCCAGTGGCTAATTGGATTCGCCCTCATAGACTACACACATATTGGACTGACACCACCTTTGCACAGGGTGGAGGTATTTATTAACCACCATCACACTCACTTTTTAAATGTGCAAGTGGTGTGTAATGCTAATGAACATTGTTGCAGACTACCACAGTTTATGGCAATACATCTACATATTTAAACATTCCTCCCTACATACCATGTTTATGGAAGGGATAATACCAAAGAGATGGCTGCTATTATTTTTTATTATTATTATTATTATTATTATTATTATTATTATTCCATGTTGTTTGTCATATCGAATGTGGGTGTTAATAGATTGTAAACTCTCACAAGCAGGGCCCTCTTCCCTCATGTGTTTTTCCTACCCTCACTTATACCATCATCTCCTCCCCACTGCTTACAATGGTATAAAATCTTTGGGTTCTGCTGTTTTGCTTCCTATTTGAGTATAATGGCTGCTGACGCAGCAATATTTATAAACCTTCTCCATGTCCTGGAATGTTTTGTACAGTAAGTCACTTTTTTCTTGTTTTGTTCATACTGTTTCTGTAAAGTATTGTGGACCCCTTATAGTGTCATAAAATAAATGATTAAAATAATTAGAATAATAACAATGATAAAATGTTCATTTTTAAAAACAGGTGACTCAGGCTTTGGCTGTAAATTCTGGCTACTTTCATCTGCACACTGCTGTTCACCACAAATATAATGAGGCCACAAAGCCACAAGATACAGTATGTGATAGAGCAAACATTTGGGCTATTAAATACCAGGTTCAGGTGTCATCCTTTGTTTCTTCAGGTCATGTGTTAGCTAAAATTTTCAATGTTTTAGATGTTAATCCAGTTAATTAATTGAAAAAAAATCACTTAGCAAATAAAATATTAAGCATGGGGATATAATAGCATATGATTTATAAAATTATTTCAAAACAAACAATTTGGTTGCTAGCAACCACATCTTCACTCTTTCCATTTCACTATCACAGCTTGTATGCAAAGTTAGGCTAGGAGATAAGGAAAGACAAAGACTTACAGTATATATTTTGTAAGGCAGAATACAGATCCTTGCTTTAAATGTGCATTTATGATGTTTGACAAATTAAAATAGAAAATATACTTCATAAATAATATGAGAACTCTTTTAAACGAAACATTTTAAAAAACAAAATACTTGCCAACACATTTAATTTTGCTGTGAAATAATAAAATGATAACTCAGCAGCCTTAAGATGTATAGGAGAGATATCGGAATCAAGTACAATTTTTCCTTAAACAACTTCAGCTACCAGGATCTGTCATAGATCCTCCTCATAAGATGAGAATTCTACTATTAGAGGAGGCGTAATACTTGTGGCAGCTATATACTCTCTTTCATCCATCATCTTTTCCTTAACTCGTCTTCTAATATTGGAGAACCTAGTCTTTTTAAGGGACCCACTGCATTGACTGAATCTTCAATGTTGGATCATGATTAGCATTTAATCCTTAATCAAGTTCTGACCACCTGGCTTCTTATAATGAACTTGTTGCATGGCACTATAGAGGAGACTAATGCAGTATTTTCATCATACAAAAATCCCATGTTTTGGACAGATTTTTTCTCAGAAGCTTGCCTACCTGTCAATCTCTTGCACCTTCTCTGCCCTTCCCTGCTCTCTGTCCTTCCCAACAATGTCTGTCCTTCCTAATTCATTGCAACAAAAATGCCAAAAAAAACCACAGAACAAACAAACAAACAGAACAAACAAATTAACACTAAGGCTCAGCACAACACACTCACAGACACAAACACTCATAGGAATTAAAAGGAAGCTCAAAAGACTGGAATTTAAACAGAACAAAATTGAACAATACATAAATTGATAGCACAATAAAACTTTCAAAAGCACTCACCAATCTCTGATTAAAGCACTGAAAATACTATACCAAAACTCCAAAAAACACACTAAACCACCTTACTACCACATTAAATGTGGAAGTGTCCAGGTTTGTATAAGGCTAGTGGTGATCTTAAAATCACATGTGTATCTAGTTACCCTGTAGTAAAAAAAAACTAGCAAATGGTCAGTGATTCATGGCGGTTTTGTGTCTGGTTTCCACCGATTTGAGCTAAAATAATGATGGTTTGGGCATTTCTCCCTCCAAGATGCTGAATAGTAAATTTACTGGTTCAGTTGTTCAAACCACTGTCAATGTCTAGCGGTTTCAAAATGTTTAATACATTTTGCACTAAAAGTGCACCCCTTGCTCAGTTACATAATTTCTAATCTCTTTTTTACCTACAGGCTCCGACCTAAACTTTCATGCTCACACCTCCATCTGTTAAGATCCTCCAATCAACAAATGGAAAATTTTGCAACACCACAGAATAATTTTGGCTTGCAATTCCATGTTTTTACCAACTAATGGATAAATTACTAACATAATATCATACTGTATAACAACATTTGCACTGGGCTTTAGCACTTTTATTAAGAAGATTACTAATGTAATGTTTAGACATATGTTTTTTGTTCTAAATTGAATCAGTTGATTTAAAACATACTCTCTCTGTTTGGCTGCTTACTATCTATCAATTTATACATTGTTTGTTTTCTTATACCACTATATCGCTAATTATGTACTCATTAAACTCACCATTACCGATAACAATTGCAGAGTCAAAACTACCTATAGTCATTTGGTGTAACACCCCTTTCAGCGTGTTGCTGGCTAGGTCAGTGAGTGGAGGTAATTTATGTGTATAGTGTGTCTCTCACCAGTCACAGGGTAATGAAGGAATCTTCGTCCACCAGAGATTGACTCAGGAAACCTCTGCCCCATCACCTCAAAATCTAAATCTCAACTTAGTATGATATACACAAATTTTTGTTGCTGAAGCCACCACGGAACATTTATTCTATGGGCAAAGGCAAATAATGGTGGGCAGTGGTTTTTATTTTTTAACAGTATAATACTCTATCACAAAATAACAAATAGTAAAAGACAATGGATAACAGTTTGCAAATTTTAATGGAGTGTGACATGTCTGAGTATTTAGCTAATACTGTATGCACAATCCCATTTACACAATACTATGCATTGGTAATAATACATCAGTTAATTATGGACACTTGTGGTGGTGCACTTGATGAATCACTGGCCTTGGCTTCTTAATATGCAGACTCTCAATGAAGCAACACAAATAAACTTATATAAATAATTCCTAATGTACTGTGCTCAGAGATAGCACAGTCTATTTTGTATTGCAGTTGTATGACACCTCAACAATACACCGTACACAGTCCTTTCCCACCAATGATGGACTAAGGCTTTAATGTGGTCCCAACATTACCTTTGCACTCACAGTGTAGGTGTGCTTGAATGTGGAAAAGGGGCATGGCATTGTGGCATGCTCCAGTTTAAGCATGCCGGCTAAACAGAACCTGTAGACGGAGCTGCTCAGCCAGACCTCACAGCTGGACCAACCTTTTGGCCATTGTCTCTTTTGGCATTTGCCAGAAGTGCCAGTTGGCCAGTTCAGACATGTTAGTATACTTACCAGCAGGCATCATGGTCTCCTCCTATCGGGCTTCCACAGCCATCTGTATTTCAATCCCATTCTGTTCTGGATAACTTCTGGTGATATTTACCTAAAATAATGTTCTTCTCACTTATTAAATAAGGAGCTTGGTTTCAGAATATCAGGCAGAATAAATCTTAAACACAAGGTTTGCAAACTTACTATAACATAGAGGGCACCTGACAAACCCCTGAATATGCGCAGTGCTGTAGAAGCTGTGCAGGGCCCTGGCACTTGTGAGGGGTTTGATATAATGTAAGAAGGCATTTTCTGTGCCACGAAGGGGAGCACCATGTGCCCCTCAACTAGGGCCCTGGGACTTGTGAGGGATTTGATATAATGTAAGAAGGCATTTTCTGTGCCACGAAGGGGAGCACCATGTGCCCCTGAGCCAGGGTCCCTGATGGGATCGGTGTGATTGCTTACCCCCTGCACAGCAAGTGGAGACTGCTGCTGCTGCTGATCAGCAGCAGCAGCCTTTTTGGTCTCACTGTAGCTGTCACAACCAGGGTTTCTCAGCATGGTGGTCAACGGGTATTACCTGTGAGGTCACTGTGGCGGGGGGCATCTGGCGGTGGTGCTTGTGTGTGGCGAGGAGCATTGGCTGTGCATGGCTCTGCATGGGCATGCTGTCACGTTGGGCTGGTGAGGCCTGGCGGTGCTTCCGTTCCATTTGGCATGGGTGCCACCATCTTGCCTCCTGCCATGTGATTTGCTCGCCCAATCCTGGTTTGTCACATACGCACTCTGGCCAGTCACGGCACAGCACTTGGTATTTAGGGAGGTTCAGAGCCTCACTTCATTGCCAGTACAATGTGTTTCTCAGCATAGCTGAGAGAGAGAGTTCCCTGTGCTCACCACCTGTTACCTGTGAAACACTACCTGCCTGCCTGCTTGTCTGCTCCAACCCCACTGGACTACCCTGCATCCTCCATTACCTTCCCCTTGCCTGAGTACCTGAGTCCTGCTGTTCACCCTGCACCTTGCCTCAACTGACACTCTGCTGGATATTTCTTCCTCAGTCTGCATTCTTCATTAATCAGTCACCACCTGGACAGTTCAAATGCCTGTCACTAACTGGACTTTTTCCTATTTGCCTCACTACAGCTCCCAAGTGCACTTTAGTGCTACACCCGGACTTTCTGCTTTACCACATTCTGTCTGTCAAGCCACTCATTAAAAACTCCACATTTACTTTTAAACCTGCTTCAGTGTCTGCTCCTATTACCACCCCGGGTCCACAAAAAAACCAGAACCTCACAGTAGCCCAGCACATAGCCAGTAGTGTTGGGCTGGGGAGACACAGGTTGCTGTTGCTGACCGGTAAGGAGAGAGAGGGGCAGAAGGCAGATGAGTGTCCCCACTGGGTAATTAGTATGCACCCCCTCTTGGCACCCTGAATGTGTTTACCAGTCACTTTGGGGCTGATGATGATTTGGGAGCAAGTAGCAAGTAACTTTGTATGGGTTTTATAATAGATTTGTGAATAGTTAAGGTATTCTCATGAAAGGGACTAAGGACCTCATTCAGAGTTGGTCGTAGCAGTCGTACGGGCTACGGCTGCAAAATCTGATCGTACGGCTGGTCGATCGTAAACAAAGTGATGCCCATTCGTTAGCACTGCACCTTCTTTAGCTACCGACTGGTCTGATCAAACGAACGAGACAGTCGTAGTCAGTCGCTGTCAGTCGCTGTATGCTAATTATGTTGCGATGGTTGCGGCCGTATGTGTTGTATTGATGGTCACATGTCATGTTTACATGGACTATCGAACAGCTTGTTATTAGCTTGTTGTCAATTATCTAATTTCTGCTTAACTCTTGCTTTTCTTTTTATTCAGTTTTTTGTCATGTTTCAATAAACTTTATTGTTTTTTTTGTGGATGTTTTCCCCGTTCTCGTTTTTTTTCAAAATTTCCAAAACAAAGTAATGTTTATTATCTGTGAATGTACTGTTGCTAATTGTGTTAACTTTAAAAATGCATGTGCATTTTGCATTAGGATCATTTGCACTCTTATGTTTGCAATTGCACACTGCGTGTTTTATCGAATCAAATCTGACCTTATTTTTCGGGTCACATGATTAAAGGATAGGCCAATAGTGTTTTTTTTTAGGAAACTGAGTAAATATTTTAGCCAATCATCTTTCTTTTACCACATGTATATTTCATGTTTTCTGTAAAATCGGCCATTGCCATCATGAGAGCTGCGGCCTTTACACATTGGGAATTGATGATCCTAGTAAATATTATGGACCGGCAGCTTACAAACATCCAGCCTCCAATTTCCAACCGCATAAAGCGTAGGTCGCCTATGCGGAGGTGAGGAGAGCCCTTTGCAGTGCGGGATTTAGGCACAATATAGCGCAGCAAGAGAGGCGGTGGTCAGATTTGCGCCGCCGGTCGCCAGTCCTTTTGGGAAATTTGCGGGCGCGATTACGCAGACGTAAGTATGCATTTGTATAAATGTTATAATTATTGGACGGTTAAAAATGTCTGTTCCTTTTCCAATTATTTTATTAAATGTAAACAAACCCTCCTGTATGTTGTCCCTATTGTCCTGAATGTGTAAAGTGTACTTGTATTGTGTAGGCGAAAGTGAAAACTAAACTTAGATTATTTTAATCTCTTTAAATTTTAGAAACACAGTGGAGACAGAGAAGGGCCCCCAGATTTGGCCGCAATGCAGGTCCCAACCTGCATCCCTCCACCTCACCTTCCCCATCCGCTCAACCCAGCCCTCCCTTCCCACCACCATTCTCCCCCAGTAACCCTCCCTTCCTCTTCCAAAACTCCTCTAGTATTCCCCCCCCTGCCCACTCATCCCAAATTATCACTCCCGTGCCCGAGTCCTCTTCCCAAATATCCCCCCATCCGCTCAACCCAGCCCTCCCTCCCCACCACCATACTCCCCCAGTAACCCTCCCTCCCTCTTCCAAAACTCCTCTAGTATTCCTCCCTACCCTGCCCACTCATGGGCAAATTACCACTCCCGTGCCCGAGTCCACATCCAAAATATCCCCTCCCTTTGATGTTTTTCACTCCATTTCCCCTCCCACCATTCCACCAACTCCAAATTACTCCCCATCTCCATCTCCAGCACCATCTTCATTGGGTGCTTCGTTCCCACGCTCTGATGGTATGTGTTTTTTTATTTTTTTTTATTTTTTTTATTTTTTTGTGTTGTTGTTATCCATGTTTTTTTATTAACATATTTTGGCTGTTGTGTTTGTTTTCATTTTTACAGTATGGGTGTCATAATCATTGCGCAGTAATCCTGTTATTCAATATTTTGTGCTTATGTTTTGTGCCTGGGCCCTTATTTTTTTGGGGTGCCCAAAAATGTATGCCTTTTGGGGTTTACAAAATGCTTTTTTTTGGTGTAAAAATTGATTACATTTGGATTTGTATTTTAGATTTAAAAATAAATGTCTCAGAACTTGGTAAGGTGATAGGAACCAGACTAACCTTGTTAATGTAGTGTACACTGTGTTTAAAATGTACTAAGATGTAACTTCATTAGGAAAAGTGATGTTAGCCATAGCAAACAAACACATTGTAGTTTTGGATTATCAAGAACTTTCTAGAAGTGAATACGTGCAGTGTGTTTTAAGGATATGGTCATCATGACTTAAGAATACACCTCCCAGTTGTTTATAAATCATCCTAGGGTTTTTTTGGTTATGCCACAAAGTTAGGGTTTGAAAGTGTTTTTACACCATAAAAGTTTCTATATAATAATAATGTTGTGTGGAGGAAACTTTAGAACACACCCTAACATCATTGTGTCTACCCACTGTTTGGTACATTGAATAATATGTAATGTTAAAATGTGGGTCATTTTTTATATGTTTTTAACCTACAAATACATTTTTCTGTCCACAGATCTAACCAACATACTTGTGGGCATTTGTGAGGAGCTCACTCGAACAAGTGGCCATCTGTTGGAGGCCTACTGCTGCCTACAGCGGATTCTGGGGAGTCTGGAGCATTTTTAGTTTTTTTTTTTGCTTTGCACATTTATAATTTTTGTTATTTCCAGTAAAGTTTTTGTTTGAAAAACATTTGTCCTCTTTTTTCTTTACAATTAAATGGTGTAATTCTGTATTTCAAATACTTTGTGAACAAAGCTGGGTGCCTTTCCATAGTGTAACTGATACAAAAATGTTTATGTAAACCTTAAGAACATTTGCATTAATGTTTTTTTTTTGTTTGGGTTGCCCTACATTAGCCACCTCAAAATGGCTTTCAAAATACATTTACACCAAACTTTTTTTTGGAAAAAACATTTATTAAATAACAAACATGTTGCCAACATGCTTTTAATTGTAAAAAGCATTTCATCACAGAATCACACAAAAAAAGGTTTTTCAAAAATAAAATATCTGGCTTAGTCAGACATAAACAACAAAAGCAAAAATCATAAATAATATTTTTTTTTAACAGACAATTTTGAACCCAAAAAACAAAATTAACAAAACATGTGGTGGTATATCCGGAAAAAATATGTTACTTGTTCAAATACAGTACAGGGTATTGCCAATGGGTTCCATTAGTTTTTCAGATTTGGAAAGTGTTGTGATTTTGGAGCAAAAAAAGAAAAAAAAAATAGGTTCACCTTAAAATACATTTGCTCTAACTGTACAATTAAATTTTTTTATAAAAATTATTACCTAAAAGATCTGGAAACAACAGAATCGCATCTGGCCCCCCCCCGACAGCATCACAACACTTTCCTCCAGGGGGCCATCCTCTGGCAATGCATCCTCTGGCTGCATGGGTACTCAACTCCTTATTGCAATGTTGTGTAAAATCCCACACAGGACCACAATGCGAGAAACCATATCCGGCAAGTACATGAGTGCACCACCAGAGTGATGGAGACACCAGAACCGGCCCTTTAAAAGGCCAATACAGCGCTCCACCACCTGCCTGGTGGCAGTAAATGCTGCATTATATTGAGTTTGTGGCCCTGGTGTGGGATTCAAATAAGGAGTCAGCAGCCAGGGCGTGCAAGGATATCCACTGTCACCTGATGGAATTGGGACACCAAAAGATCCATAAATTGTCAATGAAAACATGTTTACACTATTACTCTAGCTACATACTGGATTTATACTTACCAAGAAGCCACGCATCACCAGCTTGCAGTGTGCTTAATTTGGTCCAAATCCCTGAATGCTGGATCACGTACGCATCATGAAGGCAGCCTGGAAATTTGGCATTCAGAGAAAGGATCTGGAGGGAGGCATCACATAGCACCATTACATTTAGCGAATGGAAATGTTTACGGTTCCTATAGATTTGTTCCCTGCATGCATGGGGCTGAAGTGCTATATGAGTGCCATCCACTACCCCTATGACGTGTGGAAAGCCTGCATTCTTAAAAAACTTCAGCTTTACCACATCAAGGGCTTCCGTATCCAAAGGCATACTAATAAAATGTGCTATATGATTGAAGAATGCATCTAGCACACACCTCAGGATCCATGAAAATGAGGGCTGGGAGAGGCCACCCACCAGCCCCACAGTGGTTTGGAAGGACCCTGAGGCACAGAAATATAACACCGCCAACAACTGTGTAAGTGGTGAGATTGCTGTAGGAATGTTAATCTGACTTTCTAGATCATTCTTTATTATTGAAAGAGTGTCTAGGATAATATTTGGAGGCAGGCGATAAGTGGTAACAAACACATGATTAGGCATTCCAAAAAGGGTGACATGTGTTCTATATATCTTGGCCCTTGCACGCCTCCTATGCCTATGCCCAGGAGGAGCCTGGGGAAGGCTGGTGGGGGGCAACATGTCTACTATTAGCTGGCCCACATCACTCTGTAAAGTTACAATTAAAAAAAAATAGTGTTTGTGAGAATGAATTTTCAAAAGTTTTGAAAAAATACTTAGCTTAGTAATAATGGTGCATATTCTTACAGGGTCGGGCTGTGCCATCTTCGTGAACCCCTACAGGTGTTGTTTGTGTATGGGTTTTTATTTTATGGAAGACAAAGAAAATAATATTTTATGCAAAAAACACCACTATTACTACTATTATTGTTAAAACAATCCTTAACTTTGAAATTGGGCAATATTAAATTTTGCAAACATAATTATTTTTGTAACAGTAAAAACCACAAATGCATTATTAAATGTAAAAAAGACTGCAAAATACACTTCATTATTAAATACAACAAACTTTTAGGTTTGTAAAAACAGACACCTGAATCAAGTACAAACTGGACGGTTAAACACCTAATACAAAACAATAGAACATGACAATAATTGTTTGAATAATGTTTTTTTTTGTTTTAAATAACAACCAAAAAACAAACAGCTTGCAGTAAGCTGGCACACTTACTGGAGTCTGCAAAGAACGTTGTTATTTTGTTCCTCAAAAAACACGGCCACCCAAACTAACAAAGTAACCGGGTTTGGGAAATGTATGGACAAACCAAAATTAAAAAATAACCCACCACCCTAAAAAAAAAAAAAAACCCACCACCCAAAAAAATATAAAAAAAGGCACAACCAAAAAAAAAATTAAAAATAAACCCACCACCCAAAAAAAAACCACTCAAACAACACACACAAGCACCACTCAAACAACACACACAAGCACCACTCCAAAAACACACACAAGCACCACTCAAACAACACACACAAGCACCACTCAAACAACACACACAAGCACCACTCCAAAAACACACACAAGCACCACTCAAAGAACACACACAAACACCACTCAAACAACACACACAAGCACCACTCAAACAACGCCAAACACTGTAAACACTAGCAATCCCTTCCTGCACCACAAATCACTCCAACTAAATCCCACAAGTAAGGGAACATTTGGCTTCGCCTTAAATAAGGCCAAAAATAACACAATGATTGAATCATGCAGGCAAGGTGTGCATTGTACATAGGCAAATAGGGATGCACGGGTAACCAATCCTGGGATGTGCTCACATCTATAAAATAGTCTTCACAAGCACTATTCTTCATGCTCTCTCACAAGTTTGGAAAATGGCAAGTGAGAAGCATGGTAGGCAGAGGCCAAATGAGGCAGGTAAGTGTTAAACACATTTTGATAAAAACACAAGAACAGTTCATATTTTCCAAAAATGCATTTTTTATTTAATCTAAATTTAAAATTTTTGTAGGTGCTGGGAATCCAATACCACCACTAGAGGAGGAGGAGGCGGGGTCAAGCAGGCCAAGGCCAAGAAATCCTCCATTTTCAAGGATAGAGCTTGAGACATTGGTGACCATGACAATGGATAACCTTGTCCATGCCCCAAGAAATATGGGGGCTAGAGCCAAAGACAGGATTTGGGAGGAGATATCCAGGGCTGTTCATGCTGTGGGGACAACCCACAGAACTATGAAAGTCGTGAAAAAACGGTAAGAAAATTATATTGTGAGTGTACTGAAGTCAAAAGCGAGATCTTAATTAAATAAACTAACCCTTAAAAAATGCAAAATCACATTGTCAGATGGACTGATTTCAAGTACCAGTTGAAGAGGAAGCTACTGAGTAGGGTGGACCATGCTGCAGGGACAGGTGGTGGTCCCATCCCTGAGGAGCTGACCTTGATGAGGTTGGAGACGTTGGCTCCAACCTGTGACGGAAGAGGAGACAGTCGGCGTGTCCACTATGGACACTGACATGGCCAACTTCAACACTCCACATGTGCAAGAATGTAAATATTTTTGGGAAGCAAAAAAGTATAAAGCTCAAACATGTATGCATTTTTTTATTTAAAAAAAATACTGTTTTTTTTTTATATCCAGACTCAGAGGAGGTAGTGCCTGCTCCTGAGGTCAGGTCTGGGTCCAGCACAGATTTAGACTCTGGAGGGGAGGATCCAAGTACTCCATCTGGGGACCCTGTGGAGTCTACTCCAGGGCAACCATCGGACTGAGCAGTGCCTCTCCTCCCCAGGTTGGTCTCCCAAACTCAGGAGAACAGATGTGTTCTTCTGAGGATGGAGACCACTCTGGTGAGGGTGGCCCTGGATACCATTGCTGGGGCCATAGATCATTGGGCCAATACACAGGAGCAGGCAAACCCACCTGCCATGATGGAGCAAGACTCCCGTCCTCACAGGACCACCACCTCTGGCAGCCCAACAGCCACCCCCACAAGTATGGAGAGCCCTATGCTTAGGCCTGAGGAAATCCCATCTACCTCTGGCCAGGCCAGTCGGCGTGTTACATGCCAGTCGGCTGTCCGTAGCTTACCTCTTCCTCCGAGCCAGCCCAAACGATGCAAGTAGCCCTGGATATCTTCTCCCTCACCTCTTGTCCAGTCGCCATATTTCTTGTCACCAATGTCTCAAGCTCTTTTTTTTTATTAATTTATTTTTAGAATTGTGATTTTTATTTTATATTTTTATTTATATGCAAATGTTGCCCTAACAATTGTAAGTAAAATTGTGCTTAAAGGCTAATTTCTTAAAAATAAATTTTTCTTATTACAAAATGTCTAAATTTAACTATATCAGTGTATACATGGTTTAAAAAGTATGGTATCTGAAAAGGCTGCTACGCAAAACACAATGCTAGATGTTTTAAAAAAATGTCCAAACAAAATAAGTTTAAAAAGCACAAATAAACATTTGTGTTCCGAATACCCTAATGCACGCACAAGTGAAATCATTTACAAGGTAATTGGCAGTGTTAATAGTTACAATGCACCAATCTTAGCTGCTTGGTTTGTGTGGTTCCAATTAGAAACCTCACAATAACATCGGATTAATGATTGTACTGTTGTGGCTTACGGACGCTTCTTGCCTACCTTAGCCTGGACGATCATCCTGTTCGTAGAGTGACGTTGTCATGCATCCACAATTCATTGTCGTACGAAGCAGATAATTTATGCACTCCTCTAAAACGCCTGGAAACGCTGAAGAACGCCTCCGTTTGCAGACCTCCACGCCCGTATACACCCACAAACAGACTTTCCTGTAAATCAACTTTCGCAATCAACTTCCGTTTCGGAAGCCCTATATCCGACAGTATTTTGCATTGGTACAGCTCGTACGCACATGCGCACAGCTAGCCGTGCGCAGGCGCAGAAAGAAAAACATCGAATGCGTACGACCGTGCGGCCGCTACGACCGACTCTGAATGAGGTCCTAAGTTATGATAAAGGGTAAGTCTAGGCCAAGTATCTGGTTCTCTGCTTATGACTAAAGGAGAAATACATATTTTCTTCTTGTCCAATCTGTTATGTATCTACTGCCCTTCTCTTACCATTCTTATAGTGCCTGCCATCTATCTATCTATCTATCTATCTATCTATCTATCTATCTATCTATCTATCTATCTATCTATCTATCTCGTTAATATAGAAAATGTTCATAGAAAGTTCTCTAGTGCATATTATAGATCTGTACTTTCTGCACTGTCATATGTTTTTTCCTCTTTATTGTCTCTCAACTTGGCTTACAGTATGTAAAACCTGAACAGAAATGGTTATTACATTTAATGTGCTATAGATTTTCAGTTTGACCTTGCATAGTTCCTGTCTTACTTCCTATGAATGTGTATTTTATATACGCTTTCTTTTTTGAATTTACAATACACATCACTTCCCAAGAGAACTATGTTGGCTTTTTCTTTCATTCACCCTCAATAAATTATGTGATGTAGAATTCAGCTGCATTAAAACAGCCTCATTTACTATCTTGCTATTTTTTTGTACACCTTATAAGGACTATGTAAGGATTTTTCTTCTTAAATCACTCAATATTTGAAAAGTATTTAAATATGTCATCACATTCCATGTTTGATTTTCTCTTGTATTATTGTTTGCTTAACTAGTAATGTAAATTACACCAACCAACATGTCTCTAAACTTTCTAGATTATTGTATTATCTTTATTATAAAGATTACTTTAAAAATAAAGACACAGTACATTATGTTGATTGTAACTGTTTGCATTTATATTTTCTTTGGTTGTAGTTGTGCCTAAAAATCATGATACTTAAATTATTTACCAACAAGACTTAGAAATAATTTCTTAGCCTACAATCTTACTTGTAAAAATGTTGAAATTAATCACCTAATAATATCAAATGTCAATTACAAGGAAGAACAATGTCTTACTAGTAATTACATACAAAAAGTTAGATTCTTCACCAACAGTAATGACATTTGGCAAAGCGTTATAAAGATTAATTTTGCAATAATGTTTTTAGTATTGAGAACAGGTCTGGGCATCATCAGGGTATCTGGAAAAAGTGGACATCCCATGATTTTGTTATGTCCTGTCCTGTAATGTCCTCTTCAGCCAGGTATACAGCCAGGTGCCTTGTTCCTTAGCAAATGAAATTAAATATTGCAATACTGCCAGGAGTTCCTTCTTATAGCCATCAAAACTGAGGACAAAAAGCTATTGTGCCTAAGGGAATATGTAATGAAAGGTAAATTTGTGGCCAATCAATTTACCATTCTCAACTGTCAAATGTTGCATGCCATTTTTAAGATCCTGAGGACAAACTTCAATTCCGGATTTTCCAGGTTGAGAATCTTAATATACTTAAAAATACACTTAATAAATGGTAATGAAAACAAGGTGAACTTCCTTCTTGCATTAGTTAAAAAACTGTAAACTTGGAGCAAGTCGCAGCAATATATAGCTAGATACTGTAGTCCTCCAGTGAAGGATTACATCAGCACAAACATTTACAGTAAGTGTAGAAATACTGTAAATGTATTCAGTACCAAAAATACTTACAACTGACTATATAAATAAAATTCTACTATATTCTACTATAAATGATAAGCATTAAAAAAATAATCAGCTTTAATGTATTGTTTTTTGATTGGTACACATGTATTGTTTAGGTAAACACACTGATATGCTAATTGCATATTACAGCTTTATGTAATGCACTTTCACACTCATTTGGGGGAAGGTTTAGTCAATTCATTATAATATAATTTATGTACATATTATATTATAATAGTACTGTAGCATCGGATAAATTAAGTCTGCTCAAGTTTACTAAATATTTATTGTCATTACAGCTTTTCATTTAGTATTAAATCATATATGATAATGTTTCATTGAGCAGGTTTATATAAATATTATACATATGTTTATTGCAATACAATAATGCATATCCTTGATGAAGCTGCAAGAAGGAAACTCATATTGTGGCTTCCACATTGCAGACCTCTTCCTCTTTGATCCAGGAGTCAGAATCACTATTCTCCACCTTCAGGTTGGGTCAGAGTTGCACAGAGCTCCAGCTGGCATGTAAATGAATTCATGGAAAGATTCTGATGTTTCTACACAGCATCTATTGAGATAAGCTTTCACATTAAGTAAAATGCTTCCAGTATAAACATTTACAATAATCAACCTACAGTAATTATTTGCATATTTTAATATTTGAATAATGCTATATTATTATAGTATTGCTACTCTAAAATAGATATTTGCTGTTATATTTTTGTCTTTTTAAATAAAATGTTTTTTTTTTCTTTCAAAAAATTACATCTTCAAGTACAATTACTATCATCCCTCATTTCGTAGTAGGAGCAACACACTTTTATATACATATTCACAGTCTAACCAACCATTTTGCTGTCTCCTGGTGATACACACTTTATCCAATACCTTCCCTGCCTCAATCTCTAAATAACCCCCCCGTGTTTGTCTATATAAATAAATAGAACTGGTTGAGTTGTTTGGTAAGACTGTGAACTCCATCAATTTCCATCAATAAAACACTGAACATTGTATAGAAGGATGTAAGGTGACATAACAGTTTAACAAAACAGTTATAAAAATTTCACTCATCTCTTAGGGCTCTACTTACTACAATCCGCATTTGTAACGCAGATTGTAGTGTGATATTACTGACTGAATTCGCATTGTGAATTCAGGCAATATCACAGGGATTTACTACAAATCCCTTGCAGGGACAGAGCTTGCGATAAAGCTCTGTCCCTGTGAATCCCCTCTGCACACTTATCACAGTATTTTCGCAAAAAATGCCATGACAAGTGCCGACACATGCACCAACCGACCGTTGCTAAGACCCGCCACCTGGCACTAAGCTCTGCCCTCATGATCGTGGACCCCTCCACACCCCCGCGACTCCCCCTCCCTTAATTACACTTACCTGCAGTCATCGGTGCTCCGGTAATGTCCTCTGTGGCTCTGGTCAGCTGACATCCCATACTGCACTGGGACTCAGTCAGGTGATGACCGGGTCCCACTGCAGGATGGGAGACCAGCTGACCGGAGGGAGGACATCACGGGAGCCCTGATCCCGATCACTGGTCGCTGGACTCAGGTAAGTTTTTTTTTTACAAATTTTTTCCTTTTTTTTTGCAGTGTATCAGCGTGTGGTCTGTTTAGACCACACAGCTGATCACCAGGGCCGGCTCCGGGCTCTGCTCTGCCTGTTAGAGCAGAGTAGGAGTCTGGTAACCGGGGGAGACCCTCTGTAACTCCACCTCCAGGTAGTGTTATTATCACAGGGCTTCCCCAGTATTTTTTCACAATTTATTTTTAGTAACTTTGGCCAGATCACATTTCACATTACAATTATTGAAATGTAATATGCTTACTAAAAATAAGTGATAATTAGGGCTTTGAGTATAATTTTACGAATTCTACTTCAATTGCCCTGTAGTAACTTTAGGTGATACGACAATAATGTGAAAAGGGTGTGAAAACACCCTTTTTTTACTTTATTTTAGTAAAAATAATGTTAATAAATAGAGCCCTTAGTTTGCGTTCTCACAAGTAAACCAAGTTGTGTGAAGTGACAATTCTGACCCATGCCAAATATTTTTGCTTATCTAGGAGTAATAAAGTTTATATGGTCAACAAAATCTTTATATATAAAAATCGAACTTTTCTTACCTTGTAAATGATGTAATGCTCAAAATACTAACTTTTTTCCTGTTGTACACATTTATTATTACTGAACACAAACCATTTTGTTTTCAACCTGCAAGTGTATCCCACCTTATTCTCTGATACAAAACAAAGTGTGGCATCACTTGTTCAACACCATCCGGTGTGATTCCATGTGGATACAACTGATCAACATCTCCTCTTCATTAGGAATTATTCTAATTGCTAGTTAAGATAAATGATTCACCTACCTTCTCTGCTGGCACTTTTTAATAATGTGTATTGGTATCGGAGTCTGTCCTCCTAATGAATACAGTTTATTAATGACTACAAAGTGTCTGAGTCAGTCCTTTTAACTGCTGTGTTCTATAACAACAAAATAAAAATTTTCTGATTTATGAAATCTTCTTGAGTGGATTAGGCATATATTTATTAATACGGTATATTTCTAAGTATCATTAAAATAAACAACATTTCTATCTCTGTTTACAGCTTTGAATCGCAGGCCAATTCCCAAGAAAGTAATTAATGTAACAAGTTTACAACTGCAATCTCCATCTTTAAAGATTCACCCTATAATCAGGTAACAGAAGGATTATTTTACTGATTTTCTATGCTGCAATTCAGCTGTCTTGTGTCTTTAGCACTGGATACAGACTACAATCCAAGCAGATGGGTCGGGGCTATCTAGCAATTTTAGCCTGGGGGTAAGTACAACGCACTGGCACATGAGCAGCAGCTCATACTCAAAAGTCTGGATAATTCATAGAACACAAGGACTAATTTATTAAAGGGCGAAAAGCCCTTTTAGTGATAGGTGTTTTCTCCAGAAAAAAGACTTGTTTTCGTCCTATATAGTAATATGTTTGCCATCAGAAATAACCTCTGTTGTTGCACACTATTTAACAAGCATTGAGCCAGTATTCCCTGTTCTGTTAAAACCATCACCAGGTATTGTTGCCATAACAAATGCATTAAAACTTTTTTTTTCAAATACAGTATTATATTTACATTAGTTGAATTGATTTATAAGAAAAAAGGTACTTGTCCACAACACTTTACAGCTTCCTCTTGAAGTAATCTCACTATGGGGCCCAATAATCAATTGCTGCTTATTCCCCGGAAACAACCGTTTTCAGAGGGTAACCGCAAATATTTAGTATTCCCCGAAAGTATGACAGAGGAACTGCAGCAGAGATCTCTGATACTTGCTGTGATCCCACATGGCTCAACTCAGTGGAGTGTTTCGAGACAGTGTCTCGGGACACGGCTCTTTAGAGCTGTAGCAAAGCAGTGGTGTCGGCGATTCTGAGTGAGTCGCTGGCAGCTCCACCCCCTGCAGCCCAGCACTGCAGATCATGCTTTTGCACTGACTCTCTTGAGTCAGTGCACACTCCTGAGACCTGCCAGTAGCAGCGCGACTCTGAGTGAGTCACTGACAGCTCTGCCAACTAAACTGCTGACCTGACCTGATCATACTTCTAGCACAAGTTACATATGATCCCGCACTAGCAGTCTATATATATGATCAGATTATTTCCTGTCAATAGCTCTTATCTTTTACATGCAACATTTACTCAGTAATAAAAGGACTCACTTTACTCCTAATTTATCTGAAAATATTAACCGTAGTTAAATTTCACTGTGTGGTTTATTACTGAGGTGCTACCATACATTTCAAAACTTACTTAGAACACAATAATAAGAAAAAAGGGGAAGTGTTTTTGTTCAGATGCACTTATGTAGATTCCGCATGGAGCATTGATTATATCATTAAAATATTAAATCTTTATTGAAACTTCTTTAAAATAATTCTGGAAGGGTTGCCGATAGGGCGAAATATTTAAAATAAGAAAAAATATATAGATAAATGTGTGTATAAAGAAAAATAATAATAAGATAGTGTGTTTAAAATGTATGACTTTCCCACTTGGTTAAATATATAAATATATATATATATATATATATATATATATATATATATACAGGTTGAGTCTCCCATATCCGAAAATCCAAAAACCGAAATATTCCAAAAACCGGAATATTTCAGGGCATCTGTGATGTCACGACGTGACCTGACATCATGACGTCACTAGTATAGTGGCCAATGAATAGCGGCGTGGGCATGGTCCACATGCCAGGCCACCCCCCGCAGCACCCGCCAGACCCCCAGTGGCAGCCGCCGGACCCTTCTGCGTCACCCGCCGGTCCCCTCGTGACACCCGCCGCACCCTTTCACCTTACCCGCCGGACCCTTCCGCCTCACTCGCCGGACCCCTCACGACACCTGCTCCACCCGCCGGACCACCGCAACATCCACAGCACCCGCGCGACACCTTCCGGACCCACCCGCAGCACACACCAGGCTGTGCTCCCCCAGAGGTATTCCGAAAACCGGAATAATCCAAAATCCGAAATGCTCCTGGTCCCGAGCATTTTGGATATGGGAGACCCAACCTGTATATATATATATCTTGGGGTTGGGTTCAGAGTATCCCTTATTGATCAGGTAGCAGACCTGACACCCGTTGCGAGCATTATTGAGTATACACACGGGAAACAGTCATGTCATGCATATACAGTTCAAACAACATTTTCCTCTAAGAGAATTATAATATTACAAGTATATTTCTAACAAGATATACTTCCGTTGTAACAGCGGGAAACAAGCAGGCATTCAGCCATTTATGCATAGAAGAGAACGGTGAACTGTTGTTAGATAACAGATACTATGTATCACTGATGTGACAATGTTCTGACAGTGTGTCGTGATTTGATACATGGTAATACAGTTACACAAGAACATAACATCCCAGTAGCTGAAAACCCCTTATAGATCAAAAACCCCTTATAGATTGACAAGAGGCAATGAATAAAAGACTGCTAAATCCTTTCATAATACTATAAAGAGATCAATAAGGGATACTCTGAACCCAACCCCAAGATATATATATATATATATATATATATATTAACCAGTGGGAAAGTCATACATTTTAAACACACTCTCTCAATATTATTTTTCTTTATACACACATTTATCTATATTTTATTTCTTATTTTAAATATTTCGCCCTATCGGCAACCCTTCCGGAATTATTTTAAATAAATTTCAATAAAGATTTAATATTTTAATGATATAATCAATTCTCCATGTGGAATCTACATAAGTGCACCTGAACAAAAACACTTCCCCCTTTTTGTTATGATTGTGCTCTGATCATACTTCTGCCTCAGTGCACACACACCCTGGCACCGGTTGTAGTGGCTCCCACTGACAGAGGCTAGAGAGAGAGGCGGGTGTCTCGACACACGAAACATTGAGTGACTCGAATCATTTGAACATCTGAATGATTCGAGTCATTGTGTTGAAACACTCAACATGTCTGTTGAATGAACTCCCTCTTACTCCATCACTCTCTTTCCCAACTCTTTCACTCCTCTCTCTCTTTTTCTCTTTCTCCATCTGGCACTCTTCACCCTCTTTTTCTCCCATTTATTTTTCTTTCTCTCATGCTACTCTGTCTTCCCTTACCTCTTTTCTCTCTTCACTCCTCTGTCTTGCTCTTTTTCCCCCTCTCACTCTCCTCCCTCTCTATGTCTGCATCACTTTTTCTTTCCTGCCCCTAAGTATCTTGCTCTCTCTTCTCCTGCTACATTTTAATATTTCAGTACCTCCTCCTCCACCCATCCCTGTTTTATACTTCAGTGCCTCTTCCCCTGAGGCCCATCTTCAGTTCTTTCCTATGTTAACAGGCTGAGCAGACACTGGGCGTGAGGTCATAGCCGGTGTGCATGTGTACAATGAACCTAACACGTGTTCTTGCATGTCTGGATTGCATTTTTAAATTTTATTTAGCACTAATATAATTATGTTTTTAAATTTTATGTAGCACAAATATAATTATATTGCGTTGATTGGGGGAGTGGGGCAGTCAGTGTTATGTGTGTGTGGAAGGTTTTTTTTTAAATAAGACTCGGCGATAGGATTGCATATGCACATAAGGTAGGATGTGCATTCACATGCACCAATGTGATGACATCATTTTTGGAAGCACTTGATTTTATTATATAGATTATCCACAGCATTACCTTTTTATTTTCATTTTTACTACTGTATTTCTTATTCATTACACTGGGGAACAAAAAAATATATTTTTTTCTTGCCAAGAATTTAAGTTTGGTTTGAGAGTACTCACAGGTCCTATTTTTGCATTAGATCTTCGCTGTAGTTGAATTGGCTCCAGTTTTCAAATTAATGAAAAATTATAAATTTCTATTATTTTCTCCATTTGGAGTACCTTACTAGCCTAGGCCTTCTTTACTTAACAGAATCAACTTAGTTTTGCTTTTTTAACAACTACCCTCTTTCAACAATAACAAGAATTTGTTTTATTTGTGATAGTCACGTTTGAGACACATAACATATTCAAATCTCCTCGCTAATGATGGGAGAAGGCGTGGCAGTGCACTGCTGAGCCTGCTGGGACATCCTCAGACCACAGCCACGCCTCCTCCCAGCATACAGAGAGGAGCAACGGAGAGGACCGAGTGATGCAGTTAGCAAACCTCCTGTTCCTTTGTTCGGCCCTCTCTCTGTCCCACAACCAATCTCCCACCGTTTGGGCTTGTTTTGTACAGTACGTCCTCGGCTTTTGTTGTGAGTTAGCACTGAATGTGTGATATAAAATGTTTTCGCTGTAAACATGAGTTCTTGTTTGTTTTTTGTTATATTTGTGGCAAATATAGTGTTTCAAAAGAAGAAAAAATATAACTGTATTCGTTAATCAAGCATATCAGGCTTATTTCACAAAGTTTGTAAAACCTGCGTGGAATCACTCCACAATTGGACTAAAGGTGATCGAAAAGGACTTAATTTCGGCATATCTATGATGTGGTGTGAGCCAAAAGATCACTTGAGTGACTGCTATTTTTGTGCTGTAAATATGAAGGGTATGAATCGATTTAAGAAATGCAAATGGGAATACCCAAGTATGAATTCTGCAAAACAACTGATACCACATAGCAAAGATTTACCTGTACCATCATTCAGTTCTTTGTGCGAAGTTCAATGTGATGATGTGGAAATGTTAATTTCATCCAGTGCAAGTGACAACACAGATGAAAGTGAGTTTGAAGAAAGTTCCTCTACTCCAAACAAATTGTCTCAAAAGGAACTAAACAATTTAATTTGTGATTTGAATTTATCGAAAAAAGGAGCTGAGCTTTTAGCATCCACTTCAAGAAAAGCACTGTCTTGAGCCGGATGTTACTATAACGTTGTATCGAAATAGAGAGCAAGTCATACTGCCGTTCTTTAGTCAAGATAACAATCTTGTGTATTGCAACAATATTCTGGAACTTCTCCAGATGATGGGCTTACCAGAATATCAAGCAGAAGACTGGCGGGTCTTTTTGGATAGTTCTAAAAGAGCTTAAAATGCATATTACTGTACAATGGGAATAAATTTGTGTCGATCCCTATTCATCATTCAAAAAACCTTAAAGAACAGTATGAAAATATCAAGTTAGTCTTAGAAAAAATAGCTTATTCTCAGCATCAGTGGTATGTTTGTGTTGATTTAAAAATGGTAAACTTTCTTCTTCGGCAGCAAAGTGGATATACTAAGTAACCTTGTCACGTGCTTATAGGATAGTCATGCAAAACGAAAGCACTGGCAGCAAACCGTATGGCCTCCAAAAGAAGTTATAACTGTAGGAGAAGCAAACATCATTCATGAGCCCTTGATTGAAAGAAACAAAATCATACTGCCACCACTCCATATCGAACTTGGTTTAATGTAACAATTTGTAAAAGCATAGGACAAGTGAAGCGATTGTCTCACGTATATTTGTCGAACATTTCCATCTCTTAAGGTGCATACACACACAACGATTTTTTGAACGATTATCGTTAAACGATATCATTTAATGATAATCGTTTGAAAAAATCGTTCACTTTCTGAGTCAAGCAATGAACGATTATCATTCATGCGCGTTCACGTTTGTAGTTTGTAGTTCAGTCAGACTTGTCAACTGAACGATTTTCAGTAAGTTAATATGCAAAAATTGTTTGTAGTTCTAAAAAATCGTTCATTACATTTAGTAAATGAACAACTTTAGTAAACGATTTTAGTTTAATTTTTTCAAGGGAAAAAATCGTTTACTAAAATCGTTCATTAATTAAATCGTTGTGTGTGTATGCAGCTTAAGTATTGAAAAATTAAAGTCAGGAAACTGGTGAAGGATCTAAATTTTACCACATCTATGACTGAAACCGAATCTGAAGCATGGCTGAGTTATGTGTCTGTCATTCAAAATTTTTTAGTTTTTAGGCAATCACAAGGCAGACAACTATCATTAATTAGTCCACAACATGCTAAACTTTTTCGAGAAAGTAGGTGCCAACATTAGCATTGAAGTACATTTTTTGTACAGCCTTTTAGATCACTTCCTGTCCAATATAGGAGATTTAAGCGAAGAACAGGGTGAACGGCTCCACCAGGATATTCAGGTAATGGAAGAAAGATATCAAGGAAGGTGGAATCATCACATACTGGCTGATTACTGTTGGTGTCTGCAGAGGGACTGCCCACAACAAGAATACAAAAGAAAATCCTACAAAAAATGGTTCTCATAGCTTCCTAACACTTATCTATGTAATTATCCTGTGTCTTTTTATAAGATTTTACAAATCAAATTTAATCAGATTAAAAAAATATCTTTTTAACTATTTTTAACATTGTTTAATTTAATTTTTAATAAATATTAAAGGCATATGCATATCTCAAAAACTAGAGCCAATTGAAAAATAAGCATGACTTATTCATGATCAGGAGCACAAAATTAATCGAAATGGACTTTTAAATCCCTGGCAACAGATTGATTGCTCCCCAGTGTTATGTATACATGTGGCCACTTAAATCAGAGTATTCCTTTACTCATTTTCTCTACCCATCCAGGTTTATATTCAAAGTGTGAAATAGAAGATCCAGATTTACTCCATACTCTCAAGACTCACTACTTCAAAGCCTTCCAGCTCTCATCCTAACCTGCTGCTTACATGCTTCTTCCTCACTGTCTGCCCCTCCCCTTTAGAATGTAAACTCTCACGAGCAGGGCCTTCTTCCCTCATGTGCTTTTCCTTCCCTCACTCATACGATCATCTACTCCAAACTCTCCACAAGGGCACTTAAAACAAGGTTGCTGACACCCTGCTGCTTTTTTGAGTGTTATGATCGCTATTGCAACATTGTTTAGAAACTATGGTCTTATTCTGTATTGTTTTGTATTGTAAGTCGCTGTTTTACGAGTTTGCTCATTTGTTAATGTACTTTGTAAGGTGCTGCAAACCCTTGTAGCACCATGTAAATAAATAAATAAAATAATAATAATAATAATAATAATAATAATAATAATAATAATATTCCATTCAAGTTTTCCATCAGTTCACGCAGCAAGGAGGTTGATTCCCATACTTTCATACTTTAAATACCCTCCTGGAGCCTTTCACTCCTACTATTTAGTCTCTAGCTGAGGTTATATAATAGAAACCAAAACTTTACAAAAAATCAAATTGATCCTTTTCATGAATAATAACCTTTTCAATATTTTATCTGAACATATCTCTCATCTATACATCATACATAGAAAAATAATCCAGCAACTCATTAAACCTGGCACTCAATAGCTTTATATTATTCCAAATTAAAATTTATTTAATTACTACTTAGTAAGTATTCCTACAAATCATATATTTGCTCATCACCAAATTCCCTAAAACATAAGACTTTGTAATATTAGTTAAATGAGCCAAATGAATATCAACAACACTCCAGAAGCTCTGTTAATTAAATTGTTATCACATATGTAGTTACATAATTAATTGTCTTATAAAAGCAAATCTATAGATTTAGCCAGGCACTCTGGATTTAAAGAAGGAGTCTAAACATCTAGAAAACCTCCCTGAGGCCTCTTCTAAATCTATCACTTTCTCACGATGTGTGATGAACTAATTCCACACCTTTTATACAGAGCTTTACCAATTTAAAGATGGGCAGGTTTAAACAGGGAAACACATGGGACAGACCATTTGAAGTGAACCCGGTGTTGTATTAGACAAGTACTGTACAATTATTAGAAAATAATGATGCAATACAAACACCAAAAGAAAATAAAAAAATTAAAATTCTGTATGTGGCACTTCTAATACTGTGTATGTTTTCCTTGTATTGGTTAAAAAGGGATGGGAATATATATGTCATGGAGATAGAAGCCACAGTTTTATATTTATTCTCAAACTTATCTTTTAAGATAGTTTATAATTAAATATATTAGAAGTATAATCTCAAAACCTGATTTTATTGTCTGTCTTTATAAAAAATGAGAGTACTGAAAATATTTTCTTTAATCATTTATGCACAGTACTGCTATTATGCACAACAATTTTGGATGATTTTTAGTGCATGCATACTCCTTTTCATACTCTCTTTTAGGGATGTGCAGGCTCGGATAGGTTCGAGTTTGCACGTGGAGTTCGGATTTTTCCCTCCAAAAAAACGGAACTCAGAAAGAGGCAAAACGTCATCTTACATGGAGGAACATCATCATTCCTGGACAAAAGTCCAGGAATGATGATGTTCGTCCATGTAAGATGACGTTTTGCCTCTTTCTGAGTTCCGTTTTTTTGGAGGGAAAAATCCGAACTCCACGTGCAAACTCGAACCTATCCGAGCCAGCACATCCCTACTCTCTTTCTGAGAAAAATCACTTTTAAAAAAAAAGATAACTTAGGGGGCGGCAGTGGGTGTAATAACTAAAATGTGGTTTTCTTTAGTTTGGAAACTGTCATATTTACTAAAGCCCTAACCTCACGTAAAATACATGTTTGGAAACCACATAATTTGATACCACATTTGCAAACTCTTCATATCATTAGTATAAACAAAAAGTATAAAAACCATCAACCGCTTTTCAAAACTGCACACAAGAGCAACAAAAAAAGGCAAAATTTTAAAAAAATGTTGTTGTAGCTTACCTGCTTGTCAGAACATGAAAGTAAATTAAAAAAGAGAAAGTTAAACTAATACCCCTCTGTACCATTTAATGGAAGCCCAACCTACTTAGCGGTGGGCTGACCTCTGTGGTGGGGGCTAAAAATATTCAGGCCCCCAGAACTGTTAAGTAGCACTGGGCCACTCCTGGTATCCTTGCCTGGTGGATGCCAGGGTCCATATATTAAATAGTGCATGCTGTGATGGCACTACAAGGTACAACAGTGCATACAGTACTCACACTTTTAATGCCACAGCAGCTAAAAGTATAGTTTACTTTATTTTATGGACTAGGATTAGTGCCCCCTCATAAAGCACCACCTCATAGTAGTGCCCCATATATACATTAAAATTATAATATGTTCCCTATATATAAGTAGTTAATAATAATATTTACCCTTTATAGATATTTATTCCTGCCCTATTTAGGTACAACAAATGAATATTATTGACCCCTTTAGGACAATTCATAAATATTGCCCTCTTCATTGAAATAATAAATCTTGCCCACTTTATTAAATGAGCAAGGTTTTTTTGTCACATTTTTTAAATTATTGAAATAATGTAGAGACTTATTACTAAAAGTAATATTGTATGCATTTTGTGCAAGGATATGTCCATAAAAAAATATTACCTGAACTCTGAGGATTTTTTTTGGCTTAATGTAATACATAAGGGATGTCATGAAGATGAAGTTACCAGATTCAGGGTACTGATTTCCTCCTAGGTAAGACCAGTACCCCCTTGTAAGCTCTGGTCAGCTGATCAGGCCAGACAATGAATGTCACAACTCTTGGGTAGATATTGAACACAACCCATATTTTCGAAATTGGCTAGACCTATTTCTGAGTCTAATGAGCCGGTGGTGTTCACCAGGGACCCTCGCGAAAGGTATGGACTTGGCTGCATCCAACACACCCTTAGAATAGGCTCCCCTATACAGGTGCTGATGAACTCTGGATGGAGCGGAGAAGACTTTCAGCGTAGTCAACAGACAGGTCAGGAACAAAGCTAAAGTCAGAAACAGACTTGCTGGAGTTGATTACAGCAGCCTGAGAGTTAAACTCACCAAGGAATCCTCTAATTAGTGAAGTTGGTGATTGCACTGGGCTGGAGAATAGGAAGCAAAAGTAGATATGGGGCCAGATAGCAGTAATGGTTTACTGCACAAAGGAGCCACATAATAACAGTTCACACAAGGAAACAACTCTTTGCTCTGGCACCAGTGGGATTTCTCAAGTCACTGATAAGCTGCTAAGGTCAGCTGAGACAGGAGCACTCCCACTGGAAGAATGCTATCAGCTGACATAGTGCATGATGGTGATGTCAGTGCATGGTTCTCAAACAAGGTCAGGCAGAAATCCTGACCTGCGGAAAATGGCAAGGTAAGTCACACAATTAGAGCAGAGTGTGACATTACCCCTCTCCTAATGGGTTGCCTCCAGACACCCCTAAGACTTGAAGAAAAAATAAAAAACTTGAAGAGATCTCTGAAGACCAACACACTCTTCATAGAAGTTGCAGAAAACATGGTAGCAATTAATGCTTTTGACGGTTCTTCTTTTCCCTTTGGGAATGTCTTGATCCACCTGGAAGAGATGGAATCTCCGGTTCGACGCAGACTTCTTTCCAAAACATAGGACCTCCAGGGAATGGTGCTTCGTCCACTACAGGATCAAAATCGGAATCCAAGTCTATGTCAGAATCAAATTATTTTCCTTGGCAACAGCACCTGAAGAGGATGATGGAACCAAAGGACCAGAATACCCAGAGGAGCCTTCATGGAGAGGAGCCAAGGAAGTGACCCCAAGTCTCAAAACCGCAGGCTGTGGACCTTGTGCTGATCTTGAGGCTTTTGGAGCAAACCTTTGCAGTACTGCTTAGGTGAAAACTGAGAGATCTTCTAAAATGGGATCCTTGGTCACTATGAGTGGATTAGCCCAGTCCAAAGATTTACCCCTAAAGGCCAAAAGGAAATATTTTACCACATTGGTAGGAGTAAGTGAAGGCAGCAATCTGGAATCCACATTGGTAAGATATTGATTTGGCAAGGCGTAAAACTGATCTAAATCTCCATTGAATTAAATGGATGGTCAATCATCCACCGGACTTCTTAGTAGAGAATAAGGTGAAGGGGCCACTGCAGCAAGAAACACATTGGTCTGTGACAAACCTAAGTCCTTTTTGGAACCAGGAGATGGAGGGCTCTCACTTGGCTGAATAGATAGAACCGGATTGGGATTGGAGACACTTAAACTAGCAGGAATCGTAGAGGTCAATACCAGATTATGACCAGACACACTGAAGCTGGATGGAACAGGAAGTTTTGATGACTGTTTCTGGGTCTGGACAATGCTAGTAGTCCATGTGGTGACACTCTTGGGGCTGAGGCATTGGAGACCCCTCCTGGGGCTGACAACTCAGACACCTCCTCTTGGGCTGGCAACTCAGACACCTCCTCTGGGGCTCGCAACTCAGACACCTTCTCTGGGGATGGAAACTCAGACACATCCTCTGGGGCTGGCAACTCAGACACCTCCTCTGGGGCTGGCAACTTAGACACCTCCTCTGGGGCTGGCAACTCAGACACCTCCTCTGGGGCTTGCAACCCAAATGTTTTTCAGATGCACTTCCTAGCTCTACATAATCAGATGCCCCCTCTGGGGCTAGTGAATCAGATGCCCCCTATGGGACTAGAACATCAGATACCCCTCCTGGAGATGGCACATTGGACACTTCTCTTAAGCCTAAAACATTGGATACAACTGTTGGAGTTAAAACATCTGATACCACAGCTAGGACTAGAACATCAGACAACCCTCCTGGTGTTGAACAATCAAACACCTCTCTTGAGAGTGAAACATGGGATAAATCTCTTGAAGCTGAAACATCAGATGCCCCTGTCGGGACTGAACCATCACATACCCCTGCTTGGACTGGAACATCAGATACCTGTGTTAGAGTTGAAGCATTGGATACCCCTGCTGGGGCTGGAACATCAAATCCATCAATTGGAATTGGAATATCAAAAACCTTGCTTACAGATGGAACTTCGGACACCCCTGCTGGGATCTGAACATTGGATACTCCTTCTGGAGTCTGAACATAGGATATTCCTCCTGAGGCTGCAGGAACAGACTTCTCACTGATTTTCATAGATCTGAACACTCTCTTTTGATTTCCAAACCTGAAATAGGGTGCTTTTGTCTCCGGAGCCCAATTTTTAACTTGAGTTCCTTTTTGGGCAACTTCCTTAGCACCTCTATCCAAAGTGTTGGAAACTGGAGCTGAAGGTGACATTCGAGATGGTTCATTGGCATTAATTCTGTGACACTGAAACTTGTCACCATTTCTTGATTTTCAGAGAGAACAGTCTTTTATGAAATGATCAGAACCCCCACAGTAAAGACAAAGTTGAAATTCCTTGCACTGCTGACGTTCAGCTTCTGACAGCTTAGGCCATGGAAAACTCTGATACTATCCCTTTTCAGTACAGAGGAAGAGACCTCAGTTATTAAGGCTTCTAAATCAGCAAACTCCTTAGTTTCAGTATACTGAGTTGGGGTCTTATCAGGATCAGAAGAATTTTCAAGGAATTCCAGTAGAAACTGGAAAATATTGGTTAATGGCTTTTGCAACTGTTCTAACATCTTCTGAAATATTCCAACATAATTTAAAGTGATTGGTGACTGGGAGGTCTGGGAGCAATTGTGAGAAGTGGTCCCTTTAACTGAGTTATTTTGTTGCAGATTACCAGCAAATTATTCAGAAGAGAGTGGGGGTATGCAAGGGATAACTGAGTCAAAATATTCTCTGAGACTAAGACCTATTTCCGAGGAACGGAGTCTAATGTGCCAACGGTGTTCACCAGGGACCCTCACAAGAAGTTATGGACTTGGCTGCGTCTGACACACAGGTCGCGGCCCTCAGAATAGGTTCCCCTATACAGGTGCTAGTGAACTCTGGATGGAGAACCAAAAGGACAATATGGAACCAGGGAGCAGATGTATGCAGGTCACAGAGGATAGCCAAGGTCAGAACCAGATTACACAATGCAGCACCAGGGGTTAGACAAAAAGAGTCATGAACAAAGCCAAAGTCAGAAACAGACTTGCTGGAGTTGATAATAGCAGGCTGAGAGTTAAACTCACCAAGGACTCCTCTAATCAGTGCAGTTGGTGATTGCACTGGTCTGGAGAATAGGAAGCAATTGCAGATATGGGGCCAGATAACAGTTATGGTATATTGCACAAAGGAGTCACAAAATGGGAGTTCTCAAAGGGAATAAGAATCTGCTGCAAGTTCCTGATAGGCTGCTAAGGTCAGCTGAGGCAGGAGCACTCCCACTAGAAGAATGCTATCAGCTGACATAGGGCATGATGGTGATGTCAGTGCATGGTTCTCAAACAAGGTCAGGCAGAAATCCTGACCTGCAGCAAATGGCAAGAAAAGTCATACAATTAAAGCAGTGTGACAATGAATTATGGTACTATAACTATAGCAGACCAGCAATGTAAACTAACTCTGCTGGCAGTCCTGTGTCAGATCTTTGTTTCACCTTCCTGGGCATCTGACTCTTTTGCTGGCTGTACACTAGCACAACCAGCATAACATGTGATTCAGCATACGATTTCCCTTGAACTCTCCGGCAGCTCCCTGGCAGTCCCGGCCACACGATTTGGTGCTTTTTGACACACAATGTAAATATGATCTCACGTACGATCATTTATCCCTATACGATGGGTCGTGATATGATCAATCATGTGATTCACTAAAAACATGCGATCATCTTATAGATTTGTCCTTAATTTAAATAGAGGGATGGGCTTCACTGGGGGGTATAAAATATGACAGCCATTTTAGCTCTGCACACTTCTGTTTGCTCTGTGATGAGTAAGGCTTGGTTTTTACCCTGCTGAACGCTCCACATTGCTAGCTACTGTGCATTGCTTTGTATTGCTTGGCTTTACAAAGTGCTTTATCCTGCTCTATTTCCTGTGCTCTATCCTGCTTTTTGTGGTTATGGATTTCTGTTGTTATAGAGCTCTGCTGTCCTATGCTGTGAGCAAGCTGAGTGGGGAGAGGGCCCAGCATATGAGGCGGATGAGATACTGCTGGACCAAGGATTGGCTGCTGGAGAGAGAGAGAGAGTCGATCCTACACAGTGGCGTAACTAGGGTCTTCAGAGCCCAGGGCAAGTTTGAGATTGGCACCCCCCACTACACAGCCAAATATATCTTGCGCGCCTAAGGCACGCGCCAAAAATATGGGCGTGGTCACCTATCAGAAGGGGTGTGGCTACTGAAAATGGGGCATGCCAACATGACAGGCCACCCATTTTTTGTCACATTCCTTTACATTCCATATGCTAGATAGATTTGAGTGCGCTGATCACCTAGATAGTATATCCTGATTATGACAGGCTGCTCCTGCAACAGGATCTGCACCTGCTAATATGATAAACAAGAAAAAAGGTGTGTACGGAGTGCTTGTCAAGATCAGGTGACCACGATGTGTAAATTGTATTTATTAAAACTGTTATAACAAATTAGAATGTTCACACAGGATACAATAAATGGTAAGTATCAAATCACAATAACAGAAAAACCGTGGGTAAAGAGCATCTGAGAACACCTGGAGATGTAATATGGTACTGCTATGCTACACACCTTTTTTCACATTCCATATGCACCTTACCTTTGCGGTGGTTTCTCACAATGTGGAACCTCTGAAGAAATGTATCCTCCCTGGGACGATTGCGTCTGCAGTCGGTATTCACTATTGATGTAGGTCACATCATCCGGAAAATGCCTGTTTGTGTGGGAATATTAAAAAAAGTAATCATCATAAAACAGCGGTTCAACCAGACTCGCTCCACCTGTGTAACTTCCTTCCCCCTGTGTCTCTCAGCCACACCATCATCCCACACCATCATCTCCCTCCTTCCATGTGTCATCTCTTCTTAGCCACACCATCCCCTCCTCCTGCGTCATCTCTCAGCACACCATCACCGCCCCCCTGCTTCAATTCTCAGCACACCATCAACTCCCCACTGAGTCGTCTCTCAGCACACCATCACCGCCCCCCCTGCATTGTCTCTCAGTCAGGCAGTCAGCTCTCCCACTGCGTCGTCTCTCAGTCAGGCGATCAGCTCCCCTCCTGCGTCGTCTCTTAGTCAGGCGAACAGCTTCCTCCCTGCATTGTCTCTCATTCAGGTGAACAGCTCCCCCCTTGCATCGTCTCTCAGTCACGTGATCAGCTCCTCCCCTGCATCATCTCTCAGTCACACCATCATCCTCCCCTGTGTTGCCTCTCAGCACAGACAAAGATACACACACACTGACATATATACACACACTCACTGACACATATATACACACACTGACATATATATACACACTCACTAACACATATACACACACTGACATATACACACTGACACAAACTGACTATATATATATATATATATATACAAACACTGACAAACACATACATACTGACATATACACATACATACACTGACATATACACATACACACACTGAGATATACATACACACACATACTGACACACACACACTGACATATACATATGCACACACACTGACACATATACAGTACACCGACACACTGACACATATAGACATGCACACTGACATATACAGTATACTGACACATATACAGTACACTGACACATATACAGAACACTGACACACTGACACATATAGACATGCACACTGACTTATACAGTACACTGACACATATACAGTACACTGACACATATACAGTACACTGACACACTGACACATATAGACATGCACACTGACATATACAGTACACTGACACACATATAGACATGCACACTGACATATACAGTACACTGACACATATACAGTACACTGACATATACAGTACACTGACACATATAGACATGCACACTGACATATACAGTACACTGACACATATAGACATGCACACTGACATATACAGTACACTGACACACTGACACATATAGACATGCACACTGACATGTACAGTACACTGACACATATATAGTACACTGACACATATAGACATGCACACTGACATATACAGTACACTGACACATATAGACATGCACACTGACATGTACAGTACACTGCCTGTGAGGGGCTGCGCGCTTCCGCTGCAGCTCTCCCTAAAGGCAGCCCAATTATCAGCAGGCTAGCAGGCACAGCAGACTTGCCTGCTCATTATTAAAGTCAGGATGCAATGGTAGCGGGAGGGGGAAGGGCGGGCGTGCGGGTATAATGCCCTGTTGGCACCCCCTCAGCTGGGCTTGCAAGGGTGCCCAGGGCATGTGCCCTGCTCGACCCCCCCTAGTTACGCCACTGATCCTACATGACCCTGCTGATGGAGATGAGGGGGAACAATATGGACGACTACCACAACTTCCTGCGAATGGATGACACCACCTTCCAGGAATTGCTGCGTCTGATGACCCCCTATATCTTGAAGCAGGATACTAAGTTTCGGATGACCATCATGGCCAAAGAGAGAGGTTCGTGGCAATGCTAAGGTACCTGGATTTGGGATGCTCCTTTGAAGACCTCAAGTTTTGGGCCCGCATCTTGTCTCAAATTTTGGGATGCATTATAACTGAGTCTTGCAAGTCTATTGTGAAGGTGCTGCAGTTCCATTATTGTAAGGTAATATTTAACACACACCACACTTTTTTTATAGTTAAACAAGAAAAATGTTTTATTAAAACTTTCTATAGTTTATTTCAGAGCTGAGCGGGTCCGGTTCTCAGAGAACTGGACCCACCCGAACTTGCAGATCTGAAGCGAGAACCAAGTCCGGCTCGGGCTTTCCTGCCTGACTAGGATCTCAAAGCAAAACATCATCCTCCCACTGTCAGATTCTCAAGGGTTTGGGTTATATAAAAGTCCCCACAATCAGTGCCATTTTATCTCCAGCTGTGGAGAGTGTAGTGAATGGATGTACTGTCCTTCCAAGAGCTGCTGTATCTGTCCAGGGCAGGGGCTGCTATGTCCATCCAGGGGTGGGGTTACTGTGTCCATCCAGGGGCAGTGGCTGCTGTGTCCATCCAGGGGCTGCTGTGTCCATCAATGGCAGGGCCTTCTGTGTCCATCCAGGGTCTGCTGTGCCCACCCAGGGTTTGCTGTGTCCATCCAGGGGCAGTGACTGCTGTGTCAATCCAGTGGCTGCTGTGTCCATCCAGGGGTTGTTGTAATAATATAATTAATACAAAAATAATATATATTTTTTTTGTGCTGTATCCAAGTGTACTAAATTATTATTTTTTTTTTTTTACTGTGACGCTGCCTGTCAGACCGCAGTGTAATATTCATACATGTATTGGGCTCGATTCTATTCAGCGTGATGTAAATAGCTCCGGGAGTGAGCTCCCGGAGTTATTCAATACACCGCGCTGACAAGTCCGACTAATGATTTCTTCTCTCATCCCTCCGGGGATGAGAGAAGAAATCCGACAAAAACCATCAACATCGACAGCTGCCCCTTTTGGATGTGAGCGCCGGAGCGGGTGCTTTTTGCGCTCGCTCCGGGGCTCACGCACGCCCAGTGTGCACGCCACGTGTGCGCACTGGGCCACCATCGACCCGCTTGCGAGTGCATAGTGCTTGCGAGCGGGTCTGAATCAGGCCCTGAGTTTTTTTGGTTTATGCTTACTGGACTCTTGTTCATTTGCAGTTCAAATGTTCACTTGTTGTTAATACAGTTGAAATGGTTACACACATGTCATTTATTTTAGATGCATATAATTGGCTATGTATAGTAGTGGAGGAAAAAATTTAATTAACACAATGGTCTTTTCTTTATTTAATTAAAAAACATGCGATTAATTTTTTAATATAAAAGACCATTGTGTGAATGAAATCCATACTTAATAGCTTAATGGCATATAGTACGCAATTACAGCATTATTTTGAGTTACACTGGGTGGTAAATCACATTTGCACAGCATCAGGCTTAAAAAACACATTATACAAGATCTGCTTCTTTCCATATACATTGGTGGGCATTACAGGTAAACAACCATATTTGCACATACAGTGGCACATAAACAGTGGGGGATCAATAGCAGTACAAAAAATACCATATTTGCAAAACAGAGGTATCACTTTTTAAAAAAACCCATAAACAACCACATTTGCACATTTGAATATTTGCACACAGCACATTTTCCCTGGGGACACTCAATGCATATAGAAAAACATTAGTGGGCAGTGGGCATTGCTGGGCAAGCTATGGAGGACAGTGTGTTTGTGCAAACATTGGTGATCAGTGTCTGCAGGGCCCAAAAAAACACCCTCTGTGCATACAGAAAAACATTGGTGGCCAGTGGGCATTGCTGGGAAAACATTGGTGGCCAGTAAGCATTGGTGGGCAGCAAACAGGGCCGGATTATAGGAAGGGCGACAGGGGCGGTCGTCCTGGGGCCCCCACACAATGGGGGCCCCCACAAACTGTCCCCGGCCCCCTGCCACAGACATCCCTCTGATGTACTCCAGTCATCTGCCATGGCACGGCCCACTTTTAAGCCCCGCTCCTCCCGACATTAGGCTCCACCCCCTTTTGAAAGAGCCGCGAATCGGGACAGTGATCTGGTGGTCCTACTCCTGCTGTTGCTGCCAGCCCGCCGCTGCCGCTGACACCACAAGATCATGTAAAATCAGATCATGTTTATCTGTGCGTGTATATATATATATATATATATATATTTATATATATATATATATGTACATATATGTATTAGGGGTGAGCGGGTTCGGATTTCAGAAATCCGAGGCCGATCCAAGTCAGGCTCAACTTTTCCCGCCTGACTCGGATCTGAAATCGAGGCAAAACGTCATCATCCCGCCTTCCGGGTCTCGCAGGTATTGGAATCTATATAAGGTACCCGCGTCGGAGCCATTTTCTCACTTGGCAGTGGACAGTGAAGAGGGAGGGTGGGAGTTAGGGCTGGCTGGGCTGTGTAGTGCAGTGTAGTGTAGTGCAGAGTAGTGTTGTGCTGTGCTGCGCTGTGCTGCTGTTGTCCATAGGGGCTGTGTCCACTACTTCAAAGTGCATAGGGGCTGGCTGTGTTGTGCTGTGCTGCTGTTAATAGGGGCTGTGTCCACTACTTCAAAGTCCATAGGGGCTGGCTGTACTGTGTTGTGCAGTCAGTTCTCCATAGGGGCTGTGTCCACTCCAAAGTCCTGTGCAGTGTCCCAGTCCTAAAGGGGTGCTGTAGTGTTGTCCAGGGGGTGCTCTGTCCATCAAGGGTGCTCCCCCCAAGTGCTAAAAAAATAATATATTTTCTGTGTTTGTGAATTGTGTGCGCAGTAGCCGCACGTGCATCAACAAAGTAGTGCCAAGCGTGCGCCTGTGTCATAAGTAAAGGGCTGGCTGGCTTGACCATTAAAGGGTGCTGTAACCCCCAAAGTACACTACAAACCAACTAACAAAATATTTTTTCTGTGTTTGTGAATTGTGTGCGCAGTAGCCGCACGTGCATCAACAAAGTAGTGCCAAGCGTGCGCCTGTGTCATAAGTAAAGGGCCAGCTGGCTTGACCGTTAAAGGGTGCTGTAACCCCCAAGTACACTCCAAACCAAAAAAAAAATTATTTTCTGTGTTTGTGAATTGTGTGCGCAGTAGCCGCACGTGCATCAACAAAGTAGTGCCAAGCGTGTGCCTGTGTCAAAAGTAAAGGGCCGGCTGGCTTGACCGTTAAAGGGTGCTGTAACCCCCAAAGTACACTCCAAACCAAAAAAATATATATTTTCTGTGTTTGTGAATTGTGTGCACAGTAGCCGCACGTGCATCAACAAAGTAGTGCCAAGCGTGCGACTGTGTCATAAGTAAAGGGCCGGCTGGCTTGACCGTTAAAGGGTGCTGTAACCCCCAAAGTACACTACAAACCAACTGACAAAATATTTTTTCTGTGTTTGTGAATAGTGTGCGCAGTAGCCGCACGTGCATCAACAAAGTAGTGCCAAGAGTGCGCCTGTGTCATAAGTAAAGGGCCGGCTGGCTTGACCGTTAAAGGGTGCTGTAACCCCCAAGTACACTCCAAACCCCCAAAAAAATTATTTTCTGTGTTTGTGATTTGTGTGCGCAGTAGCCGCACGTGCATCAACAAAGTAGTGCCAACAGTGCGCCTGTGTCATAACTAAAGGGCCGGCTGGCTTGACCGTTAAAGGGTGCTGTAAACCCCAAAGTACACTCCAGTCCAAACCAAAATATTTTTTTTTCTGTGTTTGTGAATTGTGTGCGCAATAGCCGCAGATGCATCAACAAAGTAGTCCCAAGCGTGCGCCTGTGTCATAAGTAACGGGCCGGCTGGCATGACCGATAAAGGGTGCTGTAACCCCCAAAGTACACTACAAACCAAATAACAAAATATTTTTTCTGTGTTTGTGAATAGTGTGCGCAGTAGCCGCACGTGCATCAACAAAGTAGTGCCAAGCGTGCGCAAGTGTCATAAGTAAAGGGCCGGCTGGCTTGACCGTTAAAGGGTGCTGTAACCCCCAAGTACACTCCAAACCAAAAAAAAAAGAATTTTCTGTGTTTGTGAATTGTGTGCGCAGTAGCAGCACGTGCATCAACAAAGTAGTGCCAAGCGTGCGCCTGTGTCATAAGTAAAGGGCCAGCTGGCTTGACCGTTAAAGGGTGCTGTAACCCCCAAAGTACACTCCAAACCAAATAACAAAATATTTTTTCTGTGTTTGTGAATTGTGTGCGCAGTAGCTGCACGTGCATCAACAAAGTAGTGCCAAGCGTGCGCCTGTGTCATAAGTAAAGGGCTGGCTGGCTTGACCGTTAAAGGGTGCTGTAACCCCCAAAGTACACTACAAACCAAAAAAGAAAATATTTTCTGTGTTTGTGAATTGTGTGCGCAGTAGCCGCATGTGCATCAACAAAGTAGTGCCAAGCATGCACCTGTGTCATAAGTAAAGGACAGGCTGGCTTGACCGTTAAAGGGTGCTGTAACCCCCAAAGTACACTCCAAACCAAATAACAAAATATTTTTTCTGTGTTTGTGAATTGTGTGCGCAGTAGCCGCACGTGCATCAACAAAGTAGTGCCAAGCGTGCGCCTGTGTCATAAGTAAAGGGCCGGCTGGCTTGACCATTAAAGGGTGCTGTAACCCCCAAAGTACACTCCAAAATAACAAAAAATTTTTTCTGTGTTTGTGAATTGTGTGCGCAGTAGCCGCAGGTGAATCAACAAAGTAGTGCCAAGCGTGCGCCTGTGTCATAAGTAAAGGACCGGCTGGCTTGACCATTAAAGGGTGCTGTAACCCCCAAAGTACACTCCAAACCAAAAAAAAATTATTTTCTGTGTTTGTGCCGCACGTGCATCAACAAAGTAGTGCCAAGCGTGCGCCTGTGTCATAAGTAAAGGGCCTGGCTGGCTTGACCGTTAAAAGGTGCTTTAACCCCCAAAGTACACTCCAGTCCAAACCAAAAAATATATATTTTCTGTGTTTGTGAATTGTGTGTGCAGTAGCCGCACGTGCATCAACAAAGTAGTGCCAAGCGTGCGCCTGTGTCATAAGTAAAGGGCCGGCTGGCTTGACCGTTAAAGGGTGCTGTAACCCCCAAAGTACACTCCAGTCCAAACCGAAAAAATATATATTTTCTGTGTTTGTGAATTGTGTGCGCAGTAGCCGCACGTGCATCAACAAAGTAGTGCCAAGCGTGCGCCTGTGTCATAAGTAAAGGGCCAGCTGGCTTGACCGTTAAAGGGTACTGTAACCCCCAAAGTACACTCCAGTCCAAACCAAAAAAGAAAATATTTTCTGTGTTTGTGAATTGTGTGCGCAGTAGACGCATGTGCATCAACAAAGTAGTGCCAAGCGTGCGCCTGTGTCATAAGTAAAGGGCCGGCTGGCTTGACCGTTAATGGGTGCTGTAACCCCCAAAGTACACTCCAGTCCAAACCAAAAAAGAAAATATTTTCTGTGTTTGAGAATTGTGTGTGCATTAGCCGCACGTGCATCAACAAAGTAGTGCCAAGCGTGCGCCTGTGTCATAAGTAAAGGGCCAGCTGGCTTGACCGTTAAAGGGTGCTGTAACCCCCCAGAACACTCCAAACCAAAAAAAAAATTATTTTCTCTGTTTGTGAATTGTGTGTGCATTAGCCGCACGTGCATCAACAAAGTAGTGCCAAGCGTGTGCCTGTGTCAAAAGTAAAGGGCCGGCTGGCTTGACCATTAAAGGGTGCTGTAACCCCCAAAGTACACTCCAGTCCAAACCAAAAAATATATATTTTCTGTGTTTGTGAATTGTGTGCGCAGTAGCCGCACATGCATCAACAAAGTAGTGCCAAGCGTGCGCCTGTGTCATAAGTAAAGGGCCGGCTGGCTTGACCATTAAAGGGTGCTGTAACCCCCAAAGTATACTCCAGTCCAAACCAAAACAAAAAAATATATATTTTCTGTGTTTGTGAATTGTGTGCGCAGTAGCCGCACGTGCATCAACAAAGTAGTGCCAAGCATGCGCCTGTGTCATAAGTAAAGGGCCGGCTGGCTTGACCATTAAAGGGTGCTGTAACCCCCAAAGTACACTCCAAACCAAAAAAGAAAATATTTTCTGTGTTTGTGAATTGTGTGCGCAGTAGCCGCATGTGCATCAACAAAGTAGTGCCAAGCGTGCACCTGTGTCATAAGTAAAGGACCAGCTGGCTTGACCGTTAAAGGGTGCTGTAACCCCCAAAATACACTCCAAACCAAATAACAAAATATTTTTTCTGTGTTTGTGAATTGTGTGCGCAGTAGCCGCACGTGCATCAACAAAGTAGTGCCAAGCGTGCGCCTGTGTCATAAGTAAAGGGCCGGCTGGCTTGACCGTTAAAGGGTGCTGTAACCCCCAAAGTACACTCCAAAATAACAAAATATTTTTTCTGTGTTTGTGAATTGTGTGCGCAGTAGCCGCATGTGCATCAACAAAGTAGTGCCAAGCGTGCACCTGTGTCATAAGTAAAGGGCCGGCTGGCTTGACCGTTAAAGGGTGCTGTAACCCCCAAAGTACACTCCAGTCCAAACCGAAAAAATATATATTTTCTGTGTTTGTGAATTGTGTGCGCAGTAGCCGCACGTGCATCAACAAAGTAGTGCCAAGCGTGCGCCTGTGTCATAAGTAAAGGGCCGGCTGGCTTGACCGTTAAAAGGTGCTGTAACCCCCAAAGTACACTCAAGTCCAAACCAAAAAATATATATTTTCTGTGTTTGTGAATTGTGTGCGCAGTAGCTGCACGTGCATCAACAAAGTAGTGCCAAGCGTGCGCCTGTGTCATAAGTAAAGGGCCAGCTGGCTTGACCGTTAAAGGGTGCTGTAACCCCCAAAGTACACTCCAGTCCAAACCAAAAAAGAAAATATTTTCTGTGTTTGTGAATTGTGTGCGCAGTAGCCGCATGTGCATCAGCAAAGTAGTGCCAAGCGTGCGCCTGTGTCATAAGTAAAGGGCCGGCTGGCTTGACCGTTAAAGGGTGCTGTAACCCCCAAAGTACACTCCAGTCCAAACCAAAAAAGAAAATATTTTCTGTGTTTGTGAATTGTGTGCGCAGTAGCCGCATGTGCATCAACAAAGTAGTGCCAAGCGTGCGCCTGTGTCAAAAGTAAAGGGCTGGCTGGCTTGACCGTTAAAGGGTGCTGTAACCCCCAATGTACACTCCAAACCAAAAAAATATATATTTGCTGTGTTTGTGAATTGTGTGCGCAGTAGCCGCACGTGCATCAACAAAGTAGTGCCAAGCGTGCGCCTGTGTCATAAGTAAAGGGCCGGCTGGCTTGACCGTTAAAGGGTGCTGTAACCCCCAAGTACACTCCAAACCAAAAAAAAAATTATTTTCTGTGTTTGTGATTTGTGTGCGCAGTAGCCGCACGTGCATCAACAAAGTAGTGCCAACAGTGCGCCTGTGTCATAACTAAAGGGCCGGCTGGCTTGACGGTTAAAGGGTGCTGTAACCCCCAAAGTACACTCCAAACCAAAAAAATATATATTTTCTGTGTTTGTGAATTGTGTGCGCAGTAGCCGCACGTGCATCAACAAAGTAGTGCCAAGCGTGCGCCTGTGTCATAAGTAAAGGGCCGGCTGGCTTGACCGTTAAAGGGTGCTGTAACCCCCAAAGTACACTACAAACCAACTGACAAAATATTTTCTGTGTTTGTGAATTGTGTGCGCAGTAGCCGCATGTGCATCAGCAAAGTAGTGCCAAGCGTGCGCCTGTGTCATAAGTAAAGGGCCGGCTGGCTTGACCGTTAAAGGGTGCTGTAACCACCAAGTACACTCCAAACCAAAAAAAAAATATTTTCTGTGTTTGTGATTTGTGTGCGCAGTAGCCGCACGTGCATCAACAAAGTAGTGCCAAGCGTGCGCCTGTGTCAAAAGTAAAGGGCCGGCTGGCTTGACCGTTAAAGGATGCTGTAAACCCCAAAGTACACTCCAAACCAAAAAAATATATATTTTCTGTGTTTGTGAATTGTGTGCGCATTAGCCGCACGTGCATCAACAAAGTAGTGCCAAGCGTGCGCCTGTGTCAAAAGTAAAGGGCCGGCTGGCTTGACCGTTAAAGGGTGCTGTAACCCCCAAAGTACACTCCAAACCAAAAAAATATATATTTTTTCTGTGTTTGTGAATTGTGTGCACAGTAGCCGCACGTGCATCAACAAAGTAGTGCCAAGCGTGCGCCTGTGTCATAAGTAAAGGGCCGGCTGGCTTGACCGTTAAAGGGTGCTGTAACCCCCAAAGTACACTACAAACCAACTGACAAAATATTTTTTCTGTGTTTGTGAATAGTGTGCGCAGTAGCCGCACGTGCATCAACAAAGTAGTGCCAAGAGTGCGCCTGTGTCATAAGTAAAGGGCTGGCTGGCTTGACCGTTAAAGGGTGCTGTAACCCCCAAGTACACTCCAAACCAAAAAAAAAATTATTTTCTGTGTTTGTGATTTGTGTGCGCAGTAGCCGCACGTGCATCAACAATGTAGTGCCAACAGTGCGCCTGTGTCATAACTAAAGGGCCGGCTGGCTTGACCGTTAAAGGGTGCTGTAACCCCCAAAGTACACTCCAGTCCAAACCAAAAAATTTTTTTTTCTGTGTTTGTGAATTGTGTGCGCAGTAGCCGCAGATGCATCAACAAAGTAGTCCCAAGCGTGCGCCTGTCTCATAAGTAAAGGGCCGGCTGGCTTGACCGTTAAAGGGTGCTGTAACCCCCAAAGTACAATACAAACCAAATAACAAAATATTTTTTCTGTGTTTGTGAATAGTGTGCGCAATAGCCGCACGTGCATCAACAAAGTAGTGCCAAGCGTGCGCCTGTGTCATAAGTAAAGGGCCGGCTGGCTTGACCGTTAAAGGGTGCTGTAACCCCCAAGTACACTCCAAACCCAAAAAAAAGAATTTTCTGTGTTTGTGAATTGTGTGCGCAGTAGCCGCACGTGCATCAACAAAGTAGTGCCAAGCGTGCGCCTGTGTCATAAGTAAAGGGCCAGCTGGCTTGACCGTTAAAGGGTGCTTTAACCCCCAAAGTACACTCCAAACCAAATAACAAAATATTTTTTCTGTGTTTGTGAATTGTGTGCGCAGTAGCTGCACGTGCATCAACAAAGTAGTGCCAAGCGTGCACCTGTGTCATAAGTAAAGGGCAGGCTGGCTTGACCATTAAAGGGTGCTGTAACCCCCAAAGTACACTCCAAACCAAAAAAGAAAATATTTTCTGTGTTTGTGAATTGTGTGCGCAGTAGCCGCATGTGCATCAACAAAGTAGTGTCAAGCGTGCACCTGTGTCATAAGTAAAGGACCGGCTGGCTTGACCGTTAAAGGGTGCTGTAACCCCCAAAGTACACTCCAAACCAAATAACAAAATCTTTTTTCTGTGTTTGTGAATTGTGTGCGCAGTAGCCGCACGTGCATCAACAAAGTAGTGCCAAGCGTGCGCCTGTGTCATAAGTAAAGGGCCAGCTGGCTTGACCGTTAAAGGGTGCTGTAACCCCCAAAGTACACTCCAAAATAACAATATATTTTTTCTGTGTTTGTGAATTGTGTGCGCAGTAGCCGCAGGTGAATCAACAAAGTAGTGCCAAGCGTGCGCCTGTGTCATAAGTAAAGGGCCGGCTGGCTTGACCATTAAAGGGTGCTGTAACCCCCAAAGTACACTCCAAACCAAAAAAAAATTATTTTCTGTGTTTGTGCCGCTCGTGCATCAACAAAGTAGTGCCAAGCGTGCGCCTGTGTCATAAGTAAAGGGCTGGCTGGCTTTACCGTTAAAAGGTGCTGTAACCCCCAAAGTACACTCCAGTCCAAACCAAAAAATATATATTTTCTGTGTTTGTGAATTGTGTGCGCAGTAGCCGCAAGTGCATCAACAAAGTAGTGCCAAGCGTGCGCCTGTGTCATAAGTAAAGGGCCGGCTGGCTTGACTGTTAAAGGGTGCTGTAACCCCCAAAGTACACTCCAGTTCAAACCGAAAAAATATATATTTTCTGTGTTTGTGAATTGTGTGCGCAGTAGCCGCACGTGCGTCAACAAAGTAGTGCCAAGCGTGCGCCTGTGTCATAAGTAAAGGGCCGGCTGGCTTGACCGTTAAAGGGTGCTGTAACCCCCAAAGTACACTCCAGTCCAAACCAAAAAAGAAAATATTTTCTGTGTTTGTGAATTGTGTGTGCATTAGCCGCACGTGCATCAACAAAGTAGTGCCAAGCGTGCGCCTGTGTCATAAGTAAAGGGCCAGCTGGCTTGACCGTTAAAGGGTGCTGTAACCCCCCAGAACACTCCAAACCAAAAAAAAAATGATTTTCTGTGTTTGTGAATTGTGTGCGCAGTAGCCGCACGTGCATCGACAAAGTAGTGCCAAGCGTGCGCCTGTGTCATAAGTAAAGGGCCGGCTGGCTTGACCGTTAAAGGGTGCTGTAACCCCCAAAGTACACTCCTGTCCAAACCAAAAAAGAAAATATTTTCTGTGTTTGTGAATTGTGTGCGCAGTAGCTGCATGTGCATCAACAAAGTAGTGCCAAGCGTGCGCCTGTGTCATAAGTAAAGGGGCGGCTGGCATGACTGTTAAAGGGTGCTGTAACCCCCAAAGTACACTCCAAACCAAATAACAAAATATATTTTCTGTGTTTGTGAATTGTGTGCGCAGTAGCCGCACGTGCATCAACAAAGTAGTGCCAAGCGTGCGCCTGTGTCATAAGTAAAGGGCCGGCTGGCTTGACCGATAAAGGGTGCTGTAACCCCCAAAGTACACTCCAGTCCAAACCAAAAAATATATATTTTCTGTGTTTGTGAATTGTGTGCGCAGTAGCCGCACGTGCATCAACAAAGTAGTGCCAAGCGTGCGCCTGTGTCATAAGTAAAGGGCCGGCTGGCTTGACCATTAAAGGGTGCTGTAACCCCCAAAGTACACTCCAGTCCAAACCAAAACAAAAAAAATATATTTTCTGTGTTTGTGAATTGTGTGCGCAGTAGCCTCACGTGCATCAACAAAGTAGTGCCAAGCGTGCGCCTGTGTCATAAGTAAAGGGCCGGCTGGCTTGACCGTTAAAGGGTGCTGTAACCCCCAAAGTACACTCCAGTCCAAACCAAAAAAGAAAATATTTTCTGTGTTTGCGAATTGTGTGCCCAGTTGCCGCATGTGCATCAACAAATATTGCCAAGCGTGCGCCTGTGTCATAAGTAAAGGGCCAGCTGGCTTGACCGTTAAAGGGTGCTGTAACCCCCAAAGTACACTCCAAACCAAATAACAAAATATTTTTTCTGTGTTTGTGAATAGTGTGCGCAGTAGCCGCACGTGCATCAACAAAGTAGTGCCAAGCGTGCGCCTGTGTCATAAGTAAAGGGCCGGCTGGCTTGACCGTTAAAGGGTGCTGTAACCCCCAAGTACACTCCAAACCAAAAAAAAAGAATTTTCTGTGTTTGTGAATTGTGTGCGCAGTAGCCGCACTTGCATCAACAAAGTAGTGCCAAGCGTGCGCCTGTGTCATAAGTAAAGGGCCAGCTGGCTTGACCGTTAAAGGGTGCTTTAACCCCCAAAGTACACTCCAAACCAAATAACAAAATATTTTTTCTGTGTTTGTGAATTGTGTGTGCAGTAGCTGCACGTGCATCAACAAAGTAGTGCCAAGCGTGCGCCTGTGTCATAAGTAAAGGGCAGGCTGACTTGACCGTTAAAGGGTGCTGTAACCCCCAAAGTACACTCCAAACCAAAAAAGAAAATATTTTCTGTGTTTGTGAATTGTGTGCGCAGTAGCCGCATGTGCATCAACAAAGTAGTGTCAAGCGTGCACCTGTGTCATAAGTAAAGGACCGGCTGGCTTGACCGTTAAAGGGTGCTGTAACCCCCAAAGTACACTCCAAACCAAATAACAAAATCTTTTTTCTGTGTTTGTGAATTGTGTGCGCAGTAGCCGCACGTCCATCAACAAAGTAGTGCCAAGCGTGCGCCTGTGTCATAAGTAAAGGGCCAGCTGGCTTGACCGTTAAAGGGTGCTGCAACCCCCAAAGTACACTCCAAAATAATAAAATATTTTTTCTGTGTTTGTGAATTGTGTGCGCAGTAGCCGCAGGTGAATCAACAAAGTAGTGCCAAGCGTGCGCCTGTGTCATAAGTAAAGGGCCGGCTGGCTTGACCTTTAAAGGGTGCTGTAACCCCCAAAGTACACGCCAAACCAAAAAAAAATTATTTTCTGTGTTTGTGCCGCACGTGCATCAACAAAGTAGTGCCAAGCGTGCGCCTGTGTCATAAGTAAAGGGCCGGCTGGCTTGACCGTTAAAAGGTGCTGTAACCCCCAAAGTACACTCCAGTCCAAACCAAAAAATATATATTTTCTGTGTTTGTGAATTGTGTGCGCAGTAGCCGCAAGTGCATCAACAAAGTAGTGCCAAGCGTGCGCCTGTGTCATAAGTAAAGGGCCAGCTGGCTTGACTGTTAAAGGGTGCTGTAACCCCCAAAGTACACTCCAGTCCAAACCGAAAAAATATATATTTTCTGTGTTTGTGAATTGTGTGCGCAGTAGCCGCACGTGCGTCAACAAAGTAGTGCCAAGCGTGCGCCTGTGTCATAAGTAAAGGGCCGGCTGGCTTGACTGTTAAAGGGTGCTGTAACCCCCAAGTACACTCCAAACCAAAAAAAAAATTATTTTCTGTGTTTGTGATTTGTGTGCGCAGTAGCCGCACGTGCATCAACAAAGTAGTGCCAACAGTGCGCCTGTGTCATAACTAAAGGGCCGGCTGGCTTGACCGTTAAAGGGTGCTGTAACCCCCAAAGTACACTCCAAACCAAAAAAATATATATTTTCTGTGTTTGTGAATTGTGTGCGCAGTAGCCGCACGTGCATCAACAAAGTAGTGCCAAGCGTGCGCCTGTGTCATAAGTAAAGGGCCGGCTGGCTTGACCGTTAAAGGGTGCTGTAACCCCAAAAGTACACTACAAACCAACTGACAAAATATTTTCTGTGTTTGTGAATTGTGTGCGCAGTAGCCGCATGTGCATCAGCAAAGTAGTGCCAAGCGTGCGCCTGTGTCATAAGTAAAGGGCCGGCTGGCTTGACCGTTAAAGGGTGCTGTAACCACCAAGTACACTCCAAACCAAAAAAAAAATATTTTCTGTGTTTGTGATTTGTGTGCGCAGTAGCCGCACGTGCATCAACAAAGTAGTGCCAAGCGTGCGCCTGTGTCAAAAGTAAAAGGCCAGCTGGTTTGACCATTAAAGGATGCTGTAAACCCCAAAGTACACTCCAAACCAAAAAAATATATATTTTCTGTGTTTGTGAATTGTGTGCGCAGTAGCCGCACGTGCATCAACAAAGTAGTGCCAAGCGTGCGCCTGTGTCAAAAGTAAAGGGCCGGCTGGCTTGACCGTTAAAGGGTGCTGTAACCCCCAAAGTACACTCCAAACCAAAAAAATATATATTTTCTGTGTTTGTGAATTGTGTGCACAGTAGCCGCACGTGCATCAACAAAGTAGTGCCAAGCGTGCGCCTGTGTCATAAGTAAAGGGCCGGCTGGCTTGACCGTTAAAGGGTGCTGTAACCCCCAAAGTACACTACAAACCAACTGACAAAATATTTTTTCTGTGTTTGTGAATAGTGTGCGCAGTAGCCGCACGTGCATCAACAAAGTAGTGCCAAGAGTGCGCCTGTGTCATAAGTAAAGGGCTGGCTGGCTTGACCGTTAAAGGGTGCTGTAACCCCCAAGTACACTCCAAACCAAAAAAAAAATTATTTTCTGTGTTTGTGATTTGTGTGCGCAGTAGCCGCACGTGCATCAACAATGTAGTGCCAACAGTGCGCCTGTGTCATAACTAAAGGGCCGGCTGGCTTGACCGTTAAAGGGTGCTGTAACCCCCAAAGTACAATCCAGTCCAAACCAAAAATTTTTTTCTGTGTTTGTGAATTGTGTGCGCAGTAGCCGCAGATGCATCAACAAAGTAGTCCCAAGCGTGCGCCTGTCTCATAAGTAAAGGGCCGGCTGGCTTGACCGTTAAAGGGTGCTGTAACCCCCAAAGTACACTACAAACCAACTGACAAAATATTTTTTCTGTGTTTGTGAATAGTGTGCGCAGTAGCCGCACGTGCATCAACAAAGTAGTGCCAAGAGTGCGCCTGTGTCATAAGTAAAGGGCTGGCTGGCTTGACCGTTAAAGGGTGCTGTAACCCCCAAGTACACTCCAAACCAAAAAAAAAATTATTTTCTGTGTTTGTGATTTGTGTGCGCAGTAGCCGCACGTGCATCAACAATGTAGTGCCAACAGTGCGCCTGTGTCATAACTAAAGGGCCGGCTGGCTTGACCGTTAAAGGGTGCTGTAACCCCCAAAGTACAATCCAGTCCAAACCAAAAAATTTTTTTTTCTGTGTTTGTGAATTGTGTGCGCAGTAGCCGCAGATGCATCAACAAAGTAGTCCCAAGCGTGCGCCTGTCTCATAAGTAAAGGGCCGGCTGGCTTGACCGTTAAAGGGTGCTGTAACCCCCAAAGTACAATACAAACCAAATAACAAAATATTTTTTCTGTGTTTGTGAATAGTGTGCGCAGTAGCCGCACGTGCATCAACAAAGTAGTGCCAAGCGTGCGCCTGTGTCATAAGTAAAGGGCCGGCTGGCTTGACCGTTAAAGGGTGCTGTAACCCCCAAGTACACTCCAAACCCCAAAAAAAGAATTTTCTGTGTTTGTGAATTGTGTGCGCAGTAGCCGCACGTGCATCAACAAAGTAGTGCCAAGCGTGCGCCTGTGTCATAAGTAAAGGGCCAGCTGGCTTGACCGTTAAAGGGTGCTTTAACCCCCAAAGTACACTCCAAACCAAATAAAAAAATATTTTTTCTGTGTTTGTGAATTGTGTGCGCAGTAGCTGCACGTGCATCAACAAAGTAGTGCCAAGCGTGCACCTGTGTCATAAGTAAAGGGCAGGCTGGCTTGACCGTTAAAGGGTGCTGTAACCCCCAAAGTACACTCCAAACCAAAAAAGAAAATATTTTCTGTGTTTGTGAATTGTGTGCGCAGTAGCCGCATGTGCATCAACAAAGTAGTGTCAAGCGTGCACCTGTGTCATAAGTAAAGGACCGGTTGGCTTGACCGTTAAAGGGTGCTGTAACCCCCAAAGTACACTCCAAACCAAATAACAAAATCTTTTTTCTGTGTTTGTGAATTGTGTGCGCAGTAGACGCACGTGCATCAACAAAGTAGTGCCAAGCGTGCGCCTGTGTCATAAGTAAAGGGCCAGCTGGCTTGACCGTTAAAGGGTGCTGCAACCCCCAAAGTACACTCCAGTCCAAACCAAAAAATATATATTTTCTGTGTTTGTGAATTGTGTGTGCAGTAGCCGCAAGTGCATCAACAAAGTAGTGCCAAGCGTGCGCCTGTGTCATAAGTAAAGGGCCGGCTGGCTTGACTGTTAAAGGGTGCTGTAACCCCCAAAGTACACTCCAGTCCAAACTGAAAAAATATATATTTTCTGTGTTTGTGAATTGTGTGCGCAGTAGCCGCACGTGCGTCAACAAAGTAGTGCCAAGCGTGCGCCTGTGTCATAAGTAAAGGGCCAGCTGGCTTGACCGTTAAAGGGTACTGTAACCCCCAAAGTACACTCCAGTCCAAACCAAAAAAGAAAATATTTTCTGTGTTTGTGAATTGTGTGCGCAGAAGCCGCATGTGCATCAACAAAGTAGTGCCAAGCGTGCGCCTGTGTCATAAGTAAAGGGCCGGCTGGCTTGACCGTTAAAGGGTGCTGTAACCCCCAAAGTACACTCCAGTCCAAACCAAAAAAGAAAATATTTTCTGTGTTTGTGAATTGTGTGTGCATTAGCCGCACGTGCATCAACAAAGTAGTGCCAAGCGTGCGCCTGTGTCATAAGTAAAGGGCCAGCTGGCTTGACCGTTAAAGGGTGCTGTAACCCCCCAGAACACTCCAAACCAAAAAAAAAATGATTTTCTGTGTTTGTGAATTGTGTGCGCAGTAGCCGCACGTGCATCGACAAAGTAGTGCCAAGCGTGCGCCTGTGTCATAAGTAAAGGGCCGGCTGGCTTGACCGTTAAAGGGTGCTGTAACCCCCAAAGTACACTCCTGTCCAAACCAAAAAAGAAAATATTTTCTGTGTTTGTGAATTGTGTGCGCAGTAGCTGCATGTGCATCAACAAAGTAGTGCCAAGCGTGCGCCTGTGTCATAAGTAAAGGGGCAGCTGGCATGACCGTTAAAGGGTGCTGTAACCCCCAAAGTACACTCCAAACCAAATAACAAAATATATTTTCTGTGTTTGTGAATTGTGTGCGCAGTAGCCACACGTGCATCAACAAAGTAGTGCCAAGCGTGCGCCTGTGTCATAAGTAAAGGGCCGGCTGGCTTGACCGATAAAGGGTGCTGTAACCCCCAAAGTACACTCCAGTCCAAACCAAAAAATATATATTTTCTGTGTTTGTGAATTGTGTGCGCAGTAGCCGCACGTGCATCAACAAAGTAGTGCCAAGCGTGCGCCTGTGTCATAAGTAAAGGGCCGGCTGGCTTGACCGTTAAAGGGTGCTGTAACCCCCAAAGTACACTCCAGTCCAAACCAAAACAAAAAAAATATATTTTCTGTGTTTGTGAATTGTGTGCGCAGTAGCCGCACGTGCATCAACAAAGTAGTGCCAAGCGTGCGCCTGTGTCATAAGTAAAGGGCCGGCTGGCTTGACCGTTAAAGGGTGCTGTAACCCCCAAAGTACACTCCAGTCCAAACCAAAAAAGAAAATATTTTCTGTGTTTGCGAATTGTGTGCCCAGTTGCCGCATGTGCATCAACAAAGTAGTGCCAAGCGTGCGCCTGTGTCATAAGTAAAGGGCCAGCTGGCTTGACCGTTAAAGGGTGCTGTAACCCCCAAAGTACACTCCAAACCAAATAACAAAATATTTTTTCTGTGTTTGTGAATTGTGTGTGCAGTAGCTGCACGTGCATCAACAAAGTAGTGCCAAGCGTGCGCCTGTGTCATAAGTAAAGGGCAGGCTGACTTGACCGTTAAAGGGTGCTGTAACCCCCAAAGTACACTCCAAACCAAAAAAGAAAATATTTTCTGTGTTTGTGAATTGTGTGCGCAGTAGCCGCATGTGCATCAACAAAGTAGTGTCAAGCGTGCACCTGTGTCATAAGTAAAGGACCGGCTGGCTTGACCGTTAAAGGGTGCTGTAACCCCCAAAGTACACTCCAAAATAACAAAATATTTTTTCTGTGTTTGTGAATTGTGTGCGCAGTAGCCGCAGGTGAATCAACAAAGTAGTGCCAAGCGTGCGCCTGTGTCATAAGTAAAGGGCCGGCTGGCTTGACCTTTAAAGGGTGCTGTAACCCCCAAAGTACACTCCAAACCAAAAAAAAATTATTTTCTGTGTTTGTGCCGCACGTGCATCAACAAAGTAGTGCCAAGCGTGCGCCTGTGTCATAAGTAAAGGGCCGGCTGGCTTGACCGTTAAAAGGTGCTGTAACCCCCAAAGTACACTCCAGTCCAAACCAAAAAATATATATTTTCTGTGTTTGTGAATTGTGTGCGCAGTAGCCGCAAGTGCATCAACAAAGTAGTGCCAAGCGTGCGCCTGTGTCATAAGTAAAGGGCCGGCTGGCTTGACTGTTAAAGGGTGCTGTAACCCCCAAAGTACACTCCAGTCCAAACCGAAAAAATATATATTTTCTGTGTTTGTGAATTGTGTGCGCAGTAGCCGCACGTGCGTCAACAAAGTAGTGCCAAGCGTGCGCCTGTGTCATAAGTAAAGGGCCAGCTGGCTTGACCGTTAAAGGGTGCTGTAACCCCCAAAGTACACTCCAGTCCAAACCAAAAAAGAAAATATTTTCTGTGTTTGTGAATTGTGTGCGCAGTAGCCGCATGTGCATCAACAAAGTAGTGCCAAGCGTGCGCCTGTGTCATAAGTAAAGGGCCGGCTGGCTTGACCGTTAAAGGGTGCTGTAACCCCCAAAGTACACTCCAGTCCAAACCAAAAAAGAAAATATTTTCTGTGTTTGTGAATTGTGTGTGCATTAGCCGCAAGTGCATCAACAAAGTAGTGCCAAGCGTGCGCCTGTGTCATAAGTAAAGGGCCAGCTGGCTTGACCGTTAAAGGGTGCTGTAACCCCCCAGAACACTCCAAACCAAAAAAAAAATGATTTTCTGTGTTTGTGAATTGTGTGCGCAGTAGCCGCACGTGCATCGACAAAGTAGTGCCAAGCGTGCGCCTGTGTCATAAGTAAAGGGCCGGCTGGCTTGACCGTTAAAGGGTGCTGTAACCCCCAAAGTACACTCCTGTCCAAACCAAAAAAGAAAATATTTTCTGTGTTTGTGAATTGTGTGCGCAATAGCTGCATGTGCATCAACAAAGTAGTGCCAAGCGTGCGCCTGTGTCATAAGTAAAGGGCCGGCTGGCTTGACCGTTAAAGGGTGCTGTAACCCCCAAAGTACACTCCAAACCAAATAACAAAATATATTTTCTGTGTTTGTGAATTGTGTGCGCAGTAGCCGCACGTGCATCAACAAAGTAGTGCCAAGCGTGCGCCTGTGTCATAAGTAAAGGGCCGGCTGGCTTGACCGTTAAAGGGTGCTGTAACCCCCAAAGTACACTCCAGTCCAAACCAAAAAATATAAATTTTCTGTGTTTGTGAATTGTGTGCGCAGTAGCCGCACGTGCATCAACAAAGTAGTGCCAAGCGTGCGCCTGTGTCATAAGTAAAGGGCCGGCTGGCTTGACCGTTAAAGGGTGCTGTAACCCCCCAGAACACTCCAAACCAAAAAAAAAATGATTTTCTGTGTTTGTGAATTGTGTGCGCAGTAGCCGCACGTGCATCGACAAAGTAGTGCCAAGCGTGCGCCTGTGTCATAAGTAAAGGGCCGGCTGGCTTCACCGTTAAAGGGTGCTGTAACCCCCAAAGTACACTCCAAACCAAATAACAAAATATATTTTCTGTGTTTGTGAATTGTGTGTGCATTAGCCGCAAGTGCATCAACAAAGTAGTGCCAAGCGTGCGCCTGTGTCATAAGTAAAGGGCCAGCTGGCTTGACCGTTAAAGGGTGCTGTAACCCCCCAGAACACTCCAAACCAAAAAAAAAATGATTTTCTGTGTTTGTGAATTGTGTGCGCAGTAGCCGCTCGTGCATCGACAAAGTAGTGCCAAGCGTGCGCCTGTGTCATAAGTAAAGGGCCGGCTGGCTTCACCGTTAAAGGGTGCTGTAACCCCCAAAGTACACTCCTGTCCAAACCAAAAAAGAAAATATTTTCTGTGTTTGTGAATTGTGTGCGCAATAGCTGCATGTGCATCAACAAAGTAGTGCCAAGCGTGCGCCTGTGTCATAAGTAAAGGGCCGGCTGGCATGACCGATAAAGGGTGCTGTAACCCCCAAAGTACACTCCAAACCAAATAACAAAATATATTTTCTGTGTTTGTGAATTGTGTGCGCAGTAGCCGCACGTGCATCAACAAAGTAGTGCCAAGCGTGCGCCTGTGTCATAAGTAAAGGGCCGGCTGGCTTGACCGTTAAAGGGTGCTGTAACCCCCAAAGTACACTCCAGTCCAAACCAAAAAATATAAATTTTCTGTGTTTGTGAATTGTGTGCGCAGTAGCCGCACGTGCATCAACAAAGTAGTGCCAAGCGTGCGCCTGTGTCATAAGTAAAGGGCCGGCTGGCTTGACCGTTAAAGGGTGCTGTAACCCCCAAAGTACACTCCAGTCCAAACCAAAACAAAAAATATATATTTTCTGTGTTTGTGAATTGTGTGCGCATTAGCCGCACGTGCATCAACAAAGTAGTGCCAAGCGTGCGCCTGTGTCATAAGTAAAGGGCCGGCTGGCTTGACCGTTAAAGGGTGCTGTAACCCCCAAAGTACACTCCAGTCCAAACCAAAAAAGAAAATATTTTCTGTGTTTGCGAATTGTGTGCCCAGTTGCCGCATGTGCATCAACAAAGTAGTGCCAAGCGTGCGCCTGTGTCATAAGTAAAGGGCCAGCTGGCTTGACCGTTAAAGGGTGCTGTAACCCCCAAAGTACACTCCAAACCAAATAACAAAATATATTTTCTGTGTTTGTGAATTGTGTGCGCAGTAGCCGCACGTGCATCAACAAATTAGTGCCAAGCGTGCGCCTGTGTCATAAGTAAAGGGCTGGCTGGCTTGACCGATAAAGGGTGCTGTAACCCCCACAGTACACTCCAAACCAAAAAAAAAATTATTTTCTGTGTTTGTGATTTGTGTGCGCAGTAGCCGCACGTGCATCAACAAAGTAGTGCCAAGCGTGCGCCTGTGTCAAAAGTAAAGGGCCGGCTGGCTTGACCGTTAAAGGGTGCTGTAACCCCCAAAGTACACTCCAAACCTAAAAAATATATATTTTCTGTGTTTGTGAATTGTGTGCGCAGTAGCCGCACGTGCATCAACAAAGTAGTGCCAAGCGTGCGCCTGTGTCAAAAGTAAAGGGCTGGCTGGCTTGACCGTTAAAGGGTGCTGTAACCCCCAAAGTACACTCCAAACCAAAAAAATATATATTTTCTGTGTTTGTGAATTGTGTGCGCAGTAGCCGCACGTGCATCAACAAAGTAGTGCCAAGCGTGCGCCTGTGTCATAAGTAAAGGGCCGGCTGGCTTGACCGTTAAAGGGTGCTCTAACCCCCAAAGTACACTACAAACCAACTGACAAAATATTTTTTCTGTGTTTGTGAATAGTGTGCACAGTAGCCGCACGTGCATCAACAAAGTAGTGCCAAGAGTGCGCCTGTGTCATAAGTAAAGGGCTGGCTGGCTTGACCGTTAAAGGGTGCTGTAACCCCCAAAGTACACTCCAGTCCAAACCAAAAATTTTTTTTTTCTGTGTTTGTGAATTGTGTGCGCAGTAGCCGCAGATGTATCAACAAAGTAGTCCCAAGCGTGCGCCTGTGTCATAAGTAAAGGGCCGGCTGGCTTGACCGTTAAAGGGTGCTGTAACCCCCAAAGTACAATACAAACCAAATAACAAAATATTTTTTCTGTGTTTGTGAATAGTGTGCGCAGTAGCCGCACGTGCATCAACAAAGTAGTGCCAAGCGTGCGCCTGTGTCATAAGTAAAGGGCCGGCTGGCTTGACCGTTAAAGGGTGCTGTAACCCCCAAAGTACACTCCAGTCCAAACAAAAAAAAATTAATTTTCTGTGTTTGTGAATTGTGTGCGCAGTAGCCGCAGATGCATCAACAAAGTAGTCCCAACCGTGCGCCTGTGTCATAAGTAAAGGGCCGGCTGGCTTGACCGTTAAAGGGTGCTGTAACCCCCAAAGTACAATACAAACCAAATAACAAAATATTTTTTCTGTGTTTGTGAACAGTGTGCGCAGTAGCCGCACGTGCATCAACAAAGTAGTGCCAAGCGTGCGCCTGTGTCATAAGTAAAGGGCCGGCTGGCTTGACTGTTAAAGGGTGCTGTAACCCCCAAGTACAATCCATACCAAAAAAAAAGAATTTTCTGTGTTTGTGAATTGTGTGCGCAGTAGCCGCACGTGCATCAACAAAGTAGTGCCAAGCGTGCGCCTGTGTCATAAGTAAAGGGCCAGCTGGCTTGACCATTAAAGGGTGCTTTAACCCCCAAAGTACACTCCAAACCAAATAACAAAATATTTTTTCTGTGTTTGTGAATTGAGTGCGCAGTAGCTGCACGTGCATCAACAAAGTAGTGCCAAGCGTGCGCCTGTGTCATAAGTAAAGGGCTGGCTGGCTTGACCGTTAAAGGGTGCTGTAACCCCCAAAGTACACTCCAAACCAAAAAAGAAAATATTTTCTGTGTTTGTGAATTGTGTGCGCAGTAGCCGCATGTGCATCAACAAAGTAGTGCCAAGCGTGCACCAGTGTCATAAGTAAAGGACCGGCTGGCTTGACCGTTAAAGGGTGCTGTAACCCCCAAAGTACTCTCCAAACCAAATAACAAAATATTTTTTCTGTGTTTGTGAATTGTGTGCGCAGTAGCCGCACGTGCATCAACAAAGTAGTGCCAAGCATGCGCCTGTGTCATAAGTAAAGGGCCAGCTGGCTTGACCGTTAAAGGGTGCTGCAACCCCCAAAGTACACTCCAAAATAACAAAATATTTTTTCTGTGTTTGTGAATTGTGTGCGCAGTAGCCACAGGTGAATCAACAAAGTAGTGCCAAGCGTGCGCCTGTGTCATAAGTAAAGGGCCGGCTGGCTTGACCATTAAAAGGGTGCTGTAACCCCCAAAGTACACTCCAAACCAAAAAAAAATTATTTTCTGTGTTTGTGCCGCACGTGCATCAACAAAGTAGTGCCAAGCGTGCGCCTGTGTCATAAGTAAAGGGCCAGCTGGCTTGACCGTTAAAGGGTGCTGTAACCCCCCAGAACACTCCAAACCAAAAAAAAAATTATTTTCTGTGTTTGTGAATTGTGTGCGCAGTAGCCGCACGTGCATCGACAAAGTAGTGCCAAGCGTGCGCCTGTGTCATAAGTAAAGGGCCGGCTGGCTTGACCATTAAAGGGTGCTGTAACCACCAAAGTACACTCCTGTCCAAACCAAAAAAGAAAATATTTTCTGTGTTTGTGAATTGTGTGCGCAGTAGCTGCATGTGCATCAACAAAGTAGTGCCAAGCGTGCGCCTGTGTCGTAAGTAAAGGGCCGGCTGGCATGACCGTTAAAGGGTGCTGTAACCCCCAAAGTACACTCCAAACCAAATAACAAAATATATTTTCTGTGTTTGTGAATTGTGTGCGCAGTAGCCGCACGTGCATCAACAAAGTAGTGCCAAGCGTGCGCCTGTGTCATAAGTAAAGGGCCGGATGGCTTGACCGTTAAAGGGTGCTGTAACCCCCAAAGTACACTCCAGTCCAAACCAAAAAATATATATTTTCTGTGTTTGTGAATTGTGTGCGCAGTAGCCGCACGTGCATCAACAAAGTAGTGCCAAGCGTGCGCCTGTGTCATAAGTAAAGGGCCGGCTGGCTTGACAGTTAAAGGGTGCTGTAACCCCCAAAGTACACTCCAGTCCAAACCAAAAAAGAAAATATTTTCTGTGTTTGCGAATTGTGTGCGCAATTGCCGCATGTACATCAACAAAGTAGTGCCAAGCGTGCGCCTGTGTCATAAGTAAAGGGCCAGCTGGCATGACCGTTAAAGGGTGCTGTAACCCCCAAAGTACACTCCAAACCAAATAACAAAATATATTTTCTGTGTTTGTGAATTGTGTGCGCAGTAGCCGCACTTGCATCAACAAAGTAGTGCCAAGCGTGCGCCTGTGTCATAAGTAAAGGGCTGGCTGGCTTGACCGTTAAAGGGTGCTGTAACCCCCAAAGTACACTCCAAACCAAAAAAGAAAATATTTTCTGTGTTTGTGAATTGTGTGCGCAGTAGCCGCATGTGCATCAACAAAGTAGTGCCAAGCGTGCACCTGTGTCATATGTAAAGGACCAGCTGGCTTGACCGTTAAAGGGTGCTGTAAACCCCAAAGTACACTCCAAACCAAATAACAAAATATTTTTTCTGTGTTTGTGAATTGTGTGCGCAGTAGCCGCACGTGCATCAACAAAGTAGTGCCAAGCGTGCGCCTGTGTCATAAGTAAAGGGCCGGCTGGCTTGACCGTTAAAGGGTGCTGTAACCCCCAAAGTACACTCCAAAATAACAAAATATTTTTTCTGTGTTTGTGAATTGTGTGCGCAGTAGCCGCAGGTGAATCAACAAAGTAGTGCCAAGCGTGCGCCTGTGTCATAAGTAAAGGGCCGGCTGGCTTGACCATGAAAGGGTGCTGTAACCCCCAAAGTACACTCCAAACCAAAAAAAAAATTATTTTCTGAGTTTGTGCCGCACGTGCATCAACAAAGTAGTGCCAAGCGTGAGCCTGTGTCATAAGTAAAGGGCCGGCTGGCTTGACCGTTAAAAGGTGCTGTAACCCCCAAAGTACACTCATGTCCAAACCAAAAAATATATATTTTCTGTGTTTGTGAATTGTGTGCGCAGTAGCCGCACGTGCATCAACAAAGTAGTGCCAAGCGTGCGCCTGTGTCATAAGTAAAGGGCCAGCTGGCTTGACCGTTAAAGGGTGCTGTAAACCCCAAAGTACACTCAAGTCCAAACCAAAAAAGAAAATATTTTCTGTGTTTGTGAATTGTGTGCGCAGTAGCCGCATGTGCATCAGCAAAGTAGTGCCAAGCGTGCGCCTGTGTCATAAGTAAAGGGCCGGCTGGCTTGACCGTTAAAGGGTGCTGTAACCCCCAACGTACACTCCAGTCCAAACCAAAAAAGAAAATATTTTCTGTGTTTGTGAATTGTGTGCGCAGTAGCCGCACGTGCATCAACAAAGTAGTGCCAAGCGTGCGCCTGTGTCATAAGTAAAGGGCCGGCTGGCTTGACCGTTAAAGGGTGCTGTAACCCCCAAAGTACACTCCAGTCCAAACCAAAAAATATATATTTTCTGTGTTTGTGAAATGTGTGCGCAGTAGCCGCACGTGCATCAACAAAGTAGTGCCAAGCGTGCGCCTGTGTCATAAGTAAAAGGCCGGCTGGCTTGACCGTTAAAGGGTGCTGTAACCCCCAAAGTACACTCCTGTCCAAACCAAAAAAGAAAATATTTTCTGTGTTTGTGAATTGTGTGCGCAGTAGCTGCATGTGCATCAACAAAGTAGTGCCAAGCGTGCGCCTGTGTCATAAGTAAAGGGGCGGCTGGCATGACCGTTAAAGGGTGCTGTAACCCCCAAAGTACACTCCAAACCAAATAACAAAATATATTTTCTGTGTTTGTGAATTGTGTGCGCAGTAGCCGCACGTGCATCAACAAAGTAGTGCCAAGCGTGCGCCTGTGTCATAAGTAAAGGGCCGGCTGGCTTGACCGATAAAGGGTGCTGTAACCCCCAAAGTACACTCCAGTCCAAACCAAAAAATATATATTTTCTGTGTTTGTGAATTGTGTGCGCAGTAGCCGCACGTGCATCAACAAAGTAGTGCCAAGCGTGCGCCTGTGTCATAAGTAAAGGGCCGGCTGGCTTGACCGTTAAAGGGTGCTGTAACCCCCAAAGTACACTCCAGTCCAAACCAAAACAAAAAAATATATTTTCTGTGTTTGTGAATTGTGTGCGCAGTAGCCGCACGTGCATCAACAAAGTAGTGCCAAGCGTGCGCCTGTGTCATAAGTAAAGGGCCGGCTGGCTTGACCATGAAAGGGTGCTGTAACCCCCAAAGTACACTCCAAACCAAAAAAAAAATTATTTTCTGAGTTTGTGCCGCACGTGCATCAACAAAGTAGTGCCAAGCGTGAGCCTGTGTCATAAGTAAAGGGCCGGCTGGCTTGACCGTTAAAAGGTGCTGTAACCCCCAACGTACACTCCAGTCCAAACCAAAAAAGAAAATATTTTCTGTGTTTGTGAATTGTGTGCGCAGTAGCCGCACGTGCATCAACAAAGTAGTGCCAAGCGTGCGCCTGTGTCATAAGTAAAGGGCCGGCTGGCTTGACCGTTAAAGGGTGCTGTAACCCCCAAAGTACACTCCAGTCCAAACCAAAAAATATATATTTTCTGTGTTTGTGAAATGTGTGCGCAGTAGCCGCACGTGCATCAACAAAGTAGTGCCAAGCGTGCGCCTGTGTCATAAGTAAAAGGCCGGCTGGCTTGACCGTTAAAGGGTGCTGTAACCCCCAAAGTACACTCCTGTCCAAACCAAAAAAGAAAATATTTTCTGTGTTTGTGAATTGTGTGCGCAGTAGCTGCATGTGCATCAACAAAGTAGTGCCAAGCGTGCGCCTGTGTCATAAGTAAAGGGGCGGCTGGCATGACCGTTAAAGGGTGCTGTAACCCCCAAAGTACACTCCAAACCAAATAACAAAATATATTTTCTGTGTTTGTGAATTGTGTGCGCAGTAGCCGCACGTGCATCAACAAAGTAGTGCCAAGCGTGCGCCTGTGTCATAAGTAAAGGGCCGGCTGGCTTGACCGATAAAGGGTGCTGTAACCCCCAAAGTACACTCCAGTCCAAAACAAAAAATATATATTTTCTGTGTTTGTGAATTGTGTGCGCAGTAGCCGCACGTGCATCAACAAAGTAGTGCCAAGCGTGCGCCTGTGTCATAAGTAAAGGGCCGGCTGGCTTGACCGTTAAAGGGTGCTGTATCCCCCAAATTACACTCCAGTCCAAACCAAAAAAGAAAATATTTTCTGTGTTTGCGAATTGTGTGCCCAGTTGCCGCATGTGCATCAACAAAGTAGTGCCAAGCGTGCGCCTGTGTCATAAGTAAAGGGCCAGCTGGCTTGACCGTTAAAGGGTGCTGTAACCCCCAAAGTACACTCCAAACCAAATAACAAAATATTTTTTCTGTGTTTGTGAATAGTGTGCGCAGTAGCCGCACGTGCATCAACAAAGTAGTGCCAAGCGTGCGCCTGTGTCATAAGTAAAGGGCCGGCTGGCTTGACCGTTAAAGGGTGCTGTAACCCCCAAGTACACTCCAAACCAAAAAAAAAGAATTTTCTGTGTTTGTGAATTGTGTGCGCAGTAGCCGCACGTGCATCAACAAAGTAGTGCCAAGCGTGCGCCTGTGTCATAAGTAAAGGGCCAGCTGGCTTGACCGTTAAAGGGTGCTTTAACCCCCAAAGTACATTCCAAACCAAATAACAAAATATTTTTTCTGTGTTTGTGAATTGTGTGTGCAGTAGCTGCACGTGCATCAACAAAGTAGTGCCAAGCGTGCGCCTGTGTCATAAGTAAAGGGCAGGCTGACTTGACCGTTAAAGGGTGCTGTAACCCCCAAAGTACACTCCAAACCAAAAAAGAAAATATTTTCTGTGTTTGTGAATTGTGTGCGCAGTAGCCGCATGTGCATCAACAAAGTAGTGTCAAGCGTGCACCTGTGTCATAAGTAAAGGACCGGCTGGCTTGACCGTTAAAGGGTGCTGTAACCCCCAAAGTACACTCCAAACCAAATAACAAAATCTTTTTTCTGTGTTTGTGAATTGTGTGCGCAGTAGCCACACGTCCATCAACAAAGTAGTGCCAAGCGTGCGCCTGTGTCATAAGTAAAGGGCCAGCTGGCTTGACCGTTAAAGGGTGCTGCAACCCCCAAAGTACACTCCAAAATAACAAAATATTTTTTCTGTGTTTGTGAATTGTGTGCGCAGTAGCCGCAGGTGAATCAACAAAGTAGTGCCAAGCGTGCGCCTGTGTCATAAGTAAAGGGCCGGCTGGCTTGACCTTTAAAGGGTGCTGTAACCCCCAAAGTACACTCCAAATCAAAAAAAAATAATTTTCTGTGTTTGTGCCGCACGTGCATCAACAAAGTAGTGCCAAGCGTGCGCCTGTGTCATAAGTAAAGGGCCGGCTGGCTTGACCGTTAAAAGGTGCTGTAACCCCCAAAGTACACTCCAGTCCAAACCAAAAAATATATATTTTCTGTGTTTGTGAATTGTGTGCGCAGTAGCCGCAAGTGCATCAACAAAGTAGTGCCAAGCGTGCGCCTGTGTCATAAGTAAAGGGCCGGCTGGCTTGACTGTTAAAGGGTGCTGTAACCCCCAAAGTACACTCCAGTCCAAACCGAAAAAATATATATTTTCTGTGTTTGTGAATTGTGTGCGCAGTAGCCGCACGTGCCTCAACAAAGTAGTGCCAAGAGTGCGCCTGTGTCATAAGTAAAGGGCCAGCTGGCTTGACCGTTAAAGGGTGCTGTAACCCCCAAAGTACACTCCAGTCCAAACCAAAACAAAAAAAATATATTTTCTGTGTTTGTGAATTGTGTGCGCAGTAGCCGCACGTGCATCAACAAAGTAGTGCCAAGCGTGCGCCTGTGTCATAAGTAAAGGGCCGGCTGGCTTGACCATGAAAGGGTGCTGTAACCCCCAAAGTACACTCCAAACCAAAAAAAAAATTATTTTCTGAGTTTGTGCCGCACGTGCATCAACAAAGTAGTGCCAAGCGTGAGCCTGTGTCATAAGTAAAGGGCCGGCTGGCTTGACCGTTAAAAGGTGCTGTAACCCCCAAAGTACACTCATGTCCAAACCAAAAAATATATATTTTCTGTGTTTGTGAATTGTGTGCGCAGTAGCCGCACGTGCATCAACAAAGTAGTGCCAAGCGTGCGCCTGTGTCATAAGTAAAGGGCCAGCTGGCTTGACCGTTAAAGGGTGCTGTAACCCCCAAAGTACACTCAAGTCCAAACCAAAAAAGAAAATATTTTCTGTGTTTGTGAATTGTGTGCGCAGTAGCCGCATGTGCATCAGCAAAGTAGTGCCAAGCGTGCGCCTGTGTCATAAGTAAAGGGCCGGCTGGCTTGACCGTTAAAGGGTGCTGTAACCCCCAACGTACACTCCAGTCCAAACCAAAAAAGAAAATATTTTCTGTGTTTGTGAATTGTGTGCGCAGTAGCCGCACGTGCATCAACAAAGTAGTGCCAAGCGTGCGCCTGTGTCATAAGTAAAGGGCCGGCTGGCTTGACCGTTAAAGGGTGCTGTAACCCCCAAAGTACACTCCAGTCCAAACCAAAAAATATATATTTTCTGTGTTTGTGAAATGTGTGCGCAGTAGCCGCACGTGCATCAACAAAGTAGTGCCAAGCGTGCGCCTGTGTCATAAGTAAAAGGCCGGCTGGCTTGACCGTTAAAGGGTGCTGTAACCCCCAAAGTACACTCCTGTCCAAACCAAAAAAGAAAATATTTTCTGTGTTTGTGAATTGTGTGCGCAGTAGCTGCATGTGCATCAACAAAGTAGTGCCAAGCGTGCGCCTGTGTCATAAGTAAAGGGGCGGCTGGCATGACCGTTAAAGGGTGCTGTAACCCCCAAAGTACACTCCAAACCAAATAACAAAATATATTTTCTGTGTTTGTGAATTGTGTGCGCAGTAGCCGCACGTGCATCAACAAAGTAGTGCCAAGCGTGCGCTTGTGTCATAAGTAAAGGGCCGGCTGGCTTGACCGATAAAGGGTGCTGTAACCCCCAAAGTACACTCCAGTCCAAACCAAAAAATATATATTTTCTGTGTTTGTGAATTGTGTGCGCAGTAGCCGCACGTGCATCAACAAAGTAGTGCCAAGCGTGCGCCTGTGTCATAAGTAAAGGGCCGGCTGGCTTGACCGTTAAAGGGTGCTGTAACCCCCAAAGTACACTCCAGTCCAAACCAAAACAAAAAAAATATATTTTCTGTGTTTGTGAATTGTGTGCGCAGTAGCCGCACGTGCATCAACAAAGTAGTGCCAAGCGTGCGCCTGTGTCATAAGTAAAGGGCCAGCTGGCTTGACCGTTAAAGGGTGCTGTATCCCCCAAATTACACTCCAGTCCAAACCAAAAAAGAAAATATTTTCTGTGTTTGCGAATTGTGTGCCCAGTTGCCGCATGTGCATCAACAAAGTAGTGCCAAGCGTGCGCCTGTGTCATAAGTAAAGGGCCAGCTGGCTTGACCGTTAAAGGGTGCTGTAACCCCCAAAGTACACTCCAAACCAAATAACAAAATATTTTTTCTGTGTTTGTGAATAGTGTGCGCAGTAGCCGCACGTGCATCAACAAAGTAGTGCCAAGCGTGCGCCTGTGTCATAAGTAAAGGGCCGGCTGGCTTGACCGTTAAAGGGTGCTGTAACCCCCAAGTACACTCCAAACCAAAAAAAAAGAATTTTCTGTGTTTGTGAATTGTGTGCGCAGTAGCCGCACGTGCATCAACAAAGTAGTGCCAAGCGTGCGCCTGTGTCATAAGTAAAGGGCCAGCTGGCTTGACCGTTAAAGGGTGCTTTAACCCCCAAAGTACATTCCAAACCAAATAACAAAATATTTTTTCTGTGTTTGTGAATTGTGTGTGCAGTAGCTGCACGTGCATCAACAAAGTAGTGCCAAGCGTGCGCCTGTGTCATAAGTAAAGGGCAGGCTGACTTGACCGTTAAAGGGTGCTGTAACCCCCAAAGTACACTCCAAACCAAAAAAGAAAATATTTTCTGTGTTTGTGAATTGTGTGCGCAGTAGCCGCATGTGCATCAACAAAGTAGTGTCAAGCGTGCACCTGTGTCATAAGTAAAGGACCGGCTGGCTTGACCGTTAAAGGGTGCTGTAACCCCCAAAGTACACTCCAAACCAAATAACAAAATCTTTTTTCTGTGTTTGTGAATTGTGTGCGCAGTAGCCACACGTCCATCAACAAAGTAGTGCCAAGCGTGCGCCTGTGTCATAAGTAAAGGGCCAGCTGGCTTGACCGTTAAAGGGTGCTGCAACCCCCAAAGTACACTCCAAAATAACAAAATATTTTTTCTGTGTTTGTGAATTGTGTGCGCAGTAGCCGCAGGTGAATCAACAAAGTAGTGCCAAGCGTGCGCCTGTGTCATAAGTAAAGGGCCGGCTGGCTTGACCTTTAAAGGGTGCTGTAACCCCCAAAGTACACTCCAAATAAAAAAAAAATAATTTTCTGTGTTTGTGCCGCACGTGCATCAACAAAGTAGTGCCAAGCGTGCGCCTGTGTCATAAGTAAAGGGCCGGCTGGCTTGACCGTTAAAAGGTGCTGTAACCCCCAAAGTACACTCCAGTCCAAACCAAAAAATATATATTTTCTGTGTTTGTGAATTGTGTGCGCAGTAGCCGCAAGTGCATCAACAAAGTAGTGCCAAGCGTGCGCCTGTGTCATAAGTAAAGGGCCGGCTGGCTTGACTGTTAAAGGGTGCTGTAACCCCCAAAGTACACTCCAGTCCAAACCGAAAAAATATATATTTTCTGTGTTTGTGAATTGTGTGCGCAGTAGCCGCACGTGCGTCAACAAAGTAGTGCCAAGAGTGCGCCTGTGTCATAAGTAAAGGGCCAGCTGGCTTGACCGTTAAAGTGTGCTGTAACCCCCAAAGTACACTCCAGTCCAAACCAAAAAAGAAAATATTTTCTGTGTTTGTGAATTGTGTGCGCAGTAGCCGCATGTGCATCAACAAAGTAGTGCCAAGCGTGCGCCTGTGTCATAAGTAAAGGGCCGGCTGGCTTGACCGTTAAAGGGTGCTGTAACCCCCAAAGTACACTCCAGTCCAAACCAAAAAAGAAAATATTTTCTGTGTTTGTGAATTGTGTGTGCATTAGCCGCACGTGCATCAACAAAGTAGTGCCAAGCGTGCGCCTGTGTCATAAGTAAAGGGCCAGCTGGCTTGACCGTTAAAGGGTGCTGTAACCCCCCAGAACACTCCAAACCAAAAAAAAAATGATTTTCTGTGTTTGTGAATTGTGTGCGCAGTAGCCGCACGTGCATCGACAAAGTAGTGCCAAGCGTGCGCCTGTGTCATAAGTAAAGGGCCGGCTGGCTTGACCGTTAAAGGGTGCTGTAACCCCCAAAGTACACTCCTGTCCAAACCAAAAAAGAAAATATTTTCTGTGTTTGTGAATTGTGTGCGCAATAGCTGCATGTGCATCAACAAAGTAGTGCCAAGCGTGCGCCTGTGTCATAAGTAAAGGGCCGGCTGGCATGACCGATAAAGGGTGCTGTAACCCCCAAAGTACACTCCAAACCAAATAACAAAATATATTTTCTGTGTTTGTGAATTGTGTGCGCAGTAGCCGCACGTGCATCAACAAAGTAGTGCCAAGTGTGCGCCTGTGTCATAAGTAAAGGGCCGGCTGGCTTGACCGTTAAAGGGTGCTGTAACCCCCAAAGTACACTCCAGTCCAAACCAAAAAATATAAATTTTCTGTGTTTGTGAATTGTGTGCGCAGTAGCCGCACGTGCATCAACAAAGTAGTGCCAAGCGTGCGCCTGTGTCATAAGTAAAGGGCCGGCTGGCTTGACCGTTAAAGGGTGCTGTAACCCCCAAAGTACACTCCAGTCCAAACCAAAACAAAAAAAATATATTTTCTGTGTTTGTGAATTGTGTGTGCATTAGCCGCACGTGCATCAACAAAGTAGTGCCAAGCGTGCGCCTGTGTCATAAGTAAAGGGCCGGCTGGCTTGACCGTTAAAGGGTGCTGTAACCCCCAAAGTACACTCCTGTCCAAACCAAAAAAGAAAATATTTTCTGTGTTTGTGAATTGTGTGCGCAATAGCTGCATGTGCATCAACAAAGTAGTGCCAAGCGTGCGCCTGTGTCATAAGTAAAGGGCCGGCTGGCATGACCGATAAAGGGTGCTGTAACCCCCAAAGTACACTCCAAACCAAATAACAAAATATATTTTCTGTGTTTGTGAATTGTGTGCGCAGTAGCCGCACGTGCATCAACAAAGTAGTGCCAAGCGTGCGCCTGTGTCATAAGTAAAGGGCTGGCTGGCTTGACCGTTAAAGGGTGCTGTAACCCCCAAAGTACACTCCAAACCAAAAAAGAAAATATTTTCTGTGTTTGTGAATTGTGTGCGCAGTAGCCGCATGTGCATCAACAAAGTAGTGCCAAGCGTGCACCTGTGTCATATGTAAAGGACCAGCTGGCTTGACCGTTAAAGGGTGCTGTAAACCCCAAAGTACACTCCAAACCAAATAACAAAATATTTTTTCTGTGTTTGTGAATTGTGTGCGCAGTAGCCGCACGTGCATCAACAAAGTAGTGCCAAGCGTGCGCCTGTGTCATAAGTAAAGGGCCGGCTGGCTTGACCGTTAAAGGGTGCTGTAACCCCCAAAGTAAACTCCAAAATAACAAAATATTTTTTCTGTGTTTGTGAATTGTGTGCGCAGTAGCCGCAGGTGAATCAAAAAAGTAGTGCCAAGCGTGCGCCTGTGTCATAAGTAAAGGGCCGGCTGGCTTGACCATTAAAGGGTGCTGTAACCCCCAAAGTACACTCCAAACCAAAAAAAAAATTATTTTCTGAGTTTGTGCCGCACGTGCATCAACAAAGTAGTGCCAAGCGTGAGCCTGTGTCATAAGTAAAGGGCCGGCTGGCTTGACCGTTAAAAGGTGCTGTAACCCCCAAAGTACACTCATGTCCAAACCAAAAAATATATATTTTCTGTGTTTGTGAATTGTGTGCGCAGTAGCCGCACGTGCATCAACAAAGTAGTGCCAAGCGTGCGCCTGTGTCATAAGTAAAGGGCCAGCTGGCTTGACCGTTAAAGGGTGCTGTAACCCCCAAAGTACACTCAAGTCCAAACCAAAAAAGAAAATATTTTCTGTGTTTGTGAATTGTGTGCGCAGTAGCCGCATGTGCATCAGCAAAGTAGTGCCAAGCGTGCGCCTGTGTCATAAGTAAAGGGCCGGCTGGCTTGACCGTTAAAGGGTGCTGTAACCCCCAACGTACACTCCAGTCCAAACCAAAAAAGAAAATATTTTCTGTGTTTGTGAATTGTGTGCGCAGTAGCCGCACGTGCATCAACAAAGTAGTGCCAAGCGTGCGCCTGTGTCATAAGTAAAGGGCCGGCTGGCTTGACCGTTAAAGGGTGCTGTAACCCCCAAAGTACACTCCAGTCCAAACCAAAAAATATATATTTTCTGTGTTTGTGAAATGTGTGCGCAGTAGCCGCACGTGCATCAACAAAGTAGTGCCAAGCGTGCGCCTGTGTCATAAGTAAAAGGCCGGCTGGCTTGACCGTTAAAGGGTGCTGTAACCCCCAAAGTACACTCCTGTCCAAACCAAAAAAGAAAATATTTTCTGTGTTTGTGAATTGTGTGCGCAGTAGCTGCATGTGCATCAACAAAGTAGTGCCAAGCGTGCGCCTGTGTCATAAGTAAAGGGCCAGCTGGCTTGACCGTTAAAGGGTGCTGTAACCCCCAAAGTACACTCCAAACCAAATAACAAAATATATTTTCTGTGTTTGTGAATTGTGTGCGCAGTAGCCGCACGTGCATCAACAAATTAGTGCCAAGCGTGCGCCTGTGTCATAAGTAAAGGGCCGGCTGGCTTGACTGTTAAAGGGTGCTGTAACCCCCAAAGTACACTCCAGTCCAAACCGAAAAAATATATATTTTCTGTGTTTGTGAATTGTGTGCGCAGTAGCCGCACGTGCGTCAACAAAGTAGTGCCAAGAGTGCGCCTGTGTCATAAGTAAAGGGCCAGCTGGCTTGACCGTTAAAGGGTGCTGTAACCCCCAAAGTACACTCCAGTCCAAACCAAAAAAGAAAATATTTTCTGTGTTTGTGAATTGTGTGCGCAGTAGCCGCATGTGCATCAACAAAGTAGTGCCAAGCGTGCGCCTGTGTCATAAGTAAAGGGCCGGCTGGCTTGACCGTTAAAGGGTGCTGTAACCCCCAAAGTACACTCCAGTCCAAACCAAAAAAGAAAATATTTTCTGTGTTTGTGAATTGTGTGTGCATTAGCCGCACGTGCATCAACAAAGTAGTGCCAAGCGTGCGCCTGTGTCATAAGTAAAGGGCCAGCTGGCTTGACCGTTAAAGGGTGCTTTAACCCCCAAAGTACACTCCAAACCAAATAACAAAATATTTTTTCTGTGTTTGTGAATTGTGTGTGCAGTAGCTGCCCGTGCATCAACAAAGTAGTGCCAAGCGTGCGCCTGTGTCATAAGTAAAAGGCCGGCTGGCTTGACCATTAAAGGGTGCTGTAACCCCCAAAGTACACTCCTGTCCAAACCAAAAAAGAAAATATTTTCTGTGTTTGTGAATTGTGTGCGCAGTAGCTGCATGTGCATCAACAAAGTAGTGCCAAGCGTGCGCCTGTGTCATAAGTAAAGGGGCGGCTGGCATGACCGTTAAAGGGTGCTGTAACCCCCAAAGTACACTCCAAACCAAATAACAAAATATATTTTCTGTGTTTGTGAATTGTGTGCGCAGTAGCCGCACGTGCATCAACAAAGTAGTGCCAAGCGTGCGCCTGTGTCATAAGTAAAGGGCCGGCTGGCTTGACCGATAAAGGGTGCTGTAACCCCCAAAGTACACTCCAGTCCAAACCAAAAAATATATATTTTCTGTGTTTGTGAATTGTGTGCGCAGTAGCCGCACGTGCATCAACAAAGTAGTGCCAAGCGTGCGCCTGTGTCATAAGTAAAGGGCCGGCTGGCTTGACCGTTAAAGGGTGCTGTAACCCCCAAAGTACACTCCAGTCCAAACCAAAACAAAAAAAATATATTTTCTGTGTTTGTGAATTGTGTGCGCAGTAGCCGCACGTGCATCAACAAAGTAGTGCCAAGCGTGCGCCTGTGTCATAAGTAAAGGGCCGGCTGGCTTGACCGTTAAAGGGTGCTGTAACCCCCAAGTACACTCCAAACCAAAAAAAAAGAATTTTCTGTGTTTGTGAATTGTGTGCGCAGTAGCCGCACGTGCATCAACAAAGTAGTGCCAAGCGTGCGCCTGTGTCATAAGTAAAGGGCCAGCTGGCTTGACCGTTAAAGGGTGCTTTAACCCCCAAAGTACACGCCAAACCAAATAACAAAATATTTTTTCTGTGTTTGTGAATTGTGTGTGCAGTAGCTGCACGTGCATCAACAAAATAGTGCCAAGCGTGCGCCTGTGTCATAAGTAAAGGGCAGGCTGACTTGACCGTTAAAGGGTGCTGTAACCCCCAAAGTACACTCCAAACCAAAAAAGAAAATATTTTCTGTGTTTGTGAATTGTGTGCGCAGTAGCCGCATGTGCATCAACAAAGTAGTGTCAAGCGTGCACCTGTGTCATAAGTAAAGGACCGGCTGGCTTGACCGTTAAAGGGTGCTGTAACCCCCAAAGTACACTCCAAACCAAATAACAAAATCTTTTTTCTGTGTTTGTGAATTGTGTGCGCAGTAGCCGCACGTCCATCAACAAAGTAGTGCCAAGCGTGCGCCTGTGTCATAAGTAAAGGGCCAGCTGGCTTGACCGTTAAAGGGTGCTGCAACGCCCAAAGTACACTCCAAAATAACAAAATATTTTTTCTGTGTTTGTGAATTGTGTGCGCAGTAGCCGCAGGTGAATCAACAAAGTAGTGCCAAGCGTGCGCCTGTGTCATAAGTAAAGGGCCGGCTGGCTTGACCTTTAAAGGGTGCTGTAACCCCCAAAGTACACTCCAAACCAAAAAAAAAATATTTTCTGTGTTTGTGCCGCACGTGCATCAACAAAGTAGTGCCAAGCGTGCGCCTGTGTCATAAGTAAAGGGCCGGCAGGCTTGACCATTAAAAGGTGCTGTAACCCCCAAAGTACACTCCAGTCCAAACCAAAAAATATATATTTTCTGTGTTTGTGAATTGTGTGCGCAGTAGCCGCAAGTGCATCAACAAAGTAGTGCCAAGCGTGCGCCTGTGTCATAAGTAAAGGGCCGGCTGGCTTGACTGTTAAAGGGTGCTGTAACCCCCAAAGTACACTCCAGTCCAAACCGAAAAAATATATATTTTCTGTGTTTGTGAATTGTGTGCGCAGTAGCCGCACGTGCGTCAACAAAGTAGTGCCAAGAGTGCGCCTGTGTCATAAGTAAAGGGCCAGCTGGCTTGACCGTTAAAGGGTGCTGTAACCCCCAAAGTACACTCCAGTCCAAACCAAAAAAGAAAATATTTTCTGTGTTTGTGAATTGTGTGCGCAGTAGCCGCATGTGCATCAACAAAGTAGTGCCAAGCGTGCGCCTGTGTCATAAGTAAAGGGCCGGCTGGCTTTACCGTTAAAGGGTGCTGTAACCCCCAAAGTACACTCCAGTCCAAACCAAAAAAGAAAATATTTTCTGTGTTTGTGAATTGTGTGTGCATTAGCCGCACGTGCATCAACAAAGTAGTGCCAAGCGTGCGCCTGTGTCATAAGTAAAGGGCCAGCTGGCTTGACCGTTAAAGGGTGCTGTAACCCCCCAGAACACTCCAAACCAAAAAAAAAATGATTTTCTGTGTTTGTGAATTGTGTGCGCAGTAGCCGCACGTGCATCGACAAAGTAGTGCCAAGCGTGCGCCTGTGTCATAAGTAAAGGGCCGGCTGGCTTGACCGTTAAAGGGTGCTGTAACCCCCAAAGTACACTCCTGTCCAAACCAAAAAAGAAAATATTTTCTGTGTTTGTGAATTGTGTGCGCAATAGCTGCATGTGCATCAACAAAGTAGTGCCAAGCGTGCGCCTGTGTCATAAGTAAAGGGCCGGCTGGCATGACCGATAAAGGGTGCTGTAACCCCCAAAGTACACTCCAAACCAAATAACAAAATATATTTTCTGTGTTTGTGAATTGTGTGCGCAGTAGCCGCACGTGCATCAACAAAGTAGTGCCAAGCGTGCGCCTGTGTCATAAGTAAAAGGCCGGCTGGCTTGACCGTTAAAGGGTGCTGTAACCCCCAAAGTACACTCCAGTCCAAACCAAAAAATATAAATTTTCTGTGTTTGTGAATTGTGTGCGCAGTAGCCGCACGTGCATCAACAAAGTAGTGCCAAGCGTGCGCCTGTGTCATAAGTAAAGGGCCGGCTGGCTTGACCGTTAAAGGGTGCTGTAACCCCCAAAGTACACTCCAGTCCAAACCAAAACAAAAAAAATATATTTTCTGTGTTTGTGAATTGTGTGTGCATTAGCCGCACGTGCATCAACAAAGTAGTGCCAAGCGTGCGCCTGTGTCATAAGTAAAGGGCCAGCTGGCTTGACCGTTAAAGGGTGCTGTAACCCCCCAGAACACTCCAAACCAAAAAAAAAATGATTTTCTGTGTTTGTGAATTGTGTGCGCAGTAGCCGCACGTGCATCGACAAAGTAGTGCCAAGCGTGCGCCTGTGTCATAAGTAAAGGGCCGGCTGGCTTGACCGTTAAAGGGTGCTGTAACCCCCAAAGTACACTCCTGTCCAAACCAAAAAAGAAAATATTTTCTGTGTTTGTGAATTGTGTGCGCAATAGCTGCATGTGCATCAACAAAGTAGTGCCAAGCGTGCGCCTGTGTCATAAGTAAAGGGCCGGCTGGCATGACCGATAAAGGGTGCTGTAACCCCCAAAGTACACTTCAAACCAAATAACAAAATATATTTTCTGTGTTTGTGAATTGTGTGCGCAGTAGCCGCACGTGCATCAACAAAGTAGTGCCAAGCGTGCGCCTGTGTCATAAGTAAAGGGCCGGCTGGCTTGACCGTTAAAGGGTGCTGTAACCCCCAAAGTACACTCCAGTCCAAACCAAAAAATATAAATTTTCTGTGTTTGTGAATTGTGTGCGCAGTAGCCGCACGTGCATCAACAAAGTAGTGCCAAGCGTGCGCCTGTGTCATAAGTAAAGGGCCGGCTGGCTTGACCGTTAAAGGGTGCTGTAACCCCCAAAGTACACTCCAGTCCAAACCAAAAAAGAAAATATTTTCTGTGTTTGCGAATTGTGTGCCCAGTTGCCGCATGTGCATCAACAAAGTAGTGCCAAGCGTGCGCCTGTGTCATAAGTAAAGGGCCAGCTGGCTTGACCGTTAAAGGGTGCTGTAACCCGCAAAGTACACTCCAAACCAAATAACAAAATATATTTTCTGTGTTTGTGAATTGTGTGCGCAGTAGCCGCACCTGCATCAACAAATTAGTGCCAAGCGTGCGCCTGTGTCATAAGTAAAGGGCTGTCTGGCTTGACCGATAAAGGGTACTGTAACCCCCAAAGTACACTCCAAACCAAAAAAAAAATTATTTTCTGTGTTTGTGATTTGTGTGCGCAGTAGCCGCACGTGCATCAACAAAGTAGTGCCAAGCGTGCGCCTGTGTCAAAATTAAAGGGCCGGCTGGCTTGACCGTTAAAGGGTGCTGTAACCCCAAAAGTACACTCCAAACCTAAAAAATATATATTTTCTGTGTTTGTGAATTGTGTGCGCAGTAGCCGCACGTGCATCAACAAAGTAGTGCCAAGCGTGCGCCTGTGTCAAAAGTAAAGGGCCGGCTGGCTTGACTGTTAAAGGGTGCTGTAACCCCCAAAGTACACTCCAAACCAAAAAAATATATATTTTCTGTGTTTGTGAATTGTGTGCGCAGTAGCCGCACGTGCATCAACAAAGTAGTGCCAAGCGTGCGCCTGTGTCATAAGTAAAGGGCCGGCTGGCTTGACCGTTAAAGGGTGCTCTAACCCCCAAAGTACACTACAAACCAACTGACAAAATATTTTTTCTGTGTTTGTGAATAGTGTGCACAGTAGCCGCACGTGCATCAACAAAGTAGTGCCAAGAGTGCGCTTGTGTCATAAGTAAAGGGCTGGCTGGCTTGACAGTTAAAGGGTGCTGTAACCCCCAAAGTACACTCCAGTCCAAACCAAAAAATTTTTTTTTCTGTGTTTGTGAATTGTGTGCGCAGTAGCCGCAGATGCATCAACAAAGTAGTCCCAAGCGTGCGCCTGTGTCATAAGTAAAGGGCCGGCTGGCTTGACCGTTAAAGGGTGCTGTAACCCCCAAAGTACACTCCAGTCCATACCAAAAAAAAAGAATTTTCTGTGTTTGTGAATTGTGTGCGCAGTAGCCGCACGTGCATCAACAAAGTAGTGCCAAGCGTGCGCCTGTGTCATAAGTAAAGGGCCGGCTGGCTTGACCGTTAAAGGGTGCTGTAACCCCCAAAGTACACTCCAGTCCATACCAAAAAAAAAGAATTTTCTGTGTTTGTGAATTGTGTGCGCAGTAGCCGCACGTGCATCAACAAAGTAGTGCCAAGCGTGCGCCTGTGTCATAAGTAAAGGGCCAGCTGGCTTGAACCTTAAAGGGTGCTTTAACCCCCAAAGTACACTCCAAACCAAATAACAAAATATTTTTTCTGTGTTTGTGAATTGTGTGCGCAGTAGCTGCACGTGCATCAACAAAGTAGTGCCAAGCGTGCGCCTGTGTCATAAGTAAAGGGCTGGCTGGCTTGACCGTTAAAGGGTGCTGTAACCCCCAAAGTACACTCCAAACCAAAAAAGAAAATATTTTCTGTGTTTGTGAATTGTGTGCGCAGTAGCCGCATGTGCATCAACAAAGTAGTGCCAAGCGTGCACCAGTGTCATAAGTAAAGGACCGGCTGGCTTGACCGTTAAAGGGTGCTGTAACCCCCAAAGTACTCTCCAAACCAAATAACAAAATATTTTTTCTGTGTTTGTGAATTGTGTGCGCAGTAGCCGCACGTGCATCAACAAAGTAGTGCCAAGCATGCGCCTGTGTCATAAGTAAAGGGCCAGCTGGCTTGACCGTTAAAGGGTGCTGCAACCCCCAAAGTACACTCCAAAATAACAAAATATTTTTTCTGTGTTTGTGAATTGTGTGCGCAGTAGCCACAGGTGAATCAACAAAGTAGTGCCAAGCGTGCGCCTGTGTCATAAGTAAAGGGCCGGCTGGCTTGACCATTAAAAGGGTGCTGTAACCCCCAAAGTACACTCCAAACCAAAAAAAAATTATTTTCTGTGTTTGTGCCGCACGTGCATCAACAAATTAGTGCCAAGTGTGCGCCTGTGTCATAAGTAAAGGGCCAGCTGGCTTGACCGTTAAAGGGTGCTGTAACCCCCCAGAACACTCCAAACCAAAAAAAAATATATTTTCTGTGTTTGTGAATTGTGTGCGCAGTAGCCGCACGTGCATCGACAAAGTAGTGCCAAGCGTGCGCCTGTGTCATAAGTAAAGGGCCGGCTGGCTTGACCATTAAAGGGTGCTGTAACCACCAAAGTACACTCCTGTCCAAACCAAAAAAGAAAATATTTTCTGTGTTTGTGAATTGTGTGCGCAGTAGCTGCATGTGCATCAACAAAGTAGTGCCAAGCGTGCACCAGTGTCATAAGTAAAGGCCGGCTGGCTTGACCGTTAAAGGGTGCTGTAACCCCCAACGTACACTCCAGTCCAAACCAAAAAAGAAAATATTTTCTGTTTGTGAATTGTGTGCGCAGTAGCCGCACGTGCATCAACAAAGTAGTGCCAAGCGTGCGCCTGTGTCATAAGTAAAGGGCCGGCTGGCTTGACCGTTAAAGGGTGCTGTAACCCCCAAAGTACACTCCAGTCCAAACCAAAAAATATATATTTTCTGTGTTTGTGAAATGTGTGCGCAGTAGCCGCACGTGCATCAACAAAGTAGTGCCAAGCGTGCGCCTGTGTCATAAGTAAAAGGCCGGCTGGCTTGACCGTTAAAGGGTGCTGTAACCCCCAAAGTACACTCCTGTCCAAACCAAAAAAGAAAATATTTTCTGTGTTTGTGAATTGTGTGCGCAGTAGCTGCATGTGCATCAACAAAGTAGTGCCAAGCGTGCGCCTGTGTCATAAGTAAAGGGCCAGCTGGCTTGACCGTTAAAGGGTGCTGTAACCCCCAAAGTACACTCCAAACCAAATAACAAAATATATTTTCTGTGTTTGTGAATTGTGTGCGCAGTAGCCGCACGTGCATCAACAAATTAGTGCCAAGCGTGCGCCTGTGTCATAAGTAAAGGGCCGGCTGGCTTGACTGTTAAAGGGTGCTGTAACCCCCAAAGTACACTCCAGTCCAAACCGAAAAAATATATATTTTCTGTGTTTGTGAATTGTGTGCGCAGTAGCCGCACGTGCGTCAACAAAGTAGTGCCAAGAGTGCGCCTGTGTCATAAGTAAAGGGCCAGCTGGCTTGACCGTTAAAGGGTGCTGTAACCCCCAAAGTACACTCCAGTCCAAACCAAAAAAGAAAATATTTTCTGTGTTTGTGAATTGTGTGCGCAGTAGCCGCATGTGCATCAACAAAGTAGTGCCAAGCGTGCGCCTGTGTCATAAGTAAAGGGCCGGCTGGCTTGACCGTTAAAGGGTGCTGTAACCCCCAAGTACACTCCAGTCCAAACCAAAAAGAAAATATTTTCTGTGTTTGTGAATTGTGTGCTGCATTAGCCGCACGTGCATCAACAAAGTAGTGCCAAGCGTGCGCCTGTGTCATCAGTAAAGGGCCAGCTGGCTTGACCGTTAAAGGGTGCTTTAACCCCCAAAGTACACTCCAGTCCAAACCAAAAAAGAAAATATTTTCTGTGTTTGTGAATTGTGTGCGCAGTAGCCGCATGTGCATCAGCAAAGTAGTGCCAAGCGTGCGCCTGTGTCATAAGTAAAGGGCCGGCTGGCTTGACCGTTAAAGGGTGCTGTAACCCCCAAAGTACACTCCAGTCCAAACCAAAAAAGAAAATATTTTCTATTTGTGAATTGTGTGCGCAGTAGCCGCACGTGCATCAACAAAGTAGTGCCAAGCATGCGCCTGTGTCATAAGTAAAGAGCCGGCTGGCTTGACCGTTAAAGGGTGCTGTAACCCCCAAAGTACACTCCAGTCCAAACCAAAAAATATATATTTTCTGTGTTTGTGAATTGTGTGCGCAGTAGCCGCACGTGCATCAACAAAGTAGTGCTAAGCGTGCGCTTGTGTCATAAGTAAAGGGCCGGCTGGCTTGACCGTTAAAGGGTGCTGTAACCCCCAAAGTACACTACAAACCAAAAAAAAAAATATTTTCTGTGTTTGTGAATTGTGTGCGCAGTAGCCGCATGTGCATCAACAATGTAGTGCCAAGCGTGCGCCTGTGTCATAAGTAAAGGGCCGGCTGGCTTGACCGTTAAATGGTGCTGTAACCCCCCAGAACACTCCAAACCAAAAAAAAAATTATTGTCTGTGTTTGTGAATTGTGTGCGCAGTAGCCGCACGTGCATCGACAAAGTAGTGCCAAGCATGCGCCTGTGTCATAAGTAAAGGGCCGGCTGGCTTGACCGTTAAAGGGTGCTGTAACCCCCAAAGTACACTCCTGTCCAAACCAAAAAAGAAAATATTTTCTGTGTTTGTGAATTGTGTGCGCAGTAGCTGCATGTGCATCAACAAAGTAGTGCCAAGCGTGCGCCTGTGTCATAAGTAAAGGGCCGGCTGGCATGACCATTAAAGGGTGCTGTAACCCCCAAAGTACACTCCAAACCAAATAACAAAATATATTTTCTGTGTTTGTAAATTGTGTGCGCAGTAGCCGCACGTGCATCAACAAAGTAGTGCAAAGCGTGCGCCTGTGTCATAAGTAAAGGGCCGGCTGGCTTGCCAATTAAAGGGTGCTGTAACCCCCAAAGTACACTCCAGTCCAAACCAAAAAATATATATTTTCTGTGTTTGTGAATTGTGTGCGCAGTAGCCGCACGTGCATCAACAAAGTAGTGCCAAGCGTGCGCCTGTGTCATAAGTAAAGGGCCGGCTGGCTTGACCGTTAAAGAGTGCTATAACCCCCAAAGTACACTCCAGTCCAAACCAAAAAATATATATTTTCTGTGTTTGTGAATTGTGTGCGCAGTAGCCGCACGTGCATCAACAAAGTAGTGCCAAGCGTGCGCCTGTGTCATAAGTAAAGGGCCAGCTGGCTTGACCATTAAAGGGTGCTGTAACCCCCAAAGTACACTACAAACCAAAAAAAAAATTATTTTCTGTGTTTGTGAATTGTGTGCGCAGTAGCAGCACGTGCATCGACAAAGTAGTGCCAAGCGTGCGCCTGTGTCATAAGTAAAGGGCCGGCTGGCTTGACCGCTAAAGGGTGCTGTAACCCCCAAAGTACACTCCTGTCCAAACCAAAAAAGAAAATATTTTCTGTGTTTGTGAATTGTGTGCGCAGTAGCTTCATGTGCATCAACAAAGTAGTGCCAAGCGTGCGCCTGTGTCATAAGTAAAGGGCCGGATGGCATGACCGTTAAAGGGTGCTGTAACCCCCAAAGTACACTCCAAACCAAATAACAAAATATATTTTCTGTGTTTGTGAATTGTGTGCGCAGTAGCCGCACGTGCATCAACAAAGTAGTGCCAAGCGTGCGCCTGTGTCATAAGTAAAGGGCCGGCTGGCTTGACCGTTAAAGGGTGCTGTAACCCCCAAAGTACACTCCTGTCCAAACCAAAACAAAAAAATATATATTTTCTGTGTTTGTGAATTGTGTGCACAGTAGCCGCACGTGCATCAACAAAGTAGTGCCAAGCGTGAGCCTGTGTCATAAGTAAAGGGCCGGCTGACTTGACCGTTAAAGGGTGCTGTAACCCCCAAAGTACACTCCAAACCAAATAACAAAATATATTTTCTGTGTTTGTGAATTGTGTGCGCAGTAGCTGCACGTGCATCAACAAAGTAGTGCCAAGCGTGCGCCTGTGTCATAAGTAAAGGGCTGGCTGGCTTGACCGTTAAAGGGTGCTGTAACCCCCAAAGTACACACCAAACTAAAAAAGAAAATATTTTCTGTGTTTGTGAATTGTGTGCGCAGTAGCCGCATGTGCATCAACAAAGTAGTGCCAAGCGTGCACCTGTGTCATAAGTAAAGGACCAGCTGGCTTGACCGTTTAAGGGTGCTGTAACCCCCAAAGTACACTCCAAACCAAATAACAAAATATATTTTCTGTGTTTGTGAATTGTGTGCGCAGTAGCCGCACGTGCATCAACAAAGTAGTGCCAAGCGTGCGCCTGTGTCATAAGTAAAGGGCCTGCTGGCTTGACCGTTAAAGGGTGCTGTAACCCCCAAAGTACACTCCAGTCCAAACCAAAAAAGAAAATATTTTCTATTTGTGAATTGTGTGCGCAGTAGCCGCACGTGCATCAACAAAGTAGTGCCAAGCATGCGCCTGTGTCATAAGTAAAGAGCCGGCTGGCTTGACCGTTAAAGGGTGCTGTAACCCCCAAAGTACACTCCAGTCCAAACCAAAAAATATATATTTTCTGTGTTTGTGAATTGTGTGCGCAGTAGCCGCACGTGCATCAACAAAGTAGTGCTAAGCGTGCGCTTGTGTCATAAGTAAAGGGCCGGCTGGCTTGACCGTTAAAGGGTGCTGTAACCCCCAAAGTACACTACAAACCAAAAAAAAAAATATTTTCTGTGTTTGTGAATTGTGTGCGCAGTAGCCGCATGTGCATCAACAATGTAGTGCCAAGCGTGCGCCTGTGTCATAAGTAAAGGGCCGGCTGGCTTGACCGTTAAATGGTGCTGTAACCCCCCAGAACACTCCAAACCAAAAAAAAAATTATTGTCTGTGTTTGTGAATTGTGTGCGCAGTAGCCGCACGTGCATCGACAAAGTAGTGCCAAGCATGCGCCTGTGTCATAAGTAAAGGGCCGGCTGGCTTGACCGTTAAAGGGTGCTGTAACCCCCAAAGTACACTCCTGTCCAAACCAAAAAAGAAAATATTTTCTGTGTTTGTGAATTGTGTGCGCAGTAGCTGCATGTGCATCAACAAAGTAGTGCCAAGCGTGCGCCTGTGTCATAAGTAAAGGGCCGGCTGGCATGACCATTAAAGGGTGCTGTAACCCCCAAAGTACACTCCAAACCAAATAACAAAATATATTTTCTGTGTTTGTAAATTGTGTGCGCAGTAGCCGCACGTGCATCAACAAAGTAGTGCAAAGCGTGCGCCTGTGTCATAAGTAAAGGGCCGGCTGGCTTGCCAATTAAAGGGTGCTGTAACCCCCAAAGTACACTCCAGTCCAAACCAAAAAATATATATTTTCTGTGTTTGTGAATTGTGTGCGCAGTAGCCGCACGTGCATCAACAAAGTAGTGCCAAGCGTGCGCCTGTGTCATAAGTAAAGGGCCGGCTGGCTTGACCGTTAAAGAGTGCTATAACCCCCAAAGTACACTCCAGTCCAAACCAAAAAATATATATTTTCTGTGTTTGTGAATTGTGTGCGCAGTAGCCGCACGTGCATCAACAAAGTAGTGCCAAGCGTGCGCCTGTGTCATAAGTAAAGGGCCAGCTGGCTTGACCATTAAAGGGTGCTGTAACCCCCAAAGTACACTACAAACCAAAAAAAAAATTATTTTCTGTGTTTGTGAATTGTGTGCGCAGTAGCAGCACGTGCATCGACAAAGTAGTGCCAAGCGTGCGCCTGTGTCATAAGTAAAGGGCCGGCTGGCTTGACCGCTAAAGGGTGCTGTAACCCCCAAAGTACACTCCTGTCCAAACCAAAAAAGAAAATATTTTCTGTGTTTGTGAATTGTGTGCGCAGTAGCTTCATGTGCATCAACAAAGTAGTGCCAAGCGTGCGCCTGTGTCATAAGTAAAGGGCCGGATGGCATGACCGTTAAAGGGTGCTGTAACCCCCAAAGTACACTCCAAACCAAATAACAAAATATATTTTCTGTGTTTGTGAATTGTGTGCGCAGTAGCCGCACGTGCATCAACAAAGTAGTGCCAAGCGTGCGCCTGTGTCATAAGTAAAGGGCCGGCTGGCTTGACCGTTAAAGGGTGCTGTAACCCCCAAAGTACACTCCTGTCCAAACCAAAACAAAAAAATATATATTTTCTGTGTTTGTGAATTGTGTGCACAGTAGCCGCACGTGCATCAACAAAGTAGTGCCAAGCGTGAGCCTGTGTCATAAGTAAAGGGCCGGCTGGCTTGACCGTTAAAGGGTGCTGTAACCCCCAAAGTACACTCCAAACCAAATAACAAAATATATTTTCTGTGTTTGTGAATTGTGTGCGCAGTAGCTGCACGTGCATCAACAAAGTAGTGCCAAGCGTGCGCCTGTGTCATAAGTAAAGGGCTGGCTGGCTTGACCGTTAAAGGGTGCTGTAACCCCCAAAGTACACACCAAACTAAAAAAGAAAATATTTTCTGTGTTTGTAAATTGTGTGCGCAGTAGCCGCATGTGCATCAACAAAGTAGTGCCAAGCGTGC